>CP125975.1:283532602-284183893 GCA_030063025.1 Avena longiglumis
GCGATGAAGAATACTTGAGTGAAGAAGAGTTTGATGCAAAGGGTCAAGGAAGCCATGGCAAAAGCAACGCGGAAGAGGACCCAAGAACTTCTTGTGTGTGAGCATGACGTGATCCAAGTCGCTTGTGGTCACAAGGGTCATTTTTTGACTACCAAGCCAATGAGAAAGTGAGACCAGCGGCTGAACATCTTCAAACAATTACTTCGTCCGGCCACCGACTCAATGGGAAGTCCATCAAGGTTGTCGCATCGATGGAGAGGAGTTGCGCACAAGCACGGAATGCGGGTGTACGAAAACTTCAACCTCACCCTTCATCCCACATAGACACCCTACCATATCAATGGCTAAGTGACCAAGGATCCGTCAAGATCAAGCACACCGTCTAAATGGCGTTCTCCATTGGACTTTCTGGAGGACTACGGTGGAATGTAGCGTGGTTTCCAATGACGGTTTTGTCACATGTTGCTCGGAAGGCAGCGTGGCAATATTGACAAGTGTGCTTTGCATAATGGTCACTCAAACACTTACACTTTCAAATGAGCAGTAAAACTTGTGTGTTGCAACCAATGACTCTAGCCAAATAATTGCGGACAATGCAAAGGCTTTAGCGAGGCGCAATACAAAAAACACCTTGGGAGAAGAGTGGTGGCGAGAGAACCACACCATAGTGAAGTGAGCTACAAGCCAAACTTCGAGTGGAAAAACTAAAGAGTGTTCTTCTTGCCACCAAAAAGTGAGATGAGAGAAGTGCGGAACAACCCATCCATCTTGCACTTCGTCCTCGTATGCAAGGGACTAAAAGAACTAATGACTTGACAAATATTCCTCCTTCTTTGATGGCTGTTTTGCGGGAATTCAAGATGTATTTCCGAAGAGCTTCCTCATGGCCTTCCTCCTCTTCGTGGAATCGAGCACGCTATCGACCTCATACCGTGCACCAGCTACCAAACCGCTGCGTATCGCCTGAAACCGGAAGAGACAAAGGAGATCGGCGTCAAATCAACCAACTCGTCTCAAAGGTTTGATCCAAGTAAGCACTAGCCAAGCGGTTCCGTGATCCTAGTCCAGCGGATGATACGTTGCGGTTATGCATGGGCTAGTCAATCAATCTTATCACCATGCGTTATCGACATCTATCAGCGTCTTGATGACATGCTTGATGAGTTATGTGGAGCCACTATATTTTCGAAAATTGATCTTCGTGATGGCTACCATCAAATTCGCAATTTGAAGGTGATGAGTGGAAAAACCGCCTTCAAGACCAAGCTTGGTCTCTATGAATGGTTGGTTATGCCTTTTGGTATCCATGCCCATCTACTTCATCGCCTCATGAACCATATTTGCGATCTCTCATTGGAAAGAGTGTAGTTGTTTTACTTTGATGACATTCTTGTCTATGGCAAGTCACTAGAGGAGCATGTTACTCATGTTAAGGAGATCTTCAAATCCTTAGTCATGAAAAGCTTTATGCTAACCTCCCAAGTGCACTTTTGCAAGAGACAAGCTGATTTTCCTTGGTTTTGTTGTGTCTTCTAATGGCATTGAAGTTGATGTATCAAGTCAGGACATCTGAAGTTATTACCCTACAAATGTTAGTGAACCCGTAGTTTTCATGGGTTGGTGGCTTTTACCGTCGCTTGTGAAAGATTTTCCACAATTGCTTGCCCCTCAGCGAATTGACCAAGAAGAATGTCCGCGTTCGTTTGGAAAAGCACAACAAAAACTTTTGATGAGCTCAAGGAGGCTCATAGAAGCACCACTTCTTACATGCGGTTCACAAAAACCTTTGAGATTGAATGTGGCGCTAGTGGTATTGGCATTGGTGGCGTCCTTATGCAAAAAAATCGTCCTATTGCTTACCATAGTGAAAACTTGATGGCTGCCTCAATTATCCATTATGACAAAGAACTTTTGCCTTGGTTCGTGTTCTTCAAGTGTGGCAACACTATCTTTGTTAAAATTTATAATCCATTCGACCATGAGTCGTTGAAGTACCTTAAGGGCCAAGCCAACTTGGTAAAAACGCATAAAGTGGGTTGAGTTTATGAGTCTTTTCCTTACATTGTAAAATACAAGAAGGGCAAAGAAAATGTGGTGGCGGACGCCTTGTCTGTAAAACCACAAGCCTTCTTACGACTCAAGTCAATGTTTTTGGGTCTTGAGGACATCAAATCTTTATGCGCGTCGATTCTTTCTTTGGACCAATATTTGCACAATGTTCAATGAACAAAGGGATTGATGATTTCTATTTGCATAAGGGTTTTCTTTTCAAACAAAACAAGCTTTGCATTCGAAATAAATCTCTCCAACTTTTGCTTCTTCAAGAGTCCCATGGTGGAGGCCTTATGGGTCACTTTAGCGTGACAAGACATATGACATGCTCTCCACTCACTACTTTTGGCCAAAGATGAAGCGTAAGCGTGGGCGCCACGTTCAACGATGCACTACATGTATCCAAGCTAAGTCTAAGTCAACCCTTTGGTCTTTATATGCCATTGCCTATTCCTCATACCTTGGTGGGACATTAGCATGGACTTTGTATTAGTCTTGCCTAGATCTAAACATGGTCGCGATTCCATATTTGTAGTGAGGTGGATCGCTTTTCAAAAATGGCACATTTCATTCCGTGCCATAAGACCGATGATGCTTCACATGTAAAATTTGTTTTCGGAAATAATTGGCTACGGCGTGCCACGAACAATCGTCTCCGGCCAGTGACGTAAAATTCATGACTACTTCCGGAAGACCCTCATGGCCAAGCTCGGCATCAGCTCCTCTTCTCGTCCTCGCATCCTCAAACCGATGGACAAACCGAGGTAGTCGATCGAAATCTTGGCACACTTCTCGGGTGTTGATAAAGAAGAACCTTAAAGGCGGGAGAATGCATTCCACGCAGGGTTAAGCCTACTGGCCAAGCATGGCTCCACCACCATGAGGCCGTTCATGATCGTCTATGGCTTGAGCCTCTCACCGCGCTCGATATCCTTCCACTTCCACTTCATGAGCGTGCCAATATGGAGCGTTGTCAAGCGTGCCCAAGCAATGATGAAACTCCATGAAGACACGAGCTACTATCGAGCAACAAGTCCTTCGCCAAGCATCAAAGGCTAAACAAGACCAAGAAAGAGATGATCTTTGATGAGGCGACCTTGTATGGATACACTTGAGTAAACCGCTTCCCCAAGGAGCGACTCCAAGCTAAAACCACGGTGATGGACCATTCAAGGTGCTAAAAGGATAAACAACGCCTATGTGATCGATATACCAACATCGAAGTATCTTGTGAGCTCGACATTCAATGTCGAGGACCTCTCACCTACCATGGCGAAGAGGAAGTTGTGGCGGTTGAAGTCGGGGCGACTCTTTCCCAAGGGGGATCTTGCCCGTCCTCAAGCCACTACATCTACTCCCACGAGCTACCCAAGTGGACCCATGACTCGCGCCGAGCCAAACTCCTTCAAACTAAGGTGAACTGCTCCTCTCCTTGTGTGACTTGACACCCCTTGGATGGCTTGCTACTTCACCGCAAACTCATGCATCATCAGTGCGAAGAAGCCACCGATCGGCCAGGCGGGCAGCGGTACTACGGTTGGGGCGAGTACTACCGCTCCAAGCGGTCCGCCTCCTCCTACCGCTTCGCCCATGAGGCGCTACTCACGCCCGAAGCAAGCGGTACTACGGTCCTGCCGGTACTACAGTGGCAGTACTACAGCCCCCTACCGCTGCGCCAGCGCCTCCGGCGGGCTCTGGCCCTCAGCGGTACTACTGACTCCGGGCGGTACTACAGTTACGGTACTACGGTTCTTGCGGACGGTACTACCCGGTCTGCGACCTGATCGCCTAAGTTCGGCCCGGTGCCTTGTAGCCCAACCTATCATTTATCTCTTCATTCGAAACTACCCACTGTTTTGTGGCTGGACTATATATAGCCCCACCCTCTATTATGGCAGAGCTTGGATAATAATAGATATTAAAGGAAACCCTTTGAGGACTTATATCTATTGGTCTCATACTCCTACCAAGGAGCACGGATTATCCACCCACCTCTTGGATCTTGCTTAAGTGCGTTCAAGTTGCTTACAAGGCCTTGGGTTCTCGGTGTCTAGCCCCAAGTCGTCAAGATCTCACCAAGCACCTCGTCCCCGTTGTTGGCGTGGAAGCGAGCCATGACCGATCCTAGGGATTATGTTGGACCGGTTGCCCGGCGTGAGAAATGGCGTGTATCGTGTTTTGGTGTGCGTGTGTTCGTGGTTTTCATCGCCTTTCCGATTTCATACCCAGCCACCTTTTTCCCCTCGTTTCGTGGAATTACGTGAAAGATCGGGCGAACCCGGGGTTACCCATAACAAGATCCGTGAAAAACTGAGCACCCAAGAGGTTAACCTCCATCAAAATTGATCTAATTCACGGTGCCACGGTGAACCTTCGCGCCATATAGAACAATCGGAGGAGACAAAGGAGATACGCCAAATTCAGGAACTACTCGACAAAAGATCATCGTGAGTCCCTGGCCCTGTGTTTATGTTCTGTATTTTGGTACCTAAGAAAGATGGTTCTTCGGCGCATGTGTCTTGATTGTGGAGCTATCCATTAATATGTCGATGTCGTCATCCTATTCACGTTTAGATGACATGCTTGATGAATTAGTGGCTCTACCATGTTTTTACGAGTTGATTTAAGTAGTGGTTACCACGGTTAGTATGAAATTAGAGATGAATGAAACAGCATTTAGAACTAAGTTAGGTTTATATGAGTGGTTAGTAATGCCGTTTTGGTTTAACTAATGCATCTAGCACTTTCATGAGATTAATGAGCAGTTTCGTGCTTTCATTGGGCGTTTGTGGTAGATCTACTTTGATGATATTACGGTTATAGCAAATCTTTAGAGGATCATTTGGACCATTCGTGTTGTTTTTCAATGCTTTCGTGATGCCCGTTTGTTTGGTAACCTTGAGAATTACCTTTTCTGTCGAGTTGCTTTCTTGGCTATGTTGTTACATCACGGTATTGAAGTGGATCGGCCAAGATTGAAGCTATTGAAATTAGTATGACCCAGAAAAAGTCACCACAGTGAGGAGTTTTCTTGGCCTCATTTGGTTTTATAAGCGCTGTCCAAAGACTTTGGGTCCATTGCCGCCCTTATTTGAATGAGCTTACCAAGAAGGATGTGCCCTTTGTTTGGGGTGTTCACACATACTAGGCATAATCATATTGAAAGATAAGCCTTTAACACACATGTTCCTTACTCCACTGATTTACAGACTTTGAGCTTGAATGTGATGCTAGTGGAATTGGTTTTAGGAAGGTGTTATTACAAGAGGAAAACACATTGCATATTTTAGTGAGAAATTAGTGGGGCTAGTGATAAAGACTATTCTACTTATGATAAATAATTATATCGTTGGTTGGACATTAGAAACTGGCAACATTATCTATAGCCTAGGAATTTGTTATTCATTACGATCATGAAGCATATTAATGATCAAGCTAAGTTGAATTGTAAAATCATGCAAGTGGGTTGAATTTATTGAGTCTTTTGATGTGGCCCGACCTACGATCGTTACCACATCTTGGTCTCCAACTTCGCCAAGTAAATGATCGTCATGGACTCCAAAAGGTGAATCCGTTTCCTCTGCTCGAACAAAGCCTTCCTACCCTATTGAATGATATGCTACTTCATACTCCGTCACATATGCATGATAGAGTTCCTGACCAGTCTGGAGGCAAGGGAGGCTTGGGATCAAGCCCGACAAGGCGGAGGAAAAACTTGGAAGAGGAGGCGGAAGAGGCAGTCGCCAAATGCTCTACTCTCGGTGGTACTACGGATCTGGCGACCAGTACCACGGCTTGATTACTACCGCCCTACTACCGCCCCACTCTGAGACGAGCAGATGGAGTTGCAAGCGGTACTACGGATCTAGACCGGTACTCGGTCGTGATGCCTAGGACCCAATTTACTAGGTCATGTGCATCTTGGCCTTTGTATTGAGCCCACCCATATTCCCCTTACTTACCTATTACCTAGTTTGTCCCAAACTACCCTTGTTTAGTGGCTGGCTATAAATGAGCCCCACCCCTCATGTATCCCTTAGGCATAGATGATAGACTAAAGACAACCCCATTGTGGAATCTCTAGTTTTTGCCTCATCCCTTTACCAAGGGACCACTATCGTCACCAACCTCGATTGGACTTTGCATCAGCCATCCATCGTTGAACAAGGCCTTGGAGTTGATGTCCGTCTCCAGGATTATCAAGACCACCCAAGGTGTTCTTCCTCTCAGATGTGGATTTGAGGGTGCCGTTGACCGATCTTTCCTTACGAGGATTCTATCGGACGGTGGTTGCCGTTAGAACAATCGGCCTTGTCGTGTGAGTTTTGCGTGTGTTCATCGTGTTCTTGCGGTGTGTGTTAGCTTCCGCTACCTTCTCCTTTTCCTCGCTTTCCCATCGATTTGACCCACGAGATCCGTGGAAGTGAAGATCGGGCACAAGTTAACCCTCCATCATCGGTATCGAGCTTTTGGTTGCAGTTTCTCATCGATTTGGTCTTTCCCCATAAATTGAAATTTCCACCAAAAAAGTCCCAGTCGTGTTTGGATCGATACATCATTTGAGTGCGTTTTGGTAGGTTTTGATCCGTGGATTACTTGCTAAACTTGTTGATCTACCTTCCTTTGCGTTCCATGGCCTAATTCCTTGATTTCCCCTTGATTTGGTGCTTTTCTTGAGATTTTCCGCCCAAATCACAAAATCAGCAATACGTCAAATACGGGCGTCGGTCCAAGCGGTACTACCAGTCCAAAATCAGTACTACTTAGCAGTTACTACGACTCAAAATCGATTCTTAAGCCCTCTTGATCGAACCAACACGGTTCCCAGTTTGACTTCTCGCGTTTAAGGCATAACTTTTGCATTGAACTCGGATTTGGTGTTCTTTAGCTTTCGTTTGAGGAGAAGGAGCTCTACATCATCATCCACGTGGTTCATGCTATCTACTCCATCCAAATTCCGTGAGAAAGCGGAATCCAACAATAAAGGGTGAAGATGTCGACCCAAAGAAGGTATAAACATTCCATGACTTCCCCCGCTTGCATTCCTTTATGAACCCGCTATCTTTAGCAGGCAACAAACACCTATTGAGACTAGTTCCTCTTATGATTGCTTGGGCTATGCACATTTGATACCTTAGATTCGAGCAAGAAAAGCGTTTGTGGCTATCTCATATAATTATCTTATATAGTTGTTGGCACAAGGAAGAGGCAAGTGAAAGAAATAAAAATAAAAGAGTGATACAAAAGAAAAAAAAAGAGAAAAAAAAGGAAAAGAGAAAAGAATTATACATGTGCTTTATAGAATGAGGCATGGCTTCGATGAACATCATATAGGTGGTACTTATTGCATATCTTGTAGCCCACCAATTTTGTCTGTCGAACTAAGCGTCTCTCCCGTATGCTTGTGATACGAGCTTATAGTCTTCGCTAGGTAATCATTTGGTTCTTAGCTCACTTTCTCTCCCTTTAAGTCCCATTTATCCCATCATGTGTGTTTCCTTACATATTTCCTATCTTGTGGATTAACTTGTTTTCTTTACCTTGATCATTGTGGTTCTTCTTGCCATTACAATATCTTGATTTGATTGTTTCTTGACATACTTACTTTCCGCACTTTCCTAACTATCCACCATAGGCCTTGTGTGTTTGTGTTTTTTGGTTAGTAGTTGGTTTGGTGTTCAGCGTGAACTTCACTTTGCAGTTTATTGCTCTCAAAGTGTGGCCACTTATGCGTCTGATCTTCAAGGTAAAGTAAGGTTGTTGTATCCCTAACTCCCTACCACTTCCATATGCTTGCTTGGTCTTGTGCATCATGTCTAGGGTTTAGAACGAGGATGATATCTATGAAGAATCCATGATGAGCCACCATGACTCTGACTCCACAAGTATAGAGGACATATTGAACCTGACACCATGATGGCTGCTGCATGCTTTGAGGACCGGGAACTGCTACCTCTGACGACTCACATGCATGGAAGACATGGAGCTCTCGTCGATAATGGCTCCTCATGCATGGAGCCTATGGAGCCTTCTGAAGCAAGCAATGGCTCCACATGCTTGGGTGATATGAGTCTTTCAACAATTACTCCAAGCATGGATGACTTGGCGACATTGGCGACGCCTCGCCAAACATGGAGGACACGGAGAACTTCATCGTTTGATGGCTCCTCACGAGCCATGAAATTCCTCACGCATGGAGATGGAAGCCTACTCGCCAATCAAGAGGAGCATCATCAAGATTCCATGACCTTCAAGGCCAGCGTTAGACCCTCCTTTATAAAGGAAAAGTCCTGTGATTGCAATACTAGTCCTGGATCATTGCTAGCATCCACGATTTAAGATGAAGTACCACAGAGATACAAAGTCGTTTATTACATTCATTCGGAGATAAAACATAGTCTTTTTACAACTCGGGGCCAAAGGCCTAATACAAAGTTTGAATAAGTAAATAAACATAAGTCTTCATCTTCATGTGCCTGTACAGGCAAAGCATGTTAGTGTAGACTCATGACTCCTATTCATCATCAGGTTCTTGCCAACATCACAATTCTGACCACGAGTCAATACTTTGGAGAATAGTATTGGCAAGTGATACCTTAGTATATTTTAGGTGGACTATATTACTATATGCATTTTGGCTAAGTGTGGCTTGGCTTGCTTTAGCTTGAAAATAGGTTTTTTTTTTCTATTAGTTGAAATCACTAAGTTTTCTTTATCAAAACTTCCTAAAAACCATAATAGACATTGGAGTCCTTTACCCTTGTTCACCACAAATTTTACTTAGAAATTGGAGTGATGAGATTCTTGTAGCATCCATGTCTTGATGCTCGAGTTGTCCATTGCCATGGACTGGCTAAGTACTTGGGTTTTCCATCTGCGAGAGGTTGCTTTCCCCAGACTTGGTTTCCCAAGACATGACCTTTGAAGCCCTTAGTCGAATGGGCAGCGTTCCAACCCTATCGATCCTTCTACCTGTTGTCCAAAGACTAAGTTACGGCTACCTATATGATCAGCGAGGCCCATATTGCCAAGTGGTTGCCTTTGTAAGCTTTCTCAACACTTGGCCTCCAAATCCCTTTTGCACGGGTGGCATACCACAAGTGAGATACACAACCCAAGTCCATGGCCTTGTGTAACCACTCAACATAAACCAATCCTTCCATTCACCCGAGGATTCATTGACTTAGTGGTTTTATTAAGAAAATCTTAAGTCTCATGACTTAGAAATATAGCCAATATAGCATGAATAGATTATACACACCCTTGTTTGCTAATAGCTAGGCTAAGCATGGCATGGCAATATAACATAGGAAGAAATTCCTTGCAATTCTACCATTCTAAATTACATAGGATTTCCCAACATATCATTTGACAAAAGTAGCATGCATGTATTGTAAAATATCTAATGCTAGTATAAAATATAGGAATAGGATATTCATGAAATATCACTTGCCTTGGTAATGTGGAGAGTAGCACTCCTCACAATCACAATCACTAGCAAAATCTACACAAAATTGCTTCTGATTAGCACACAATTACATATATAATCAAAAAAAATATGAAGACTCTACCAAGCATGTAAAGAATTTACTAAGTGGTGATTTTGAAAACTCTACCAAGCATGTGCATTTTGAAACTTAACAAATCCAAGTTTGCCATAAACTTATTTATCCTAAAACAAATTACTAAGCTAAATCCATACTCAAAATAGCCTTAAACATGTTTCTACAAATAAAGTCATTCTCTGGTTACTATTTGTTAAACACTTTGCATAACAAGAAAAGGCCTTGATTCCTTTGAATCCAATGGTATAAAGTTTGCAAAATTCTAATGTAGCATTCAAAAGTTATAGCAGTTTGAAGTTGGATCGTCGATTCAATTTACATTTTGAATTTACCCTGAACTACGCATAACCTTCTTGCGCATACCGATTGGGTTGGATCGCTTCTGTAGACGAGGATCTAAGTGGGATCTGGCGGCTCGGTGCGGCGCTTACCCCTGGTTTAAAATTATATCCTAGCCCTACGATACTGATCCAACGGACTAAATCATCAAGCCAAAAATCTGGCGGCTTAATTGCGCCCGTGGCGGCAGTCGACGGTGGCGGCCAGGCGTGCAATACGTCGCTAGGAGGATAGGAAAGGTACTCACGAGACCCGTGGGGCGGTAGGGATGCTCAGCGTGTGGGCTTTCGGCAAGGCGCTCGGGGTTGCGGTGGATTCCTCGCCGGAGTTGGATACGCTTGGTGGCTCTTTCGAGTCGGCGGCGTTGTAGATCACTAGGAGGCAAGCGGAGGTGTGATCGGATGCGAGAATATCACGGCGAAGATGCGTGCGTGAAGGAAGGTTTGAAGTCTGGACTTACTGCGGGAGCTCGTCGTTGATCTTTGAAAACGGTGGCTCGATGCGTTGCGTTGCCAACGTTACAGGTCGCAGGCGAACCGAAGTCTTGGGTGATGAGGTCAATGGTCTGCTCGTGTGAAGCGAGGGGTGGTGGGAGGTGGCGAATCGTGGATCTGACTCGTCGTGGCCAGCGGGTTCTGAGCAATACGCATGACTGGTGGCGCTGGGTTGAGGTTTGAGGGAGAAGGAGAGAGGAGGGGTTTAAATAGCCTGGTTGTGAAATTACGTGCTACTTGGCAATTTAAGGCTGCATGATTAACGAGGAAGCCAGCGTCAATTTGAGGATAGGCCCGTGGCGGTGGAGGCAGCGACACTTGAGTGGGCGGTTATCGGCGATAGAGGAAAGGGAGTGGGTCATACATCGGTGGCCCGAGTCGTGCGCTTTCATGGCGTGGGAGAAAAAGAAACCCCGGGTGGGCTAGTTGGGCTTGATTGATCTTGGGCGAAACTTTGGCCAGCCTTTTATTTTGTTTATTCCTTTTCTTTTCTATTTTGGTTTCGAGGGAATGATTTAGATATGAATTCAAATCCTTTTTGAATTCAACAATTCTGAGGATTTTGTAGGGTACTATGGTTTCAAAAATCGGTTATTTAACCATGTGGTTACTGCAAAGGGCTTGGTGAACAGGCTTAAAACAATGAGACTTTGCCTGGTTTGCAAATGTTTAAAAATAGGGTTTTGAATTTATTTCGAGTTAAAAATTTGGTCAAACTTTTACACTAAACTTTCCAACAAAGGTCAAGCAAACAAGTTCACAAGTTCCTAAACATTCAAGTTTCAGGGGTGATGGCCATTTGAATTAAATTTGCTCACATGAAATCATAGCATCAAGTTTACATTTTTACTGAAATGGTGATTTTGAAACCCTACATGATGATGGATGCATGGATGATATGAATGAGTTTTGGAATATGAATTTAGGGATGTTACAAATCTAACTTGTAAGATGAATCTAGCCCTCGAGATTCGGATTAACTAACAAATAGGTGAGGGTGGTCTTTAGAATATCATCTTCTCTTTCCCATGTTGCTTCCTCTTGAATGATGATTCCATTGTACTTTGCAAAACTTGATAGTTTTGTCCTTGTGACTCTTCTGCGGTCTCAAGAATCTTCGGTTTTCCTCATAGGTGAGATCACTTTCAGTTGAACTTCTTCCAAAGGTATGGTATCTTTCAAGGAGGATTCTTCCATTTAAGGTGACATTTCTTGAGACTCATGAAACACATTATGGATGGTGACGGAGATTACGGCAATTCGACTTCATATGCAACTTCTCCCTTGCGACTTAGAATCTTGAATGGCCAACATATCTTGGTGCCAACTTTCCTTTGACTCCAAATCTTTTCCTCCACGAAGTAGTGATACTCTAAGATAGGCTCTATCTCAACCGTATGGTTACCTCTCTCGATTAGAATCCGTAGCTACATCGGGAGGCATGCTATCTTCAATCATCCTTAACCAATTTGACTTTCTCTTGGCGTCTTTGATAAGATCAGGTCCAAATAAACTTCTTTCTCACACCATTCCATAGCAATGGGGTGGTACATTTCTCCATAGAAACTCAAGCGGTGCCATCCCAATACTAGATTGATAGCTGTTATTGTGGGAGAACTTCTGCGTGGCGGACTTTCATCCCAACTTGCTCCATAGTCTAGGGCACATGCCCTCAACATGTCTTCAAGAATTTGATTAGTCCTTTACATTTGACCATCGGTTTGAGGATGGCAGTCTGAATTCCAATCTCGTTCCCAAAGATTCATGAAAATTTGTCTCCAAAAGTGAAAGTGGTGCCCAGTTCCTCTATCGACATAATACTCTCTTAGGCTGCAAGTGAAGGCATACAATTCTGCTCATGTAGATCTTGGCTAACTTGGCACTTGTATAAGTTGTCTTCACGGGTATAAAATGAGCCACTTTAGTTAGGAGATCCACTACTACCCATATAGAATCATACCTGACACAGTTCTTGTGTCCATTAATGAAATCCATACCAATATTTTCCCACTTCCATTGAGGAATAGGTAGTGGTTGAAGCAAACCGCTGGTTTTACGATGCTCGCTTTCACCCTACACACATCACACAAATCAATGTGTTGGCGATATCTCTTTTGAGATTGTTCACCAAAATCTTTCTTTCATATCCATGTACATATTGGTGTTTCCGGGTGAATAGAATCGGAGAGTTGTGAGCTTCTTAGAATCGGTTCCGCAACTCTGGATCTTGTGGAACAAATCGTTTCCGTGCCATAAAGTACCTTGTTACGTCTATGGAAACTCTTAGCTTTCCCTAGACTAATATTTTCCTTACTCTTTTCAATTTCCTTATCGGTCTTACGAGCTTCTCGGATCTTGTCCAATAAAGTGGGTTGAACATCTAAAGACATGAGATGTCCTTGCACAATCTCAATCTGAGTTCTTTGAATTGCTTACACAAGTCATCGGCAATTCTCCTTTGGTAAGGCCATTTACAAGCGTCTTACGACTTAGAGCATCTGCTACTACATTTGCTTTCTGGGTGGTATTGCAAACTTAAGTAAATAATCCTGATAGCTCTAACCATCTTCTTTGTCTCATATTGATTTCATACGGGTGAAGATATACTTCAAACTCTTGTTGATGTGGACATCCTACTATTGATACAACCCGTTGTACCTCTGACACACATACAAGGACCCATCACAAGATCTCGTGCCCGAACATGAACTGCTCGGTACTTCGTTTCTTGGAACTATTCCTTACATACATGAGAATATGATCTTTGCCTAAATCGAAATGTTTCTTACTCTTAGGAATGATGGACCGAGCATGGATGAGAGGACAAGCATTGGAGCATGGCCATGCATGGTGATGGCGACAAGCATGTGATGATCCAAGAGAAGGCCACGGATGAAGATTTGAACTTTGAGACCACCATAATGAAGAAGAAGGCTTGCCGAAATATTCAAGATCAATACTTCTGAATTAGTCCATAGCATAATATGGTGTTGCGACACCTTTATTTTAGGCCAGGCCCATGTAATTTTCAGGATTTTAATTAGCCACTTTTAGAGTCCGTATTTGAGGGAAAAAGGACTTTTAGGGTTGGATTGACCACCACTTCCATGGCTGGCGAAACCCCTTTCCCTTCATCGCCCATATAGAACCTTTAGACTCGGTTTTGTTTAGACATTAAGTTAGCCATAATGCATAACTTGAGGCTCGGCGTCGTGAGGCCTCTTGTGCCGCACCTATTAGGATCCACCTCTTTCAATAAAGCTTTCCTCTTAATCGCAATATCTTGATTGCAATATTGGTTCTTACTTGTTCTCGATTCGGTAGGAATTAAGACCCTCATTGGTCGGTGATCGTGTTCACGGGATCGGTAACCTCCGGAGATTAGCCTAGCGATTGCATTGGCGCTCGTGCTCGCCGCCGTGTAGTCGGATCGTCGAGCCGAACTCCACCAAATCGAATATAAGCCATCTCATCGAAGATCGGACACCTTTGCCCTATCAAGTGGTGTCCAGTTCGGGTTGCTCGGTGAGATTTTCTTGTTTCGTGAATTAGATCTGTTTTACCTATAACCCACGAAAAAGCCAAAAACACGATTAGGGTTTAGATCCATCCCATAACCAATCTCGCCTCGCATTATCTTTTCAGTTTTGCATTGTTGAATTTGTGTCTACATCGTCGCGTCGAGTTCTTTGGTCTTAGTGTCCGTCCTTAGAGTTCGAGTTACGATCATACTAGTCACGCCACACTGCTTGATCACGCGCCATATACCACATCACCATATTGCGCCATATACCACTGCCACCATAAAACCTAATACTCATAGCCTTCCCCGCGACCACAGATCCGTCAGTTTTTTGGTAGTGATGCAGTCCGAGTAAATTCTTTGTTTCCTCGTTATTTCTTTTGACTTTCCTTCTTTCTTTGTTTCCGTGTTGACTAAAGTCGTGTCGAGCTAAGAGTCCGGTCGTAAGTCGGAAGGAGCTAAGAGTCGGTCGTGAAATGCGGAACCGCCTCAGAAAAATTTTACGGCTATACTATTTTTACCCAGGATCACTTTTCTCCATCGGCCGTTATAGCGATATTTTTTGGCGTCTGTGGCGCTTTAGAACAAAACAAAAATTTGAAAAAAATTTTTGAGGGCTAACCTCTTTTTAGACCCGTAGATCGATTCTAGACACTCGCCATCATAGTGATTTTACGCATCTCGGATCGCTTTTCAGGTGCTATATCTTCATACGATTGCTTGTTGTGTCGGCGTCATGACGCCGTTGGTGATCTAGGCTCGCGTCTCTGAAATGCGGTCTAGCCTAGGACCCGCCTGATCTGTCGTTGAGCATTCTTTCAACTTTTGCATTGCTGTTTTGATAATTCTTGACCCCTTTGCTAAGCCTTCGAGCTCCGCAGATACTCTCCACGTGCGGTGTTCGACTCACGGTAATCGCTTGGTTCAATCTCTGGACCTTGATCCTCGTGGTTGCACATCGCCTTTTCTGCTTTGGTAAGAACTTGTAAGAGCTTTATATTGCTTGTGGATTCGCGTGTGACTTCCACCATATTCACGTAGTATATACTGTGCTTTTAAGGACTAACCATAGCGGATGCTTGCGGAACCACCACCATGACGAAGAACTACATGCCCGCTTCTCCGCTCACAGTCGATCGCGAAGGCGTGGACCGCAGCGCCTAGGGAGTTTGACACCAAGCTCCAGCGCCGTGGACAAGATCGATGGACTCGAAATCCTTCAGCGCCAAGCAGCGTTCGGTTCAAGCTTACGAACCGATTGCCGCGCCCGCACGGCACCCACATGGTGCCGCGGCGCATTCGATCACGGCTCGGGCTGCTGAAATGCGGCTGCCGCGCACCGGCTCTGCTGCGGCCAGCGTTCCTCGGACTTCATTAGTAACGCTGCGACATTGGGGAGACGGGCGGCGGGTACTACTCGACCAAGCGGCAGCGATCATTTGGCGAGGAGGTTGAACAACCTCCACGGTACCTTTGCGTCCCGACATTACTACCGCCAGCATGCCGATGCGTCGATGATGATCATGTTGCAAAGCTTAAATTAAATATTCCATCTTTTGAGGTAAATATAATCACGATGCATATCTTACATGGGAGATGGAAGTAGAACAACGTTTGCATGCTTAAAATATCACGAGAATATGCGTGTTAGTCTTTGCTACATGTGAATTTACTAAATTTGCTTCCCTTTGGTGGTGCAGTATTGTCGTCTAAATCCTACTACTATTCCTAGTACTTGGACTGCTTTAAAAGCGCTATCGTGTTAGTTTGTACCTCCCACTTATCAGCGTGATTTACTAAAGAATCGACACGCTTAGAGCAAGGGAAAAATTGTAGAAGAGTATTATCGGGAATTGCAAGCGGGGATGGTTAGGTGTGGTCTTGTAGAATCTAATGAACAAATGCTTGCCGCGTTTCTTTGGTGGATTAAACAAGGACATTCGGCACATATTAGATTATAAGGAATATAATTCTATCACTCGTTTGTTTCATCTTGCTTGCAAAGCTGAGCGTGAAGTCTTGAGGATAGCAAACACCATGGAGGAGGACTAATAATTCTGGTCGCACATCCACTTGGACATCCGACAATCGCGCCTCCTCGTGATTAGCCTCCGGCTACTACCACATCCAAGGCCACCACAAGATTTCCATTTGCTCCTCCACCATCATCCAATGCTCACCTTTCGTAGTGCATCTTCTATGGCTTCCACGGGTAAGACTAAGGATATACAATGCCGCAAGTCTTTGGGGTTTTGGTCATATTGAGAGCAGTGCACAACACAGCGATGTGATGATGGTCGAGAAGATGGTGAATCTGATTCATGAGTGACTTGATGAAGATACACTAGCCCTTATTTACGCTTTCGAGATGGAACAATTACGATGATGATGGCGAGCGGAGGTAATGGGGCTGAAGGCTGGCGATCAATACAAGAGTTTAATTACACGTGTGTTGAGTGTGCAATTGAGCAAATCTGAGCAAGATCAGCGCCACAACTGTTCCAAACACGTGGTGTTGTCAAGGAAAAGAGCTATACGGATCATCATTGATGGAGGGAGTTGTAATAATCGGCGGTGTTGACATGGTAGAAAGCTTGCGCTTCCAACAAAACGCCCACATTCATACTACATCCAATGGTTTGAGAGTTCTCGCAAGATCAAGGTAACAAGAGCGATGCAGCGTGCATTTACTATTGGTACATATTACGATTTTGTTGATTGTGATGTTGTACCTATGCAAGCTTGTTCTTTGTTACTTGGTAGACCATGGCAATTTGATAGAGAATACATTCATAATGGCAAAACTAACCACTATTCTCTTATGCATGATGGAAAGAAAATTGGTCTAAAACCTATGACTCCCGAACAGATTTTAAAAGATGATCTTGCTAGAGCTAGTAGAGCTAAAGCGGGAGAAAAATAAAAGTGAGAATCAGTTATTCTGCAGATTTTATACCACCAAAGAACACTAAATCGATTCTACACATACTGAAATTCGTTTGAAGAGTCCATGTATGCTTGCAAATAAAATTGATATTCTTGAACTAGATGTAAACAATACTCAATGTTATGCAATTGTATGCAAAAGGTTTTGTTTTCATTTGAGGATATGCCTCCTTCTTTGCCACCCTATTGCTAACCTTTTGCGAGGAATATGAGGGCGTATTTCCTTTGAGTTGCCACGGGACTACCTCCTATTAGAGAATTGAGCATCAAATTGATCTAATTCCTGGTGCCACGTTGCTTAGCGCCATATAGAACCAATCCGGAGGAGACAAAGGAGATACAACGCCAAATTCGGAACTACTCGGCAGAGATCATATTCGTGAGTCCCTTAGCCCTTGTCTTGTTCCTATTATTTTGGTGCCTAAGAAAGATGGTTCTTGGCGCATGTGTCTTGATTGTAGAGCTATCAATAATATTACTATTCGATATCGTCATCCTATTCACGTTTAGATGACATGCTTGATGAATTAGTGGCTCTACCATGTTTTCTAAAGTTGATTTGCGTAGTGGTTACCACAGTTCGTATGAAATTAGGAGATGAATGGAAAACAACATTTAAAACTAAGTTCGGTTTATATGGTGGTTAGTAATGCCGTTTGGTTTAACTAATGCACCTAGCACTTTCATGAGATTAATGAGCGAAGTTTCGTGCTTTCATTGGGCGTTTGTGGTAGTCTACTTTGATGATATTACGATTTATAGCAAATCTTTAGAGGAACATTTGGACCATTCGTGTTGTTTTCAATGCTTTACGTGATGCACGTTTGTTTGGTAACCTTGAGAAGTGCACCTTTTGCACCAATCGAGTTGCGTTCTTGGCTATGTTGTTACATCACGAGGGTATTGAAGTGGATCCGGCCAAGATTGAAGCTATTGAATTGGCCGACCAAGCAGTCACACAAGTGAGGTTTTCTTGGCCTGTTGGTTTTATAGGCGCTTTGTCAAGACTTTGGATCAATTGCCCGTTGAATGAGCTTACCAAGAAGGATGTGCCCTTTGTTTGGGCGATGCACAACAACGGGCCGTCATATTGAAAGATAAGCTAACACATGCTCCTTACTACAACTTCACGATTTTACTAAGACTTTTGAGCTTGAATGTGATGCTAGTGGAATTGGTTTGGGAGGGTGTTATTACAAGAGGAAAACCTGTTGCATATTTTAGTGAGAAATTGAGTGGGGCTAGTCTGAACTATTCTACTTATGATAAAGAATTATGTCGTTGGTTCGGACTTTAGAAACTTGGCAACATTATCTATGGCCTAAGGAATTTGTTATTCATTACGATCATGAATCTTTGAAGCATATTAGTAGTCAAGCTAAGTTGAATCGTCGTCATGCAAAGTGGGTTGAATTTATTGAGTCTTTCCCTTATGTTATCAAACACAAAAGGGTAAAGATAATATTATTCTTGATGCTTTGTCACGTTATGCTTTGTTATCTCAACTTGACTTCAAAATATTTGGATTGAAACTATTAAGGAACAATATGTGCATGATCTTGAATTTAAAGATGTGTTTAATTGTAGAGATGGTAGAACTTGGAACAAGTTAGTCTTCAATAAATGGTTGTGTTAGTGCTAACAAACTATGCATTCGAGATAGCTCTGTTCGTCTTTTGTTGTTACGGGGAGGCGCATGGAGGAGGATTGATGGGACACTTTGGTGTCGAAGGCGGAGGATGTTCTTGCTACACACTTCTTTTGGCCACGTATGCGTCGAGATGTTGAGAGATTTGTGTGCTGCAATACTTGTCAAAAAGCTAAGTCTCGCCTTAATCCACATGGTTTGTATATGCCTCTTCTGTTCCTAGTGTTCCTTGGGAGGATATTTCTATGGACTTTGTTTTGGGATTGCCACGAACACGAGAAGGGGAGGATAGTATTTTTGTTGTTGTGGATCGGTTTTCTAAGATGGCACACTTTATTCCTTGTCATAAAAGCGGATGATCTTTAGCATATTCTTTGATTTGTTCTTTCGTGAAGTTGTTCGTTTGCATGGTGTGCCAAATACTATTGTTTCTGATCGTGATACTAAATTTCTTAGCCACTTTTGGAGATGTTTATGGGCTAAGTTGGGGACTAAATTGGTGTTTAGTACTACATGTCATCACCAAGCGATGGTGTTGAAGTAGTAAATAGAACTTTGTCTACTATGTTACGGGCTGTTTTAAAGAAGAACTTAAAATTGTGGGAAGAGTGTTTACCTCATATAGAATTTGCTTATAATCGTTCATTGCATTCTACCACAAAGATGTGCCCATTTGAGATTGTGTATGGTTTTGTTCCTCGTGCACCTATTGATTTATTGCCTTTACCTTCTTGATTGCAACATAATTTGGATGCTACACAGCAATTTGAAATGATATTAAACTTGCATAAGACTACTAAAGATAACATTGAACACATGAATACTAAGTATAAACTTCTTTGGGGATAAAGGGAGAAAGCATGTTGTGTTTGATGTTGGCGATCTTGTTTAGTTACATTTGCGTAAAGATCGTTTTTCACGATTCATAAGTCTAAGTTAATACCACGTCTTCTGGTCCCTTTAAGGTGTTAGAGAATCAATGATAATGCATATAAACTTGAGTTGCTGCAGACTTTAGTGCAGTTAGTCCTACATTTAACATTGCGATTTGAAGCCTTACTTTGGTGAGGAAGATGAGATTGCGTCGAGGGCGACTTCAATTCAAGAAGGGAGCATGATGTGGACATCCTACTATTGATACAACCGTTGTACCCTCTGACGACACACATACAAGGACCCATCACAAGATCTCGTGCCAAACAAGCTGAACTACTCGGTACTTTCGTTTCTTGGAACTATTCCTTACATACATGAGAATATGATCTTGCCTAAATCGAAATGTTTCTTACTCTTAGGAATGATGGATGAGAGCATGGATGAGAGGGACAAGCATTGGAGCATGGCCATGCATGGTGATGGCGACAAGCATGTGATGATCAAGAAGGCCACGGATGAAGATTTGAACTTTGAGACCACCATAATGAAGAAAGAAGGCTTGGGCGAAATATTCAAGATCAATACTTTCTGAATTCGTCCATAGCATAATATGGTCTTCGCGACACCTTTATTTTGGGCGAGGCCCATGTAATTTTCAGGATTTTAATTAGCCACTTTTAGAGTCCGTATTTGAGGGAAAAGGACTTTTAGGGTTGGATTCGGCCACCACTTCCATGGCTGGCGAAACCCTGCTTCGCCCGCCATCGCCCCATAGCGAACCTTTAGACTCGGATTTTGTTTAGACATTAAGTTAGCCATAATCGCAACCATGAGGCTCGGCGTCGTAGAGGCCTCTTGTGCCGCACCTATTGAGGATCCCACCTCTTTCAATAAAGCTTTCCTCTTAATCCATAATATCTTGATTGCAATATTGGTTCTTACTTGTTCTCGATTTGGTAGGAATTAAGACCCTCATTGGTCGGTGATCGTGTTCACGCGAGGATCGGTAACCTCGAGATTATTGGCCTGATTGCATTGGCGCTTTCGTGCTGCCGTGTAGTCGGATCGTCAAGCCGAACTCCACCAAATCGATTATCGCCATCTCATCGAAAGATCGGACACCTTTGCCTTTGGGGACATGGAGACATTACCTTTGGGGAAGCGTTGTGAAGTGTTCACGATCACAAGTGATAGGGCAAAGGTGTCGATCTTTCGATGAGATGGCGATAATCGATTTGGTGGAGATCAACGATTCCTCGGTCATGTCCGGATCTTCTTGTTCCTATCACAGGCGTGTTCTCGACTCTTGAACTTGCGGTCCTAGGCCTCGAACTTCGTCTCCATTTCCTTGACCATCTCATCCTGGCATGCGAAAGCTTGTCCTTCTCGCGAAGCTGCACAGGCTTCGTTATTCTTGAGCATGGCGTTCGTCATGTCCGTGTCCACGTGCGATGAGAGACTCTAAGTCACGGAGGTAGAGACATATCGGCTCTGCTGGCGTCCCTCGAGTCGTCCTCAAAGTCGATGGACTCTCCATCAACATCACGTCTTAGAAGGCGTGGAAGTGGGTGCCCTAACATCGGGGAGTGGCGGCTATGAGCGTCTATCAGGTCTGCATGACTACCTCCATGCCTCTCTCTATCGTGCGTGCATCGGCTTGAAGGCGAAGGCGATGGCCTCCATAGTAGGCTCCGTCTGGCGTCCGGGCTGGTTCACCTTGAAGCCCCAGAGGTCCTTCCTCTCGAACTTGGTGAGTGGGTGCACCGTGATGGTAGGAAGAGGGAGATCGAGCAAAGTGGTAAGCTCAACGATACGAGGTAAGCAGGTAACACGGAACTCCTCAGCAGTCTTGATGGTAATCGGCATCTATTTATAAGATTGAAAAGTTAGAAACGAGCACCATTTAAGATAAAACAAGTCAAGCGTTTCATACATATCCATGGAACACAAAAATCACACAAGTCATGCATACATAAATCCATTACATCAATCAAGGTCCATACTTATTTAAGGTATCTTTTGGAAAATAAGGTGATAGATGGTGGTCCAACTAAAGTGTGCTCACAATCCTATCTCACTTTGGATCGGTGGCTATCACAATGTTCCTAGAGGCAATCCACCTATCTTGTTCACATGATTCCATCACTAAGTCTATTATATCTCCCCTTAACTCTTGGTTGGTGGCTTCCAACTCTTGGGTAAGTTCTTTCTCTTTCTCTAAGTCTTTTTGGAGGTTGAGCATCCTGCACTTGACTCTAGCATTTAGTTCTTTGATAGTCCTCCAAGCTGCATCTCTGGCTGACTCAAAGAATGTGGTGTGCATTACAGTGTTGGTGTACATGCAGAATCCCCTTTCTTTGTGGTTGTCTTCCTTGTTTTTGTACAAGTGAAGTTGCACCCACCAATACTCCACTCCTTCATCCATCACTAGAAAGCCTTTGTATATAGCTGCACCATGTGCTTCCATTGCCACCATGAGGTCCTTGAGAATCTTGGGAAACTGGGTTTCACACTCCAAGGTCATGGTCATGAGTGGCCCTTTCTTCGCAACCCGTTGATGGGTTCATCTACAAATGGAGATGAGAATGAGAAGATTAGAAAAGTTCTACGAGAAGAATAGACAAGTGTAGAAGTAGTTGAAAATTTTTCCTTAGTGGTTTTCCAATCCTAGGGTCATAATCCTCTGGCAACACGATTGCTCGATACCATCATTAGACCCTCCTTTATAAAGGAAAAGGATCCTGTGATTGCAATGCTAGTCCACGGATCATTGCTAGCATCCTGATTTAAGATGAAGTACATAGATACAAGGTCGTTTATTACATTCATTCGGAGATAAAACATAGTATTTTACAACTCGGGGCCAAAGGCCTAATACAAGGATTTTGGAATAAGTAAATAAACATAAGTCTTCATCTTCATCATCGGAGTAACTGCAACATCACAAATTCTGACCACGGAGGTCAATACTTTGGAATAGTATTGGCAAGTGATACCTTAGTATATTTTAGGTGGACTATATTACTATATGCATTTTTGCTAAGTGTAGCTTGGCTTTGCTTGAAATAGGTTTTCCTATTAGTTGAAATCACTAAGTTTTCTTTGTCAAAACTTCCCAAGAAACCACCAATAGACATTGGGTCCTTTACCCTTGTTCACCCACAAATTTTACTTAGAAATTGGAGTGATGAGATTCTTGTAGCTTCCATGTCTTGATGCTCAAGTTGTCCATTGCCATGGACCTGGCTAAGTACTTAGGTTTTCCATCTGCGGAGGTTGTGCACTTTCCCACAGACTTGGTTTCCCAAAGACGGGACCTTTGAAGCCTTCCCTTAGTCAAATGGGCGCGTTCCAACCTATCAATCCCTTCTACCACCAACTATCAAAAGACTAAGTTCTAGCTACCTATATGATCAAGCGAGCCCATATTGCCAAGTGGTTGCCTTGTAAGCTTTCTCAACACTTGGCCTCCAAATCCTTTGTGCTGGGTGGCATACCACAAGTGAGATACACAACCCAAGTCCATGGCCTTGTGTAACCACTCAGCATAAATCAATCCTTCCATTCCACCCAGGGGATTCATTGACTTAGTGGTTTTATTAAGAAAATCTTAAGTCTCATGACTTAGAAATATAGCCAATATAGCATGAATAGATTATACCCACCCTTGTTTGCTAATAGCTAGGCTAAGCATGGCATGGCAATATAACATAGGAAAATTCCTTAGCAATTCTACCATTCTAAATTACATAGGATTTCCCAACATATCATTTGACAAAAGTAGCATGCATGTATTAGCAAAATATCTAATGCCAGTATAAAATATAGGAATGGGATATTCATGAAATATCACTTGCCTTGGTAATGTGGAGAGTAGCACTCCTCACAATCACAATCACTAGCAAAATCTACACAAAAATTTGAAGCACACAATTACACACACTTATGTACAATCAAAAAAATAATATGAATGCATGCATGCAAGAATTTACTAAGTGGTGATTTTGAAAACTCTACCAAGCATGTGCATGTTTACGAAACTTAACAAATCACAAGTTTGCCAACTAAACTTATTTATCCCTAAAACAAATTACTAAACTAAATCCATACTCAAAATAGCCTTAAACATGTTTCTACAAATAAAGTCATTCTAATGGTTACTATTTGTTAAATACTTTGCATAAGCAGAAAGGCCTTGATTCACTGAATCCAGCGGTATAAAGTTTGCAAAATTCTAACGTGGAATTCAAAAGTTATAGCAGTTTGAAGTTTGGATCTAAATCGATTCAATTTCTATTTTGAATTTACCTAGACACGTGTCGCAACCTTATTGGCGCATACCGATTCGGTTGGATCGCGCTCTGAACGAGGATCTAAGTGGGATCTGGCGGCTCGGATGCGCTTACCCTTCGTTTAAAATTCTATCCTAGCCCTACGATACGGATCCAGCGGACTAAATCATCAAGCCAAAATCGCGGGCGCTTAACTTGGCAGCAGTCGAGACAGTGGCGGCCGTGATCTGGTCGCTAGGAGGATAGGAAAGGTACTCACCGAGACCGTAAGGACGTGGGGATGCTCAACGTGTGGACAGCTCAGCAAGGGGCGCTCAGGGTTGCGGTGGATTCCTCGCCGGAGTTGGATCTGGCAATGGTGGCTCTACTCGAGGTCGAAGGTGACGTTGTAGATCACTAGGAGGCAAACGGAGGGTGTGATCAGATGTAGAAGATCACGGCGAAGATGCGTGCGTGAAGGGGATGGTTTGGGCATGCGGACTTACTGCGGAGCTCGTTGGAGTTGATCTTTGAAGGCGGTGGCGCTCGATCGTTTGCGTTATAGCGTTACGGGTCCTGTGCAGGCGAACCAAGTCTTGGGTGATGCGTGAGGTCAGCGTCTGCTCGTGTGAAGGCGGTGAGGGTGGTCGGAGGTGGCGGAATCGTGGATCTGGCTCGTCGGAGGCAATGAGTGAGGAGCAATGCACGTAGCTGGTGGCGCTCTGGGTTCGGGGTTTGAGGAGAAGGGAGAGGGAGGGGTTTAAGTAGCCTGGTGGCGAGAATTACTCGTGCCTTAGCAATTTAAGTTGCTTGTGATCAGGAAGCAGCCACGTCAATTTGGGGATGAACTGCGTGGGTGGAGGCAGCGACACTTGAGTGGGCAGCGGTTGTCGATGATAGAGAAAAGGAGTGGGTCCCTCACAGCCGTTGAGTCGTCTTTCAGCGAGAGAAAAAGGAAACCCCCGGGTGGCATAGTTGGGCTTGATTCGATGCTGGGCCAGAAACCTGGCGCGTGGCCTTTTTATTTTGTTTATTCCTTTTTATTTTCTATTTTGGTTTTCAGGAATGATTTAGATATGAATTCAAATCCTTTTTGAATTCAAACAATTATGGGGATTTTTGTAGGGTACTATGGTTTCAAAAATCAGTTACTTAACCATGTGGTTACCAAGGGCTTGGTCAACTTGGGCTTAAAACAATGGAGACTTTGCCCCTGGTTTGCAAATGTTTAAAAATAGGGTTTTGAATTTATTTCCGAGTTAAAAAATTTGGTCAAACTTTTACACCTAAACTTTCCAACAAAGGAGGCAAGCAAACAAGTTCAACAAGTTCCTAAACATTCAAGTTTCAAGGGGTGATGGCCATTTGAATTAAATTTGCTCACATGAAATCATAGCATCAAGTTTATGTTTTTCTGAAATGGTGATTTTGAAACCCTACATGATGATGGATGCATGGATGATATGAATGAGTTTTGGAATATGAATTTAGGGATGTTACAAAAGGGCACCACCTACTTCGATGATCCACCTCCAAGGCGACAAGTGCCACCACCTAGATGGCGTCAAGCACCACCATCTCCAAGGCGCCAAGCTCCATCACCTCCAAGGCGTCAAGCTCCACCATCTCCAAGGCGCCAAGCTTCATCACCTCCAAGGCGCCAAGATCCACCTCCTACACAAAGAAGAGTGGCGTGCAAACATCATATACATCAAGAGGCGCCAAGAAACAAGAATCTTCATCGACAAACATCCTCTCATGAGCATCGCCACCATAAAGAGGATACAAGAAATTGTCTAAGGCATCTTCGCCACCAAGACGAAGAATTCAAGATGAGCACCAACCATAATGCTCAATCAAGCGCAAGAAGGTACCGTAAAGCACAAGAAGAGTGCCAAGGCAAATGATCACCGTCGTGAGCGTCATGTGGATGACCAAGTGCTTCACCAACATCAACCATCGGCAAGGCACGCCAATGACCTCCGTCGACACCGTAACAAGGCACCTTCAACTACTAGTGCCACCACCAAAATGGCACCAAGAGCAAGCCTTCCTCCTCGCCATCAAGCTTCAATGCCTACGCTTGACTTCCACGACCTCGCCAACGAGGAAAATATAGACCTCTACTTCGCCAAGTTGGATAGCATGAGCCTACCTCCACCACTACTACGAGATGGCCACAAGACGGTCGAGCATGGGATTTTCCCCGACCATGGAGGAGTGATGATGCCCATCTTATGGCATCCAACTTTGAAGCGACAAGGTCAAGAATGGTGAGAATGGGATTTTCCCTTCACCAAAGGAGCATGGAGTTGAGGAAACCAAGCCTATCCCCATAATGCTTGATGATGTGGTACCAATCCCATGTGAGTATGAGAGCCACTTAGCCCACTTGGTGAGAACAAGAGTGACATGGTGACTCCACCTTATGGTAGATTGAGTGCTTCCACTTGGAGGCATGGTGATACTCCTAGTGAGTTGAGAGTGGTAGTTGATAGGTCAAGTGAGACCATTTCGATTTCTAACAACTTACCCTCTACCTCTAGTGTGTTCTCTTGTGTTGTGCTAGGTTACATGGATGAAGACATGCCACGTCATGAAGCAATGATGCCTCAATTGGAGAATATGTACATGGTGCACGAAGATGATGCTACGCCATGGCTACATCAAGAAGACGAAGTCGTCCACAAGGAGGCCACTACTTCCACAACACCCACTTCATATGAGAGGTATGAACAAGGTAACAATAAGGGTGTTGATGATGCAATGATCCCACTAGTGGACATGATGAATTGTGAGGATATGCATGCTATGGATGATACTTGTGACATTACATATGCTTCACTCATATTCCCATATGATGCTTTGCCTTTGCATAATATTGATCATGTGGAATTGTTTGGTTGCGATAGCATTGCCATAAACATGCCATGCTATGAATCTTGTGTATCCTCTAATTGCTTTGGACTTGCCTTGTCATGCTAGTCATTCAATTTCTCGTTGCTTGCAATAAGATGAAGGCTTGCTATTTCACTCGCTTTGCTTGCAACAATATTGAGTATATCGTTATAATGAGATGGCCCCATAGCTTTCTCAATTTTGGAGATTTTGATGATTGCCATGATAAGCATGTTCCCCTGCATACTCACCATGCATCTATTTCATACTTGAATGACATTAATGGTGATGTGCACAAGAGAATCGTCATGATGGATGATGTGTATCTCTACCATGCACACACGTTCTTCCTTTTACATATGATGTGTGTAGGTACCTTGCGAGAATGTCAACCTCGGTTGAGCACGAGTTGACAAAAAGCTCTTGAGAGCATCCAAAAAGTGAGTTCAAGATCGAACCCAGCTCTGATACCTTTTGCATGCTTTGCATCTTTCATGTTGACAAATTCTTCTTTCCTATGGTTTGCTTGGAAGCATGTTAATGGTATTATCTTCCCTTGTGACATTCATGTTTCTTCGCTTTTAGATAATAATGCTTTGTGTTGCAACAAAATGTTGAACATTTTCTCCTTCCGATGTTTGTGTGCAACCAATTCCTTTAAGAGCATGTATTGTCATGAGAGCTTCCAAGAATCTCGTCTTGTTGTTGCAACAAACATAAGGACCACTTGCTCTTCCATTTGGTTTGTTTGCAAGCGTGTTGTTTTGCTTAGCTTGGGCTACTCATTTTCCCATGATATTTGCTTTTGATGATTTGTGTGTGACATCCAACATGTCGAACAATTTCTCTTTCCATTGGTTGGTTTGTACACATAATGATGTTGTTTTGGATATTCCTCCTTTTGTGTTTTTGCCAAATTCTCCTAGTTTTGCATCAAAGATGTTGATCAAATTTCTATTCGATTGCTTTGAATGTCACGATAAGACATTATATGGAGTTTTTGAGTTTCCACATTTGGATGATGTTCAAACGACTTCCATGCACTTTGACCTTGCATATGCATCCCGTTTGCTATACTTGAGTTGTGCTAATCGTGTTGTGAACAAGAATGGACATGCCACAAATGACATGCTCCTCTATCACACACAAACATATGTTGCTTGGTCTTTGTTGTATGAAGGTACAAATGCATACACGTCAACCTCTATGGACTATATGTTGACAAGAAGAACCGAAGAGAGTTACCTATGGCTACCCTTCATCGAGCTATCTCTACAAGCTAAGGTGACTTCCTTCTACTTGAGGACTCATGCTATAATCTTCATGAATTGGCTACGCTTTGAGTGTTGCTTCGCTTTTGTCGTGAGATTTGTAGGCGTCATGGAAGGTGAAGGAACATTGAAGTGTTGTCAAGTCAATCTTCCCGAGGACGACTATATGATGAACCCCAGGATCAAGAAGGTCTCGTAGCTTCTACTTAGTGATGAGCATGTAGAGTCGAGGCGACTCTTTGAAGGGGGAGTGATGTGGCCGACCTACGGTCGTTACCACATCTTGGTCTCCAACTTCGCCAAGTCGTCATGGACTCCAAAGGTGCATCCGTTCCTCTATGAGCCCCTTCCTACCCTATTGAATGATATGCTACTTCATACTCGTCACATATGCATGATAGGTTCACACCGACCGATGCGGAGGCAAGGAGGCTTGAACATCAAGCCCGACAAGGCGGAGGCTTGGAAGAGGAGACGGAAGGCAGTCGCCAAATGCTCTCATTTCCGGTACTCTTTGGATCTGGCGATCGGTACTACCGGCCAGCGGTACTACCGCCCCATCCAGACGACGCCAACAGAAGTCCCAGGACTGCAAGCGGTACTACCGGATCTAGACCCGGTACTACCGGTCAGCGGTACTACCGGACCCAAGTCCAGTACTACCGGTCATGTGTGCATGCGCGCACCTGTTGGGCCACAGCCCATGTATTCCCCTTACTTACCCATTCGCCTAGTTTATCCCCAAACTACCCTTGTTTAGTGGCTGGCCTATAAATAGAGCCCCCACCCCTCATGTATCCCTTAGGCATAGATGATAGACTAAAGATAACCCCCATTGTGGAATCTCTAGTTTTGCCTCATCCCCTTTACCAAGGGGACCGACTATCGTCACCAACCTCGATTGGACCTTGCATCATGCATCCATCGTTGAACAAGGCCTTGGAGTTCGATGTCCCGTCTCCAAGTTGTCAAGACCCTCCCCAAGGTGTTCTTCCCTCTCCGATGTGGATTTGAGGGAGCACGTTGACCGATCTTTCCTTGCGAGGATTCTATCGGACCGGTGGACGCCGTTCGGGAGCAATCGGCCTTGTATCGTGTGAGTTTTGCGTGTGTTCATCGTGTTCTTCGCGAGGTGTGTGTTCGCTTCCGCTACCTTCTCCCTTTCCCCTCGCTTTCCCATCGATTTGACCACGAGATCCGTGAAGATCGGGCACCCAAGAGGTTAACCCCTCCATCACTTTTCCTTATGTTATCAAACACAAAAAGGGTAAAGATAATATTATTGCTGATGCTTTGTCGCGCCGTTATGCTTTGTTATCTCAACTTGACTTCAAAATATTTGGATTGGAAACTATTAAGGAACAATATGTGCATGATGCTGAATTTGAAGATGTGTCGCAGAATTGTAGAGATGGTAGAACTTGGAACAAGTTGTCATGATGGTTGTGTTTCGTGCTAACTATGCATTCGAGATAGTTCTATTCGTCTTTTGTTGTTACGGAGGCGCGTGGAGGAGGATTGATAGGACACTTTGGTGTCAAGAAGGCGGAGGATGTTCTTCTTTGCACACTTCTTTTGGCCGTGTCGTCAAGATGTTGAGAGATTTGTGGCCTGTTTGCACTACTTGTCAAAAGCTAAGTCTCGCCTTAATCCACATGGTTTATATATGCCTCTTCTGTTCCTAGTGTTCCTTGGGAGGATATTTCTATGGACTTTGTTTTGGGATTGCCACGAACACGAAGGGGAGGATAGTATTTTGTTGTTGTGGATCGGTTTTCTAAGATGGCACACTTTATTCCTTGTCATAAAGCGGATGATCTTTGCGCATATTGCTGATTTGTTCTTTATGAAATTGTTTGTTTGCATGGTGTGCCAAATACTATTGTTTGATTGGGATACTAAATTTCTTAGCCACTTTTGGGGATGTTTATGGGCTAAGTTGGGGACTAAATTGCTCTTTAGTACTACATGTCATCCCAAGCCGATGGTCAATGAAGTAGTAAATAGAACTTTGTCTACTATGTTGCGGGATGTTTTAAAGAAGAACTTAAAATTGTGGGAAGAGTGTTTACCTCATATAGAATTTGCTTATAATCGTTCACTGCATTCTACCACCAAGATGTGCCCATTTGAGATTGTGTATGGTTTTGTTCCTCGTGCACCTATTGATTTATTGCCTTTACCTTCTTCGGTGCAACATAATTTGGATGCTACACAATCTTTGAAATGATATTAAACTTGCATAAGACTACTAAAGATAACATTGAACACATGAATGCTAAGTATAAACTTGCTAGGGATAAAGGGAGAAAGCATGTTGTGTTTGATGTTGGCGATCTTGTTTGGTTACATTTGCATAAAGATTGTTTTCCTGATTCATAAGTCTAAGTTAATGCCACGTCTTCTTTGGTCCCTTTAAGGTGTTAGAAAATAAATGATAATGCATATAAACTTGAGTTGCTGCGAGACTTTGAATGCAGTTAGTCCTACGTTTAACATTGCAGATTTGAAGCCTTACTTTGGTGAGGAAGATGAGATTGCGTCGAGGACGACTTCAATTCAAGAAGGGGAGCATGATGTGGACATCCCTTCTATTGATAAAATCGTTGTACCTACAGCAACACACATACAAGGACCCATCACATGATCTCGTGCCAAACAACTTAACTATCAGGTAGTTTCATTTCTTTGAACTATTCCTCACATACATGAGAATATGATGCTGCCTAAATCTGATGTATTTATTACTCTTAGGAATGATGGACCAAGCATGGATGAGAGGGACAAGCATTGGAGCATGGCCATGCATGGAGATGGTAGCAAGCATGTGATGATCCAAGAGAAGGCCACGGATGAAGATTTCAGAACTTTGAGGCCACCATAATGAAGAAAGAAGGCTTGGACGAAATATTCAAGATCAATACTTTACGAATTCGTCCATAGCTTAATATGGTGCTGCGACACCTTTATTTTGGGCCAGGCCCATGTAATTTTCGCAGGATTTTAATTAGCCACTTTTTAGAGTCCGTATTTGAGGTGAAAAGGACTTTTAGGGTTGGATTCGGCGACCACTTCCATGGCTGGCCGAAACCCCACCTTTTCGCCCTTAAATACTCCCCATAGCCGTCCCCCTAGACTCGGATTTTGTTTAGACATTAAGTTAGCCATAGTCGCAACTTCGCCAAGGCTCGAGCGTCGCAGAGGCCTCTTGATAGGGCAAAGGTGTCCGATCTTTCGATGAGATGGCGATAATCGATTTGGTGGAGTTCGGGCTTGACGATCCGACTACACGTGCGAGCACGAGCGCCAATGCAATCGCTAGGCCAATCTCCTGGAGGTTACCGATCCTGCGTGAACACGATCGGCTGACCGGAGGGTCTTAATTCCTACGAAATCGAGAACAAGTAAGAACCAATATTGCAATCAAGATATTGCGGATTAAGAGGAAAGCTTTATTGAAAGAGGTGGGATCTGAATAGGTGCAGTACAAGAGGCCTCTGCGGCTCGAGCCTTGGCGAAGTTGCGACTATGGCTAACAATGTCTAAACAAAATCCGAGTCTAAAGGTTCGGCTATGGGCGTATTTAAGGCGAAAAGGTGGGGTTTCGGCCAGCCATGGAAGTGGTGACCGAATCCAACCTAAAGTCCTTTTCCTCAAATCGGACTCTAAAAGTGGCTAATTAAAATCCGGCGAAAATTACATGGGCTGGCCCAAAATAAAGGTGTCGCAGCACCATATTATGCTATGGGAATTCGTAAAGTATTGATCTTGAATATTTCGTCCAAGCCTTCTTTCTTCATTATGGTGGCCTCAAAGTTGAAATCTTCATCCGTGGCCTTCTCTTGGATCATCACATGCTTGCCATCACCATGCATGGCCATGCTCCAATGCTTGTCCCTCTCATCCATGCTTGGTCCATCATTCCTAAGAGTAAGAAACATATCTGATTTAGGCAGCATCATATTCTCATGTATGTAAGGAATAGTTCCAAGAAAGCGAAAGTACGATAGTTCGTTGTTTGCACGAGATCTTGTGATGGGTCCTTGTATGTGTGTTCTTTGTAGGTACAACGGTTGTATCAATAGTAGGGATGTCCACATCATGCTCCCCTTCTTGAATTGAAGTCGTCCTCGGCGCAATCTCATCTTCCTCACCAAAGTAAGGCTTCAAATCTGCAATGTTAAATGTAGGACTAACTGTACCAAAGTCTGCAGCAACTCAAGTTTATATGCATTATCATTGATTTTCTCTAACACCTTAAAGGGACCAAAGCACGTGGCATTAACTAGACTTGCGTAAATCGGGAAAGCGATCTTTACGCAAATGTAACCAAACAAGATCGCAACATCAAACACAACATGCTTTCTCCTTTATCCCGACAAGTTTATACTTAGCATTCATGTGTTCAATGTTATCTTTAGTAGTCTTATGCAAGTTTAATATCATTTCAGCGTTGTGTAGCATCCAAATTATGTTGCAAGAAGAAGGTAAAGGCAATAAATCAATAGGTGCGAGGAACAAAACCATACACAATCTCAAATGGGCACATCTTTGTGGTAGAATGCAAAGAACGATTATAAGCAAATTCTATATGAGGTAAACACTCTTCCCACAATTTTAAGTTCTTCTTTAAAACACCGTAACATAGTAGACAAAGTTCTATTTACTACTTTGACCATCGGTTTGGGATGACATGTAGTACTAAAGAGCAATTTAGTCCCCAACTTAGCCCATAAACATCTCCAAAAGTGGCTAAGAAATTTAGTATCACGATCGAGACAATAGTATTTGGCACACCATGCAAACGAACAATTTCACGAAAGAACAAATCGCAATATGCCGGCATCATCCGCTTTTATGACAAGGAATAAAGTGTGCCATCTTAGAGAACCGATCCACAACAACAAAATACTATCCCTCCCGTGGTTCGTGGCAATCCCAAACAAAGTCCATAGAAATATCCTCCCAAGGAACACTAGGAACAGGAAGAGGCATATATAAACCATGTGGATTAAGGCGAGACTTAGCTTTTTGACAAGTAGTGCGGCGTACAAATCTCTCAACATCTCGGCACATCGTGGCCAAAAGAAGTGTCGAAGAACATCCTCCGTCTTCTTGACACCAAAGTGTCCCATCAATCCTCCTCCATGCCTCCTGTAATAACAAAAGGCGAGCGAGCTATACGGAATGCATAGTTTGTTAGCACGGAACACAAATCCATCATTGAAGACGAACTTGTTCCAAGTTCTACCATCTCTACAATGCAACATCTTTAAATTCACATCATGCACATATTGTTCTTTAATAGTTTCCAATCCAAATATTTTGAAGTCAAGTTGAGATAACAAAGCATAGCGTGACAAAGCATCAGCAATAATATTATCTTTACCCTTTTGTGTGTTTGATAACATAAGAAAAGACTCAATAAATTCAACCCACTTTGCATGACGATTCAACTTAGCTTGACTACGAATATGCTTCAAAGAATCATGATCGGAATGAATAACAAATTCCTTAGGCCATAGATAATGTTGCCAAGTTTCTAATGTCGAACCAACGCATATAATTCTTTATCATAAGTAGAATAGTTAGGACTAGCCCCACTCAATTTCTCACTAAAATATGCAACAGGTTTTCCCTCTTGTAATAACACCCTCCCAAACCAATTCCACTAGCATCACATTCAAGCTCAAAAGTCTTAGTAAAATCGGAAGTTGGAGTAAGGAGCATGTGTTAGCTTATCTTTCAATATGACGAAGGCTGTTGTTGTGCATCGCCCCAAACAAAGGGCACATCCTTCTTGGTAAGCTCATTCGGTAGCACAATTGATCCAAAGTCTTTGACAAAGCGCCTATAAAAACCAGCGAGGCCAAGAAAACTCCTCACTTGTGTGACCGTCTTGGGCACGGCCAATTCTCAATAGCTTCAATCTTGGTGGATCCACTTCAATACCACGTGATGTAACAACATAGCCAAGAAGCGCAACTCGATTGGTGCAAAAGGTGCACTTCTCAAGGTTACCAAACAAGCGTGCATCACGTAAAGCATTGAAAACAACACGTAAATGGTCCAAATGTTCCTCTAAAGATTTGCTATAAATCAGAATATCATCAAAGTAGACTACCACAAAGCGTCCAATGAAAGCACGTAAAACTTGGTTCGTTCATTAATCTCATGAAAGTGCTAGGTGCATTAGTTAAACCAAGCGGCATTACTAACCACTCATATAAACCGAACTTAGTTTTAAATGCTGTTTTCCATTCATCTCCTAATTTCATACGAATCTGGTGGTAACCACTCGCAAATCAACTTTAGAAAACATGGTAGAGCCACTCAATTCATCAAGCATGTCATCTAAACGTGGAATAGGATGACGATATCGAATAGTAATATTATTTATAGCTCTACAATCAGTACACATGCTTGAAGAACCATCTTTCTTAGGCACCAAAATAATAGGAACAAAGACAAGGGCTAAGGGACTCACGAATATGATCTCTGTCGAGTAGTTCACGAATTTGGCGTTGTATCTCCTTTGTCTCCTTGGATTGGTTCTATATGGCGCGGTTGGGCAACGTGGCACCAGGAATTAGATCAATTTGATGCTCAATTCCTCTAATAGGAGGTAGTCTGGTGGCAACTCGGGGAAATCGTCCTCATATTCACGCAAAAGGTTAGCAATGGTGGTGGCAAAGAAGGAGGCATATCCTCAAATGAAAACAAAACCTCTTTGCAGACAATTGCATAACATTGAGTATTGTTTACATCTAGTTCAGCAATATCAATTTTATTTGCAAGCATACATGGACTCTTCAAGCAATTTCAGTAGCATGTGTAGAATCAGATTTAGTGTTCTTTGGTGGTATAAAATCTGCAGCAACAATCTGATTCTCACTTTTATTTTCTCCTCGTTTTAGCTCTACTAGCTCTAGCAAGATCATCTTTTAAAATCTGTTGGAGTCATAGGTTTTAGACCAATTTCTTTCCATCATGCATAAGAGAATAGTGGTTAGTTTTGCCATTATGAGCAGATTCTCTATCAAATTGCGGGGTTCACCAAGTAACAAAGAACAAGCTTGCATAGGTACAACATCACAATCAACAAAATCAGAATATGTACCAATAGTAAAATGCAGCGTCAGTTCTTGTTACCTTGATCTTCGAGAACTCTCAAACCATTGGATGTAGTATGAATGTGGGCGTTGTCTTGTTGGAAGCAAGCTTCTCTACCATGTCAACACCGGCGATTATTACAACTCCCTCCATCAATGATGATCCGTATAGCTCTTTCCTTGACAACACCACGTGTTTGGAACAGGTTGTGGCGTTGATCTTGCTCATTTGCTCAATTGCACACTCAACACACGTTGTGTAATTAAACTCTTGTATTGATCGGTGACTTGACTCCCATTACCTCGGCTCGTCATCATCATCGAATTGTCTCCATCTCGGCAGAAATAAGGGCTAGTGTATCTTCATCGAAGTCACTTTCGGGAATCGTATTCACCATCTTCTCGCACCATCATCACACGTTGTGTTGTGCATCTCTCAATATGACCAAAACCCCAGCACTTGCGGCATTGTATATCCTTAGTCTTACCGTGGAAGCCATAGAAGATGCACTACGAGCGGAGCATTGGATGATGGTGGAGGAGCATTGGAAATCTTGTGGTGGCCTTGGATGTGGTAGTAGCTGGAGGCGAATCACGAGGCGCTGATTGTCGGGATGTCCAAGTGGATGCGACCAGAATTATTAGTCCTCCTCCATGGTGTTTGGCGATCCTGCACTTCACGTTCACTTTGCAAGCAAGATGAAACAAGCAGTGATAGAATTATATTCCTTATAATCTAATATGTCTTTGAATGTCCTTGTTTAATCCACCAAAGAGCGTGCAAGCATTTGTTCATTAGATTCTACAAGACCACACCTAACCATCCCGTTTGCAATTCGATAATACTCTTCTCTGAAATTTTCCTTGCTCTAAGCGTGTCGATTCTTTAGTAAATCACGTTGATAAGTGGGAGGAACAAAGCGAACACATAGCAGTTTTTAAAGCAGTCAAGTACTAGGAATAGTAGTAGGATTTAAGCGACAATACTCGGACCACCAAAGGGAAGCAAATTTAGTAAATTCACATGTAGCGGCACTAACACGCATATTCTCGGGATATTTTAAGCATGCAAGCGTTGTTCTACTTCCATCTCCCATGTAAGATATGCATCAGGATTATATTTACCCTCAAAAGATGGAATATTTAATTTAAGCTTTGCAACATGATCATCATCGATGCGTCTGGGTGGGCGGCGTTGCGGTAGTAATGTCGGGGACGACCAGCGGTACTGTGGAGGTTGTTCAACCTCCTCGTCAAATCGTCGTCGTCGGGTCGTAGTAGTACCGTAACATCCCCAATGTCGCGGCAGCCACGGAAGTCCGAGGAACGTCGGTCATGGCGGAGCCGAAGTGCGGCGGTAGCCGCATACCGGTCAGAGCCGTGATCGAATGCGTCGTGCACCATGTGTGGGTTGGTGCGGGCAATCGGTTGAAGCTCCTTGAACCGAGCGTCAAGCTTGGCGTTGAAGGATTTCTCGAGTCCATCGATCTTGTCCGGCGTTGGTGAGCTTGGTGTCAAACTCCCTAGGCGCGTGTCCACGTCTTGTGCTTGCCCGGGGGCGCGGAGAAGTGGGCATGTAGTTCTTCGTTCGTCATGGTGGCGGGGTTCATGAAGTATCATCATGGTTAGTCCTTAAAAAGCACGGTATATACTACAGGAATATGGTGGAAGTCACGCGTAATCCGTCAAGCAATATCTGAAGCTCTTACAAGTTCTTACCAAGCGGCAGAAAAGCGATGTGCAACCACGAGGATCGGTGGGTCGGAAGATTGAACCAGCGATTACCGAGTCGAAACACCGCACGTGGAGAGTATCTGTGGAGCTCTGGGAAGGCTTAGCAAAGGGTGACAATTATCAAAACAGCAATGCAAAAGTTGAAAGAATGCTCAACGACAGTCTTGTCTTTGGTCCTAGGCTAGACCGTACTAGAGGCCGAGCCTAGATCACCAACGATGTCACGACGCGACACAACAAGCCTTGTATGATGATATAGCACCGGACGAAAGCGATCCGAGATGCGAAAATCACTATGATGGCGAGTGTCTAGAACGATCTACGGGGTCTAAAAGAGGTTAGCCCCAAAATTTTTCGAAATTTTTATTTTGCTCGGAAGCGACAGCGTAAAAAATATCGCTATAACGGCCGATGGAGAAAAGTGATCCCCGGGGTCGAAAAATAGTATAGCCAGAAAATTTTTTCGGAGGCGGTTCCAGACTTACGACCGGACTCTTAGCTCTCCTTCTGGACTTACGACCGGACTCTTAGCTCGACACGGACTTTAGCTGAACACGGAAACAGCAAAGAAGGAAAGTCAAAAGAAATAACGAGGAAACAGTAACTCTACTCGGACTCGTACCACGGCAGAAAAAACTGATCGGATCTGTGTCGCGGTAGGAAGGCGGTGGCGGAGTATTAGGGTTTTATGGTGGCAGGGTATATGGCGGCGGAATATGGTGGCAGGGTATATGGCGGCGGTGATCGGCGAGTGTGGCGGTGACTAGTATGATCAGAACTCGAAACTCTAAGGGACGAGACACTAAGACCCGACAACTCGACGGCGATGTAGACACAAATTCAACAATGCAAAAGCGAAAAGATAATGCGAGGCGTAGATTGGTTATGGGATGGATCTAAACTCTAAGCGTGTTTTGGCTTTTCGTGGGTTATAGGTAAAAGCAGATCTAATCTGAAAAACGGTAAAATCTCACCGAGCAACACGAAATCGATACCACTTGATAGGGCAAAGGTGTCCGATCTTTCGATGAGATGGCGATAATCGATTTGGTGGAGTTCGGGCTTGACGATCCGACTACGTGCGAGCACGGCGCCAATGCAATCGCTAGGCCAATCTCACGGAGGTTACCGATCCTGCGTGAACACGATCGGCTGACGGTGAGGGTCTTAATTCCTACGAAATCGAGAACAAGTAAGAACCAATATTGCAATCAAGATATTGCGGATTAAGAGGAAAGCTTTATCGAAAGGTGGGATCACGAATAGGTGCAGTACAAGAGGCCTCTGACGCTCGAGCCTTGGCGAAGTGCGACTATGGCTAACAATGTCTAAACAAAATCGAGTCTAAAGGTTGCTATGGGGCGTATTTAAGGCGAAAAGGTGGGGTTTCGGCCAGCCATGGAAGTGGTGACGAATCCAACCCTAAAGTCCTTTTCCCTCAAATACGGACTCTAAAAGTGGCTAATTAAAATCCGGCGAAAATTACATGGGCTCGGCCCAAAATAAAGGTGTCATGACACCATATTATGCTATGGACGAATTGTAAAGTATTGATCTTGAATATTTCGTCCAAGCCTTCTTTCTTCATTATGGTGGCCTCAAAGTTCTGAAATCTTCATCCGTGGCCTTCTCTTGGATCATCACATGCTTGCTGCCATCACCATGCATGGCCATGCTCCAATGCTTGTCCCTCTCATCCATGCTTGGTCCATCATTCCTAAGAGTAAGAAACATATCTGATTTAGGCAGCATCATATTCTCATGTATGTAAGGAATAGTTCCAAGAAACGAAAGTACCTGATAGTTCAGTTGTTTGGCACGAGATCTTGTGATGGGTCCTTGTATGTGTGTTGCTGTAGGTACAACGGTTGTATCAATAGTAGGGATGTCCACATCAGGAGGAAGGTCCGGAGACTCCGGTGTAGGAGACGGGAGACTCCGGTGTGCAGCGCTCCAGCGGCTTCTTCTCCTGATCCTGCTTCCTTGGTGGCTTGGTGTGGTGGTCCTGCTTCATATCTGAGGATACACAACGTAGATGCATGAAGTAGCAAGCCATCCAAAGGTAGGCCAAAATCACATGAGGAAAGGAGCGAGTTAACCTTGGCTTGTAGGAGCTTGGCACGGGCGCGAGTCATTGGTCCACTTGGGGGAGTAGGTGTTGTAGATGGAGGTGCGTCCGTGGGGAGGCATCAGCTCCCCCCCCCTTGGGAAAGAGTCGTCCTCGACTCTTCAACCTTCTCAACTTCATCTTCGCCATGGTAGGGTGAGAGGTCCTTGACATTGAATGTCGGGCTCACAAGATACTTGCATGTTTGGATATCTATGATGTAGGCATTGTTGTTGATCCTCTTTAGCACTTTGAACGGTCCATCACCTCGTGGCTTTAGTTTGGAGTCGCGGTCCTTGGGGAAGCGGTCTTTACTCAAGTGTATCCACACAAGGTCGCCTTCTTCGAAGATCATCTCTTTCTTGTTCTTGTTTAGCCTTGAGGATGCGAGGCGGACGAGAAGAGGAGCTTGATGCCGAGCTTGGCCATGAGAGTCTTCCAAAAGTAGCTCATGAATTTTACGTCGCGGTCGGAGACGATTGTTCTTGGTACACCGTGTAGCCGAATTATTTCCCTGAAAAACAAATTTGCTACGTGTCAAGCAGCATCGGTCTTATGGAACGGAATGAAATGTGCCATTTTTGAAAAGCGATCCACTACTACAAATATAGAATCATGACCATGTTTAGATCTAGGAAATCCTAACACAAAGTCCATGCTAATGTCCGACCAAGGTGCATGAGGAATAGGCAATGGCATATAAAGACCAAAGGGGTTGGACTTAGACTTAGCTTGGATACATGTAGTGCATCGTTGGACGTGGCGCTCCACGTCGCGCTTCATCTTTGGCCAAAAGTAGTGAGTGGAGAGCATGTCATATCTTTTGTCACGGCCAAAGTGACCCATAAGGCCTCCACCATGGGACTCTTGAAGAAGCAAAAGTTGGAGAGACGATTTCGGAATGCAAAGCTTGTTTTGTTTGAAAAGAAAACCCTTATGCAAATAGAAATCATCAATCCCTTTGTCTATTGAACATTTTGAAAAAATTGGTCCAAAGAGAATTGACGCATACAAAGATTTGATGTCATCAAGACCCAAGACATTTACTTCGAGTCGTGTAAGAAGGCTTGTGTTTTTGCGAGACAAGGCGTCCGCTACCACATTTTCTTTGCCCTTCTTGTATTTGACAATGTAAGGAAAAGACTCCATGAACTCAACCCATTTTGCGTGCCTTTTACTCAAGTTGGCTTGGCCCTTAAGATACTTCAACGACTCATGGTCGGAATGGATGATAAATTCTTTGGGCCAAAGATAGTGTTGATACACTTGAAGAACTCGAACCAAGGCAAAAAGTTCTTTGTCATAAATGGGATAGTTGAGGCGTGCGCCATCGAGTTTCTCACTATGGTATGCAATGGGATGCCCATTTTGCATAAGGATGCCTCCAATGCCAATTCCACTAGCGTCACATTCAATCTCAAAAGTTTTTGTGAAATCCGGTAATGCAAGGAGTGGTGCTTCGGTGAGCCTCTTTTTGAGCTCATCAAAAGCCTTTTGTTGTGCTTTTCCCCAAACGAACGTGAAATTTTTCTTGGTCAATTCGTTGAGGGGGAAAGCAATGGTAGAAAAGTCTTTCACAAAGCGACAGTAAAAGCCAGCCAACCCATGAAAACTACGAAGTTCACTAACATTTGTAGGGATGGGCCAATCTCGTATGTCCTTGACTTTTGAGACATCAACTTCAATGCCATTGGAAGACACAACAAAACCAAGGAAAATCAGCTTGTCTTTTGCAAAAGTGCACTTTGGGAGATTAGCATAAAGCTTTTCATGACGGAGGATTTGAAGGACCTCCTTAACATGAGTAACATGCTCCTCTAGTGACTTGCTATAGACAAGGATGTCATCAAAGTAAACAACTACACTCTTCCCAATGAGAGATCTCAAAATATGGTTCATGAGACGCATGAAGGTAGATGGGGCATTAGATAAGCCAAAAGGCATAACCAACCATTCATAGAGACCAAGCTTGGTCTTGAAGGCGGTTTTCCACTCATCACCTTGAGCCATGCGAATTTGATGGTAACCACTGCGAAGATCAATTTTCGAAATTATAGTGGCTCCACATAACTCATCAAGCATGTCATCAAGACGCGGTATAGGATGTCGATAACGCACGGTGATAGCATTGATTGGACGGCAGTGCATGCATAACCGCAACGTATCATCCGTTTTCGGGACTAGGATCACGGGAACCGCGCTTGGGCTAGTGCTTACTTGGATCAAACCTTTGGAGACGAGTTGGTTGATTTGACGCTCGATCTCCTTCGTCTCTTCCGGGTTTGTGCGTCTGGCGGTTTGGTAGTGGTGCGCCGGGTATGAGGTCGATGCGGTGCTCGATTCCACGAAGAGGAGGAAGGACATGAGGAAGCTCTTCGGGAAATACATCTTGGAATTCCTGAAGGAGGAACATTTGTCAAGTCATTAGTTCCTTGCGCTAGTCCCTTGCATACGAGGACGTAGTGCAAGATGGATGGGTTGTTCCGCACTTCTCTCATCTCACTTTTGGTGGCAAGAAGAACACTCTTAGTTTTTCCACTCGAGTTTGGCTTGTAGCTCTCACTCACTATGGTGTGGTTCTCTCGCTCACCACTCTTCTCACAAGGTGTTTTTGCGTATTGCGCCCTCGCTAAAGCCTTTGCATTGTCCGCAATTATTTGGCTAGGAGTCATTGGTTGCAACACACAAGTTTTATCAAGCCATTTGAAGGTGTAAGTGTTTGAGTGACCATTATGCAAAGCACGCTTGTCATATTGCCACGGTCTTCCGAGCAACATGTGACAAACCGTTATTGGAACCACGTCACATTCCACCGTGTCCTTGTAGTTCCCAATTGATAACGTCACCGAGACGGTGTGCTTGATCTTGACGGATCCTTGGTCACTTAGCCATTGGATATGGTAGGGGTGTCTATGTGGAAGGAGGCTGAGGTTGAGTTTCTCACACAATTCCGTGCTTGCAAGGTTGTGGCAACTCCCTCCATCGATGACAACTTTGATGGACTTCCCATTGATGCCGGCACGAGTTTGGAAGATGTTCGAGCGTTGGTCTTCATTTTCATTGGCTTGGGTGGTCAAGACCCTTGTGACCACAAGCGATGGACTTGCGTCATGCTCACACACAAGAAGTTCTTGGTCCTCTTCCAAATGTTGCCTTGCCATGGCTTCCTTGACCCTTGCATCAAACTCGTCTTCACTCAAGTATTCTTCATCGCCGTTGTCATGGATAAACAAAACTTTCTTGTTTCCACATGCATTCGACTTGTGCCCTTTGCCTCCACACTTGTAGCATTCACCATTGAATGGTTGATCATCCCTTGTGTGTTTGCTACTTGGGGGCTGTTTTCCTTGGGGAATAGTAAGCTTGAAGGGAAGCTTGGTTGTACTTGGGGACCTTCCACTTGGTGTTGTTGGAGTAGTGGTTGGCGCTTGCTTGTAGGTGAAGTACGTCTTTGGCTTGTTGTACTTGATGTCCTCTTGCACTTGGCGCTCGGCCTTGGATGCGATGTGCACAAGCTCAACCATGTTGTTGTACTTTTGGAACTCGGTGATGCGCTTGATGGGATGGTTCAAGCCATTGAGGAAGCGTGCCATTGTTTGCTCATCTCGCTCTTCAATGTTGGCGCGGATCATGTTGAGCTCCATTTGCTTGAAGTACTCTTCCACGGTCTTTGTCCCTTGACTAAGCGTTTGAAGCTTGTTGAAGAGGTCACGCGTGTAGTGTGAAGGAACAAAGCGGGATCTCATATGAGCCTTCATATCTTGCCAAGTTGCGATTGGAGGCTCTTCTTTTGCTTCAGCGAGTTGGACTTGTTCCCACCAAAGGTTGGCATACTCATCAAACTCGAGGGATGCCATGGCCATCATCTTCTCATTGCTATAATTGTGCATGCGGAAGATCTTGTCGACCTTGAGTTCCCAAGAGAGATATTCTTCGGGCTCATTGGAACCGGTGAACTTGGGCATGGTGAATTTGAGCTTGCCGAAAGTTTCTTCTCCATTGCGGTTCCGGTTGCGGCGGTTGCCATGATTTGGACGGTCATCATCATCATCCGAGCTCTCTTGTCTTGCTTGGTGATTGTTGCGTTGCTCTTGCGGTTGTTGAGGTGCCGCGTTTGGTGGTGGAACTTGTTGGTGGCGACGAGCTTGGGGAGTTTGCTCTTGTTCTTGTCGTGGTTGATGTCGAGGAGCATTGTCTTGCGCCCTGTGGCGAGGAGGACGTCGAGCCTCATGCGCAATGGGCTGCTCTTCTTCTTATTGGTGTAGAGGAGGCTCTCCATGACCATCATGTTGCCGACGTGGACGATCATGTCGATGATGACGTCTTGGGGGATCTTCGAGTACGTCCCGTCGACGGTGATCTTGTTCGTCCTCTTCGGAAGCTTCACTTGTTGTTGAAGGGGCATGTCGACGTCGATGGCCTTGGTGGTCCATGCGAGGTTGCTCTTGTTGAATCACAAGTGCCCTTGGTTGTGGCCGGTTCGCTTCGCGCCTGGGAGGTCTTGCGGAGAGGTCACCATCGTAGCTTGACGTTGCGGCATGGCGCGGAGATGGTACCTCTTGCGAATAGCTCATGGATTGAAGAACGGGTCCATCCCGGTGCCTTGAAGCGTGACGGCGAGGTGCACTTGATTCACTTGAGGAGTGCCGAGATGAGCTTGATTCGCGCGAGCGTGGCCTTGCGAGTCCATCAATGATGTGTTGAAGCTTCTCATCCATTGAGGCGAGTGCACGACCAAGAGCTTCATTTTGATGACCGAGGTCGTGTTGCATGGCATGCATTTGGCCACGGACTTCTTCGAAGCGGTTGTCGATGTTCTTGAATTCCACACGGGCCTCGCTAAATTGTTCATCTTGGCGCCGCTCGAGAGCTTCACAACGATAGTTGAATTCTCCTCGGATCTTCCAATGGTCCCATCTTGTCATGAATTGGTTATCATCCTCCGGAGGTGGTGGTGGTTGCGATGGCTCTCCATGCCTGTCCATGATGCAAAGCCAACAATGGTTGTATATGGAGAGAAAGGGTGTGGAGAGTTAGCCTTTTACCTCACCTTGGATATTATATCAAACCAATTGCCACACAAATGAGCGAAAAGCGTGCAAAGTGAAATGGCAAGAAACTCTCAAAGGCTTTTGGTGGAAGGTTAGGGTTGTGGAAAACCAAACGAAACGATCCAAGCAAAAGGTTATTGTCCTACGTGGTAAAGAACCAAAGATCAAAAGCAAAAAGGATACGATCTACAAAAACACGGAAAACACACACGTGGAGAAAAACGGGGTCAGCACGACTATGAAAATGAGCACAAAAGGTCCTAACGAAGACTACGCTCGGTTGTCGTGCCAACACAAGGAGAGACCACAACTCGTTTGCCAAAAGAGGATAAGCAATAGATTTGTGCACTTGCCTCGGTGCGCTCTTTCTTCTCTCTTGTTGGCTTACAAGCTTGGTATTCTCTTTGTATTGGGAGACTATGTAACTTTCTATTCTAACTTTTTCTTTTCCTTGTTTTTTTTTATTCTTTTTCTTTTCTTTTTCTCCCTTGCTTTTCTACTATGTTAGCTTTTGTATTTGGCCTCACACTCTCACTTTTCCGAAGGCAAGTGCACAATGCTTAGACAAACACAAAATGAGTTGCTCTCATAGGATAGATACACACAAAGGAAGATATGGGGCTGTCAAGGTGGTGCAAGTTATACCTTTGGTATTGTTGACGACTTGCAACCGTTGGTGGGGGAAGATGTTCGAGTGTCGCGGTGTCGTTGAGCGCGGGATGACGTTGATGCGGAAGCTGTTGTGCAAATGGCGACAAACACGCGAAACACGAACAAGCGAGATGGGAAAGGTCAGCGAACGAAATCGAGGCGTCAAAGGCGGGAAAGCACGGTCGATGGCGGCGGTAGTACACCGGTAACGAGCGGTAGTACCGGTGAGCGGTAGTACCGCTTGTACTACCGGTAGTACCGGTCACTAGCGGTAGTACCACTTGCACAGCCGGCAGTACCGCTTGGCACAGGCCTGGAACGAGGTGAACTTGCCAAAACCCTCAAATTCGTTGAAAAATCTGACCGAAAGGCTGAGCTAGAAACAATAGGGGCTATAGATCGACTCCCAAAGCAACAGATCTATGGACCAAAACCACGAAAAACTCACCAAATCCAGAGATCGATCCGAAGGCAAATTGGGGCTCTTTTTGGTAGGATTTTCGTTTTTAAGGCGGATAAAAGAAAAATTGGGGGAAATTCGTGATCAACCGTGCTCTTGATACCAATATGTTAGGGGGTAACCCTGGGGTTGGCCCGATCTTTCACGAATTCCACGAACAACGAGGGGGAAAGAGGTGGTCGGGTATGAAATCGGGGGAAGGCGATGAAAACCACGAACACACACACACCAAAACACGATACACGCCTACTCCTCACGCCGGTGGCAACCGGTCCAACATAATCCCTAGGATCGGTGTTGGGCGAAGCTCGCTCTCCACGCCAACAACGGGGGATGAGGTGCTTGGTGAGATCTTGACGACTTGGGGGCGAGACACCGAGAACCCAAGGCCTTGTACAACTTGAACGCACTAGGCAAGATCCAAGAGGGGGGTGGATAATCCGGTGCTCCTTGGTAGGAGCATGAGACCAATAGATATAAGTCCTCAAAGGGTTTCCTTAATATCTATTATTATCCAAGTCTAAGGACTTACAATGGAGGGTGGGGGCTATATATAGTCCAGCCACAAAACAGGGGTAGTTTCGGAACGAACAGGTAAATTATAGGTAGGTTTACAAGGCACAGGGCCGCACTTTAGGTATTCAGAGTCAGTCGGGCCCGGTAGTACCGGTCCTGCAACCGGTAGTACCGGTGGTGACCGGTAGTACCGCTCCGGGAGCGGTAGTACCGCTTGAGAACTGGAGCTTCGTCAAGGCGCTGTGGCGAAGCGGTAGGAGGCGGTCGTCAGCTCTCCGGTAGTACCGGTCGTTGTACCGATAGTACCGCTTGGACCGGTAGTACCGGTCGGTGGTACCGCTTGCGTCTGGCAGCGGCTTGAGCTTCCGTTGGGGTGCTGTGGCGGCGGTAGGAGGCGGTAGTACTGGCGGCCGGTACCGATCGGCGATAGCTGCGTCTGGCAGCGACTGGTTGCTTCTCCTCCGTTCCTTGGGTCCTTCTCTTCGTACCTGATGATGCATAGTGTATGCGTGTGAAGTAGCAAGCCATCCAAGGGTGTGTCGAAGTCACACAAGGAGAGGAGCGAGTTCACCTTAGCTTGAAGGAGTTTGGCTCGGGCGCGGGTCATGGGTCCACTTGGGGAGCTCGTGGGAGTAGATGTAGTAGCGGTCGTAGGACGGGCTGCATCAGGAAACGTGCCATTGTTTGCTCATCACGCTCTTCAATGTTGGCACGGATCATGTTGAGCTCCATTTGCTTGAAGTAATCTTCCACGGTCTTTGTTCCTTGACTAAGCGTTTGAAGCTTGTTGAAGAGGTCACGCGTGTAGTGTGAAGGAATAAAGCGGGATCTCATATGAGCCTTCATATCTTGCCAAGTTGAGATGGGAGGCTCTTCTTTTGATTCACGAGCGAGTTGGACTTGTTCCCACCAAAGGTAGGCATATTCATCAAACTCGAGGGATGCCTGGCCATCATCTTCTCATTGCTAAAGTTGTGCATGCGGAAGATCTTGCCAACCTTGAGTTCCCATGAGAGGTATTCTTCGGGATCATTGGAACCGGTGAACTTGGGCATGGTGAACTTGAGCTTGCCGAAAGTTTCTTCCTCATTGCGGTTCCGGTTGCGACGGTTGCCATGATTTTGGCGGCCATCTTCATCATCCGAGCTTTCATGTCTTGCTTGTTGATGGTGGCGTTTCTCTTGCGGTTGTTGAGGTGCCGCGTTTGGTGGTGGAACTTGGTTTGGACGACGAGCTTGGGGATCTTGCTCTTGTTGTTGGCGCGGTTGAGGACGAGGAGGAGGTTGTTGGTCCTCACGGTGAGCTTGGGGAGCTTGCTCTTGTTCTTGTCGTGGTTGATGCCGAGGAGCATTATCTTGATGTGGCGAGGAGGACGTCGAGCCGCATGCGCAATCGGCTGTACTCTTTCTTCTTGATGTGGAGGAGGCTCGTCGTTTAGATCATGTTGACGGCGATGACGTTCATGTCGAGGAGGACGCCTTGGTGGATCTTCGAGTGCTTCACACCGCCGGCGAACTTGTTCTTCCACTTCGGATGCTTCACTTGTTGTGGAAAGAACATGTCGATGGCGATGGGCTTGGTGGTCCATGTGAGGTTGTTCTTGTTGAAGCACAAGTGCCCTTTGTTGTGGCCGGTCCGCTTCACGTCGTGGAGGTCTTGCGGAGAGGTCAACATCATAGCTTGACGTTGCGGCGTGTCGCGGAGATGGTACCGCTTGAGAAGAGCTCATGGATTGAAGGACGGGTCCATCCGGTGCCTTGAAGCGTGGCGAGGAGCACTTGATTCACTTGAGGAGTGCCGTGATGATCTTGAGTCGTATGCGTGGCCTTGCCAACCCATCAATAAGGCGTTGAAGCTTCTCATCTGTTGAGGCTAGGGCACGACCAAGGGCTTCATTTTGATGACCAAGGTTGTGTTGCATGGCATGCATTTGGCCTCGGACTTCCTCGAAGCGGTTGTCGATGTTCTTAAACTCCACTCGGGCTTCGCTAAATTGTTCATCTTGGCGCCGCTCAAGGGCTTCTAGCAGTAGTTGAATTCTCCTCGAACCTTCCAATGGTCCCATCTTGTCATGTATGGATTGTCGTCCTCCGTAGGTTGTGGTGGTGGTTGGGACGGCTCGCCATTCCTATCCATGATGCAAAGCCGACAAGGGTTGTATATGGAGAGTAAAGGTGCGTAGAGTTAGCCTTTTACCTCACCTTGGAGATTATATCAAACCAATTGCCACACAAAGGAGCGAACAGCGTGCAAAGTGAAATGGCAAAGAAACTCACACACAAAGGAGCTACACTCTCAAAAGCTTTTGGTGGATGGGTAGGATTGTGGACAAGCCAAAGAACCAACCGAACGCAAAGGATAGTCAAAAGTGGAGAAGATCCAACAAAACGCAAGTCAAAAGGAAATGCTCAACTCAAAAGGTGACGAGAACCTACGACTACACACATGCGTGGAGAAAAATGGGGTTAGCACGACTATGAAAGTGAGCACGAAAAGGCCTAACGAAGACTACGCTCGGGTGTCGTGCCAACGCAAGGAGAGACCACAACTCGTTTGCCAAAAGAGGGTAAGCAACGGATTTGTGCACTTGCCTTGGCGCGCTTCTTCCTCTCTCTTTTGCATACAAGCTTGATTCTCTCTTTGTATTGGGAGACTATGTATCTTTCTATTTTTCTTTTTCTTTTTCTATCTTTTTTTTTTGATTCATTTTCTTTTTCTCCCTTGCTATGCTACTATGTTAACTTTTGTATTTTCCCTCACACTCTCACTTTCCAATGGCAAGTGCACAATGCTTAGACAAACACAAAATGAGTTGCTCTCATAGGATATGTACACACAAAGGAAGATATGGCTACAAGGGTTGACACAAGTTATACCTTAGTTGATGGTGATGATCTTGTGTCGATGGAGCGGGGAAGAGTTTGGGGTCCGTGGTGTCGAAGAGCACGGCGATGTTGCGGAAGCTATCTGTTAGTTGGTGACACGCACACGGAACACAAACAACAAGTGGACAGATTAGCCAATGCAAGAAAAGAGGAAAAATGGGCAAAACTGGCGTCCAGGGCCGGATACTCCGGTGTAGACCGGAGACTCCGGTGTGGGGGGGTCTGCTCGTGTTCTTGAGCGGAAATCCACGCCTAGAGTCCTCAAATCCGCGAAAATTTGGCCAAAATTGGGCTGGGAAACGCAGGCAAAAGCTGAACCAACACCTTAGACAAGATTTGGTCGGATCAAAACCACCAAAAACACTCCAAAACGACAGATCGATCCAAAGGCAAATTGGGGCTGTTTTTTGGGAATTTTTCGAATTTATGGTGGATAGAAGAAAATTTGGGGGGAAATTCGTGATCAACCTTGCTCTTGATACCAAGATGTTATGGGGTAACCCCTTGGGGTGGCCCGATCTTTCACGAAATTCCACGGGAAACGAGGGGAAAGCGGTGGACGGGGGAAGAAGGGATGAAAACCACGAACACACGCACGGAAATCACGATACACGCCGATCTCTCACGCCGGTGGCAACCGGTCCAACATAATCTCTAGGATCGGTGTTGGGCGAAGCTCTCTCTCCACGCCAACAATGGGGGACGAGGTGCTTGGTGAGACCTTGACGACTTGGGGGCGAGAAACCGAGAACCCAAGGCCTTGTACAACTTGAACGCACTAGGCAAGATCCAAGAGGAGGGTGGACAATAGGTGCTCCTTGGTAGGAGCATCAGACCAATAGATTAAAAGATCTACAAAGGGGTGTCTTAATCTATCATTATCCAAGTCTAGGGTTTACATATGAGGGGTGGGGCTATATATAGGCCAACCACATAAACAGGGGTAGTTCTAGAATAAAACTGGAAGTTTGGGGCGAAATTGGGGGTTACATGGGCCAGGCCCAAAAGGCTTTAACATGCCTGGCGTCGGTCGGTCCGGAGACTCCGGTCTGGGGTCCGGAGACTCCGGTCTGGCCCGGAGACTCCGGTCAATCTCTGGACCCGTCTCCGGAGGGGGCTTCTGGCTGTCCCAGGCCTAGGTCTCCGGTCTGGACCGGAGGAAGGTCCGGAGACTCCGATGTAGGAGACCGGAGACTCCGGTCTACACCGGAGACTCCGGTGTGCAAAGCGCTCCAGCGGCTTCTTCTCCTGGTCATGCTTCCTTGGTGGCTTGGTGTGGTGGTGCTGCTTCATATCTGAGGATACACAACGTAGATGCTGGAAGTAGCAAGCCATCCAAAGGTAGGCCAAAATCACATGAGGAAAGGAGCGAGTTAACCTTGGCTTGTAGGAGCTTGGCACGGGCGCGAGTCATTGGTCCACTTGGGGGACTAGGTGTTGTAGATGGAGGTGCGTCCGTAGGACGGGCTGCATCACCTACCCTATGGAATGGTATTCTACTTCATACTCCGTCACATATGCATGATAGGTTCACACCGACCAGTACGGAGGAAAGGGAGGAAGCCCGCAACATCAAGCCCAACAAGACGGAGGCTTGGAAGAGGAGACGGAAGAAGACATGTCGGCAGCTGCTAGGTCCAAGCGGTACCACCGGTTGTCGAAACCAGCACTACCGGTCAGCGGTACTACCGCCCCCTTCTACCGCTCGCTACTGACGGCTCCAACGGATGCTCCAAGACCGCAAGCGGTACTACCGGTCCTGGAGCGGTACTACCGGTGATGACCGGTACTACCGGCCCTGAGTCCGGTACTACCGGTCATGTCTGCCTGCGCGCACTAGTTGGGCCACCGCCCATGTATTCCCCTTTACTTACCTATTCGCCTAGTTTATCCCCAAACTACCCTTGTTTAGTGGCTGGCCTATAAATAGAGCCCCCACCCCTCATGTATCCCTTAGGCATAGATGATAGACTAAAGACAACCCCAATTGTGGAATCTCTAGTTTTGCCTCATCCCCTTTACCAAGGGGACCGACTATCGTCACCAACCTCGATTGGACTTTGCATCACGCATCCATCGTTGAACAAGGCCTTGGAGTTCGATGTCTCGTCTCCAAGTTGTCAGGACCCTCCCCAAGGTGTTCTTCCCTCTCCGATGTGGATTTGAGGGAGCACGTTGAGCGATCTTTCCTTGCGAGGATTCTATCGGACCGGTGGCCGCCGTTCGGGAGCAATCGGCCTTATATCGTGTGAGTTTTGTGTGTGTTCATCGTGTTCTTCACGACGTGTGTGTTCGCTTCCGCTACCTTCTCACTTTCCCCTCGCTTTCCCATCGATTTGACCACGAGATCCGTGAAGATCGTGCCACCCAAGAGGTTAACCCCCCCATCATCTGGTATCAGCAGCTTTTGGTTGCCACGGATTTCTCATCGATTTGGTCTTTTCCCCATAAATTCGAAAATTCCACCAAAAATAGCCCAATTCGTGTTTTGGATCGATCTGTGATTTGAGTGCGTTTTGGTAGGTTTTGATCCGTGGATTACTTGCTAAACTTGTTGACCTACCTTCCTTTGCGTTCCTATAGCCTAATTCCTTGATTTCCCCGTCAATTTGGTGTTTTTCTTGAAGATTTTCCGCCCAAATCGCCCCAAAATCGCGAAAACGCGTCAGGTCTGGGCGTCTCTGTCTCTAGCGGTACTAACGCTCCAAATATCCGGTACTACCACTCACCGGTACTACCGCTCCCAAAATCCGGTACTACCGCCCAAGACAGAAAGAAAACAGCAGGTTCCCAGATTTCAGCCTCTCACCGTTTTGAGCATAACTTTTGCATTCGAACTCGGATTTTGGTGTTCTTTAGCTCGTTTCGAAGAGGAGAAGGAGCTCTACATCATCATCCACGTTGTTCAAGCTATCTACTCCATCCAAATTCCGTGAGCAAGGCGGAATCCAACAATAAAGGGTGAAGATCGTCGACGAAAGGTATAAACATTCCACGACTTCTCCCCACTTGCATTCCTTTGTGAACCCCACTATATTTGCGAGCAACAAACACCTATTGAGACTATTTCCTCTTATGATTGCTTGGGCTATGCACATTTGATACCTTGTTGAATTCCGAGCAAACGTTGTGAGCGCTATCTCATATAGTTATCTTGTATAGTTGTTGGCACAAGGAAGAGGCAAGTGAAAAAGAAATAAAATGAAAAAGAGTGATACAAAAATAAAAAAATAAAAAAAAAGAGATACACATGTGCCTCATAGAATAGGAAGCGCAAGCTCGATGAACATCATATAGGTGGTACTTATTGTGCATATCTTGTAGCCCACCAATTTCGTACAATCGAACTAGCGTCTCTCCTTGTACTTGTGTGACACGAGCTTATAGTCTTCGCTAGGTAATCATTTGGTTCTTAGCTCACTTTCTCCGTCGCACAAGTCCTATTTATCCCACCGTGTGTGTAACCTTGTACATATTTCCTATCTTGTGGATTAACTTGTTTGCTTTGTGATCATTGTGGTTCTTTACTTGCCATTACAACATCTTGATTTCGGATTTGTTCTTGACATGCCACATTCCATACCTATCCACCATAGGCCTTGTGTGTGTGTTGTTTTGGTTCGTAGTTGGTTTTGGTGTTCCGCGTGAACTTCACTTTGCTTGGTTTATTGCTCTCAAGTGTGGCCACTTGCACGATACGATCTTCCAAGGTAAAGTAAGGTTCGACGTTGTATCCCTAACACCCTCTACCAGTTCAATATACAACACTTGGTCTTGTGAAGCATGTCTAGGGACTCCGGGACCGAGGATGATTTCTATGAAGAATCCATGATGAGCCACCATGCTTATGTCTCCACAAGCATGGATAACATGATGGAGCACTACACAAACAATGGCTCCACATGCTTGGGTGACATGGAGTGCTACAACAACAACGACTCCCCAAGCAAGGGCGACTTCAAGAACGACAACGACAAGCTCCTCAAGTCGCACCGGCCAAGACGGAGCCTACACCTCGAGTGCGCCAAGGTCCACCATGAAATGGACAAGTTCGAGAGCGACCTCCACAACTTCAAGAAGGACATGGACAATGATTTCGACAAAACCATGAGCAAGGTCGCCAAGATTAATGATGCTTTGCACTCATTACAATAACTCACCAAGAAGAGTGCCAAGGACAAGGGTCATCGTCGCGAGCGTCATGTGGATGACAAAGTGCGCCGCCTACATCAACCATCAGCAAGGCACGCCAATGACCTCCATCGACACCATCACAAGGCACCTTTAACTACTAGTGCCACCACCAAAATGGCACCAAGAGCAAGCCTTCGTCCATGCCATCAAGCTTCAACGACTACGCTTGCATTCGAAGACCTCACGAACGAGGAAAATGTAAACCTCTAATTCGCCAAGTTGGATAGCATGAGCCTACCTCCACCACTACTACAAGATGGCCACAAGACGGTCGAGCATGGGATTTTCCCTTCGACCATGGAGGCGAGCAATGATGCCCATCTTATGGCATCGAACTTTGAAGACGACAAGGTCAAGAATTGTGAGCATGGGATTTTCCCTTCACCAAAGGAGGCGCATGGAGTTGAGGAAACCGAGCCTACCCCCCTATGCTTGAGTGATGATGTGGTACCAATCCCATGTGAGTATGAGAGCCACTTAGCCCACTTGAGTGAGAACAAGAGTGACATGAGTGACTCCACCTTATGTGAGATTGAGTACTTCCACTTGGAGGGCATGAGCGATACTCCTAGTGAGTTGAGAGTGGTAGTTGATAGGTCAAGTGAGACCATTTCGAATTCTAACAACTTACCCTCTACCTCTAGTGTGTTCTCTTGTGTTGTGCTAGGTTCCATGGATGAAGACGCGCCAAGCAATGAAGCAATGATGCCTCAATTGGATAAGATGTACATGGTGCACGAAGATGATGCGACACCATGGCTACATGAAGAAGACGAAGTCGTCTACAAGGAGGCCACTACTTCCACAACACCCACTTCATATGAGAGGTATGAACAAGGTAACAATAAGGGTGTTGATGATGCCATGATCCCACTAGTGGACATGATGAATTGTGAGGATATGCATGCTATGGATGATACTTGTGACATTACATATGCTTCATCCACTTTCCCATGTGATGATTAGCCTTTGCATAATATTGATCATGTGGAATTGATTGATTGCGATATCATTGCCATAAACATGCCATGCTATGCATCTTGTGTGTATCCTCCAATTGCTTTGGACTTGTCTTGTCATGCTAGTCATTCAATTTCTCCCGTTGCTTACGATAAGATGAATGCTTGCTATTTCACTTGTTTTGCTTGCAACAATATTGATCATATGCGTTCTAATGAGATGGCCCCCAAAGATTTCTCAATTTTTGGAGATTTTGATGATTTCCATGATAAGCATGTTCCCCACTTGCATACTCACCATGCATCTATTTAATACTTGATTGAAATTAATGGTGATGTGCACAAGAAGAGATACGTCATGATGGATGATGTGTATCTCTACCATGCACACACGTTCTTCCTTTTACATATGATGTGTGTAGGTACCCGCACGAGAATGTCAACCTCGGTTGAGCACGAGTTGACAAAAAGAGCTCTTGAGAGCATCCCACAAGTGAGTTCAAGATCGAACCCAGCTCTGATACCTTTTGCATGCTTTGCATCTTTCATGTTGGCAAATTGCTCTTTCCTATGGTTTGATTGCAAGCATGTTAATGGTATTATATCCCCTTGTGACATTCATGTTTCTTCGCATTTAGATAATGATGTTTTGTGTGTTGTAACAAAATTATTGAACAATTTCTCTCTTCGATGTTTTGTGTGCAACCACAATTCCATTAAGAGCATGTATTGTCATGAGAGCTTCCAAGAATCTCATCTTGTTGTTGCAACAAACATAAGGACCACTTGCTCTTTCATTTGGTTTGTTTGCAAACATAATACTTTTGTTTTGGATATGCTTCCTTGTGTGTTTTTGCCAAATTCTCCTATTCTTGCATCAAAGATGTTGTTTAAAATTTGGATCCAATGCTTTGAATGCCCCACTTCTATGTTATATGGAGTTTTTGCGTTTCCACATTTGGATGATGTTCAAACGAATTCCATGCTAAGGTGACTTCCTTCTAATTGAGGACTCATGCTATAATCTTCGTGAATTGGCTACGCTTTGAGTGTTTCTTTGCTTTTGTTGTGAGCTTTGTAGGCTTCAAGGAAGGCGAAGGAACATTGAAGTGTTGTCAAGTCAATCTTCCCGAGGACGACTATATGGTGAACCCCGGGATCAAGAAGGTCTCTCGACCGCTTCTACTTTGTGATGAGCATGTAGAGTCGAGGACGACTCTTTTTGAAGGGAGGCGATGTAGCCCGACCTACGGTCGTTACCACATCTTGGTCTCCACTTACGCCAAGTCGTCATGGACTCCAAAGGTGAATCCGTTCCTCTATGCGAGCCCCTTCCTACCCTATTGAATGGTATGCTACTTCATACTCGTCACATATGCATGATAGGTTCACATTGACAAGCACGGAGGCAAGGGAGGCTTGGGAGCATCAAGGCCGACAAGATGGAGGCTTGGAAGAGGCGGAAGAAGGCAGTCGCCAAATGCTCTCTGTCTCCGGTACTCTAGGATCTGGCGCCAGGTACTACCGGCAGTACTACCGCCACTACTACCGCCCCCATCTGACGACGCCAGTGAAGTCCCGGGACCATGGCGGTACTACGGTCTCGGGCGGCACTCTGGGACCAAGCGGTACTTTGGTCCCAAGTCGGTACTACGCTCTGTCGGTGCTGCACTAGTTGGGCCACCGCCCATGTATTCCCCTTTACTTACCTATTCGCCTAGTTTATCCCCAAACTACCCTTGTTTAGTGGCTGGCCTATAAATAGAGCCCCCACCCCTCATGTATCCCTTAGGCATAGATGATAGACTAAAGACACCCCGCATTGTGGAATCTCTAGTTTTGCCTCATCCCCTTACCCAAGGGGACCGACTATCGTCACCAACCTCGATTGGACTTTGCATCACGCATCCATCGTTGAACAAGGCCTTGGAGTTCGTTGTCTCGTCTCCAAGTTGTCAAGACCCTCCCCAAGGTGTTCTTCCCTCTCCGATGTGGATTTGAGGGAGCACGTTGACCGATCTTTCCTTGCGAGGATTCTATCGGACCGGTGGCCGCTGTTCGGGAGCAATCGGCCTTGTATAGTGTGAGTTTTGCGTGTGTTCATCGTGTTCTTCGCGAGGTGTGTGTTGCTTCCGCTACCTTCTCCCTTTCCCCTCGCTTTCCCATCGATTTGACCACGAGATCCGTGAAGATCGGGCCACCCAAGAGGTTAACCCCTCCATCATTCTTCCTTGGGGGCTTGGTGTGGTGATGTTGCTTCATAGATGAGTATACATAACGTAGTTGCATGAAGTAGCAAGACATCCAAAGGTAGAAAAAAATCACAAGAGGAAAGGAGCGAGTTAACCTTGGCTTGGAGGAGCTTTGCTCGGGCGCGAGTCATTTGTCCACTTGGGGGACTAGGTGTTGTAGATGGTGGTGCGTCCGTAGGACGGGCTGCATCACTAGTCCCCCAAGTGGACCAATGACTCGCGCCCGAGCGAAGCTCCTACAAGCCAAGGTTAAATCGCTCCTTTCCTCGTGTGATTTTGGTCTACCTTTGGATGGCTTGCTACTTCATGCAACTACGTTGTGTATCCTCAGCTATGAAGCAACATCACCATCCCAAGCCCCCAAGGAAGAAGGACCAGGAGAAGACGCTGCTGGAGCTCTGCACACCGGAGTCTCTAGTCCTGTACACCGGAGTCTCCGGACCTCCCTTCGGACCGGCCCCAGGAACCAAGCCCGGGATAGTCTGATACCCCCTCAGGAGACGGATCCGGAGATTGACCGGAGTCTCCGGTCCAGACCGGAGTCTCCGGACCCAACACCGTAGTCTCCGGCCTGCTCGATGTCAGGCATGTCAAGACCTTTTGGGCCTAGCCCATGTAACCCCCAGTTTCGCCCCAACTTCTAGTTTTATTCCAAAACTACCCCTGTTTAAGTGGCTGGCCTATATAAAGCCCCACCCCTCTTATGTAAACCCTAGACTTGGATAATAATAGTTGAGGACACCCCTTTGAGGATCTTTCATCTATTGGTCTCATGCTCCTACCAAGGGGCACCATATTATCCACAACCTCTTGGATCTTTCCTAGTGCGTTCAAGTTGTACAAGTCCTTGGGATCTCGGTGCCTCGTGCCCACGTAGTCAAGATCTCACCAAGCACCTCGCCCCCCTGATAGGGCAAAGGTGTCCGATCTTTCGATGAGATGGCGATAATCGATTTGGTGGAGTTCGGGCTTGACGATCCGACTACACGTGCGAGCACGAGCGCCAATGCAATCGCTAGGCCAATCTCCTGGAGGTTACCAATCCTGCGTGAACACGATCAGCCTGACCAACGAGGGTCTTAATTCCTACCTGAAATCGAGAACAGGTAAGAACTAATATTGCAATCAAGATATTGCGGATTAAGAGGAAAGCTTTATTGAAAAGGTGGGATCCTGTATAGGTGCGAAGTACAAGAGGCCTCTGCGACGCTCGAGCCTTGGCGAAGTTGCTATGATGGCTAACTTAATGTCTAAACAAAATCCGAGTCTAGGGGGTCGGCTATGGGGAGTATTTAAGGGCGAAAAGGTGGGGTTTCGGCCAGCCATGTAAGTGGTGGCCGAATCCAACCCTAGAAGTCCTTTTCCCCTCAAATACGGACTCTAAAAAGTGGCTAATTAAAATCCTGCGAAAATTACATGAGCCTGGCCCAAAGTAAAAGGTGTCGCAGCACCATATTAAGCTATGGACGAATTCGTGAAGTATTAATCTTGAATATTTCGTCCAAGCCTTCTTTCTTCACTATGGTGGCCTCAAAGTTCTGAAATCTTCATCCGTGGCCTTCTCTTGGATCATCACACGGTTGCCGTGGAGAGAGAGCTTCGCCCAACACCGATCCTAAGGATTATGTTGGACTGGTTGCCACCGGCGTGAGTTATCGGCGTGTATCGTGTTTTCGTGCGCGTGAGTTCACCGAGTTCGTCGTGTGCGTGTGTTCGTGGATTTCATCCCCTTTCCCCCTTCCACCGCTTTCCCCTCGATTCCCACGGAATTCATGAAAGATCGGGCCACCCCAAGGGGTTACCCCGTAACAGAACTGAACCTTCCTTCTTGATGATCTTCTCTTGCGCTTTCCTCCTGCTCCTCCCTCGCGCATCCTTGGCGATCATCATGCTAGGATCCTCTTGTAACCCTTCTCCTCCTCGTGTCAAGCTTGTTTCCTCAACGAACCTGGTCATACACAAGTGCATAGATTTAGGCAGTATAAAGTTCTCATTATCATAAACATCAGATTCATTTAGGAGTGAATTCACCTGTTGTTCAAGTAGATTTTCACGAGCCCATGTAATGGGTCCAATTCTAATCTCATTGGACTGATCCTTCTTAGCAATGGCTGGAATATCTTCAGTAGCAATTGGGGCAGGTGTAAATATAGGGATGTCCTCATCACAAAGAGTGTTCTTCTTGCCACCAAAAGTGAGATGAGAGAAGTACGGAATAACCCATCCAGCTTGCACTATGTCCTTGTATGCAAGGGACTAGCGCAGGGAACTAATGACTTGACAAATGTTCCTCCTTCTTTGATGGCTATTTTGCAGGAATTCCAAGATGTATTCCCCGAAGAGCTTCCTCAGGGGCTACCCCCTCTTCGCGGAATCGAGCACCGCATCGACCTCATACCCGGCGCTCCACTCCCAAACCGCGCTGCGTATCGCACGAACCCAGAAGAGATGAAGGAGATAAAACGACAAATCAACCAACTCGTCTCCAAAGGTTTGATCCAAGTAAGCACTAGCCCAAGCGCGGTACCCGTGATTCTCGTGCCAAAAACGGATGATACATTGCGGTAATGCATGGACTGCCGTCCAATTAATGCTATCACCGTGCGTTATCGACATCCTATACCGTGCCTTGATGACATGCTTGATGAGTTATGTGGAGCCACTATATTTTCGAAAATTGATCTTCGTAGTAGTTACCATCAAATCCGCATGGCCGAAGGTGATGAGTGGAAAACCGCCTTCAAGACCAAGCTTGGTATCTATGAATGGTTGGTTATGCCTTTTGGCTTATCAAATGCCCCATCTACCTTCATGCGCCTCATGAACCATATTTTGCGATCTCTCATTGGGAAGAGTGTCGTTGTTTACTTTGATGACATCCTTGTCTATAGCAAGTCACTAGAGGAGCATGTTACTCATGTTAAGGAGGTCCTTCAAATCCTTCGTCATGAAAAGCACTATGCTAATCTCCTAAAGTGCACTTCTGCAAAAGACAAACTGATTTTCCTTGGTTTTGTTGTGTCTTCTAATGGCATTGAAGTCGATGTCACAAAAGTTAAGGACATACGAGATTGGCCCATCCCTACCAATGTCAGTGAACTTCGCAGTTTTCATGGGTTGGCCGGTTTTTACCGTCGCTTTGTGAAATACTTTTCTACCATTGCTTGCCCTCTCAACGAATTGACCAAGAAAAATGTCACATTCATTTGGGGCAAAGCACAACAAAAAGCGTTTGATGAGCTAAAAAAGAGGCTCACCGAAGCACCACTTCTCGCTTTACCGGATTTCACAAAAACTTTTGAGATCGAGTGTGACGCTAGTGGTATTGGCATTGGAGGCGTCTGTAACACCCTCGGAATCGTCCCTATGCAAGTTTTAGCGCTTCCCGCCAAACCCGCATAGAAACGATTCAAAGGTGCCCACCAGGCACTTTCGTGCGGGTGGAAAACGAAGTAATACCATTACACAATAGTCCACGATGGAACCCACAGAACAGATATATACAACAATGACTCAAAGAGTCAAGAATACATATATACAATACGAAGATCCAAATGACCTTTAAAACGATACAGCGTCCGAGTACGGACAAGATGCAAATTGAGCTAAGAGCCCTGAAGAATAACCAATGGCATCCATAACCCTGCGAGCCAAGCCGAAGGGTAACCACCGCTAACGACGTCGATCTCAAAACCTGCTTAAACAAAAGGGTTGCCGACAAGGGCAAAGGAAAAGAAGCGATCAAGATCGAGGCGTTATGCGGCGAGACTAGAATTCGGCGGTCCTCGCCTACATAGGTATGGTGGACTGAAGCGGCAGCGCAACATGCACTAAACAACCTGTAGAGACTCAATACAACTGGCGGCTATCAAATAGGGATAAGAAAGACCTATTCGGATCCAAATTGAAACTATCACCAAGCATACCCATCCTGGTATTTCCCCCTCGAGACCAAACGAGGAAGTCAACCGAGGAACTCACACAGTTGGCAATTTTATTCATTTCGTTATAGTTGCGGCAATTACTAGTCAGATATAGATAGCATGAGTCATCCTGATATAATAAGGAGTGGGCAGTTTTAATTAAACATTCCGTTGTGGTTGTCGTACTTACTAGTCAGATACATATAGCATGAGGTATCCCAAAACCCAGCAGTTGTTGGTACTTTTATTTAGCCATTCCATTGTAGTTGCAATACTTACTAGTCAGATACAATGGTAACAGGTGACAACCCAAACAAGCAATTGTTGGCACTTTTATTTAGCCATTCCATTATAGTGAAGCTGATTACTAGTCATTATAAAGTCAAATTTATAGCACTACTTTAGTTATAGTTGTGTATGATCGAGATACTGTGCTCCAAGTCGTCCATAACCGAGGACACGACTTTGAAGTTTTACCTGCGGGGGCACAAATAGCAACACATACGATCAACCTCGAAAAACCAATAAAAACCCAACGAGGCATCACGACGAGCAATTGCAAGATTCATATAAATTTCGAGGGCCACCCCACCAAGCTACCATGACGAAGTTGGCGGCTCGAGACGGACCGAGGTTTGTGTCGTATCGTAAACTGGGAACCCGAAAGTGTGACTGGGCTTGTCGATACTGCATAACGTATCACAATTCCTAAACGGTACAGGCGTTCCACGCGCAATCGTAAATAAAGCAGTAAAGCATGGCATAAGTACAGGATAGTAATAAATCCCCAAACTACTTTGTGGCCCCAAGAAATAAATATGACTCAAGCTCTGGTTAGGGGGATTCATGGTCCCACATGCGGATAGTGCGAATATTCAAAGAATAGGTATCAAGTACTCGGGGTCCTACGGGACACAAGTGGACGGTTAAAAACCAAATAACATCTATTGCCCACCTATGCCTCTGCATTATTTACCTACTTCAGTTTTAGTTATCAAACGGTAATTAAAGTTATAATCATCTCCAACATTAAACATAAGGCATTACTCCAACAACTGTGGAACATCGACGGCGTGACGCAACACCTGCGCAAGCAACTACGACTCGCAAGGCTGACTATCTACCAAACAACAGGTAATAGGATGTGTCCAAGGCAATTTAATGGCTGCAAGGGATATCACGGGTACGAAAACTAGAGCATTGCATCACAGATAGCAATAGATCAACAGGAGGAAATAAAGACTATAAAAGTAAGATAGGTAGAAAGGGGGAGAATGCTCGCCTGAAAAACATTGCTGAAGGTTCATCCAAAGATCGGGTCGACACTCGCATCAACTCATCGGCCTAATCCGTGAAGAAGCAAAGCACTAGCAGAAACACCGGATGCAATATTTAATACTACGACAGAAGATCGGGCATGATGCATGTATGATGTATGAAATGCCAAGCATGCGATGCAATTAGACAATATTATACGGGAACGGGGTTCCGACAATTAATTAAGTGGTTTATGTTATTTAGATACCCCGCAATTTAAATGTTGTCTTATCAAGGCAAAACATGGCATTGGTTCGCTATGCAAATTTAAATGGAACCCATATTAAACTAGATTCGCCCACATATGGTCTCCATATTTAATTTAGGTGAATCTTCGAAATACCCCCAATCACCCACAAATATGTATGCAAGCATGACAATTGAGATGCAACAAGTATATATATCATTTATAAAATAGGGTCTCAGCAAAAAGGTCACACATTGGGGATCGACGTTCTTGGCGTGCTATGGTTCGGGTTCGGTCTTCAGTTCCATGTCGGCGGTCTTGTCATCCGAGAATAGGGTCTCCAAATCGAAGGACTTGGCATCGGTTGGAGCTTCGTTGGCACACACACGCTAGAAATTATCGACATGTCTCGGAAGATCTTGTCAAAAAGAAGCAACAGTGGTAGTACAAGCAGTGTCAGGAACAAATGTCACACAATGCAGTACACGCGCGATGAAACACAAGAACAGTAGGTAACCACCTCAATGTTACACCGCACAAGAAAAACAAGAGGGAGCATGGCGTCCAGGAGGTGGGCGTAGATCCAAGGGAACACGGAGCGATCTTTGGAGGGCACTGGCCGGGTGATGGACATAAGCGATGCAGGGCGAGCCACGATATGTGTGCGATGGGCGGATCGGGCATGGTAGAAGAGGAAGGCGCGTTGAGCTCGGCGTGAAGAGGATACACCGGCGGGATCGACGGGAGAGCTTCGGTGCGGCGGCGAGTCTGGCGGCATGGATCGCGGCAGGGGCAACATCTTTGGTACGGCCTGACGGCGATTACTGACGAGGGTGAGGCGCAGGAGAGCCGGAGACAAAGGGTGGCGCCAAAGCTCGCAGGGTCGATGGTGACGTGATCGCGGCAGTGCTCGGGGACGAGGCCCAGGGAGGACGCGGCCGGGGTCGGGGAAGGGAGAGGGGTCGCTGGCGGCGGTGGCGGGGGCGTCGGGTCGAAGGCGGCGTCTGCGTCCGCCACAGAGGAGGGAACCATGGAAGAGCTTGCGAGAGGGGCTGGCCGGAGGCGGGGACGAGGACAGCTGGGGGGCGCTCGGCACAGAGGAGCTCCTGACAGCGGCTGCGTGCACGAGGAGAGGGAGCTTTGGGAGGTGGAATCGCGGGTTTGGAGGCGGCGGTGATAGTGGGGATTGAGGGAAGCGAGGCAATCGGGTGGGCCACGATCGGGACGGGAGGGAGTGGGGGCTCTGATAGGGCAAAGGTGTCCGATCTTTCGATGAGATGATGATAGTCGATTTGGTGGAGTTCGGGCTTGACGATCCGACTACACGTGCGAGCACGAGCGCCAATGCAATCGCTAGGCCATTCTCCTGGAGGTTACCGATCCTGCGGGAACACGATCAGCCTGACCAGCGAGGGTCTTAATTCCTACCTGAAATCGAGAACAAGTAAGAACCAATATTGCAATCAAGATATTGCGGATTAAGAGGAAAGCTTTATTGAAGAGGTGGGATCCTGAATAGGTGCGAAGTACAAGAGGCCTCTGCGACGCTCGAGCCTTGGCGAAGTTGCGACTATGGATAACTTAATGTCTAAACAAAATCCGAGTCTAGAGGGTCGGCTATAGGGCGTATTTAAGGGCGAAAAGGTGGGGTTTCGGCCAGCCATGGAAGTGGTGGCCGAAACCAACCCTAAAAGTCCTTTTCCCCTCAAATACGGACTCTAAAAAGTGGCTAATTAAAATCTTGCGAAAATTACATGGGCCTGGCCCAAAATAAAGGTGTCACAGCACCATATTAAGCTATGGACGAATTCGTAAAGTATTGATCTTGAATATTTCGTCCAAGCCTTCTTTCTTCATTATGGTGGCCTCAAAGTTCTAAAATCTTCATCCGTGGCCTTCCCTTGGATCATCACATGCTTGCAGCCATCTCCATGCATGGCCATGCTCCAATGCTTGGTCCATCATTCCTAAGAGTAAGAAATATATCTGATTTAGGCAGCATCATATTCTCATGTATGTGAGGAATAGTTCCAAGAAACGAAAGTACCTGATAGTTAAGTTGTTTGGCACGAGATCTTGTGATGGGTCCTTGTTTGTGTGTTGCTGTAGGTACAACGGTTGTATCAATAGTAGGGATGTCCACATCATGCTCCCCTTCTTGAATTGAAGTCGTCCTCGACGCAATCTCATCTTTCTCACCAAAGTAAGGCTTCAAATCTGCAATGTTAAATGTAGGACTAACCGTACCAAAGTCTGCAGGCAACTCAAGTTTATATGCATTATCATTGATTTTGTCTAACACATTAAAGGGACCAGCAGCACGTGGCATTAACTTAGACTTGCGTAAATTAGGAAAACGATCTTTACACAAATGTAACCAAACAAGATCGCCAACATCAAACACAACATGCTTTCTCCCTTTATCCCCAGCAAGTTTATACTTAGCATTCATGTGTTTAATGTTATCTTTAGTAGTCTTATGCAAGTTTAATATCATTTCAGCATGTTGTGTAGCATCCAAATTATGTTGCACCGAAGAAGGTAAAGGCAATAAATCAATAGGTGCACGAGGAATAAAACCATACACAATCTTAAATGGGCACATCTTTGTGGTAGAATGCAATGAACGATTATAAGCAAATTCTATATGAGGTAAACACTCTTCCCACAATTTTAAGTTCTTCTTTAAAACAGCCCGTAACATAGTAGACAAAGTTCTATTTACTACTTCAGTTTGACCATCAGTTTGGGGATGACATGTAGTACTAAAGAGCAATTTAGTCCCCAACTTGGCCCATAAACATCTCCAAAAGTGGCTAAGAAATTTAGTGTCACGATCAGAGACAATAGTATTTGGCACACCATACAAACGAACAATTTCACGAAAGAACAAATCAGCAATATGCGCAGCATCATCCGTTTTATGACAAGGAATAAAGTGTGCCATCTTAGAAAACCGATCCACAACAACAAAAATACTATCCCTCCCCTTTTGTGTTCGTGGCAATCCCAAAACAAAGTCCATAGAAATATCCTCCCAAGGAACACTAGGAACAGGAAGAGGCATATATAAACCATGTGGATTAAGGCGAGACTTAGCTTTTTGACAAGTAGTGCAGCGTGCCACAAATCTCTCAACATCTCGACGCATACGTGGCCAAAAGAAGTGTGAAGCAAGAACATCCTCCGTCTTCTTGACACCAAAATGTCCCATCAATCCTCCTCCATGCGCCTCCTGTAACAACAAAAGACGAACAGAACTATCTGGAATGCATAGTTTGTTAGCACGGAACACAAATCCATCATTGAAGACGAACTTGTTCCAAGTTCTACCATCTCTACAATTCTGCAGCACATCTTTAAATTCAGCATCATGCACATATTGTTCCTTAATAGTTTCCAGTCCAAATATTTTGAAGTCAAGTTGAGATAACAAAGTATAACGGCGTGACAAAGCATCAGCAATAATATTATCTTTACCCTTTTTGTGTTTGATAACATAAGGAAAAGACTCAATAAATTCAACCCACTTTGCATGAGGACAATTCAACTTAGCTTGACTACGAATATGCTTCAAAGATTCATGATCAGAATGAATAACAAATTCCTTAGGCCATAGATAATGTTGCCAAGTTTCTAATGTCCGAACCAACGCGTATAATTCTTTATCATAAGTAGAATAGTTCAGACTAGCCCCACTCAATTTCTCGCTAAAATATGCAACAGGTTTTCCCTCTTGTAATAACACCCCTCCCAAACCAATTCCACTAGCATCACATTCGAGCTCAAAAGTCTTAGTAAAATCAGGAAGTTGGAGTAAGGGAGCATGTGTTAGCTTATCTTTCAATATGACGAAGGCCTGTTGTTGTGCATCGCCCCAAACAAAGGGCACATCCTTCTTTGTAAGCTCATTCAGCGGCGCGGCAATTGATCCAAAGTCTTCGACAAAGCGCCTATAAAAACCAGCGAGGCCAAGAAAACTCCTCACTTGTGTGACCGTCTTGGGCTGCGGCCAATTCTCAATAGCTTCAATCTTGGCTGGATCCACTTCAATACCCTGTGATGTAACAACATAGCCAAGAAACGCAACTCGATTGGTGCAAAAGGTGCACTTCTCAAGGTTACCAAACAAATGTGCATCACGTAAAGCATTAAAAACAGCACGTAAATGGTCCAAATGATCCTCTAGCCCCAAACAAAGGGCACATCCTTCTTTGTAAGCTCATTCAGCGGCGCGGCAATTGATTCAAAGTCTTTGACAAAGTGCCTATAAAAACCAGCGAGGCCAAGAAAACTCCTCACTTCTGTGACCGTCTTGGGCTGCGGCCAATTCTCAATAGCTTCAATCTTGGCTGGATCCACTTTCAATACCCTGTGATGTAACAACATAGCCAAGAAACGCAACTCGATTGGTGCAAAAGGTGCACTTCTCAAGGTTACCAAACAAACGTGCATCACGTAAATCATTAAAAACAGCATGTAAATGGTCCAAATGATCCTCTTAAGATTTGCCATAAATCAGAATATCATCAAAGTAGACTACCACAAAACGTCCAATGAAAGCACGTAAAACTTCGTTCATTAATCTCATCAAAGTGCTAGGTGCATTAGTTAAACCAAACGGCATTACTAACCACTCATATAAACCGAACTTAGTTTTAAATGTTGTTTTCCATTCATCTCCTAATTTCATACGAATCTGGTGGTAACCACTATGCAAATCAACTTTAGAAAACATGGTAGAGCCACTCAATTCATCAAGCATGTCATCTAAACGTGGAATAGGATGACGATATCGAATAGTAATATTATTGATAGCTCTACAATCAGTACACATGCGCGAAGAACCATCTTTCTTAGGTACCAAAATAATAGGAACATCACAGGGGCTAAGGGACTCACGAATATGATCTCTGTCGAGTAGTTCCTGAATTTGGCGTTGTATCTCCTTTGTCTCCTCTGGATTGGTTCTATATGGCGCGCGGTTGGGCAACGTGGCACCAAGAATTAGATCAATTTGGTGCTCAATTCCTCTAATAGGAGGTAGTCCTGGTGGCATTTCGGGGAAAGACGTCCTCATATTCACGCAAAGGTTAGCAATAGCGGGTGGCAAAGAAGGAGGCATATCCTCAAATGAAAACAAAACCTCTTTGCGAACAATTGCATAACATTGAGTATTGGTTACATCTAGTTCAATATCAATTTTATTTGTAAGCATACATGGACTCTTCAAGCGAATTTAAGTAGCATGTGTAGAATCAGATTTAGTGTTCTTTGGTGGTATAAAATCTGCAACAATCTGATTCTCACTTTTATTTTCTCCTCAGTTTTAGCTCTACTAGCTCTAGCAAGATCATCTTTTAAAATCTGTTAAAGTCATAGGTTTTAGACCAATTTTCTTTCCATCATGCATAAGAGAATAGTGATTAGTTTTGCCATTATGAACAGATTCTCTATCAAATTGCCATGGTCTACCAAGTAACAAAGAACAAGCTTGCATAGGTACAACATCACAATCAACAAAATCAGAATATGTACCAATAGAAAAATGCACGCGTACCGTTCTTGTTACCTTGATCTTGCGAGAACTCTCAAACCATTGGATGTAATATGAATGTGGGCGTTGTCTTGTTGGAAGCGCAAGCTTCTCTACCATGTCAACACTGGCCAGATTATTATAACTCCCTCCATCAATGATGATCCGTATAGCTCTTTCCTTGACAACACCACGTGTTTGGAACAGGTTGTGGCGTTGATCTTGCTCAGATTTGCTCAATTGCACACTCAACACACGTTGTGTAATTAAGCTCCTGTATTGATCAGCAGCTTCAGCTCCCATTACCTCTATCTCTTCATCAGCATCAGAATTGTCTCCATCTCGAGCAGAAATAAGGGCTAGCGTATCTTCATCGAAGTCACTCGCTGAATCGTATTGACCATCTTCTCGCACCATCATCACACGTTGTGTTGTGCACTATCTCTCAATATGACCAAAACCCCAGCACTTGCGGCATTGTATATCCTTTGTCTTACCCGTGGAAGCCATAGACGATGCACTACGAGCAGGAGCATTGGATGATGGTGGAGGAGCAGCTGGAAATCTTGTCGTGGCCTTGGATGTGGTAGTAGCTGGTGGCGAATCACGAGGAGGCGATGATTGTCGGGATGTCCAAGAGGATGTGCGACCTGCAGAATTATTAGTCCTCCTCCATGGTGTTTGGCGATCCTGCACTTCACGTTCAGCTTTGCAAGCAAGATGAAACAAACGAGTGATAGAATTATATTCCTTATAATCTAGTATGTGTTGAATGTCCTTGTTTAATCCACCAAAGAAACGTGCAAGTATTTGTTCATTAGATTCAACAAGACCACACCGAACCATCCCCGTTTGCAATTCCTGATAATACTCTTCTACAGAATTTTTCCCTTGCTCTAAACGTGTCAGATTCTTTAGTAAATCACGTTGATAAGTGGGAGGTACAAAACGAACACGCATAGCAGTTTTAAAGCAGTCAAGTACTAGGAATAGTAGTAGGATTTAGCGACAATACTCGGACCACCAAAGGGAAGCAAATTTAGTAAATTCACTTGTAGCAAGACTAACACATATTCTCAGGATATTTTAAGCATGCAAAACGTTGTTCTACTTCCATCTCCCATGTAAGATATGCATCAGGATTATATTTACCCTCAAAAGATGGAATATTTAATTTAAGCTTTGCAACATGACCATCATCACGTACCGGTGGGCGAGCGTTGTGGTAGTAATGTCGGGGACGACGGCGGTACTGTGGAGGTTGTTCAACCTCCTCGTGAAACAGATCGTCGTCGGGTCGTAGTAGTACCCGTCGTCCCAATGTCACCCAATATGGCCATGTGGAAGTCTGAGGAGCGTCGGTAGCGGTAGCCGGAAGTGCGGCTATGCGAACCAGAACCGACCCGTAATCGGAATGCGCCGTATGTGCCATGTGGTGCGGTCTTGGTGCGGGCAATCGGTTCAAAAGCTCCTTGAACCGAAAGTCAAGCTGGCGTTGAAGGATTTCGAGTCCATCGATCTTGTCCACGGCGTTGGTGAGCTTGGTGTCAAACTCCCGAGGCGCATATCCACGTCTTGTAGCGGTGACCAAGAGCGGAGAAGTGGGCATGTAGTTCTTCGTTCGTCATTGTGGCGGGGTTCATGAAGTATACATCATGGTTAGTCCTTAAAAGCATAGGTATATAATGCGGAAATATGGTGGAAGTCACGCGTAATCCTTCAAGCAATATCTGAAGCTCTTACAAGTTCTTACCAAACAGAGGAAAAGGCGATGTGCAACGCGAGGATCGATGGGTCGGAAGATTGAACCAAGCGATTACCAGGAGTCGAGACACCGCACGTGGAGAGTATTTGTGGAGCTCTGGGAAGGCTTAGCAATTATCAAAACAGCAATGCAAAAGTTGAAAGAATGCTCAACAAAGGTACTGTGCTGGTCCTAGGCTAGACCGTACTAGAGACGCGAGCCTAGATCACCAACGATGTCACGACGCGACACAACAAGCACTGTATGATGATATGGCACCCTGAAAAGCGAACCGAGATGCAGAAAATCACTATGATGGCGAGTGTCTAGAACTGATCTACGGGGTCTAAAAATAGGTTAGCCCCAAATTTTTTTTTCGAATTTTTGTATTTTGCTCCGGAAAGCGCGCAGGCGCCAAAAAAATATCGCTATAACGGCCGATGGAGAAAAGTGATCCCCGGGGTCGAAAAACAGTACAGCCAGATTTTTTTTTTTGCTCTCCTTCTGGACTTACGACCGGACTCTTAACTCGACACGGACTTTAGCTTAACACGGAAACAACAAAGAAGGAAAGTAAAAAGAAATAACTAGGAAACAATAACTCTACTCGGACTCGTACCACGGCAGGAAACTGATCGGATCTGTGTCACGGTAGGAAGGCGGTGGCGGAGTATTAGGGTTTATCGTGGCAGAATATGGCGGCGGAATATGGTGACGGAATATGGTGGCGATGATCGGCGAGTGTGGCGGTGACTACTATGATCAGAACTCGAAACTCTAAGGGACGAGACACTAAGACCAGCAACTCGACGCGACGATGTAGACACAAATTCCACAATGCAAAAACTAAAAAGATAATGCGAGGCGGAGATTGGTTATGGGATGGATCTAAACTTTAACTGTGTTTTTGGCTTTTTCGTGGGTGATAGGTAAAAAACAGATCTAATCTACGAAAACAGTAAAATCTCACCGAGCAACCTGAAATCTGATACCACTTGATAGGGCAAAGGTGTCCGATCATTCGATGAGATGGCGATAATCGATTTGGTGGAGTTGGGCTTGACGATCCGACTACGTGCGAAACACGGCGCCAATGCAATCGCTAGGCCAATCTCACGGAGGTTACCGATCCTGCGTGAACACGATCGGCTGACCGGAGGTCTTAATTCCTACGAAATCGAGAACAAGTAAGAACCAATATTGCAATCAAGATATTGCGGATTAAGAGGAAAGCTTTATTGAAGAGGTGGGATCACGAATAGGTGCGAAGTACAAGAGGCCCTGACGCTCGAGCCTTGGCGAAGTTGCGACTATGGCTAACAATGTCTAAACAAAATCCGAGTCTAGAGGTCGGCTATGGGTGTTAAGGCGAAAAGGTGGGGTTTGGCAAGCCATGGAAGTGGTGGCGAATCCAACCCTAAAGTCCTTTTCCTCAAATCTGAGACTCTAAAAGTGGCTAATTAAAATCCTGCGAAAATTACATGGGCCTGGCCCAAAATAAAGGTGTCGCAGCACCATATTAAGCTATGGACGAATTCGTAAAGTATTGTTCTCGAATATTTCATCCAAGCCTTCTTTCTTCATTATGGTGGCCTCAAAGTTCTGAAATCTTCATCCGTGGCCTTCTCTTGGATCATCACATGCTTGCTGCCATCTCCATGCATGGCCATGCTCCAATGCTTGTCCCTCTCATCCATGCTTGGTCCATCATTCCTAATAGTAAGAAATACATCTGATTTAGGCAGCATCATATTCTCATGTATGTGAGGAATAGTTCCAAGAAACGAAAGTACCTGATAGTTAAGTTGTTTGGCACGAGATCTTGTGATGGGTCCTTGTATGTGTGTTGCTGTAGGTACAACGGTTGTATCAATAGTAGGGATGTCCACATCAGGTGCGGGTGCGGGCAATCTGTTCAAAAGCTCCTTGAACCGAACGTCAAGCTTGGCGTTGAAAGATTTATCGAGTCCATCGATCTTGTCCATGGCGTTGGTGAGCTTGGTGTCAAACTCCCCTAGGCGCGTATCCACGTCTTATTGTTGACCAAGGCGGAGAAGTGGGTATGGAGTTCTTAGATTCGTCATTGTGGCGAGGATTCCATAAGTATACATCATGGTTAGTCCTTAAAAAGCACGGTATATACTACGGAAATATGGTGGAAGTCACGCGTAATCCGTCAAGCAATATCTGAAGCTCTTACAAGTTCTTACCAAACAACGGAAAAGCGATGTGCAAGCGAGGATCAATGGGTCGAGAATTAAATAGCGATTACCGGTCGAGACACATGCGTGGAGAATATCTGTGGAGCTACAGGAAGGCTTAGCAAGGGGTTAGCAATTATCAAAACAGCAATGCAAAAGTTGAAAGCATGCTCAACGGCGGTACTTTCTTTGGTCTAGGCTAAACCGTACTAGAGGCGAGCCTAGATCACCAGCGATGTCCGCTTGCGACACAACAAGCAATGTGATGATATGGCACCACGCGAAGCAAGAGATGCAGAAAATCACTATGATGGCGAGTCTAGAACTGATCTCGGGGTCTAAAATAGCAGCCCCAAAAAAAATTAAAATTTTTATTTTGCTCGGGAAGCGCAAAAAAATATCGCTATGTGACCCGATGGAAAAAGTGATCCCGTGGTCAAAAAATAATTTTTTTCTCCACGGCCGTTATAGCAATAATTTTGGCGTCTGTAGCGCTTTCGAAACAAAATTTGGGGCTATTTGACACGTGGACAGATCATGAAATCCTTCAGCGCCAAGCAACGTTCGATCAAACTTTGAACCGGTGCCGCACCTACATGGCGCCTGGCATTCCGATCCGCAGGCGAATGCTTTGGTTTGGCTGCCGCGCTTTGGCTGACTCTGCTGCGGCGGCGTTCCTCGAGACTTCATGGCATGCTGCTTTGCAACATTGGGGACAGACGGCGGGTACTACTCGACCCCGAATGACGGCGATCTGTTTGGCGAGGAGGTTGAACAACCTCCACGGTACTCTTGGTGGCCCGACATTACTACATAGCAGCTCCATGCCGATGCGTAATGATGATGATCATGTTGCAAAGCTTAAATTAAATATTCCATCTTTTGAGGTAAATATAATCTGATGCATATCTCACATGGGAGATGGAAGTAGAACAACGTTTTGCATGCTTAAAATATCCACGAGAATATGCGTGTTAGTCTTTGCTACATGTGAATTTACTAAATTTGCTTCCTTTGGTGGTGCGAGTATTGTCGTTTAAATCCTACTACTATTCCTACTTGACTGCTTTAAAACTGCTATGCGTGTTCGTTTTGTACCTCCCACTTATCAACGTGATTTACTAAAGAATCGACACGCTTAGAGCAAGGAAAAATTCTGTAGAAGAGTATTATCGGGAATTGCAAGCGGGGATGGTTAGGTGTGGTCTTGTTGAATCTAATGAACAAATGCTTGCACGTTTCTTTGGTGGATTAAACAAGGACATTCAGACATCTTAGATTATAAGAATATAATTCTATCACTCGTTTGTTTCATCTTGCTTGCAAAGTGAGCGTGAAGTCTTGGATCGCCAAACACCATGGAGGAGGAATAATAATTCTGCAGTCGCACATCCACTTGGACATCCCGACAATCGCGCCTCCTCGTGATTCGCCTCCACTACTACCACATCCAAGGCCACCACAAGATTTCATTTGCTCCTCCACCATCATCCAATGCTCACCTTTCGTAGTGCATCTTCTATGGCTTCCACGGGTAAGACTAAGGATATACAATGCATAAGTCTTTGGGGTTTTGGTCATATTGAGAGGCAGTGCACAACACAACGTGTGATGATGGTGCGAGAAGATGGTGAATCTGATTCATGAGTGACTTGATGAAGATACACTAGCCCTTATTTCGCTCGAGATGGAGACAATTACGATGATGATGACGAGCCAGAGGTAATGGGAGCTGGCACTGATCAATACAAGAGTTTAATTACAGCGTGTGTTGAGTGTGCAATTGAGCAAATCTGAGCAAGATCAACGCCACAACCTGTTCCAAACACGTGGTGTTGTCAAGGAAAGAGCTATACGGATCATCATTGATGGAGGGAGTTGTAATAATCTGGCCAGTGTTGATGATAGGGCAAAGGTGTCCGATCTTTCGATGAGATGATGATAGTCGATTTGGTGGAGTTCGGGCTTGACGATCCGACTACACGTGCGAGCACGAGCGCCAATGCAATCGCTAGGCCAATCTCCTGGAGGTTACTGATCCTGCGGGAACACGATCAGCCTGACCAGCGAGGGTCTTAATTCCTACCTGAAATCGAGAACAAGTAAGAACCAATATTGCAATCAAGATATTGCGGATTAAGAGGAAAGCTTTATTGAAAGAGGTGGGATCTGAATAGGTGCGAGTACAAGAGGCCTCTGCGGCCTCGAGCCTTGGCGAAGTTGCGACTATGGCTAACTTAATGTCTAAACAAAATCCGAGTCTAGAGGGTCGGCTATGGGGCTTATTTAAGGGCGAAAAGGTGGGGTTTCGGCCAGCCATGGAAGTGGTGGCCGAATCCAACCCTAAAAGTGATGCAGCCCGACCTACGGTCGTTACTACATCAAGGTATCCAACTTATGCCAAGTCGTCATGGACTCCAAAGGTGAATCCGTTCCTCTATGCGAGCCCACTTCCTACCCTAGTGAATGGCATGCTACTTCATACTCCGTCACATATGCATGATAGGTTCACACCGACCAGTACGGAGGCAAGGGAGGAAGCCCGGAACATCAAGCCCGACAAGACGGAGGCTTGGAAGAGGAGACGGAAGAAGACAGGTCTATAGCTGCCAGGTCCAAGCGGTACTGCCGGTTGTCGGAACCGGTACTACCGGTCAGCGGTACTACCGCCCCTTTCTACCGCTTGTTACTGACGGCTCCAACGGATGCTCCAAGACCGCAAGCGGTACTAACGGTGCTAGAGCGGTACTACCGGTGATGACCGGTACTACTGGTCCAAAGTCCGGTACTACCGGTCATGTGCACTGCGCAGTTGGGCCCTGACCCATGTATCCCCCTTACCTACCTATTCGCCTAGTTTATCCCCAAACTACCCTTGTTTATGTGGTTGGCCTATAAATAGAGCCCACACCCCTCATGTATCCATTAGGCATAGATGATAGACTAAAGACAACCCCCATTATGGAATCTCTAGTTTTGCCGCATCCCCTTTACCAAGGGTGATAGGGCAAAGGTGTCCGATCTTTCGATGAGATGGCGATAATCGATTTGGTGGAGTTCGGGCTTGACGATCCGACTGCGTGCGAGCCTGGCCAATGCAATCGCTAGGCCAATCTCACGGAGGTTACCGATCCTGCGTGAACACGATCGGCTGACCAGCGAGGGTCTTAATTCCTACACGAAATCGAGAACAAGTAAGAACCAATATTGCAATCAAGATATTGCGGATTAAGAGGAAAGCTTTATTGAAAGAGGTGGGATCTGAATAGGTCTGGTACAAGAGGCCTCTGCGGCCGAGCCTTGGCGAAGTTGCGACTATGGCTAACTTAATGTCTAAACAAAATCCGAGTCTAGAGGGTCGGCTATGGGGCTTATTTAAGGGCGAAAAGGTGGGGTTTCGGCCAGCCATGGAAGTGGTGGCCGAATCCAACCCTAAAAGTGATGCAGCCCGACCTACGGTCGTTACTACATCAAGGTATCCAACTTATGCCAAGTCGTCATGGACTCCAAAGGTGAATCCGTTCCTCTATGAGCCCACTTCCTACCCTAGTGAATGGCATGCTACTTCATACTCCGTCACATATGCATGATAGGTTCACACCGACCAGTACGGAGGCAAGGGAGGAAGCCCGGAACATCAAGCCCGACAAGACGGAGGCTTGGAAGAGGAGACGGAAGAAGGCAGTCTATAGCTGCCAGGTCCAGTCTGCCGGTTGGCCAGTACTACCGGTGATACTCAGCCCCTTTCTACCGCTTGTTACTGACGGCTCCAACGGATGCTCCAAGACCGCAAGCGGTACTAACGGTGCTAGAGCGGTACTACCGGTGATGACCGGTACTACTGGTCCAAAGTCCGGTACTACCGGTCATGTCTGCACTTGGCCTTCGTTGGGCCACAGCCCATGTATCCCCCTTACCTACCTATTCGCCTAGTTTATCCCCAAACTACCCTTGTTTATGTGGTTGGCCTATAAATAGAGCCCACACCCCTCATGTATCCATTAGGCATAGATGATAGACTAAAGACAACCCCCATTATGGAATCTCTAGTTTTGCCGCATCCCCTTTACCAAGGGTGATAGGGCAAAGGTGTCCGATCTTTCGATGAGATGGCGATAATCGATTTGGTGGAGTTCGGGCTTGACGATCCGACTACACGTGCGAGCACGAGCGCCAATGCAATCGCTAGGCCAATCTCCTGGAGGTTACCGATCCTGCGTGAACACGATCGGCTGACCGGTGAGGGTCTTAATTCCTACCTGAAATCGAGAACAAGTAAGAACCAATATTGCAATCAAGATATTGCGGATTAAGAGGAAAGCTTTATTGAAAGAGGTGGGATCCTGAATAGGTGCGAAGTACAAGAGGCCTCTGCGACGCTCGAGCCTTGGCGAAGTTGCGACTATGGCTAACTTAATGTCTAAACAAAATCCGAGTCTAGAGGGTCGGCTATGGGGCTTATTTAAGGGCGAAAAGGTGGGGTTTCGGCCAGCCATGGAAGTGGTGGCCGAATCCAACCCTAAAAGTGATGCAGCCCGACCTACGGTCGTTACTACATCAAGGTATCCAACTTATGCCAAGTCGTCATGGACTCCAAAGGTGAATCCGTTCCTCTATGCGAGCCCACTTCCTACCCTAGTGAATGGCATGCTACTTCATACTCCGTCACATATGCATGATAGGTTCACACCGACCAGTACGGAGGCAAGGGAGGAAGCCCGGAACATCAAGCCCGACAAGACGGAGGCTTGGAAGAGGAGACGGAAGAAGACAGGTCTATAGCTGCCAGGTCCAAGCATCGCGGTTGTCGGAACGGTACTCGGTCAGTGATACTCCGCCCTTTCTACCGCTTGTTACTGACGGCTCCAACGGATGCTCCAAGACCGCAAGCGGTACTAACGGTGCTAGAGCGGTACTACCGGTGATGACCGGTACTACTGGTCCAAAGTCCGGTACTACCGGTCATGTCACTGCAGCGCGCAGTTGGGCCTGGCCCATGTATCCCCTTACCTACCTATTCGCCTAGTTTATCCCCAAACTACCCTTGTTTATGTGGTTGGCCTATAAATAGAGCCCACACCCCTCATGTATCCATTAGGCATAGATGATAGACTAAAGACAACCCCCATTATGGAATCTCTAGTTTTGCCGCATCCCTTTACCAAGGGTGATAGGGCAAAGGTGTCCGATCTTTCGATGAGATGGCGATAATCGATTTGGTGGAGTTGGGCTTGCGATCCGACTACACGTGCGAGCACGGCGCCAATGCAATCGCTAGGCCAATCTCACGGAGGTTACCGATCCTGCGTGAACACGATCGGCTGACCGGTGAGGTCTTAATTCCTACGAAATCGAGAACAAGTAAGAACCAATATTGCAATCAAGATATTGCGGATTAAGAGGAAAGCTTTATTGAAAGAGGTGGGATCTGAATAGGTGCGAAGTACAAGAGGCCTCTGCGGCTCGAGCCTTGGCGAAGTTGCGACTATGGCTAACTTTATGTCTAAACAAAATCCGAGTCTAAAGGTTCGGCTATGGCGTATTTAAGGGAAAAGGTGGGGTTTGCCAGCCAAGGAAGTGGTGGCGAATCCAACCTAAAGTCCTTTTCTCAAATCGGACTCTAAAAGTGGCTAACTAAAAACTGCGAAAATTACATGGGCTGCCCAAAAATAAAGGTGTCATGACACCATATTATGCTATGGACGAATTAAAGTATTGATCTTGAATATTTCGTCCAAGCCTTCTTTCTCCATTATGGTGGCCTCAAAGTTCTGAAATCTTCATCCGTGGCCTTCTCTTGGATCATCACATGCTTGCTGCCATCTCCATGCATGGCCATGCTCCAATGCTTGTCCCTCTCATCCATGCTTGGTCCATCATTCCTAAGAGTAAGAAATGTATCTGACTTAGGCAGCATCATATTCTCATGTATGTAAGGAATAGTTCCAAGAAACGAAAGTACCTGATAGTTAAGTTGTTTGGCACGAGATCTTGTGATGGGTCCTTGTATGTGTGTTGCTGTAGGTACAACGGTTGTATCAATAGTAGGGATGTCCACATCAAAGGGGACCGACTATCGACACCAACCTCGATTGGAGTTTGCATCACGCATCCATCGTTGAACAAGGCCTTGGAGTTCGACGTCTCGTCTCCAAGTTGTCAAGACCCTCCCCAAGGTGTTCTTCCCTCTCCGATGTGGATTTGAGGGAGCACGTTGACCGATCTTTCCTTGCGAGGATTCTATCGGACCGGTGGCCACCGTTCGGGAGCAATCGGCCTTGTATCGTGTGAGTTTTGCGTGTGTTCATCGTGTTCTTCGCGAGGTGTGTGTTCGCTTCCGCTACCTTCTCCCTTTCCCCTCACTTTCCCATCGATTTGACCACGAGATCCGTGAAGATCGCGCCACCCAAGAGGTTAACCCCTCCATCATCTGGTATCAGCAGCTTTTGGTTGCCACGAATTTCTCATCGATTTGGTTTTTTCCCCATAAATTCGAAAATTCCACCAAAAACAGCCCCAATTCGTGTTTTGGATCGATCTGTGATTTGAGTGCGTTTTGGTAGGTTTTGATCCGTGGATTGCTTGCTAAACTTGTTGATCTACCTTCCTTTGCGTTCCCATGGCCTAATTCCTTGATTTCCCTTGATTTGGTGTTTTCTTGAAGATTTTCCTTAAATCACCCCAAAATCAGAAACGTCAAATCTGGGCATTCCAGGTCCAAGCGGTACTACGGGTCCAAAATCTACTACCGCATAACCGTACTAGGGCTCAAAAATCCGGTACTACCGCCTATCTTGATCGAAGCAGAAGTTCAGATTTCAGCCTCTCACCGTTTTGAGCATAACTTTTGCATCTGAACTCGGATTTTGGTGTTCTTTAGCCCGTTTCGAAGAGGAGAAGGAGATCTACATTATCATCCACGTTGTTCATGCTATCTACTCCATCCAAATTCCGTGAGCAAGGCGGAATCCAACAATAAAGGGTGAAGATCGTCGTGAAGGTATAAACATCCATGACTTCTCCCCACTTGCATTCCTTTGTGAACCCCACTATCTTTGCGAGCAACAAACACCTATTGAGACTAGTTCCTCTTATGATTGCTTGGGCTATGCACATTTGATACCTTGTAGAATTCCGAGCAAACATTGTGAGCGCTATCTCATATAGTTATCTTGTATAGTTGTTGGCACAAGGAAGAGGCAAGTGAAAAGAAAAAGAAAAGAGAGAAAAAGAGAAAAAAAATAGAAAAGAAAGAGATATACATGTGCCTCATAGAATAGGAAGCGCAAGCTCGATGAACATCATATAGGTGGTACTTATTGTGCATATCTTGTAGCCCACCAATTTTGTGCAATCGAACTAGCGTCTCTCCTTGTACTTGTGTGACACGAGCTTATAGTCTTCGCTAGGTAATTATTTGGTTCTTAGCTCACGTTCTCCGTCGCACAACTCCCATTTATCCCACCGTGTGTGTTTCCTTATACATATTTCCTATCTTGTGGATTAACTTGTTTTGCTTTGTGATCATTGTGGTTCTTTACTTGCCAATACAACATCTTGATTTCGGATTGGTTCTTGACATGCCACTTTCCATACCTATCCACCATAGGCCTTGTGTGTGTGTGTGTGTGTGTTTTGGTTAGTAGTTGGTTTTGGTGTTCCGTGTGAACTTCACTTTGCTTGGTTTATTGCTCTCAAGTGTGGCCACTTGTACGATACGATCTTCCAAGGTAAAGTAAGGTTTGACGTTGTATCCCTAACTCCCACTACCACTTCCATATACACCACTTGGTCTTGTGCATCATGTCAAGGGACTCCGGAAGCGAGGATGATATTTATGAAGAATCCATGATGAGCCACCATGACTATGACTCCACAAGTATAGAGGACATGACGGAGCACAACACCGACAATGGCTCCGCATGCTTTGAGGACCCGGAGCACTACACCTACGACGACTCCACATGCATGGAAGACATGGAGCTCTACGTCGACAATGGCTCCTCATGCATGGAGCCTATGGAGCACTACACCGACAATGGCTCCACATGCTTGGGTGATATGGTGATGTGGACATCCCTACTATTGATACAACCGTTGTACCTACAGCAACACACATACAAGGACCCATCACAAGATCTCGTGCCAAACAACTGAACTATCAGGTACTTTCGTTTCTTGGAACTATTCCTTACATACATGAGAATATGATGCTGCCTAAATCAGATATGTTTCTTACTCTTAGGAATGATGGACCAAGCATGGATGAGAGGGACAAGCATTGGAGCATGGCCATGCATGGTGATGGCAGCAAGCATGTGATGATCCAAGAGAAGGCCACGGATGAAGATTTCAGAACTTTGAGGCCACCATAATGAAGAAAGAAGGCTTGGACGAAATATTCAAGATCAATACTTTACGAATTCGTCCATAGCATAATATGGTGCTGCGACACCTTTATTTTGGGCCAGGCCCATGTAATTTTCGCCGGATTTTAATTAGCCACTTTTTAGAGTCCGTATTTGAGGGGAAAAGGACTTTTAGGGTTGGATTCGGTCACCACTTTGATGTGGACATCCCTACTATTGATACAACCGTTGTACCTACAGCAACACACATACAAGGACCCATCACAAGATCTCGTGCCAAACAACTTAACTATCAGGTACTTTCGTTTCTTGGAACTATTCCTTACATACATGAGAATATGATCTTTGCCTAAGTCGGATACATTTCTTACTCTTAGGAATGATGGACCAAGCATGGATGAGAGGACAAGCATTGGAGCATGGCCATGCATGGAGATGGCGACAAGCATGTGATGATCCAAGAGAAGGCCACGGATGAAGATTTGAACTTTGAGGCCACCATAATGGAGAAAAGAAGGCTTGGACGAAATATTCAAGATCAATACTACGAATTCGTCCATAGCATAATATGGTCTGCGACACCTTTATTTTGGGCCAGGCCATGTAATTTTCGAGGTTTTAGTTAGCCACTTTTTAGAGTCCGTATTTGAGGAAAAGGACTTTTAGGGTTGGATTCGCCACCACTTCCTTGGCTGGCGAAACCCCACCTTTTCGCCTTAAATACGCCCCATAGCCAAACCTTTAGACTGGATTTTGTTTAGACATTAAGTTAGCCATAGTCGCAACTTCGCCAAGGCTCGGCGTCATGAGGCCTCTTGTACTTCGCACCTATTCAGGATCCCACCTCTTTCAATAAAGCTTTCCTCTTAATCCGCAATATCTTGATTGCAATATTGGTTCTTACTTGTTCTCGATTTGGTAGGAATTAAGACCCTCATTGGTCGGCCGATCGTGTTCACGCAGGATCGGTAACCTCCGTGAGATTGGCCTAGCGATTGCATTGGCGCTCGTGCTTTCGCGTGTAGTGATCGTCAGCCGAACTCCACCAAATCGATTATCGCCATCTCATCGAAAGATCGGACACCTTCGCCCTATCAAGTGGTATCTTGAGGTTGCTCGGTGAGATTTCTTGTTTTAAATAGATTAGATCTGTTTTACCTATAACCCACGAAAAAGCCAAAACAGTTAGAGTTTAGATCCATCCCATAACCAATCTCGCCTCGCATTATCTTTTCGGTTTTTGCATTGTTGAATTTGTGTCTACATCGTCGCGTCGAGTTCTTTGGTCTTAGTGTCTCGTCCCTTAGAGTTTCGAGTTCGATCATACTAGTCACCGCCACACACTGCCCGATCACCGCCATATACCACCACCATATTCCGCCGCCATATACCCGCCACCATAAACCCTAATACTCCGCCACCGCCTTCCTACCGCGATACAGATCCGATCGGTTTTTACTGTAGTGCGAGTCCGAGTAGAGTTCTTTTCCTCGTTATTTCTTTTGACTTTCCTTCTTTCTTTGTTCCGTGTTCAGCTAAAGTCCGTCGAGCTAAGAGTCGGTCGTAAGTCCAAGGAGAGCAAAAAAAAAAAAAAAGTGCGAACCGCCTCCAGAAAATTTTTCGGCTATACTATTTTTCGACCGGGATCACTTTTCTCCATCCGTTATAGCGATATTTTTTGGCGCTGCGCTTCCGAGCAAAATAAAAATTTGAAAAATTTTTGGGGCTAACCTCTTTTAGACCCGTAGATCGATTCTAGACACTCGCCATCATAGTGATTTTACGCATCTCGGATCGCTTTGGTGCTATATCATCATCTGATGCTTGTTGTGTCGCGTCGTGACATCGTTGGTGATCTAGGCTCGCGTCTCTAATGCGGTCTAGCCTAGGACCAGCGATCTGCGTCGTTGAGCATTCTTTCAACTTTTGCATTCTTGTTTGATAATTCTGACCCCTTTGCTAAGCCTTCGAGCTCCACAGATACTCTCCACGTGCGGTGTTTGACTCGCGGTCGCTTGGTTCAATCTCTGGACCCACCGATCCTCGTGGTTGCACATCGCCTTTTCCTTTGCTTGGTAAGAACTTGTAAGAGCTTCAGATATTGCTTGACGGATTACGTGACTTCCACCATATTCTGTAGTCTATACCGTGCTTTTTAAGGACTAACCATGGAGATACTTGGCGGAACCACGCCACCATGACGAGCGAAGAACTACATGCCCACTTCTCGCGCTCACAGTGATGGCTGAAGGCGTGACGCGCCTAGGGAGTTTGACACCAAGCTCACCAACGCCGTGGACAAGATCGATGGACTCGAGAAATCCTTCAACGCCAAGCTTGACGTTCGGTTCAAGGAGCTTGAACCGATTGCCCGCACCGCACCGCACCACACATGGTGCCTGACGCATTCGATCACGGCTCGGATGCTGATGCGGCTACCGCCGCACCCGGCGGCTCCTGCGCGGCGTTCCTCGGACTTCGCCGTGGCTGCTGCTGCGACATTGGGGGACAGACGGGTACTACTACGACCCCGACGGCGATTTATTTGACGAGGAGGTTGAACAACCTCCACAGTACTGCTGGTCGTCCCGACATTACTACCGCAACGCCGCCCACAGATGCGTCTTGATGATGATCATGTTGCAAAGCTTAAATTAAATATTCCATCTTTTGAGGGTAAATATAATCTGATGCATATCTTACATGGGAGATGGAAGTAGAACAACGTTTGCATGCTTAAAATATCCACGAGAATATGCGTGTTAGTCTGCTACATGTGAATTTACTAAATTTGCTTCCTTTGGTGGTCCGAGTATTGTCGTTTAAATCCTACTACTATTCCTAGTACTTGACCGCTTTAAAACTGCTATGTGTTCGTTTTGTTCCTCCCACTTATCAACGTGATTTACTAAAGAATCGACACGCTTAGAGCAAGGAAAAATTACGTAGAAGAGTATTATCGTGAATTGCAAACGGGGATGGTTAGGTGTGGTCTTGTAGAATCTAATGAACAAATGCTTGCACGTTTCTTTGGTGGATTAAACAAGGACATTCAAGACATATTAGATTATAAGGAATATAATTCTATCACTCGTTTGTTTCATCTTGCTTGCAAAGTTGAGCGTGAAGTGAGGATCGCCAAACACCATGGAGGAGGACTAATAATTCAGTCGCACATCCACTTGGACATCCCGACAATCAGCCTCCTCGTGATTCGCCTCCACTACTACCACATCCAAGGCCACCACAAGATTTCCAGCTCCTCCACCATCATCCAATGCTCCTTTCGTAGTGCATCTTCTATGGCTTCCACGGTAAGACTAAGGATATACAATGCCGCAAGTCTTTGGGGTTTTGGTCATATTGAGAGACAAAGGCACAACACAACGTGTGATGATGGTGCGAGAAGATGGTGAATACGATTCCGCGAGTGACTTGATGAAGATACACTAGCCCTTATTTACGCTCGAGATGGAGACAATTCATGATGATGACGAGCCGGAGGTAATGGGAGCTGAAGCTGATCAATACAAGAGTTTAATTACACAACGTGTGTTGAGTGTGCAATTGAGCAAATCTGAGCAAGATCAACGCCACAACCTGTTCCAAACACGTGGTGTTGTCAAGGAAAGAGCTATACGGATCATCATTGATGGAGGGAGTTGTAATAATCGGCGGTGTTGACATGGTAGAGAAGCTTGCGCCCAACAAGACAACGCCCACATTCATACTACATCCAATGGTTTGAGAGTTCTCGAAGATCAAGGTAACAAGAACGTGCAGCGTGCATTTTACTATTGGTACATATTCTGATTTTGTTGATTGTGATGTTGTACCTATGCAAGCTTGTTCTTTGTTACTTGGTAGATCATGGCAATTTGATAGAGAATCTGTTCATAATGGCAAAACTAACCACTATTCTCTTATGCATGATGGAAAGAAAATTGGTCTAAAACCTATGACTCCCGAACAGATTTTAAAAGATGATCTTGCTAGAGCTAGTAGAGCTAAAGCGAGGAGAAAAATAAAAGTGAGAATCAGATTGTTGCTGCAGATTTTATACCACCAAAGAACACTAAATCGATTCTACACATGCTCTGAAATTGTTTGAAGAGTCCATGTATGCTTGCAAATAAAATTGATATTCTTGAACTAGATGTAAACAATACTCAATGTTATGCAATTGTGCAAAGAGGTTTTGTTTTCATTTGAGGATATGCCTCCTTCTTTGCCACCGCTGTTGCTAACCTTTTGCAGGAATATGAGGACGTATTTCCCTGAGTTGCCACAGGACTACCTCCTATTAGAGGAATTGAGCATCAAATTGATCTAATTCCTGGTGCCACGTTGCCCAACCGCGCCATATAGAACCAATCCAGAGGAGACAAAGGAGATACAACGCCAAATTCAGGAACTACTCGCAGAGATCATATTCGTGAGTCCCTTAGCCCTTGTCTGTTCCTATTATTTTGGTGCCTAAGAAAGATGGTTCTTGGCGCATGTGTACTGATTGTAGAGCTATAAATAATATTACTATTCGATATCGTCATCCTATTCCACGTTTAGATGACATGCTTGATGAATTGAGTGGCTCTACCATGTTTTCTAAAGTTGATTTGCGTAGTGGTTACCACCAGATTCGTATGAAATTAGGAGATGAATGGAAAACAGCATTTAAAACTAAGTTCGGTTTATATGAGTGGTTAGTAATGCCGTTTGGTTTAACTAATGCACCTAGCACTTTCATGAGATTAATGAACGAAGTTTTACGTGCTTTCATTGGACGTTTTGTTGTAGTCTACTTTGATGATATTCTGATTTATAGCAAATCTTTAGAGGAACATTTGGACCATTTACGTCTGTTTTCAATGCTTTACGTGATGCACGTTTGTTTGGTAACCTTGAGAAGTGCACCTTTTGCACCAATCGAGTTCGTTCTTGGCTATGTTGTTACATCACGGGTATTGAAGTGGATCCAGCCAAGATTGAAGCTATTGAGAATTGGCAGCCAAGACGGTCACACAAGTGAGGAGTTTTCTTGGCCTCGCTGGTTTTATAGGCTTTGTCAAAGACTTTGGATCAATTGTTGGCCTTGAATGAGCTTACCAAGAAGGATGTGCCCTTTGTTTGGGGCGATGCACAACAACAGGCCTTCGTCATATTGAAAGATAAGCTAACACATGCTCCCTTACTCCAACTTCCTGATTTTAATAAGACTTTTGAGCTTGAATGTGATGCTAGTGGAATTGGTTTGGGAGGGTGTTATTACAAGGAAAACCTGTTGCATATTTTAGTGAGAAATTGAGTGGGGCTAGTGAACTATTCTACTTATGATAAAGAATTATATGCGTTGGTTCGGACATTAGAAACTTGGCAACATTATCTATGGCCTAAGGAATTTGTTATTCATTCTGATCATGAATCTTTGAAGCATATTCATAGTCAAGCTAAGTTGAATCGTCGTCATGCAAAGTGGGTTGAATTTATTGAGTCTTTTCCTTATGTTATCAAACACAAAGAGGGTAAAGATAATATGATTTCCGATTCTTTGTCACGCCGTTATGCTTTGTTATCTCAACTTGACTTCAAAATATTTGGATTGGAAACTATTAAGGAACAATATGTGCATGATGCTGAATTTAAAGATGTGTTGCAGAATTGTAGAGATGGTAGAACTTGGAACAAGTTCGTCTTCAATGATGGATTTGTGTTCCGTGCTAACAAACTATGCATTCCAGATAGCTCTGTTCGTCTTTTGTTATTACAGAGGCGCATGGAGGAGGATTGATGGGACACTTTGGTGTCAAGAAGGCGGAGGATGTTCTTCTTTGCACTTCTTTTGGCCACGTGTCGTCGAGATGTTGAGAGATTTGTGGCACTGCACTACTTGTCAAAAAGCTAAGTCTCGCCTTAATCCACATGGTTTATATATGCCTCTTCCTGTTCCTAGTGTTCCTTGGGAGGATATTTCTATGGACTTTGTTTTGGGATTGCCACGAACACGAAGGGAGGGATAGTATTTTTGTTGTTGTGGATCGGTTCTCTAAGATGGCACACTTTATTCCTTGTCATAAAGCGGATGATCTTGCGCATATTGCTGATTTGTTCTTTCGTGAAATTGTTCGTTTGCATGGTGTGCCAAATACTATTGTCTCGATCGTGATACTAAATTTCTTAGCCACTTTTGGAGATGTTTATGGGCTAAGTTGGGGACTAAATTGCTCTTTAGTACTACATGTCATCCCCAAACCGATGGTCATTGAAGTAGTAAATAGAACTTTGTCTACTATGTTACGGGCTGTTTAAAGAAGAACTTAAAATTGTGGGAAGAGTGTTTACCTCATATAGAATTTGCTTATAATCGTTCTTTGCATTCTACCACAAAGATGTGCCCATTTGAGATTGTGTATGGCTTTGTTCCTCGTGCACCTATTGATTTATTGCCTTTACCTTCTTGATTGCAACATAATTTGGATGCTACACAACGCCTTTGAAATGATATTAAACTTGCATAAGACTACTAAAGATAACATTGAACACATGAATGCTAAGTATAAACTTCTTTGGGGATAAAGGGAGAAAGCATGTTGTGTTTGATGTTGGCGATCTTGTTTGGTTACATTTGCGTAAAGATCGTTTTCCTGATTTACGCAAGTCTAAGTTAATGCCACGTGCTGCTGGTCCCTTTAAGGTGTTAGAGAAAATCAATGATAATGCATATAAACTTGAGTTGCCTGCAGACTTTGTGCAGTTAGTCCTACATTTAACATTGCAGATTTGAAGCCTTACTTTGGTGAGGAAGATGAGATTGCGTCGAGGGCGACTTCAATTCAAGAAGGGAGCATGATGTGGACATCCCTACTATTGATACAACCGTTGTACCTACTGAACACACATACAAGGACCCATCACAAGATCTCGTGCCAAACAACTGAACTATCAGGTACTTTCGTTTCTTGGAACTATTCCTTACATACATGAGAATATGATGCTGCCTAAATCAGATATGTTTCTTACTCTTAGGAATGATGGACCAAGCATGGATGAGAGGGACAAGCATTGGAGCATGGCCATGCATGGTGATGGCGACAAGCATGTGATGATCCAAGAGAAGGCCACGGATGAAGATTTGAACTTTGAGGCCACCATAATGAAGAAAGAAGGCTTGGACGAAATATTCAAGATCAATACTTCTTAATTCGTCCATAGCATAATATGGTGCTGCGACACCTTTATTTTGGGCCAGCCCATGTAATTTTCACGGATTTTAATTAGCCACTTTTTAGAGTCCGTATTTGAGGAAAAGGACTTTTAGGGTTGGATTCGGTCACCACTTCCATGGCTGGCGAAACCCCACCTTTTCGCCCTTCATCGCCATAGCGAACCTTTAGACTCGGATTTTGTTTAGACATTGTTAGCCATAGTCGCAACTTCGCCAAGGCTCGGCGTCAGAGGCCTCTTGTACTTCGCACCTATTCAGGATCCCACCTCTTTCAATAAAGCTTTCCTCTTAATCCGCAATATCTTGATTGCAATATTGGTTCTTACTTGTTCTCGATTTCAGGTAGGAATTAAGACCCTCGCTGGTCAGGCTGATCGTGTTCACGCAGGATCGGTAACCTCCAGGAGATTGGCCTAGCGATTGCATTGGCGCTCGTGCTCGCACGTGTAGTCGGATCGTCAAGCCCGAACTCCACCAAATCGATTATCGCCATCTCATCGAAAGATCGGACACCTTCGCCCTATCATATGGAGTATTACACCAACAACTACTCGCCAAGCATGGACGACTTCGAGTGCGACATCGATGACGCCTCGCCAAGCATGGAGGACACGGAGAACTTCATCGACTTTGATGGCTCCTCCATGAGCCATGAAGAATTCCTCCACTGATGTGGACATCCCTTCTATTGATACAACCGTTGTACCTACAGCAACACACATACAAGGACCCATTACAAGATCTCGTGCCAAACAACTTAACTATCAGGTACTTTCGTTTCTTGGAACTATTCCTCACATACATGAGAATATGATGCTGCCTAAGTCAGATGTATTTCTTACACTTAGGAATGATGGACCAAGCATGGATGAGAGGGACAAGCATTGGAGCATGGCCATGCATGGGGATGGCAGCAAGCATGTGATGATCCAAGAGAAGGCCACGGATGAAGATTTCAGAACTTTGAGGCCACCATAATGAAGAAAGAAGGCTTGGAAGAAATATTCAAGATCAATACTTTACGAATTCGTCCATAGCTTAATATGGTGCTGCGACACCTTTTATTTTGGGCCAGGCCCATGTAATTTTCGCAGGATTTTAATTAGCCACTTTTTAGAGTCTGTATTTGAGGGGAAAAGGACTTTTAGGGTTGGATTCGGCCACCACTTCCATGGCTAGCTGAAACCCCACCTTTTCGCCCTTAAATACTCCCCATAGCCGACCCCCTAGACTCGGATTTTGTTTAGACATTAAGTTAGCCATCATAGCAAGTTCGCCAAGGCTCGAGCGTCGCAGAGGACTCTTGTACCTCGCGCCTATTCAGGATCCCACCTTTTCAATAAAGCTTTCCTCTTAATCCACAATATCTTGATTGCAATATTGGTTCTTACTTGTTCTCGATTTCAGGTAGGAATTAAGACCCTCGCTGGTTAGGCTGATCGTGTTCACGCAGGATCGGTAACCTCCAGGAGATTGGCCTAGCGATTGCATTGGCGCTCGTGCTCGCACGTGTAGTCGGATCGTCAAGCCCGAACTCCACCAAATCGATTATCGCCATCTCATCGAAAGATTGGACACCTTTGCCCTATCAAGTGGTATCAGATTTCAGGTTGCTCGGTGAGATTTTACTGTTTTCATAGATTAGATCTGTTTTCACCTATAACCCACGAAAAAGCCAAAAACACAGTTATAGTTTAGATCCATCCCATAACCAATCTACGCCTCGCATTATCTTTTCAATTTTTGCATTGTTGAATTTGTGTCTACATCGTCGCGTCGAGTTGCTGGTCTTAGTGTCTCGTCCCTTAGAGTTTCGAGTTCTGATCATAATAGTCACCGCCACACTCGCCGATCACCGCCACCATATTCCGCCGCCATATACCCTGCCACCATAAACCCTAATACTCCGCCACCGCCTTCCTCCTACCGCGACCAGATCCGATCAGTTTCGTGCGGTGGTACGAGTCCGAGTAGAGTTATTGTTTCCTAGTTATTTCTTTTTACTCTCCTTCTTTGTTGTTTCCGTGTTAAGCTAAAGTCCGTGTCGAGCTCCAAGTCCGGTCGTAAGTCCAGAAGGAGAGCAAAAAAAAATCTGGCTATACTAGTTTTCGGCTTTGGGGATCACTTTTCTCCATCGGCCGTTATAGCGATATTTTTTTGGCGCCTGCGCGCTTTCCGGAGCAAAATAAAAAATTTCGAAAAAATTTTTTGGGGCTCACCTCTTTTTAGACCCCGTAGATCAGTTCTAGACACTCGCCATCATAGTGATTTTCTGCATCTCGGTTCGTTTTTCAGGGTGCCATATCATCATACAGTGCTTGTTGTTTATCGTCGTGACATCGTTGGTGATCTAGGCTCGCGTCTCTAGTACGGTCTATCCTAGGACCAGTACAGTACCGTCGTTGAGCATTCTTTCAACTTTTGCATTGTTGTTTTGATAATTGCTAACCCCCTTGCTAAGCCTTCCCAGAGCTTCACAGATATTCTCCACGTGCGGTGTCTCGACTCCTGGTAATCGCTTGGTTCAATCTCTGGACCGACTGATCCTCGCATTTGCACATCGCCTTTTCCTGCTGTTTGGTAAGAACTTGTAAGAGCTTCGTATATTGCTTGACGGATTACGCGTGACTTCCACCATATTCTTTTATATACCTGTGCTTTTTCAGGACTAAACATGACAGATACTTCGCGGAACCCTGCCACCATGACGAACGAAGAACTACATGCCCACTTCTCCGCGCTCTTGGTCAGTCGCACTGAAGACGTGGATACGCACCTCGGGGAGTTTGACACCAAGCTCACCAACGCCGTGGACAAGATCGATGGACTCGAGAAATCCTTCAACGCCAAGCTTGACGTTCGGTTCAAGGAGCTTTTGAACCGATTGCCCGCACTCCGCACCCACACATGGCGCCGGCGCATTCCGATCACGGCCTGGACTGGTTGATTGCCGCGCGCACCGGCTGCCGCCGACGCTCCTCGGACTTCCGCCATGCTTCTTTGCGACATTGGGGATGACGACGGTACTACTACGACCCCGACGACGATCTGTTTGACGAGGAGGTTGAACAACCTCCAGTACCTGGCCGTCCCGACATTACTACCGCAACGCCGCCCCAGATGCGTGATGATGATCATGTTGCAAGCTTAAATTAAATATTCCATCTTTTGAGGGTAAATATAATCTGATGCATATCTTACATAGGAGATGGAAGTAGAACAACGTTTGCATGCTTAAAATATCCCGAGAATATGCGTGTTAGTCTGCTACATGTGAATTTACTAAATTTGCTTCCCTTTGGTGGTCCGAGTATTGTCGTTTAAATCCTACTATTCCTAGTACTTGACCGCTTTAAAAACTATGCGTGTTCGTTTTGTACCTCCCACTTATCAACGTGATTTACTAAAGAATCTGACACGTTTAGAGCAAGGGAAAAATTCTGTAGAAGAGTATTATCAGGAATTACAAACGGGGATGGTTAGATGTGGTCTTGTTGAATCTAATGAACAAATGCTTGCACGTTTCTTTGGTGGATTAAACAAGGACATTCAGCACATATTAGATTATAAGGAATATAATTTTATCACTCGTTTGTTTCATCTTGCTTGCAAAGCTGAACGTGAAGTGCAGGATCGCCAAACACCATGGAGGAGGACTAATAATTGCAGTCGCATCCACTTGGACATCCCAACAATCAACACCTCCTCGTGATTCGCCACCAGCTACTACCACATCCAAGGCCACCACAAGATTTCCAGCTGCTCCTCCACCATCATCCAATGCTCCTTCTCGTAGTGCATCTTCTATAGCTTCCACGGGTAAGACAAAGGATATACAATGTCTTTGGGGTTTTGGTCATATAGAGGCGAAGGCACAACACAGCGTGTGATGATGGTGCGAGAAGATGGTCAATACGATTCAGCGAGTGACTTGATGAAGATACACTAGCCCTTATTTACGCCGAGATGGAGACAATTACGATCTTGATGAAGAGCGAGGTAATGGGAGTCAAGCTGATCAATACAAGAGCTTAATTACACAACGTGTGTTGAGTGTGCAATTGAGCAAATCGAGCAAGATCAATGCCACAACCTGTTCCACACACGTGGTGTTGTCAAGGAAGAGCTATCTGGATCATCATTGATGGAAAGAGTTGTAATAACTCGGCCGGTGTTGACATGGTAGAGAAGCTTGCGCTTCCAACAAGACAACGCCCACATTCATATTACATCCAATGGTTTGAGAGTTCTCGCAAGATCAAGGTAACAAGAGCATGCAGCGTGCATTTTACTATTGGTACATATTCTGATTTTGTTGATTGTGATGTTGTACCTATGCAAGCTTGTTCTTTGTTACTTGGTAGACCATAGCAATTTGATAGAGAATCTGTTCATAATGGCAAAACTAATCACTATTCTCTTATGCATGCTGGAAATAAAATTGGTATAAAACCTATGACTCCCGAACAGATTTTAAAAGATGATCTTGCTAGAGCTAGTAGAGCTAAAACTGAGGAGAAAAATAAAAGTGAGAAGCAGATTGTTGCTGCAGATTTTATACCACCAAAGAACAATAAATCAGCTTCTACACATGCTACTAAAATTCGTTTGAAGAGTCCATGTATGCTTGCAAATAAAATTGATATTGCTGAACTAGATGTAAACAATACTCAATGTTATGCAATTGTCTACAAAGAGGTTTTGTTTTCATTTGAGGATATGCCTCCTTCTTTGCCACGCGCTGTTGCTAACCTTTTGCAAGAATATGAGGACGTCTTTCCCGCTGAGCTGCCACCAGGACTACCTCTGATGGAGGGGTTAACCTCTTGGGTGCCCGATCTTCACGGATCTCGTGGTCAAATCGATGGGAAAGCGAGGGGAAAGGGAGAAGGTAGCGGAAGCGAACACACACCTCGTCAAGAACACGATGAACACACGCAAAACTCACACGATACAAGGCCGATTGCTCCCGAACGGCGGCCACCGGTCCGATAGAATCCTCGCAAGGAAAGATCGGTCAACGTGCTCCCTCAAATCCACATCGGAGAGGGAAGAACACCTTGAGGAGGGTCTTGACGTGATAAAGAATCGAGGGGATGATCCTTTAGTTTGTCTCGATCTTTCACAGCGAGTCACCCGGATAGTAATCCTTCCAACAACGCCAATGGACGTCACCTGAAGAAGAGGAACGAATCCAGCAAGTAACGTGATGAAGATCACCACGCCTCAAACCAAAACACGACAATCCTTGATGAACACAAGAACCTCCGCGACAATATCAATACGATAGATAACACGACATCGCCGTCCCCGGAGGGATGCTTCACCAATCAACACACACGATAGTTTTAGACTAATCAACTCAAATCAAAAGCTACCCTAATCTAGAGGGCGTTCCCAGGCTTATATGGCCGCCGGAACGTCCGAAAAACGTGAAACAAAACGTGTCCGATACAGTCAGATCCGTCCAGATCTGTTGGTAACTTTCAGGGCCGGACTTTCCGCCCTAATTAGGGCCGGATTATCCACCCCCCCTGGATTATCCTCCCCTGGGGCGGATTATCCGCCCCCTATACTGAGCCTCGCGCCTGAAGTCCTTAGCAGAATTCCTGGAGCAGGGCCGGATTATCCGCCCTTGTGGGGGTCGGATTATCCGCCCCCTGGGGACGTGTAAGTACTCGTCGGAAAGCTCTCGGAGTGATCTTTCCAACAAGTGCTTATTTGCTTGATTTGGAGTTCGTATGAAGAATCCACGTCCGTTTCAATTTCAGGGCTTCTGTCTGTCCGAACTGAACCTTCCTTCTTGATGATCTTCTCTTGCGCCTTCCTCCCGCTCCTCCCTCGCGCATCCTTGCCCATATCATCCTCCCCCCTTCAAAGAGCATTGTCCCCAACGCGTGAGGGTCGTCTCGAAAGGGTGGCGTGATATCAACAAAATCTTCACGCGTCTTTGCCATCTTCAAGTCTTGCTTGCCTACCTCACCACATCCTCCCGCTTGGCCTGCTTGACTTGATACAACCCTGGGTGGTTGCACCTCCTTTCTTCTCCACATAAGCTTGGACTTAGGCGCCACCATCTTTTCTTCGCTCAATCTGTTGTTGGAACCGTGGGCTTGAACATGGACCTTTTTGCACGAACCGCATAAGATGAGTGATGCTGGACCACACCTGACAGCGAGCATGTCCATCCTTGCCTCTATGCACATGCACCGCTGCTCCAAAAGCGTCTACGAGGTGTTCTAACAAAATTGTGGGTGACTAACCGCGGCACCATATGCACCAAACGTGATCGGCAACATCGTCATCGGTACGAACACCTATGTCAACACAAAGCGGAAGTGGAACACATGGAACACATCTTGACATATTCTTTCCTTCATCAATAAGAGGCTTGACTTCAACCGCTTGTCACTAACAAGAACAATTGGCTTGTCATCTCTGAGCATGGATGAAACAATATCACTCGACGCTCTTGCATCATGCTCCTCATGTTGCACCTTAGCTAGCCACAGTTGTGGCTTAGCCTTATGCAACTTCTCCTTGCGAACCACCAACACCACATCGGACTTGATTTGATCCTCTCTCATAGGCTTCAAAGTCTGATGTTTGCCATCATGCACAAAAGAATATGTATTTGCTCTCCCAGCATGTAACGCATTACGATCATACTGCCATGGACGACCAAGTAACAACCCACATACCTCCAATGGCAACACATCGCACTCAATCTCATCAACATAATCACCAAATGTAAATGGCACACGCACCTTATGAGTTACCTTCACCATACCGCAGCTATTTAACCACTGCAGATGCTTAGGTTCAGGAATACGCCATGTGGACAACCCCAATTCTGCCACCATTGTCTTGCTAATGCCATTAGTACAGCTTCCTCCATCAATAATCAACTTGCATGCTTTACCTTTGATCATGCCGCTGCGCTGGAATAAATTCCAATCTGGCCTCTATCCATTGGCCATACAAGTCTCATCATGTACTCTCTTGAGTTGCATATTTAGCCCACTCAATGGTTCAACCTCTTCCACTGTAGTTTCATGCACACAACAACCTCGGCAACAACAGATTGCTTCTCCTCGGAGGTTTTGTCATCGCCACGCTAACCGTTTGCCTTTGGAACAACCTGCGACCTCCTTTGAACGAGACGGAATAGACACAATGGCAACCACAGGCTGCATGGACTGTCTTCAAGGGCTTGGTACAAGATACCTTGTGACGAGGAGCCATAAACAGTACCCATAAAAAATATTGAAGTCCTTCCAAGTTGCATCCATAATGTCCTTTTCACACATCTCTTTATCCCACCAACGAGCTATCTCTTCATCTACACGTCGCAATGCAAGAAGCACACGTGTAGGATTATCCAAATACTCATATGTATCACATCTGTAAAAACCATCTTGCATGTGACGCGTCCACAACTCATATTCATCATACGTTGCCATGTGAACTAGTTTCCACCTGATTTGAGAATCATCACATAGTACACCGTTCAAGATGTTGAGATAGTCATTGTACACATCACCAGATCTCTTTCCAGAAACACACCGTTTGCCATAAAAGTCCCCAGAAAAAGAATCCATCTTTGACCGAAACTTCTATCACCAACTAGGTAGAACAGAAACTGGCTATATCTAGGCCGGATTATCATACAGGGCGGATTATCCGCCTAACAAGCAAGCAGATCTTGAGATCCGATCTGCACAGCCAGAGTTCTCCCCGATCTGATTTCCAACGCGATTTTCAGATCAATAAACCAATCTCACCGTGAGCAACACTGGAATCTGATACCACCTGATAAAGATCGAGGGGATGATCCTTTAGTTTGTCCCGATCTTTCACAGCGAGTCACCCGGATAGTAATCCTTCCAACAACGCCAATGGACGTCACCTGAAGAAGAGGAATCCAAGTAGCGTGATGAAGATCACGCCTCAAACCAAAACGACAATCCTTGATGAACACAAGAACCTCGCGACAATATCAATACGATAGATAACACGGCATCGCCGTCCCGGAGGATGCTTCACCAAGCAACACACGATAGTTTTAGACTAATCAACTCAAATCAAAAGCTACCCTAATCTAGAGGGCGTTCCCAGGCTTATATGGCCGCCGGAACGTCCGAAAAACGTGAAACAAAACGTGTCCGTCTGATCCGATCCGTCAGATCTGTTGGTAACTTCGTGGCGGACTTTCCGCCCTAAGTGGCCGGATTATCCCTCGGATTATCCGCCCCTATCGAGCCTCGCTGAAGTCCTAGCAGCGAATTCTGAGCGGGGCGGATAATCCGCCCTTGTGGGGGCCGGATTATCCGCCCCCTGGGGACGTGTAAGTACTCGTTGGAAAGCTCTCGGAGTGATCTTTCCAACAAGTGCTTATTTGCTTGATTTGGAGTTCGTATGAAGAATCCACGTCCGAAGGCGCAAGAGAAGATCATCAAGAAGGAAGGTTCGGCCCTGAAAGTTACCAACAGATCTGGACGGATCTGACTGTATCGGACACGTTTTCGTTTCATGTTTTTCGGACGTTCCGGCGGCCATATAAGCCTGGGAACGCCCTCTAGATTAGGTTAGCTTTTGATTTCAGTTGATTAGTCTAAAACTAACGTGTGTGTTGATTGGTGATGTTGGTAACTTCGGGCGGACTTTCCGCTCTAAGTAGGGCGGATTATCCCCCCGGATTATCCCACAGGGCGGATTATCCGCCCCCTATACTGAGCCTCGCGCCTGAAGTCCTTAGCAGAATTCCTGGAGCAGGGCCGGATTATCCGCCCTTGTGGGGGCCGGATTATCCGCCCCCTGGGGACGTGTAAGTACTCGTTGGAAAGCTCTCGGAGTGATCTTTCCAACAAGTGCTTATTTGCTTGATTTGGAGTTCGTATGAAGAATCCACGTCCGTTTCAATTTCAGGGCTTCTGTCTGTCCGAACTGAACCTTCCTTCTTGATGATCTTCTCTTGCGCCTTCCTCCCGCTCCTCCCTCGCGCATCCTTGCCCATATCATGACGACTTGGGGGCGAGAAACCGAGAACCCAAGGCCTTGTTCAACGATGGATGCGTGATGCAAAGTCCAATCGAGGTTGGTGACGATAGTCGGTCCCCTTGGTAAAGGGGATGAGGCAAAACTAGAGATTCCACAATGGGGGTTTTCTTTAGTCTATCATCTATGCCTAAGGGATACATGAGGGGTGGGGGCTCTATTTATAGGCCAACCACTTAACAAGGGTAGTTTGGGGATAAACTAGGCGAATAGGTTAGTAAAGGGGGGATACATGGGCTGTGGCCCAACTAGTGCTGTGACAGCGACATGACCAGTAATCTGGGACTTGGGACCAGGTACCGGTCATCACCGGTACCGCTTTGGGACCGGTAGTACCGCTTATGTAGTACCTGTAAGCCATCAAAGGGCATCCAGTGGCGATGGCGAGGCTTGATGCAGGCGGTGGCAGTAATCTGTGACCGTAGTACCAGTTCACGACCGGTAGTACCGCTTGAACACGGCAGCTTGATCATCTTCTTCCTCCTCCTCTTCCAAGCTTCCGTCTTGTCGGGCTTGATGCTCAAGACTTCCTCCCTTGCCTCCGTCTTGGTCGGTGTGAACCTATCATGAATATGTGACGGAGTATGAAGTAGCATACCATTCAATAGGGTAGGAAGTGAGCTTTCATAGAGGAACGGATTCACCTTTGGAGTCCATGGCGACTTGGCGTAAGTTGGAGACCTTGATGTAGTAACGACCGTAGGTCGGGCTGCATCAGTATTCCTGCAAAATAGCCAATCACAAAGTAGAAGCGGTCGAGAGACCTTCTTGATCCTGGGGTTCACCTTATAGTCGTCCTCGGGAAGATTGACTTGACAACAGTTCATTGTTCCTTCACCTTCCTTGAAGCTTACAAAGCTCACAACAAAAGCAAAGCAACACTCAAAGTGTAGCCAATTCATGAAGATTATAGCATGAGTCCTCAAGTAGAAGGAAGTCACCTTAGCTTGTAGAGATAGCTCGATGAAGGGTAGCCATAGGTAACTCTCTTCGGTTCTTCTTGTCAACATATAGTCCATAGAGGTTGACGTGTATGCATTTGTACCTTCATACAACAAAGACCAAGCAACATATGTTTGTGTGTGATAGAGGAGCATGTCATTTGTGGCATGTCCATTCTTGTTCACAACACGATTAGCACAACTCAAGTATATCAAACGGAATGCATATGCATGGTCAATGTGCATGGAAATCGTTTGAACATCATCCAAATGTGGAAACTCAAAAACTCCATATAACATAGAAGTGGGGCATTCAAAGCATTGGATCCAAATTTCAAACAACATCTTTGATGCAAGAATAGGAGAATTCTGAAAAAACACACAATGAAGCATATCCAAAGCAAAAGTATTATGTTTGCAAACAAACCAAATGAAAGAGCAAGTGGTGCTTATGTTTGTTGCAACAACAAGACGAGATTCTTGGAAGCTCTCATGACAATTCATGCTCTTAATGGAATTGTGGTTGCACCCAAAACATCGGAAAGAGAAAATGTTCAATATTTTTGTTGCAACACACAAAGCATCATTATCTAAAAGCGAAGAAGCATGAATGTCACAAGGGAAAATAATACCATTAACATGCTTGCAAGCAAACCATAGGAAAGAACAATTTGTCCACATGAAAGATGCAAAGCATGCAAAAGGTATCAGAGCTGGGTTCGATCTTGAACTCACTTGTGGGATGCTCTCAAGAGCTCTTTTTGTCAACTCGTGCTCAACCGAGGTTGACATGATAATGCGGGTACCTACACACATCATACACAAAAGGGAGAATGTGTGTGCATGGTAGAGATACACATCATCCATCATGACGTATCTCTTCTTGTGCACATCACCATTAATGTCAATCAAGTATGAAAGAGATGCATGGTGAGTATGCAAGTGTGGAACATGCTTATCATGGCAAGCATCAAAATCTCCAAAAATTGAGAAAGCTATGGGGGCCATCTCATTATAACGCATAAGATCAATATTGTTGCAAGCAAAACAAGTGAAATAGCAAGCATTCATCTTATCGCAAACAACGGGAGAAATTGAATGACTATCATGACAAGGCAAGTCCAAAGCAATTGGAGGATATACACAAGATGCATAGCATGGCATGTTTATGGCAATGAGTTCGCAATCAAACAATTCCACATGATCAATATTATGCAAAGGCAAATCATCACATGGGAAGGTGGATGAAGCATATGTAATGTCACAAGTATCATCCATAGCATGCATATCCTCACAATTCATCATGTCCACTAGTGGGATCATGGCATCATCAACACCCTTATTGTTACCTTGTTCATACCTCTCATATGAAGTGGGTGTTGTGGAAGTAGTGGTCTCCTTGTGGACGACTTCGTCTTCTTGATGTAGCCATGGCATAGCATCATCTTCGTGCACCATGTACATCTTCTCCAATTGAGGCATCATTGCTTCATAGCTTCGGGCATCTTCCTCCATGGAACCTAGCACAACACAAGAGAACACACTAGAGGTAGAGGGTAAGTTGTTAGAAATCGAAATGGTCTCACTTGACCTATCAACTACCACTCTCAACTCACTAGGAGTATCACTCATGCCCTCCAAGTGGAAGCACTCAATCTCACATAAGGTGGAGTCACTCGTCTCACTCTTGTTCTCACTCAAGTGGGCTAAGTGGCTCTCATACTCACATGGGATTGGTACCACATCATCACCCAAGCATATGGGGGTAGGCTCGGTTTCCTCAACTCCATGCGCCTCCTTTGGTGAAGGGAAAATCCCATGCTCACCATTCTTGACCTTGTCGCCTTCAAAGTTGGATGCCATAAGGTGGGCATCATCGCTCTCCTCCATGGTCAAAGGGAAAATCCCATGCTCGACCGTCTTGTGGCCATCTCGTAGTAGTGTTGGAGGTAGGCTCATGCTATCCAACTTGGCGAAGTAGGCGTCTACATTTTCCTCGTTCGCGAGGTCGTAGAAGTCAAGCATCGGCTTTGAAGCTTGATGGCGTGGAGGAAGGCTTGCTCTTGGTGCCATTATGGTGGTGGCACGAGTAGTTGAAGGTGCCCTATGATGGTGTCGACGGAGGTCATTGGCGTGCCTTGCCGATGGTTGATGTAGGTGGCTCACTTGGTCGTCCACATGACACTCGCGACGATGATCATTTGCCTTGGCACTCTTCTTGTGCTTGTGGTGCCTTCTTGAGCTTGCTTGAGCATTATGGTTGGTGCTCATCTTGAATTCTTCGTCTTTATGGCGAAGATGCCTTTGACGATATCTTGTATCCTCTTTATGGTGGCGATGCTCATGAGAGGATGTTTGTCGATGAAGAGTCTTGTTTCTTGCCGCCTCTTGATGCATATGATGTTTGGACGCCACTCTTGATTGGATAGGAGTTGGAGCTTGGCGCCTTGGCGGTGATGAAGCTTGGCGCCTTGGAGATGGTAGAGCTTGACACCTTGGAGATGGTGGCGCTTGACGCCATCTAGGTGGTGGCACATGTCGCCTTGGAGGTGAATCATCGAAGTAGGTGGTGCCCTTTGGTGTGGCACGCTTGGCCTTAAAGATCATGGAATCTTGATGATGCGCCTCCTCTTGCTGGGCGTAGTAGGCTTCCATCTCCACACGGTGGAGGAATTCTTCATGGCTCATGGAGGAGCCATCAAAGTCGATGAAGTTCGCCGTGTCCTCCATGCTTGGCGAGGCGTCATCGATGTCGCACTCGAAGTCGTCCATGCTTGGGGAGTAGTTGTTGGTGTAGTACTCCATATCACCCAAGCATGTGGAGCCATTGTCGGTGTAGTGCTCCATAGGCTCCATGTATGAGGAGCCATTGTCGACGTAGAGCTCCATGTCTTCCATGCATGTGGAGTCGTCGTAGGTGTAGTCCTCCGGGTCCTCAAAGCATGCGGAGCCATTGTCGGTGTTGTGCTCCATCATGTCCTCTATACTTGTGGAGTCGTAGTCATGGTGGCTCATCATGGATTCTTCATAGATATCATCCTCGGTTCCGGAGTCCCTAGACATGATGCACAAGACCAAGTGGTGTATATGGAAGTGGTAGTGGGAGTTAGGGATACAACGTCAAACCTTACTTTACCTTGGAAGATCGTATCGTACAAGTGGCCACACTTGAGAGCAATAAACCAAGCAAAGTGAAGTTCATGCGGAACACCAAAACCAACTACGAACAAAAAAACACAGACACACAAGGCCTATGGTGGATAGGTATGGAAAGTGGCATGTCAAGAACCAATCCGAAATCAAGATGTTGTAATGTCAAGTAAAGAACCACAATGATCACAAAGAAAACAAGTCAATCCACAAGATAGGAAATATGTACAAGGAAACACACACGGTGGGATAAATGGGACTTGTGCGACGGAGAAAGTGAGCTAAGAACCAAATGATTACCTAGCGAAGACTATAAGCTCGTGTCACACAAGTACAAGGAGAGACGCTAGTTCGATTGCACAAAATTTGTGGGCTACAAGATATGCACAAAAGTACCACCTATATGATGTTCATCGAGCTTGCGCTTCCTATTATATGAGGCACATGTATATCTCTTTCTTTTTCTCTTTTCCTTTTTTTCTATTTTTTTTCTTTTTGTGTCACTTTTTTTTTCTTCACTTGCCTCTTCCTTGTGCCAACAACTATACAAGATAACTATATGAGATAGCGCTCACAATGTTTGCTTAGAATCTACAAGGTATCAAATGTGCATAGCCCAAGCAATCATAAGAGGAACTAGTCTTAATAGGTGTTTATTGCTCGCAAAGATAGTGGGGTTCACAAAGGAATGCAAGTGGGAAGAAGTCGCGGAATGTTTATACCTTTCGTCGACGATCTTCACCCTTTATTGTTGGATTCCGCCTTGCTCACAGAATTTGGATGGAGTATATAGCATGAACCACGTGGATGATGATGTAGGGCTCCTTCTCCTCTTCGAAACGAGCTAAAGAACACCAAAATCCGAGTTCGTATGCAAAAGTTATGCTCAAAACGGTGAGAGGCTGAAATCTGAAACTTGTTGTTTTGGATCTGTATGGGGCGGTAGTACCGGTTGTTTTGGCCCGGTAGTACCGGTTAAGTGCGGTAGTACCGGTTTTTGGGCCCGTTAGTACCGCTTGGACCTGAAACTCCCAGATTTGACTCGTTTTCGCGATTTTGGGGTGATTTGGGCGGAAAATCTTCAAGAAAAGCACCAAATCGAAGGGGGAAATCAAGGGATTAGGCCATGGGAACGCAAAGGAAGGTAGATCAACAAGTTTAGCACGCAATCCACGGATCAAAACCTACCAAAACGCACTCAAATCACAGATCGATCCAAAACACGAATTGGGGCTGTTTTTGGTGGAATTTTCGAATTTATGTGGGAAAGACCAAATCGATGAGAAATCCGTGGCAACCAAAAGCTGCTGATACCAGATGATGGAGGGGTTAACCTCTTGGGTGCCCGATCTTCACGGATCTCGTGGTCAAATCGATGGGAAAGCGAGGGGAAAGGGAGAAGGTAGCGGAAGCAAACACACACCTCGCGAAGAACACGATGAACACACGCAAAACTCACACGATACAAGGCCGATTGCTCCCGAACGGCGGCCACCGGTCCGATAGAATCCTCGCAAGGAAAGATCGGTCAACGTGCTCCCTCAAATCCACATCGGAGAGGGAAGAACACCTTGAGGAGGGTCTTGACGACTTGGGGGCGAGAAACCGAGAACCCAAGGCCTTGTTCAACGATGGATGCGTGATGCAAAGTCCAATCGAGGTTGGTGACGATAGTCGGTCCCCTTGGTAAAGGGGATGAGGCAAAACTAGAGATTCCACAATGGGGGTTTTCTTTAGTCTATCATCTATGCCTAAGGGATACATGAGGGTGGGGCTCTATTTATAGGCCAACCACTTAACAAGGGTAGTTTGGGGATAAACTAGGCGAATAGGTAAAGGGGGATACATGGGTGTGGCCCAACTAGTGCTGTGAGCATCGACATGACCGTAGTACCGACTTGGGACCCAGAGTACCGGTCATCACCGATAGTACCTCTTTGAGACCCAGAGTACATTATGGGCGGTAATCTGTAAGCGATCGAGGCATCCAGTGGTGATGGCGCATGCTTCAAGGGCGTAGTGGGGCGTAGTACCGACCGGTAGTACCGGTTCACCGACCGGTAGTACCGCTTGAACTGGCAGATGTCGATCTTCTTCCTCCTCCTCTTCCAAGCTTCCGCCTTGTCGGGCTTGATGCTCAAGCCTCCCTTGCCTCCGTACTGGTCGGTGTGAACCTATCATGAATATGTGACGGAGTATGAAGTAGCATACCATTCAATAGGGTAGGAAGTGAGCTTTCATAGAGGAACGGATTCACCTTAGGAGTCCATGGCGACTTGGCGTAAGTTGGAGACCTTGATGTAGTAACGACCGTAGGTCGGGCTGCATCAACCTCTTATTAGAGGAATTGAGCACCAAATTGATCTCATTCCTGGTGCCACGTTGCCCAACAGCGCGCCATATAGAACCAATCCAGAGGAGACAAAGGAGATACAACGCCAAATTCAGGAACTACTCGACAGAGATCATATTCGTGAGTCCCTTAGCCCCTGTGCTGTTCCTATTATTTTGGTACCTAAGAAAGATGGTTCTTCGCGCATGTGTACTGATTGTAGAGCTATCGATAATATTACTATTCGATATCTTCATCCTATTCCACGTTTAGATGACATGCTTGATGAATTAAGTGGCTCTACCATGTTTTCTAAAGTTGATTTGCGTAGTGGTTACCACCAGATTCATATGAAATTAGGAGATGAATGGAAAACAGCATTTAAAACTAAGTTCGGTTTATATGAGTGGTTAGTGATGTTGTTTGGTTTAACTAATGCATCTAGCACTTTCATGAGATTAATGAACGAAGTTTTATGTGCTTTCATTGGACGTTTTGTGGTAGTCTACTTTGATGATATTCTGATTTATAGCAAATCTTTAGAGGATCATTTGGACCATTTACGTGCTGTTTTCAATGCTTTACGTGATGCACGTTTGTTTGGTAACCTTGAGAAGTGCACCTTTTGCACCAATCGAGTTGCATTTCTTGGCTATGTTGTTACATCACAGGGTATTGAAGTGGATCCAGCCAAGATTGAAGCTATTGAGAATTGGCCGCAGCCCAAGACGGTCACACAAGTGAGGAGTTTTCTTGGCCTCGCTGGTTTTTATAGGCGCTTTGTCAAAGACTTTGGATCAATTGTCGCACCTGAATGAGCTTACCAAGAAGGATGTGCCCTTTGTTTGGGGCGATGCACAACAACAGGCCTTCGTCATATTGAAAGATAAGCTAACACATGCTCCCTTACTCCAACTTCCTGATTTTACTAAGACTTTTGAGCTTGAATGTGATGCTAGTGGAATTGGTTTGGGAGGGGTGTTATTACAAGAGGGAAAACATGTTGCATATTTTAGCGAGAAATTGAGTGGGGCTAGTCTGAACTATTCTACTTATGATAAAGAATTATACGCGTTGGTTCGAACATTAGAAACTTGGCAACATTATCTATGGCCTAAGGAATTTGTTATTCATTCTGATCATGAATCTTTGAAGCATATTCGTAGTCAAGCTAAGTTGAATCGTCGTCATGCAAAGTGGGTTGAATTTATTGAGTCTTTTCCTTATGTTATCAAACATAAAAAGGGTAAAGATAATATTATTGCTGACGCTTTGTCGCGCCATTATGCTTTGTTATCTCAACTTGACTTCAAAATATTTGGATTGGAAACTATTAAGAAACAATATGTGCATGATGCTGAATTTAAAGATGTGTTACAGAATTGTAGAACTTGGAACAAGTTCGTCTTCAATGATGGATTTGTGTTCCGTGCTAACAAACTATGCATTCCAGATAGTTCTGTTCGTCTTTTGTTGTTACAGGAGGCGCATGGAGGAGGATTGATGGGACACTTTGGTGTCAAGAAAACGGAGGATGTTCTTGCTGCACACTTCTTTTGGCCACGTATGCGTCGAGATGTTGAGAGATTTGTGGCATGCTGCACTACTTGTCAAAAAGCTAAGTCTCGCCTTAATCCACATGGTTTATATATGCCTCTTCCTGTTCCTAGTGTTCCTTGGGAGGATATTTCTATGGACTTTGTTTTGGGATTGCCACGAACACAGAAGGGGAGGGATAGTATTTTTGTTGTTGTGGATCGGTTTTCTAAGATGGCACACTTTATTCCTTGATGTGGACATCCCTACTATTGATACAACCGTTGTACCTACAACAACACACATACAAGGACCCATCACAAGATCTCGTGCCAAACAATTGAACTATCAGGTACTTTCGTTTCTTGGAACTATTCCTTACATACATGAGAATATGATGCTGCCTAAATCAGATATGTTTCTTACTCTTAGGAATGATGGACCAAGCATGGATGAGAGGGACAAGCATTGGAGCATGGCCATGCATGGTGATGGCAGCAAGCATGTGATGATCCAAGAGAAGGCCACGGATGAAGATTTCAGAACTTTGAGGCCACCATAATGAAGAAAGAAGGCTTGGACGAAATATTCAAGATCAATACTTTTCGAATTCGTCCATAGATTAATATGGTGCTGCGACACCTTTATTTTGGGCCAGGCCCATGTAATTTTCGCAGGATTTTAATTAGCCACTTTTTAGAGTCCGTATTTGAGGGGAAAGGACTTTTAGGGTTGGATTCGCCACCACTTCCATGGCTGGCGAAACCCCACCTTTTCGCCTTAAATACGCCCCATAGCCGAACCTTTAGACTCGGATTTTATTTAGACATTAAGTTAGCCATAGTCGCAACCGCCAAGGCTCGGCGTCGCAGAGGCCTCTTGTACTGCACCTATTCAGGATCCCACCTCTTCAATAAAGCTTTCCTCTTAATCCGCAATATCTTGATTGCAATATTGGTTCTTACTTGTTCTCGATTTCGGTAGGAATTAAGACCCTCGTTGGTCGCCGATCGTGCTCACGCAGGATCGGTAACCTCCGAGATTGGCCTAGCGATTGCATTGGCGCTCGTGTTTCGCACGTAGTCGGATCGTCAAGCCCGAACTCCACCAAATCGATCATCGCCATCTCATCGAAAGATCGGACACCTTTGCCCTATCAAGTGGTATCGATTTCAGGTTGCTCGGTGAGATTTTACTGTTCAGAGATTAGATCATCTTTACCTATAACCCACGAAAAAGCCAAAACACGCTTATAGTTTAGATCCATCCCATAACCAATCTACGCCTCGCATTATCTTTTCGGTTTTGCATTGTTGAATTTGTGTCTACATCGTCGGCCGAGTTGGGTCTTAGTGTCTTGTCCCTTAGAGTTTCGAGTTCTAATCATACTAGTCACCGCCACATTCCGATCACCACCACCATATTCCGCCACCATATACCCCGCCACCATAAACCCTAACACTCCACCGCCTTCCTACCGCGACACGGATCCGATCACCTTTCTGCCATGACGAGTCCGAGTTGAGTCATTATTTCCTAGTTATTTCTTTTGACTTTCCTTCTTTGTTGTTTCCGGGTTCAGCTAAAGTCCGTGTCGAGCTAAGAGTCCGGTCGTAAGTCCAGAAGGAGAGCAAAAAAAAAAAGTCTGGAACCGCCTCCGAAAAAATTTTCTGGATATACTGGTTTTCGGCTTTGGGGATCACTTTTCTCCATCGGCCGTTATAGCGATATTTTTTTGGCGCCTGCGCGCTTTCTGGAGCAAAATAAAAAATTTCGAAAAAAATTTTGGGGGCTAACCTCTTTTTAGACCCCGTAGATCAGTTCTAGACACTCGCCATCCTAGTAACTTTCTGCATCTCGGATCGCTTTTCAGGGTGCTATATCATCATACAGTGCTTGTTGTGTCGCGTCGTGACATCGTTGTTGATCTAGGCTCGCTCTAGTACGGTTCAGCCTAGGACCCGACAAGATCGTTGAGCATTCTTTCAACTTTTGCATTGCTGTTTTGATAATTCTTGACCCTTTGCTAAGCCTTCCCGAGCTCCACAGATACTCTCCACGTGCGGTGTTTCGACTCGGTAATCGCTTGGTTCAATCTCTGGACCCACCGATCCTCGTGGTTGCACATCGCTTTTCCCCGCTGTTTGGTAAGAACTTGTAAGAGCTTCGTATATTGCTTGACGGATTACGCGTGACTTCCACCATATTCCTGTAGTATATACCTGTGCTTTTTAAGGACTAACCATGACAGATACTTCGCGGAACCCTGCCACCATGACAAACGAAGAACTACACGCCCACTTCTCTGCGCTCTTGGTCAGTCGCGCTGAAGACGTGGACACGCGCCTAGGGGAGTTTGACACCAAGCTCACCAACGCCGTGGACAAGATCGATGGACTAGAGAAATCATTCAACGCCAAGCTTGACGTTCGGTTCAAGGAGCTTCTGAACCGATTGCCCGCACCCGCACCGGCACCCACACATGGCGCACGGAGCATTCCGATCACGGGCGATCGGCTGTTTGGCTGCCGCACTTCCGACGGCCATCGCTGATCGACGTTCCTCAGACTTCCGCCGCGGCTGCTGCTCCGACATTGGGGACAGACGACGGGTACTACTACGACCCGACGACGATCTGTTGACGAGGAGGTTGAACAACCGCCATGTGTACTGGTCGCCCCGACATTACTACCGCAACGCCGCCCATGCATGCGTAATGATGATGATCATGTTGCAAAGCTTAAATTAAATATTCCATCTTTTGAGGGTAAATATAATCCCGATGCATATCTTACATGGGAGATGGAAGTAGAACAACGCTTTGCATGCTTAAAATATCACGAGAATATGCGTTAGTCTGCTACATGTGAATTTACTAAATTTTCTTCCCTTTGGTGGTCCGAGTATTGTCGTTTAAATCCTACTACTATTCCTAGTACTTGACTGCTTTAAAACTGCTATGCGTTCGCTTTGTACCTCCCACTTATCAACGTGATTTACTAAAGAATCGACACGCTTAGAGCAAGGGAAAAATTCAGTAGAAGAGTATTATCGGGAATTGCAAACGGGATGGTTAGGTGTGGTCTTGTTGAATCTAATGAACAAATGCTTGCACGTTTCTTTGGTGGATTAAACAAGGACATTCAGACATATTAGATTATAAGGAATATAATTCTATCACTGCTTTTTTCATCTTGCTTGCAGAGCTGAACGTGAAGTGCAGATCGCCAAACACCATGGAGGAGGACTAATAATTGCAGTCGCACATCCACTTGGACATCCCGACAATCCGCCTCCTCGTGATTCGCCTCCAGCCTACTACCACATCCAAGGCCACCACAAGATTTCCAGCTGCTCCACCATCATCCAATGCTCCTTTCGTAGTGCATCTTCTATGGCTTCCACGGTAAGACTAAGGATATACAATGCCGCAAGTCTTTGGGGTTTTGGTCATATTGAGAGACAGTGCACAACACAACTTGTGATGATGGTGCGAGAAGATGGTGAATACGATTCCGAGTGACTTGATGAAGATACACTAGCCCTTATTTACGCTCGAGATGGAGACAATCGATGATGATGACGAGCAGAGGTAATGGGAGTCAAGCCGATCAATACAAGAGTTTAATTACACAACGTGTGTTGAGTGTGCAATTGAGCAAATCTGAGCAAGATCAACACCACAACCTGTTCCAAACACGTGGTGTTGTCAAGGAAAGAGCTATACGGATCATCATTGATGGAGGGAGTTGTAATAATCGCCGTGTTGACATGGTAGAGAAGCTTGCCCAACAAGACAACGCCCACATTCATACTACATCCAATGGTTTGAGAGTTCTCGAAGATCAAGGTAACAAGAACGATACGCGTGCATTTTACTATTGGTACATATTCGATTTTGTTGATTGTGATGTTGTACCTATGCAAGCTTGTTCTTTGTTACTTGGTAGACCATGGCAATTTGATAGAGAATCATTCATAATGGCAAAACTAACCACTATTCTCTTATGCATGATGGAAAGAAAATTGGTCTAAAACCTATGACTCTAACAGATTTTAAAAGATGATCTTGCTAGAGCTAGTAGAGCTAAAGCGAGGAGAAAATAAAAGTGAGAATCGATTGTTGCTGCAGATTTTATACCACCAAAGAACACTAAATCTGATTCTACACATGCTACTGAAATTGTTTGAAGAGTCCATGTATGCTTGCAAATAAAATTGATATTCTTGACCTAGATGTAAACAATACTCAATGTTATGCAATTGTCGCAAAGAGGTTTTGTTTTCATTTGAGGATATGCCTCCTTCTTTGCCACCATTGCTAACCTTTTGCAGGAATATGAGGACGTATTTCACCGAGTTGCCACCAGGACTACCTCCTATTAGAGGAATTGAGCATCAAATTGATCTAATTCCTGGTGCCACGTTGCCCAACCGCGCCATATAGAACCAATCCAGAGGAGACAAAGGAGATACAACGCCAAATTCAGAACTACTAAGCGAGAGATCATATTCGTGAGTCCCTTAGCCCTTGTGCTGTTCCTATTATTTTGGTGCCTAAGAAAGATGGTTCTTGGCATGTGTACTGATTGTAGAGCTATAAATAATATTACTATTCGATATCGTCATCCTATTCCACGTTTAGATGACATGCTTGATGAATTGAGTGGCTCTACCATGTTTTCTAAAGTTGATTTGCGTAGTGGTTACCACCATTCGTATGAAATTAGGAGTTGAATGGAAAACAGCATTTAAAACTAAGTTCGGTTTATATGAGTGGTTAGTAATGCCGTTTGGTTTAACTAATGCACCTAGCACTTTCATGAGATTAATGAACGAAGTTTTACGTGCTTTCATTGGACGTTTTGTGGTAGTCTACTTTGATGATATTCGATTTATAGCAAATCTTTAGAGGAACATTTGGACCATTTACGTCTTGTCTTCAATGCTTTACGTGATGCACGCTTGTTTGGTAACCTTGAGAAGTGCACCTTTGCACCAATCGAGTTGCGTTCTTGGCTATGTTGTTACATCACAGGTATTGAAGTGGATCCAGCCAAGATTGAAGCTATTGAGAATTGGCCGCAGCCCAAGACGGTCACACACGTGAGGAGTTTTCTTGGCCTCACTGGTTTTTATAGGCGCTTTGTCAAAGACTTTGGATCAATTGCCGCGCCCCTGAATGAGCTTACCAAGAAGGATGTGCCCTTTGTTTGGGGCGATGCACAACAACAGACCTTCGTCATATTGAAATATAAGCTAACACATGCTCCCTTGCTCCAACTTCCTGATTTTACTAAGACTTTTAAGCTTGAATGTGATGCTAGTGGAATTGGTTTCGGAGGGGTGTTATTACAAGAGGGAAAATCTGTTGCATATTTTAGTGAGAAATTGAGTGGGGCTAGTCTGAACTATTCTACTTATGATAAAGAATTATATGCGTTGGTTCGGACATTAGAAACTTGGCAACATTATCTATGGCCTAAGGAATTTGTTATTCATTCTGATCATGAATCTTTGAAGCATATTCGTAGTCAAGCTAAGTTGAATCATCGTCATGCAAAGTGGGTTGAATTTATTGAGTCTTTTCCTTATGTTATCAAACACAAAAAGGGTAAAGATAATATTATTTTTGATGCTTTGTCACGCCGTTATGCTCTGTTATCTCAACTTGACTTCAAAATATTTGGATTGGAAACTATTAAAGAACAATATGTGCGTGATGCTGAATTTAAAGATGTGTTGCGAATTGTAGAGATGGTAGAACTTGGAACAATTTCGTCTTCAATGATGGATTTGTGTTCGTGCTAACAAACTATGCATTCCAGATAGCTCTGTTGTCTTTTGTTATTACAGAGGCGCATGGTGGAGGATTGATGGGACACTTTGGTGTCAAGAAGGCGGAGGATGTTCTTCTTTGCACACTTCTTTTGGCCACGTGTCGTCGAGATGTTGAGAGATTTGTGGCACGCTGCACTACTTGTCAAAAAGCTAAGTCTCGCCTTAATCCACATGGTTTATATATGCCTCTTCCTGCTCCTAGTGTTCCTTGGGAGGATATTTTATGGACTTTGTTTTGGGATTGCCACGAACACGTAAGAGGGATAGTATTTTGTTGTTGTGGATCGGTTCTCTAAGATGGCACACTTTATTCCTTGTCATAAAGCGGATGATCTTTGCGATATTGCTGATTTGTTCTTTCGTGAAATTGTTCGTTTGCATGGTGTGCCAAATACTATTGTCTCTGATCGTGATACTAAATTTCTTAGCCACTTTTGGAGATGTTTATGGGCTAAGTTGGGGACTAAATTGCTCTTTAGTACTACATGTCATCCCCAAACTGATGGTCAAATGAAGTAGTAAATAGAACTTTGTCTACTATGTTACGCTGTTTTAAAGAAGAATTTAAAATTGTGGGACGAATGTTTACCTCATATAGAATTTGCTTATAATCGTTCTTTGCATTCTACCACAAAGATGTGCCCATTTGAGATTGTGTATGGTTTTGTTCCTCGTGCACCTATTGATTTATTGCCTTTACCTTCTTCGGTGCAACATAATTTGGATGCTACACAACGTATTGAAATGATATTAAACTTGCATAAGACTACTAAATATAACATTGAACACATGAATGCTAAGTATAAACTTGTCGGGATAAAGGGAGAAAGCATGTTGTGTTTGATGTTGGCGATCTTGTTTGGTTACATTTGTAAAGATCGCTTTTCCGATTTACGCAAGTCTAAGTTAATGCCACGTCTTTGGTCCCTTTAAGGTGTTAGAGAAAATCAATGATAATGCATATAAACTTGAGTTACTGCAGACTTTGGTACGTTAGTCCTACATTTAACATTGCAGATTTGAAGCCTTACTTTGGTGAGGAAGATGAGATTGCCGAGGACGACTTCAATTCAAGAAGGGGAGCATGATGTGGACATCCCTACTATTGATACAACCGTTGTACCTACAAAGAACACACATACAAGGACCCATCACAAGATCTCGTGCCAAACAACTGAACTATCAGGTACTTTCGTTTCTTGGAACTATTCCTTACATACATGAGAATATGATGCGGCCTAAATTAGATATGTTTCTTACTCTTAGGAATGATGGACCAAGCATGGATGATAGGGACAAGCATTGGAGCATGGCCATGCATGGTGATGGCAACAAGCATGTGATGATCCAAGAGAAGGCCACGGATGAAGATTTGAACTTTGAGGCCACCATAATGGAGAAAGAAGGCTTGGACGAAATATTCAAGATCAATACTTTGAATTCGTCCATAGCATAATATGGTGTCACACCTTTATTTTGGGCCAGCCCATGTAATTTTCGCAGGATTTTAATTAGCCACTTTTTAGAGTCCGTATTTGAGGGGAAAAGGACTTTTAGGGTTGGATTCGCCACCACTTCCATGGCTCGAAACCCCACCTTTTCGCCTTAACACGCCCATAGCGAACCTTTAGACTCGGATTTTGTTTAGACATTAAGTTAGCCATAGTCGCAACTTCGCCAAGGCTCGGCGTCATGAGGCCTCTTGTATCAGACCTATTCAGGATCCCACCTCTTTCAATAAAGATTTCCTCTTAATCCGCAATATCTTGATTGCAATATTGGTTCTTACTTGTTCTCGATTTCAGGGAATTAAGACCCTCACCGGTCAGCCGATCGTGTTCACGCAGGATCGGTAACCTCCAGGAGATTGGCCTAGCGATTGCATTGGCGCTCGTGCTCGCACGTGTAGTCGGATCGTCAAGCCCGAACTCCACCAAATCGATTATCGCCATCTCATCGAAAGATCGGACACCCTTGCCCTATCAAAAGAGCAAGTGGTCCTTATGTTTGTTGCAACAACAAGACGAGATTCTTGGAAGTTTTCATGACAATACATGCTCTTAATGGAATTGCGGTTGCACACAAAACATCGGAATGAGAAAATTGTTCAACATTTTTGTTGCAACACACAAAGCATCATTATCTAAAGGCGAAGAAACATGAATGTCACAAGGGGATATAATACCAATAACATGCTTGCAATCAAACCATATGAAAGAGCAATTTGCCAACATGAAAGATGCAAAGCATGCAAAAGGTATCAGAGCTGGGTTCGATCTTGAACTCACTTGTGGGATGCTCTCTAGAGCTCTTTTTGTCAACTCGTGCTCAACCGAGGTTGACATTCTCGCACGGGTACCTACACACATCATATTTAAAAGGAAGAACGTGTGTGCATGGTAGAGATACACATCATCCATCATGACGTATCTCTTTTTGTGCACATCACCATTAATTTCAATCAAGTATGAAATAGATGCATGGTGAGTATGCAAGTGGGGAACATGCTTATCATGGCCATCATCAAAATCTCCAAAAATTGAGAAAGCTATGGGGGCCATCTCATTATAACGCATATGATCAATATTGTTGCAAGCAAAACAAGTGAAATAGCAAGCATTCATCTTATCGCAAGCAACGGGAGAAATTGAATGACTAGCATGACAAGGCAAGTCCAAAGCAATTGGAGGATACACACAAGATGCATAGCATGGCATGTTTATGGCAATGAGTTCGCAATCAAACAATTCCACATGATCAATATTATGCAAAGGCAAAGCATCACATGGGAATATGAGTGAAGCATATGTAATGTCACAAGTATCATCCAAAACATGCATATCCTCACAATTCATCATGTCCACTAGTGGGATCATGGCATCATCAACACCCTTATTGTTACCTTGGTCATACCTCTCATTTGAAGTGGGTGTTGTGGAAGTAGTGGCCTCCTTGTGGACGACTTCGTCTTCTTGATGTATCCATGGCGTAGCATCCTCTTCATCCACCATGTACATCTTCTCCATTCGAGGCATCATTGCTTCATGGCTTGGCGCTTCTTCATCCATGGAACCTAGCATAACACAAGAGAACACACTAGAGGTAGAGGGTAAGTTGTTAGAATTCAAAATGGTCTCACTTGACCTATCAACTACCACTCTCAACTCACTAGGAGTATCACTCATGCCCTCCAAGTGGAAGCACTCAATCTCACATAAGGTGGAGTCACTCATCTCACTCTTGTTCTCACTCAAGTGGGCTAAGTGGCTCTCATACTCACATGGGATTGGTACCACATCATCACTCAAGCATATGGGGGTAGGCTCGGTTTCCTCAACTCCTTGCGCCTCCTTTGGTGAAGGGAAAATCCCATGCTCACCATTCTTGACCTTGTCGCCTTCAAAGGTGGATGCCATAAGATGGGCATCATCGCTCTCCTCCATGGTCGAAGGGAAAATCCCATGCTCGACCGTGTTGTGTCCATCTCGTAGTAGTGTTGGAGGTAGGCTCATGCTATCCAACTTGGCGAAGTAGGCGTCTAGATTTTCCTCGTTGGCGAGGTTGTGGAAGTCAAGCGTAGGCATTGAAGCTTGATGGCGTGGAGGAAGGCTTGCTCTTGGTGCCATTGTGGTGGTGGCACGAGTAGTTGAAGGTGCCCTATGATGGTGTCGACGGAGGTCATTGGCGTGCCTTGCCGATGGTTGATGTAGGTGGCGCACTTGGTCGTCCACATGACACTCGCGACGATGATCATTTGCCTTGGCACTCTTCTTGTGCTTGTGGTGCCTTCTTGAGCTTGCTTGAGCATTATGGTTGGTGCTCATCATGAATTCTTCGTCTTTATGGCGAAGATGCCTTTGACGATGTCTTGTATCCTCTTTATTGTGGCGATGCTCATGAGAGGATGTTTGTCGATGAAGAGTCTTGTTTCTTGGCGCTTCTTGATGCATATGATGTTTGGACGCCACTCTTGTTTGGATAGGAGTTGGAGCTTGCCTGGCGGTGATGAAGCTTGGCGCCTTGGAGATGGTAGAGCTTGACGCCTTGGAGGTGATGGAGCTTGGTGCCTTGGAGATGGTGGCGCTTGACGCCATCTAGGTGGTGGCACATGTCGCCTTGGAGGTGAATCATCGAAGTAGGTGGTGCCCTTTGGTGTGGCACGCTTGGCCTTGAAGGTCATGGAATCTTGATGATGCGCCTCCTCTTGCTTGGCGTAGTAGGCTTCCATCTCCACACGGTGGAGGAATTCTTCATGGCTCATGGAGGAGCCATCAAAGTCGATGAAGTTCTCCGTGTCCTCCATGCTTGGCGAGGCGTCATCGATGTCGCACTCGAAGTCGTCCATGCTTGGGGAGTAGTTGTTGGTGTAGTACTCCATATCACCCAAGCATGTGGAGCCATTGTCGGTGTAGTGCTCCATAGGCTCCATGCATGAGGAGCCATTGTCGACGTAGAGCTCCATGTCTTCCATGCATGTGGAGTCGTCGTAGGTGTAGTGCTCCGGGTCCTCAAAGCATGCGGAGCCATTGTCGGTGTTGTGCTCCGTCATGTCCTCTATACTTGTGGAGTCGTAGTCATGGTGGCTCATCATGGATTCTTCATAGATATCATCCTCGGTTCCGGAGTCCCTAAACATGATGCACAAGACCAAGCGGTGTATATGGAAGTGGTAATGGGAGTTAGGGATACAACGTCAAACCTTACTTTACCTTGGAAGATCGTATCGTGCAAGTGGCCACACTTGAGAGCAATAAACCAAGCAAAGTGAAGTTCACGCGGAACACCAAAACCAACTACGAACCAAAAAACACACACACAAGGCCTATGGTGGATAGGTATGAAAAATGGCATGTCAAGAACCCATCCGAAATCAAGATGTTGTAATGGCAAGTAAAGAACCACAATGATCACAAAGCAAAACAAGTTAATCCACAAGATAGGAAATATGTACAAGGAAACACACACGGTGGGATAAATGGGACTTGTGCGACGGAGAAAGTGAGCTAAGAACCAAATGATTACCTAGCGAAGACTATAAGCTCGTGTCACACAAGTACAAGGAGAGACGCTAGTTCGATTGCACAAAATTGGTGGGCTACAAGATATGCACAATAAGTACCACCTATATGATGTTCATCGAGCTTGCGCTTCCTATGCTATGAGGCACATGTATATATCTTTCTTTTCTTTTCTTTTTTCTATTTTTTTTTTCTTTTTTGTATCACTCTTTTTCTTTTATTTCTTTTTCACTTGCCTCTTCCTTGTGCCAACAACTATACAAGATAACTATATGAGATAGCGCTCACAATGTTTGCTCGGAATCTACAAGGTATCAAATGTGCATAGCCCAAGCAATCATAAGAGGAACTAGTCTCAATAGGTGTTTGTTGCTCGCAAAGATAGTGGGGTTCACAAAGGAATGCAAGTGGGGAGAAGTCGCGGAATGTTTATACCTTTCGTCAACGATCTTCGCCTTTCTCACAGAATTTGGATGGAGTAGATTGCACGAACCACGTGGATGATGATGTAGAGCTCCTTCTCCTCTTCTAAACGAGCTAAAGAACACCAAAATCCGAGTTCGGATGCAAAAGTTATGCTCAAAACGGTGAGAGGATGAAATCTGGAACTTGCTGTTTTCTTTCTGTATCGGGAGGTATTACCGGATTTTGGTACCGGTGGGCGGTAGTACCGTAGATTTGGAGCGGTAGTACCGCCCGAGACAGAGAAATCCAGATCTGACGCGATTTCGCGAGTTTGGGGCGATTTGGGCGGAAAATCTTCAAGAAAAACACCAAATCGACGGGGGAAACAAGGAATTAGGCTATGGGAACGCAAAGGAAGGTAGATCAACAAGTTTAGCAAGTAATCCACGGATCAAAACCTACCAAAACGCACTCAAATCACAGATTGATCCAAAACACGAATTGGGGCTATTTTTGGTGAAATTTTCGAATTTATGGGGAAAAGACCAAATCGATGAGAAATCCGTGGCAACCAAAAGCTGCTGATACCAGATGATGGAAGGGGTTAACCTCTTGGGTGCCCGATCTTCACGGATCTCGTGGTCAAAGAGATGGGAAAGCGAGGGAAAGGGAGAAGGTAGCGAAACACACACCACGCGACGAACACGATGAACACACGCAAAACTCACACGATACAAGGCCGATTGCTCCCGAACGGCGGCCACCGGTCCGATAGAATACTCGCAAGGAAAGATCGGTCAACGTGCTCCCTCAAATCCACATCGGAGAGGGAAGAACACCTTGGGGAGGGTCTTGACGACTTGGGGCGGAAACCGAGAACCCAAGGCCTTGTTCAACGATGGATGCGTGATGCAAAGTCCAATCGAGGTTGGTGACGATAGTCGGTCCCTTGGTAAAGGGATGAGGCAAAACTAGAGATTCCACAATGGGGGTGTCTTTAGTCTATCATCTATGCCTAAGGGTTACATGAGGGGTGGGGCTCTATTTATAGGCCAACCACATAAACAAGGGTAGTTTGGGAATAAACTAGGCGAATAGGTAAGAGGGGATACAAGGGTGTGGCCCAACTAGTGAGCCTTTGCCGGGAAGCGGTAATCTGGGACTTGAGACCCGGTAGTACCGCTTGGTCCCTGCACCGCTCTGGGACCGTAGTATCGCTATGTCCTGGAGCTTCATTGGAGCCGTCGGTGGGGAGCGGTAGTAGCTGAGGCGGTAATCTGGGGCCCAGATCGTAGTACCGCGGAGCAGAGAGTGTTGGCTTCTATTGGCGTCGTCATTGGTGGCGGTAGTACCGTGGTGAGTAATGGCCGCTAGGTCCGGTAATCTTCTTGGCGACAAGAGCATTTGGCGACTGTCTTCTTCCGCTGCTCTTCCAAGCCTCCGTCTTGTCGGGCTTGATGCTCAAGCTTCCTCCCTTGCCTCCGTGTCGATGTGAACCTATCATGCATAAGTGACGAATGAAGTAGCATACCATTCAATAGGGTAGGAAGGGGGCTCGCATAGAGGAACGGATTCACCTTTGGAGTCCATGACGACTTGGCGTAAGTTGGAGACCAAGATGTAGTAACGACCGTAGGTCGGGCTGCATCAACCGGTTCCAGGTCCGGTAGTACCACCGGAGACAGAGAGTATTTGGCTTCTGTTGGCGTCGTCATTCTTGGCGGTAGCGAGAGGCGGTAGTGCCAAGGCGGTAGTCTGCCAGTCGCTGTCCTCGGTAGTGCATGGCGACAGAGCATTTGGCGATCTCTTCTTCCTCCTCTTCCAAGCCTCCGTCTTGTCGGGCTTGATGCTCAAGACTTCCTCCCTTGCCGTGCACTTGTCAATGTGAACCTATCATGCATATGTGACGGAGTATGAAGTAGCATACCATTCAATAGGGTAGGAAGGGGGCTCGCATAGAGGAATGGATTCACCTTTGGAGTCCATGACGACTTGGCATAAGTTGGAGACCAAGATGTGGTAACGACCGTAGGTCGGGCTACATCAGTCGCCCTCTTCGAAGATTATCTCTTTCTTGTTCTTGTATAGCCTTGATGCTTGGCGAAGGACTTGTTGCTCGATAGTAGCTCGTGTGTCATCATGGAGTTTCTTCATTGTGTTGGCGCGCTTGACAACGTCCATGTTGGCACGTTCATGAAGTGGGAGTGGAAGGATATCGAGCGCGGTGAGAGGCTCGAAGCCGTAGACGATCATGAACGGGCTCCTCATGGTGGTGGAGTGCTTGGCGCGGTTGTAGGCGAACTCGGCGTGTGGAATGCATTCCTCCCAGTCTTCAAGGTTCTTCTTTATCAACACCCGAAGGAGTGTGCCAAGACTTCGATTGACGACCTCGGTTTGTCCATCGGTTTGAGGATGCGAGGCGGACGAGAAGAGGAGCTTGATGCCGAGCTTGGCCATGAGGGTCTTCCAGAAGTAGCTCATGAATTTTATGTCGCGGTCGGAGACGATTGTTCTTGGCACACCGTGTAGCCGAATTATTTCCCTGAAAAACAAATTTGCTACATGTGAAGCATCATCGGTCTTATGGCCCGGAATGAAATGTGCCATTTTGGAAAAGCGATCCACTACTACAAATATGGAATCATGACCATGTTTAGATCTAGGCAAGCCTAACACAAAGTCCATGCTAATGTCCGAACAAGGTGCATGAGGAATAGGCAATGGCATATAAAGACCAAAGGGGTTGGACTTAGACTTAGCTTGGATACATGTAGTGCATCGTTGGACGTGGCGCTCCACGTCGCGCTTCATCTTTGGCCAAAAGTAGTGAGTGGAGAGCATATGCCATATGTCTTGTCACGGCCAAAGTGGCCCATAAGGCCTCCACCATGGGACTCTTGAAGAAGCAAAAGTTGGAGAGACGATTTCGGAATGCAAAGCTTGTTTTGTTTGAAAAGAAAACCCTTATGAAAATAGAAATCATCAATCCCTTTGTCGAATGAACATTGTGCAAATATTGGTCCAAAGAAAGGGTCGGACGCGTACAAAGATTTGATGTCATCAAGACCCAAGACATTGACTTCGAGGCGTGTAAGAAGGCTTGTGTTTTGCGAGGCAAGGCGTCCGCTACCACATTTTCTTTGCCCTTCTTGTATTTGACAATGTAAGGAAAAGACTCCATAAACTCAACCCATTTTGCGTGCCTTTTACTCAAGTTGGCTTGGCCCTTAAGATACTTCAACGACTCATGGTCGGAATGGATGATAAATTCTTTGGGCCAAAGATAGTGTTGCCACACTTGAAGAACTCGAACCAAGGCAAAAAGTTCCTTGTCATAAATGGGATAATTGAGGCGTGCGCCGTCAAGTTTCTCACTATGGTAAGCAATAGGGCCCATTTTGCATAGGGGCACCAATGCCAATACCACTAGCGTCACATTCAATCTCAAAGGTTTTTGTGAAATCCGGCAATGCAAGAAGTGGTGCTTCGGTGAGCCTCTTTTTGAGCTCATCAAAAGCCTTTTGTTGTGCTTTTCCCCAAACGAACGTGACATTTTTGTTGGTCAATTCGTTTAGGGGGCAAGCAATGGTAGAAAAATCTTTCACAAAGCGACGGTAAAAGCCAGCCAACCCATGAAAACTTTCACTAACATTTGTTGGAATGGGCCAATCTCGTATGTCCTTGACTTTTGAGACATCCACTTCTATGCCATTAGAAGACACAACAAAACCAAGGAAAATCAGCTTGTGTCTTGCAAAAGTGCACTTTGGGAGATTAGCATAAAGTTTTTCATGACGAAGGATTTGAAGGACCTCCTTAACATGAGTAACATGCTCCTCTAGTGACTTGCTATAGACAAGAATGTCATCAAAGTAAACAACTACACTCTTTCCAATAAGAGATCGCAAAATATGGTTCATGAGGCGCATGAAGGTAGATGGGGCATTGGATAAGCCAAAAGGCATAACCAACCATTCATAGAGACCAAGCTTGGTCTTGAAGGCGGTTTTCCACTCATCACCTTGACCATGCGAATTTGATGGTAGCCACTACGAAGATCAATTTTGAAAATATAGTGGCTCCACATAACTCATCAAGCATGTCATCAAGACGCGGTATAGGATGTCGATAACATACGGTGATAGCATTGATTGGACGATCCATGCATAACCGCAACGTATCATCCGTTTTGGTACTAGGATCACGGGACGCGCTTGGGCTAGTGCTTACTTGGATCAAACCTTTGGAGACGAGTTGGTTGATTTGACGCTCGATCTCCTTCGTCTCTTTCGGGTTTGTGCGTCTGTGGCGGTTTGGAAGTCGTCTTGCCGGGTATGAGGTCGATCGGTGCTCTATTCCACGAAGAGGAGGAAGGCTATGAGGAAGCTCTTGGAAAAACATCTTGGAATTCACAAAATAGCCATCAAAGAAGGAGGAACATTTGTCAAGTCGTTAGTTCCTTGCGCTAGTCCCTTGCATACAAGGACATAGTGCAAGATGGATGGGTTCGTTCACTTCTCTCATCTCACTTTTGGTGGCAAGAAGAACACTCTTAGTTTTTCCACTCGAGTTTGGCTTGTAGCTCTCGCTCACTATGGTGTGGTTCTCTCGCTCACCACTCTTCTCACAAGGTGTTTTTGCGTATTGCGCCCTCGCTAAAGCCTTTGCATTGTCCGCAATTATTTGGCTAGGAGTCATTGGTTGCAACACACAAGTTTTATCAAGCCATTTGAAAGTGTAAGTGTTTGAGTGACCATTATGCAAAGCACGCTTGTCATATTGCCACGGTCTTCCGAGCAACATGTGACAAACCGTCATTGGAACCACGTCACATTCCACCGTGTCCTTGTAGTGCCCAATGGAGAATGTCACCGAGACGGTGTGCTTGATCTTGACGGATCCTTGGTCACTTAGCCATTGGATATGGTAGGGGTGTCTATGTGGATGAAGGGTGAGGTTGAGTTTCTCACACAATTCCGTGCTTGCGAGGTTGTGGCAACTCCCTCCATCGATGACAACTTTGATGGACTTCCCATTGATGCCGACACGAGTTTGGAAGATGTTCGAGCGTTGGTCTTCATTTTCATTGGCTTGGGTAGTCAAGACCCTTGTGACCACAAGCGATGGACTTGCATCATGCTCACACACAAGAAGTTCTTGGTCCTCTTCGAAATGTTGCCTTGCCATGGCTTCCTTGACCCTTGCATCAAACTCGTCTTCATTCAAGTATTCTTCATCGCCGTTGTCATGGATGAACAAAACTTTCTTGTTTCCACATGCATTCGACTTGTGCCCTTTTCCTCCACACTTGTAGCATTCACCATTGAATGGTTGATCATCCCTTGTGTGTTTGCCACTTGGGGGCTGTTTTCCTTGGGAAAGAGTTGGCTTGAAGGGAAGCTTGGTTGTACTTGAGGAGCTTCCACTTGGTGTTGTTGTAGTGGTTGGCGCTTGCTTGTAGGTGAAGTACGTCTTTGGCTTGTTGTACTTGATGTCCTCTTGCACTTGGCGCTCGGCCTTGGATGCGATGTGCACAAGCTCAACCATGTTGTTGTACTTTTGGAACTCGGTGATGCGCTTGATGGGATGGTTCAAGCCATTGAGGAAGCGTGTCATTGTTTGTTCATCTCGCTCTTCGATGTTGGCACGGATCATGTTGAGCTCCATTTGCTTGAAGTACTCTTCCACGGTCTTTGTCCCTTGACTAAGAGTTTGAAGCTTGTTGAAGAGGTCACACGTGTAGTGCGAAGGAACAAAGCGGGATCTCATATGAGCCTTCATATCTTGCCAAGTTGTGATTGGAGGCTCTTCTTTTGCTTCGCGAGCGAGTTGGACTTGTTCCCACCAAAGGTTGGCATACTCATCAAACTCGAGGGATGCCATGACCATCATCTTCTCATTGCTATAGTTGTGCATGCGGAAGATCTTGTCGACCTTGAGTTCCCAAGAGAGATATTCTTCGGTCTCATTGGAACCGGTGAACTTTGGCATGGTGAACTTGAGCTTGCCGAAAGTTTCTTCTCCATTGCGGTTTCGGTTGCGTCAGTTGCCATGATTTGGGCGGTCATCATCATCATCCGAGCTCTCATGTCGTTCTTGGTGATTGTTGCGTTGCTCTTGCGGTTGTTGAGGTGCCGCGTTTGGTGGTGGAACTTGTTGCTGATGACGAGCTTGGGGAGCTTGCTCGTTTTGTTGACGCGGTTGAGGACGCGGAGGAGGTTGATGGTCCTCACGACGAGCTTGGGGAGCGTGCTCTTGTTCTTGTCGTGGTTGATGCCGAGGAGCGTTGTCTTACGCCCTGTGGTGAGGAGGACGTCGAGCCGCATGCGCAATGGGCTGCTCTTCTTCTTCTTGGTGTAGAGGAGGCTCGTCATGACCATCATGTTGCCGACGTGGACGCTCATGTCGATGATGACGCCTTGGAGGATCTTCGTGTGCTTCACGTCGATGGTGATCTTGTTCGTCCTCTTTGGATGCTTCACTTGTTGTTGAAGGGGCATGTCGACGTCGATGGCCTTGGTGGTCCATGCGAGGTTGCTCTTGTTGAATCACAAGTGCCCTTGGTTGTGGCCGGTTAACCGGCTTGGAGGTCTTCGGAGGTCACCATCATAGCAGCGTTGCGGCGTGACGCGGAGATGGTACTTACTGCGAAGATGATAGGGCAAAGGTGTCCGATCTTCGATGAGATGGCGATATTCGATTTGGTGGAGTTCGGGCTTGACGATCCGACTACTGCGTAGCACGAGCGCCAATGCAATCGCTAGGCCAATCTCACGGAGGTTACCAATCCTGCGTGAACACGATCGGCGACCGGTGAGGGTCTTAATTCCTACGAAATCGAGAACAAGTAAGAACCAATATTGCAATCAAGATATTGCGGATTAAGAGGAAAGCTTTATTGAAGAGGTGGGATCTGAATAGGTGCGAAGTACAAGAGGCCTCTCGACGCCGAGCCTTGGCGAAGTTGCGACTATGGCTAACTTAATGTCTAAACAAAATCCGAGTCTAGAGGTTCTGTATGGGCGTGTTAAGGCGAAAGGTGGGGTTTCGCCAGCCATGGAAGTGGTGGCCGAATCCACCCTAAAAGTCCGTTTCCTCAAATACGGACTCTAAAAAGTGGCTAATTAAAATCTGCCAAAAATTACATGGGCTGGCACAAAATAAAGGTGTCATGACACCATATTAAGCTATGGACGAATTAAGAAACTATTGATCTTGAATATTTCGTCCAAGCCTTCTTTCTTCATTATGGTGGCCTCAAAGTTCTGAAATCTTCATCTGTGGCCTTCTCTTGGATCATCACATGCTTGCTGCCATCTCCATGCATGACCATGCTCCAATGCTTGTCCCTCTCATCCATGCTTGGTCCATCATTCCTAAGAGTAAGAAATATTTCTGATTTAGGCAGCATCATATTCTCATGTATGTGAGGAATAGTTCCAAGAAACGAAAGTACCTGATAGTTAAGTTGTTTGGCACGAGATCTTGTGATGGGTCCTTGTATGTGTGTTGCCGTAGGTACAACGGTTGTATCAATATTAGGGATGTCCACATCACCTTCGAAAAAATTTTCTGGCTATACTATTTTTCGACCCCGGGGATCACTTTTCTCCATCGGCCGTTATAGCGATATTTTTTTGGCGCCTGCGCGCTTTCCGGAGCAAAATAAAAAATTTCGAAAAAATTTTTGGGGGCTAAACCTCTTCTTAGACCCCGTAGATCAGTTCTAGACACTCGCCATCATAGTGATTTTCTGCATCTCGGATCGCTTTCCAGGGTGCTATATCATCATACAGTGCTTGTTGTGTCGCGTCGTGACATCGTTGGTGATCTAGGCTCGCGTCTCTAGTACGGTCTAGCCTAGGACCAAACAAGATACCGTCGTTGAGCATTCTTTCAACTTTTGCATTCTGTTTTGATAATTGGACCCTTTGCTAAGCCTTCCCGAGCTCCAGATACTCTCCACGTGCGGTGTTTCGACTCGGTAATCGCTTGGTTCAATCTGGACCCCGATCCTCGTGGTTGCACATCGCCTTTTCTCGCTGTTTGGTAAGAACTTGTAAGAGCTGTATATTGCTGACGGATTACGCGTGACTTCCACCATATTCTGTAGTATATACCGTGCTTTTAAGGACTAACCATGACAGATACTTCGCGGAACCCCGCCACCATGACGACGAAGAACTACATGCCCACTTCTCCGCTCACAGTGGTCGCGGCGAAGACGTGGACACGCGCCTAGGGAGTTTGACACCAAGCTCACCAACGCCGTGGACAAGATCGATGGACTCGAGAAATCCTTCAACGCCAAGCGTTCGGTTCAAGGAGCTTGAACCGATTGCCCGCACGCCGGCACCCACACATGGTGCCTGACGCATTCGATCACGGCTCGGATGCTGATGCTACCGCCGCACCGTGGCTCTGCTCGGCCAGCGTTCCTCGGACTTCCGTAGTGCTCTGCTGCGACATTGGGGATGACGACGGTACTACTACGACCCTGACGGCGACGATCTGTTTGACGAGGAGGTTGAACAACCTCCAGTACCTGTACCGTCGCCCCGACATTACTACCGCAACGCCGCCCACCAGATGCGTCGATGATGATCATGTTGCAAGCTTAAATTAAATATTCCATCTTTTGAGGGTAAATATAATCTGATGCATATCTTACATGGGAGATGGAAGTAGAACAACGTTTGCATGCTTAAAATATCCACGAGAATATGCGTGTTAGTCTTTGCTACATGTGAATTTACTAAATTTGCTTCCCTTTGGTGGTCCGAGTATTGTCGTTTAAATCCTACTACTATTCCTAGTACTTGGACTGCTTTAAAACTGCTATGCGTGTTCGCTTTTGTTCCTCCCACTTATCAACGTGATTTACTAAAGAATCACACGCTTAGAGCAAGGGAAAAATTCGTAGAAGAGTATTATCGGGAATTGCAAACGGGATGGTTAGGTGTGGTCTTGTAGAATCTAATGAACAAATGCTTGCACGTTTCTTTGGTGGATTAAACAAGGACATTCAAGACATATTAGATTATAAGGAATATAATTCTATCACTCTTTTGTTTCATCTTGCTTGCAAAGTCGAACGTGAAGTGCGGATCGCCAAACACCATGGAGGAGGACTAATAATTACGCAGTCGCACATCCACTTGGACATCCCGACAATCAGCGCCTCCTCGTGATTCGCCTCCGCTACTACCGCATCCAAGGCCACCACAAGATTTCCAATGCTCCTCCACCATCATCCAATGCTCACCTTTCGTAGTGCATCTTCTATGGCTTCCACGGTAAGACTAAGGATATACAATGCCGCAAGTCTTTGGGTTTGGTCATATTGAGAGAAAGTGCACAACACAACGTGTGATGATGGTGCGAAGATGGTGAATACGATTCATGAGTGACTTCGATGAAGATACACTAGCCCTTATTTACTCGAGATGGAGACAATTCGATGATGATGAGCAGGAGGTAATGGGAGCTGAAGCTGCGATCAATACAAGAGTTTAATTACACAACGTGTGTTGAGTGTGCAATTGAGCAAATCGAGCAAGATCAACGCCAACTGTTCCAAACACGTGGTGTTGTCAAGGAAAGAGCTATCTGGATCATCATTGATGGAGGAGTTGTAATAATCGGCGGTGTTGACATGGTAGAGAAGCTTGCGCCCAACAAGACAACGCCCACATTCATACTACATCCAATGGTTTGAGAGTTCTCGAAGATCAAGGTAACAAGAACAGACGTGCATTTTACTATTGGTACATATTCGATTTTGTTGATTGTGATGTTGTACCTATGCAAGCTTGTTCTTTGTTACTTGGTAGACCATGGCAATTTGATAGAGAATGTTCATAATGGCAAAACTAACCACTATTCTCTTATGCATGATGGAAAGAAAATTGGTCTAAAACCTATGACTCCGAACAGATTTTAAAAGATGATCTTGCTAGAGCTAGTAGAGCTAAAAGAGGAGAAAAATAAAAGTGAGAATCAGTTGTTGTGCAGATTTTATACCACCAAAGAACACTAAACGATTCTACACATGCTACTGAAATTGTTTGAAGAGTCCATGTATGCTTGCAAATAAAATTGATATTCTTGAACTAGATGTAAACAATACTCAATGTTATGCAATTGTCGCAAGAGGTTTTGTTTTCATTTGAGGATATGCCTCCTTCTTTGCCACCCATTGTTGCTAACCTTTTGCAGAATATGAGGACGTATTTCCCGAGTTGCCACCAGGCTACCTCCTATTAGAGGAATTGAGCATCAAATTGATCTAATTCCTGGTGCCACGTTGCCCAACCGCTACCATATAGAACCAATCGGAGGAGACAAAGGAGATACAACGCCAAATTCAGGAACTACTCGACAGAGATCATATTCGTGAGTCCCTTAGCCCTTGTCTTTGTTCCTATTATTTTGGTGCCTAAGAAAGATGGTTCTTCGGCATGTGTACTGATTGTAGAGCTATAAATAATATTACTATTCGATATCGTCATCCTATTCCACGTTTAGATGACATGCTTGATGAATTGAGTGGCTCTACCATGTTTTCTAAAGTTGATTTGCGTAGTGGTTACCACCAGATTCGTATGAAATTAGGAGATGAATGGAAAAGCATTTAAAACTAAGTTCGGTTTATATGAGTGGTTAGTAATGCCGTTGGTTTAACTAATGCACCTAGCACTTTCATGAGATTAATGAACGAAGTTTTACGTGCTTTCATTGGACGTTTTGTGGTAGTCTACTTTGATGATATTCGATTTATAGCAAATCTTTAGAGGAACATTTGGACCATTTACGTCTTGTTTTCAATGCTTTACGTGATGCACGTTTGTTTGGTAACCTTGAGAAGTGCACCTTTTGCACCAATCGAGTTGCGTTCTTGGCTATGTTGTTACATCACAGGGTATTGAAGTGGATCCACCAAGATTGAAGCTATTGAGAATTGGCCGCAGCCCAAGACGGTCCACAAGTGAGGAGTTTTCTTGGCCTCATGGTTTTTATAGGCGCTTTGTCAAAGACTTTGGATCAATTGCCGCCATTGAATGAGCTTACCAAGAAGGATGTGCCCTTTGTTTGGGCGATGCACAACAACAGCCTTCGTCATATTGAAAGATAAGCTAACACATGCTCCTTACTCCAACTTCTGATTTTACTAAGACTTTTGAGCTTGAATGTGATGCTAGTGGAATTGGTTTGGGAGGGTGTTATTACAAGAGGAAAACCTGTTGCATATTTTAGTGAGAAATTGAGTGGGGCTAGTCTGAACTATTCTACTTATGATAAAGAATTATATGCGTTGGTTCGGACATTAGAAACTTGGCAACATTATCTATGGCCTAAGGAATTTGTTATTCATTCCGATCATGAATCTTTGAAGCATATTCGTAGTCAAGCTAAGTTGAATCGTCATGCAAAGTGGGTTGAATTTATTGAGTCTTTTCCTTATGTTATCAAACACAAAAGGTAAAGATAATATTATTGCGATGCTTTGTCACGCCGTTATGCTTTGTTATCTCAACTTGACTTCAAAATATTTGGATTGGAAACTATTAAAGAACAATATGTGCATGATCTGAATTTAAAGATGTGTTGCGAAATTGTAGAGATGGTAGAACTTGGAACAAGTTCGTCTTCAATGATGGATTGTGTTCGTGCTAACAAACTATGCATTCGGATAGCTCTTCGTCTTTTGTTATTACAGAGGCGCATGGAGGAGGATTGATGGGACATTTTGGTGTCAAGAAGACGGAGGATGTTCTTCGCACACTTCTTTTGGCCACGTATGTCGAGATGTTGAGAGATTTGTGGCACCGCACTACTTGTCAAAAAGCTAAGTCTCGCCTTAATCCACATGGTTTATATATGCCTCTTCCTGTTCCTAGTGTTCCTTGGGAGGATATTTCTATGGACTTTGTTTTGGGATTGCCACGAACGAAGGGAGGGATAGTATTTTGTTGTTGTGGATCGGTTCTCTAAGATGGCACTTTATTCCTTGTCATAAACGGATGATGTCTGCGATATTGCTGATTTGTTCTTCGTGAAATTGTTCGTTTGCATGGTGTGCCAAATACTATTGTCTCGATCGTGATACTAAATTTCTTAGCCACTTTTGGAGATGTTTATGGGCTAAGTTGGGGACTAAATTGCTCTTTAGTACTACATGTCATCCCCAAACGATGGTCAAGAGTAGTAAATAGAACTTTGTCTACTATGTTACGGCTGTTTTAAAGAAGAACTTAAAATTGTGGGAAGAGTGTTTACCTCATAGAATTTGCTTATAATCGTTCTTTGCATTCTACCACAAAGATGTGCCCATTTGAGATTGTGTATGGTTTTGTTCCTCGTGCACCTATTGATTTATTGCCTTTACCTTCTTGATTGCAACATAATTTGGATGCTACACAACGCTGAAATGATATTAAACTTGCATAAGACTACTAAAGATAACATTGAACACATGAATGCTAAGTATAAACTTGTGGGGATAAAGGGAGAAAGCATGTTGTGTTTGATGTTGGCGATCTTGTTTGGTTACATTTGCGTAAAGATCGTTTTCTGATTTACGCAAGTCTAAGTTAATGCCACGTCTTGCTGGTCCCTTTAAGGTGTTAGAGAAAATCAATGATAATGCATATAAACTTGAGTTGCTGCAGACTTTGTGCAGTTAGTCCTACATTTAACATTGCAGATTTGAAGCCTTACTTTGGTGAGGAAGATGAGATTGCGTCGAGGCGACTTCAATTCAAGAAGGGAGCATGATGTGGACATCCCTACTATTGATACAACCGTTGTACCTACAACAACACACATACAAGGACCCATCACAAGATCTCGTACAAACAACTGAACTATCGTACTTTCGTTTCTTGGAACTATTCCTTACATACATGAGAATATGATGCTGCCTAAATCAGATATGTTTCTTACTCTTAGGAATGATGGACCAAGCATGGATGAGAGGGACAAGCATTGGAGCATGGCCATGCATGGTGATGGCAACAAGCATGTGATGATCCAAGAGAAGGCCACGGATGAAGATTTCAGAACTTTGAGGCCACCATAATGAAGAAAGAAGGCTTGGACGAAATATTCAAGATCAATACTTCTTAATTCGTCCATAGCATAATATGGTGTCATGACACCTTTATTTTGGGCCGGCCCATGTAATTTTCGCCGGATTTTAATTAGCCACTTTTTAGAGTCCGTATTTGAGGGAAAAGGACTTTTAGGGTTGGATTCGGTCACCACTTCCATGGCTGGCGAAACCCCACCTTTTCGCCCTTAACATCGCCCCATAGCGAACCTTTAGACTCGGATTTTGTTTAGACATTGTTAGCCATAGTCATAACTTCGCCAAGGCTCGGCGTCAGAGGCCTCTTGTACTTCGCACCTATTAGTGATCCCACCTCTTTCAATAAAGCTTTCCTCTTAATCCGCAATATCTTGATTGCAATATTGGTTCTTACTTGTTCTCGATTTCGGTAGGAATTAAGACCCTCATTGGTCAGCCGATCGTGTTCACGCAGGATCGGTAACCTCCAGGAGATTGGCCTAGCGATTGCATTGGCGCTCGTGCTCGCACGTGTAGTCGGATCGTCAAGCCCGAACTCCACCAAATCGATTATCGCCATCTCATCGAAAGATCGGACACCTTTGCCCTATCAGAAGGGGCGGTAGTACCGCTGGTGACAACAGGGGCTATAGATCGACTCCCAAAGCAACAGATCTATGGACCAAAACCACGAAAAACTCACCAAATCCAGAGATCAATCCGAAGGCAAATTGGGGCTCTTTTTGGTGGGATTTTCGATTTTGAGGCGGATAAAAGAAAAATTGGGGGGAAATTCGTGATCAACCGTGCTCTTGATACCAATATGTTGGGGGGTAACCCTGGGGTTGGCCCGATCTTTCACGAATTCCACGAGAGACGAGGGGAAAGAGGTGGTCGGGGGATGAAATCGAGGAAAACGATGAAAACCACGAACACACGCACGCCAAAACACCGATACACGCCTACTCCTCACGCCGGTGGCAACCGGTCCAACATAATCTCTAGGATCGGTGTTGGGCGAAGCTCGCTCTCCACGCCAACAACGGGGGATGATGTGCTTGGTGAGATCTTGACGACTTGGGGGCGAGAAACCGAGAACCCAAGGCCTTGTACAACTTGAACGCACTAGGCAAGATCCAAGAGGGGGGTGGATAATCCGGTGCTCCTTGGTAGGAGCATGAGACCAATAGATATAAGTCCTCAAAGGGTTTCCTTAATATCATTATTTTGGGAACAAATAGCGAAATATAGAGAGGGTTACAAGGCGCTGGGCCGAATTAACACGTTCAGGCTTTTCCAGGTCCGGTAGTACCGGTCCAGCTCGACCGGTAGTACCGGTCATGCGGTAGTACCGCTTCCTGGCCGGTAGTACCGCTTGTGTCCCCGGGACTTCTTGTGGGGCCTTACATTGGTGGCGGTAGTACTGCGTGCCCAAGAGTCTGGATCCGGGGCGGTAGTACCGCCGATGTGAGAAGCGTTGAAGCTCTGGGACCTTCTATTGTTGGCGGTAGCGTTGGACGGTAGTCTTGCAATGGTAGTACCGTGGCCAGATCCGGTAGTACCACTGGTGACAGAGAGCATTTGGTCTCTTCTGTTGGCGCTCCTTCGTCCTGTGGGTTCTTCTCTTCGTATCTGATGATGCACAAGGTATGGGTATGAAGTAGCAGGCCATCCAAAGGTGTATCAAAGTCACACAAGGAGAGGAGCGAGTTCACCTTAGCTTGAAGGAGTTTGGCTCGGGCGCGAGTCATGGGTCCACTTGGGGAGCTTGTGGGAGTAGATGTAGTAGCGGTCGTAGGACGGGCTGCATCACAACGCATATAATTCTTTATCATAAGTAGAATAGTTCAGACTAGCCCCACTCAATTTCTCACTAAAATATGCAACAGGTTTTCCCTCTTGTAATAACACCCCTCCCAAACCAGTTTCACTAGCATCACATTCAAGCTCAAAAGTCTTAGTAAAATCAGGAAGTTGGAGTAAGGGAGCATGTGTTAGCTTATCTTTCAATATGGCGAAGGCCTGTTGTTGTGCATCGCCCCAAACAAAGGGCACATCCTTCTTGGTACGCTCATTCAGCGGCGCGGCAATTGATCCAAAGTCTTTGACAAAGCGCCTATAAAAACCAGCGAGGCCAAGAAAACTCCTCACTTGTGTGACCGTCTTGGGCTGCGGCCAATTCTCAATAGCTTCAATCTTGGCTGGATCCACTTTAATACCCTGTGATGTAACAACATAGCCAAGAAACGCAACTCGATTGGTGCAAAAGGTGCACTTCTCAAGGTTACCAAACAAACGTGCATCACGTAAAGCATTAAAAACAGCACGTAAATGGTCCAAATGATCATCTAAAGATTTGCTATAAATCAGAATATCATCAAAGTAGACTACCACAAAACGTCCAATGAAAGCACGTAAAACTTCGTTCATTAATCTCATGAAAGTGCTAGGTGCATTAGTTAAACCAAACGGCATTACTAACCAATCATATAAACCGAACTTAGTTTTAAATGCTGTTTTCCATTCATCTCCAAATTTCATACGAATCTGGTGGTAACCACTACGCAAATCAACTTTAGAAAACATGGTAGAGCCACTCAATTCATCAAGCATGTCATCTAAACATGGAATAGGATGACGATATCGAATAGTAATATTATTGATAGCTCTACAATCAGTACACATGCGCGAAGAACCATCTTTCTTAGGTACCAAAATAATAGGAACAGCACAGGGGCTAAGGGACTCACGAATATGATCTCTGTCGAGTAGTTCCTGAATTTGGCGTTGTATCTCCTTTGTCTCCTCTGGATTGGTTCTATATGGCGCGCGGTTGGGCAACGTGGCACCAGGAATTAGATCAATTTGGTGCTCAATTCCTCTAATAGGAGGTAGTCACAGTGGTAGCTCAATGGAAAGACGTCCTCATATTCCTGCAAAAGGTTAGCAATAGCGGGTGGAAAAGAAGGAGGCATATCCTCAAATGAAAACAAAACCTCTTTGCAGACAATTGCATAACATTGAGTATTGGTTACATCTAGTTCAGCAATATCAATTTTATTTTCAAGCATACATGGACTCTTCAAACGAATTTCAGTAGCATGTGTAGAATCAGATTTAATATTCTTTGGTGGTATAAAATCTGCAGCAACAATCTGATTCTCACTTTTATTTTTCTCCTCAGTTTTAGCACTACTAGCTCTAGCAAGATCATCTTTTAAAATCTGTTCGTGTCATAGGTTTTAGACCAATTTTCTTTCCATCATGCATAAGAGAATAGTGATTAGTTTTGCCATTATGAACAGATTCTCTATCAAATTGCCATGGTCTACCAAGTAACAAAGAACAAGCTTGCATAGGTACAACATCACAATCAACAAAATCAGAATACGTACCAATAGTAAAATGCACGCGTACCGTTCTTGTTACCTTGATCTTGCGAGAACTCTCAAACCATTGGATGTAATATGAATGTGGGCGTTGTCTTGTTGGAAGTGCAAGCTTCTCTACCATCTCAACACTGGCCAGATTATTACAACTCCCTCCATCAATGATGATCCGTATAGCTCTATCCTTGACAACACCACGTGTTTGGAACAGGTTGTGGCGTTGATCTTGCTCAGATTTGCTCAATTGCACACTCAACACATGTTGTGTAATTAAGCTCCTGTATTGATCAGCAGCTTCAGCTCCCATTACCTCTGTCTCTTCATCAGCATCAGAATTGTCTCCATCTCGAGCAGAAATAAGGGCTAGTGTATCTTCATCAAAGTCACTTGCTGACGTACTTACCATCTTCTCGCACCATCATCACACGTTGTGTTTTGCACAGTCTCTCAATATGACCAAAACCCCAGCACTTGCGGCATTGTATATCCTTTGTCTTACCCGCGGAAGCCATAGAAGATGCACTACGAGCAGGAGCATTGGATGATGGTGGAGGAGCAGCCGGAAATCTTGTGGTGGCCTTGGATGTGGTAGTAGCTGGTGGCGAATCATGAGGAGGCGCTGATTGTCGGGATGTCCAAGTGGATGTGCGACCTGCAGAATTATTAGTCCTCCTCCATGGTGTTTGGCGATCCTGCACTTCACGTTCAGCTTTGCAAGCAAGATGAAACAAACGAGTGATAGAATTATATTCCTTATAATCTAAGATGTGCTGAATGTCCTTGTTTAATCCACCAAAGAAACGTGCAAGCATTTGTTCATTAGATTCAACAAGACCACGAACCATCCCGCTTGCAATTCCCGATAATACTCTCTCTGAATTATTCCCTTGCTCTAAACGTGTCGATTCTTTAGTAAATCACGTTGATAAGTAGGAGGTACAAAACGAACACGCATAGCAGTTTTAAAGCGGTCAAGTACTAGGAATAGTAGTAGGATTTAAACAACAATACTCAGACCACCAAAGGGAAGCAAATTTAGTAAATTCACATGTAGCAGCACTAACACGCATATTCTCAGGATATTTTAAGCATGCAAAACGTTGTTCTACTTCCATCTCCCATGTAAGATATGCATAAGGATTATATTTACCCTCAAAAGATGGAATATTTAATTTAAGCTTTGCAACATGATCATCATCACGTACCGGTGGTCGAGCGTTGCGGTAGTAATGTCGGGGACGACCAGCAGGTACCTGTGGAGGTTGTTCAACCTCCTCGTCAAACAGATCGTCGTCATCGGGGTCGTAGTAGTGCCCGTCGTCTATCCCCAATGTCGCAGCAGTGGCGGAAGTCCGAGGCGTCGGCCCGCGGCAGCGCAAAGCCGGCGGCAGCCGATCCGCCGTGATCGGAATGCGCCGGCGCCATGTGTGGGTGCCTTGGTGCGGCAATCGGTTCAAAAGCTCCTTGAACCGAACGTCAAGCGGGCGTTGAAGGATTTCTCGAGTCCATCGATCTTGTCCACGCGTTGGTGAGCTTGGTGTCAAACTCCGAGGCGAGTATCCACGTCTTGTTGACCGACCAAGAGCGGAGAAGTGGGCATGTAGTTCTTCGTTTCGTCATGGTGGCGGGGGTTCATCATGGTTAGTCCTTAAAAGCACATGTATATAACGGAATATGGTGGAAGTCACGCGTAATCCGTCAAGCAATATCTGAAGCTCTTACAAGTTCTTACCAAGCAGGAAAAGGCGATGTGCAACCGCGAGGATCGTGGGTCGAGATTGAACCAGCGATTACCGGGACTCGAGACACTTGCGTGGAGAGTATCGTGGAGATCTGGGAAGGCTTAGCAAGGGGTTAGCAATTATCAAAACGCAATGCAAAAGTTGAAAGAATGCTCAACGACGTCTTTGGTCCTAGGCTAGACCGTACTAGAGACGCGAGCCTAGATCACCAACGATGTCACGACGACAAACCTTTGATGATATGGCACCCTGAAAAGCGAACCGAGATGCAGAAAATCACTATGATGGCGAGTGTCTAGAACTGATCTACGGGGTCTAAAAATAGGTTAGCCCCGAAATTTTTTTTGAATTTTTTTATTTTGCTCTAGAAAGCGCGTAAAAAATATCCTTCTCTTGGCCGATGGAGAAAAGTGATCCCCGGGGTCAAAAAACAGTATAGCCAAAAAAAAATTTCGGAGGCGGTTCCAGACTCGGAGCTCGACTCGGACTAGCCTAGGACCAGCAATGCAAAAGTTGAAAGAATCGCCTCCAAATTTTTTTTTCTGGCTATACTGATTTTCGGCCCCGGGGATCACTTTTCTCCATCGGCCGTTATAGCGATAATTTTTTGGCGCCTGCGCTCTTTCCGGAGCATATCATAAAAAATTCAAAATTTTTTTGGGGCTAACCTATTTTTAGACCCCGTAGATCAGTTCTAGACACTCGCCATCATAGTGATTTTCACCATCTCGGTTCGCTTTTCAGGGTGCCATATCATCATACATTGCTTGTTGTGTCGCGTCGTGACATCGTTGGTGATCTAGGCTCGCGTCTCTAGTACGGTCTAGCCTAGGACCAAATGTACCGTGCTGAGCATTCTTTCAACTTTTGCATTGTTGTTGATAATTGCTTACCCCTTTAAGCCTTCCCGAGCTCCACAAATATTCTCCACGTGCGGTGTCTCGACTCTCGCGGTTCAATCTCTCGACCCACTAATCCTCGCGGTTGCACATCGCTTCATTTGGTAAGAACTTGTAAGAGCTTCGTATATTGCTTGACGGATTACGCGTGCCTTCCACCATATTTCCGTAGTATATACCTGTGCTTTTTAAAGGACTAACCATGATAGATACTTCGTGGAACCCTGCCACAATGACGAACCAAGAACTACATGCCCACTTCTCCGAGCTCTTGGTCGGTCGCACTGAAGATGTGGATGCATGCCTAGGGGAGTTTGACACCAAGCTGATGTGGACATCCCTACTATTTATACAACCGTTGTACCTACAACAACACACATACAAGGACCCATCACAAGATCTCGTGCCAAACAACTTAACTATCAGGTACTTTCGTTTCTTGGAACTATTCCTCACATACATGAGAATATGATGCTTTAAATCGTAGATATTTCTTACTCTTAGGAATGATGGACCAAGCATGGATGAGAGGGACAAGCATTGGAGCATGGTCATGCATGGAGATGGCGACAAGCATGTGATGATCCAAGAGAAGGCCACATGAAGATTTCAGAACTTTGAGGCCACCATAATGAAGAAAGAAGGCTTGGACGAAATATTCAAGATCAATACTTTCTTAATTCGTCCATAGCTTAATATGGTGTCATGACACCTTTATTTTGGGCCAGGCCCATTTAATTTTCGCAGGATTTTAATTAGCCACTTTTAGAGTCCGTATTTGAGGAAAAGGACTTTTAGGGTTGGATTCGCCACCACTTCCATGGCTGGCGAAACCCCACCTTTTCGCCCTTAAATACCCCATAGCCGAACCTTTAGACTCGGATTTTGTTTAGACATTGTTAGCCATAGTCGCAACTTCGCCAAGGCTCGGCGTCATGAGAGGCCTCTTGTACTGCACCTATTCAGGATCCCACCTCTTCAATAAAGCTTTCCTCTTAATCCGCAATATCTTGATTGCAATATTGGTTCTTACTTGTTCTCGATTTGGTAGGAATTAAGACCCTCATTGGTCGGTGATCGTGTTCACGCAGGATCGGTAACCTCCGTGAGATTGGCCTAGCGATTGCATTGGCGCTTGCTCGCGTGTAGTCGGATCGTCAAGCCGAACTCCACCAAATCGAATATCGCCATATCATCGAAAGATCGGACACCTTTGCCCTATCAAGTGGTATCATTTCGGGTTGCTCGGTGAGATTTCTTTGTTTTAGATTAGATCTGTTTTTACCTATAACCCACGAAAAAGCCAAAAACACAGTTAGAGTTTAGATCCATCCTATAACCAATCTACGCCTCGCATTATCTTTTCAGTTTTTGCATTGTTGAATTTGTGTCTACATCGTCGCGTCGAGTTGCTGGTCTTAGTGTCTCGTCCCTTAGAGTTTCGAGTTCTAATCATACTAGTCACCGCCACACTCGCCGATCACCGCCACCATATTCCGCCACCATATTCCGCCGCCATATACCCAGCCACCATAAACCCTAATACTCCGCCACCGCCTTCCTACCGCGACACAGATCCGATCAGTTTTCCTGCCGCGGTACGAGTCCGAGTAGAGTTACTATTTCCTAGTTATTTCTTTTGACTTTCCTTCTTTGTTGTTTCTGTGTCCAGCTAAAGTCCGTGTCGCACTAAGAGTCCGGTCGTAAGTCTAGAAGGAGAGCAAAAAAAAATCACTTTTTCTGGCTATACTAGTTTTCGGCTTTGGGGATCACTTTTCTCCATCGGCCGTTATAGCGATATTTTTTTGGCGCCTGCGCGCTTTTTTGGGGCTAACCTATTTTTAGACCCCATAGATCAGTTCTAGACACTCGCCATCATAGTGATTTTCTACATCTCGGTTCGCTTTTCAGGGTGCCATATCATCATACAGTGCTTGTTGTGTCGCGTCGTGACATCGTTGGTGATCTAGGCTCGCGTCTCTAGTACTGGTCTAGCCTAGGACCAGCCTGATCGTCGTTGAGCATTCTTTCAACTTTTGCATTCTGTTTTGATAATTGCTAACCCCTTTGCTAAGCCTTCCCGAGCTCCACGGATATTCTCCACGTGCGGTGTATCGACTCGGTAATCGCTTGGTTCAATCTCCGGAGCCCGATCCTCGTGGTTGCACATCGCCTTTTCCTCGCTTGGTAAGAACTTGTAAGAGCTTCGTATATTGCTTGACGGATTACGCGTGACTTCCACCATATTCCTGTAGTATGTACCTGTGCTTTTTAAGGACTAACCATGACAGATACTTCACGGAACCCTGCCACCATGACGAACGAAGAACTACATGCCCACTTCTCCGCGCTCTTGGTGGTCATGGCGAGACGTGGATACGCCTCGGGGAGTTTGACACCCATCTCACCAACGCCGTGGACAAGATCGATGGACTCGAGAAATCCTTCAACGCCAAGCTTGACGTTCGGTTCAAGGAGCTTTTGAACCGATTGCCCGCACCCGCACCGGCACCCACACATGGCACACGGCGCATTCCGATCACGGCCTGCTGGTTGATTCTGCGCCGCACCGGCCGCTGCGACGCTCCTCAGACTTCCGCCGCGGCTGCTGCTGCGACATTGAGGACAGACGACGGGTACTACTACGACCCCGACGACGATCTGTTTGACGAGGAGGTTGAACAACCTCCACAGGTACCTGCTGGCCGTCCCCGACATTACTACCGCAACGCTCGCCCACCGGTACGTGATAATGATCATGTTGCAAAGCTTAAATTAAATATTCCATCTTTTGAGGGTAAATATAATCCTGATGCATATCTTACATGGGAGATGGAAGTAGAACAACGTTTTGCATGCTTAAAATATCCTGAGAATATGCGTGTTAGTGCTGCTACATGTGAATTTACTAAATTTGCTTCCCTTTGGTGGTCTGAGTATTGTCATTTAAATCCTACCACTATTCCTAGTACTTGGACTGCTTTAAAAACTGCTATGCGTGTTCGTTTTGTACCCCCCCACTTATCAACGTGATTTACTAAAGAATCTGACACATTTAGAGCAAGGGAAAAATTCTGTAGAAGAGTATTATCAGGAATTACAAACGGGGATGGTTAGGTGTGGTCTTGTTGAATCTAATGAACAAATGCTTGCACGTTTCTTTGATGGATTAAACAAGGACATTCAGCACATATTAGATTATAAGGAATATAATTCTATCACTCGTTTGTTTCATTTTGCTTGTAAAGCTGAACGTGAAGTGCAGGATCGCCAAACACCATGGAGGAGGACTAATAATTCTGCAGGTCGCACATCCACTTGGACATCCCGACAATCAGCTCCTCCTCGTGATTCACCACCATCTACTACCACATCCAAGGCCACCACAAGATTTCCAGCTGCTCCTCCACCATCATCCAATGCTCCTGCTCGTAGTGCATCTTCTATGGCTTCCACGGGTAAGACAAAGGATATACAATGCCGCAAGCGCTGGGGTTTTGGTCATATTGAGAGACAGTGCACAACACAACGTGTGATGATGGAGCGAGAAGATGGTCAATACGATTTAGCGAGTGACTTCGATGAGGATACACTAGCCCTTATTTCTGCTCGAGATGGTGACAATTCTGATGCTGATGAAGAGCCAGAGGTAATGGGAGCTGAAGCTGCTGATCAATACAAGAGCTTAATTACACAACGTGTGTTGAGTGTGCAATTGAGCAAATCTGAGCAAGATCAACGCCACAACCTGTTCCAAACACGTGGTGTTGTCAAGGAAAGAGCTATACGGATCATCATTGATGGAGGGAGTTGTAATAACCTGGCCAGTGTTGACATGGTAGAGAAGCTTGCGCTTCCAACAAGACAACGCCCACATTCATATTACATCCAATGGTTTGAGAGTTATCGCAAGATCAAGGTAACAAGAACGGTACGCGTGCATTTTACTATTTGTACATATTCTGATTTTGTTGATTGTGATGTTGTACCTATGCAAGCTTGTTCTTTATTACTTGGTAGACCATGGCAATTTGATAGAGAATCTGTTCATAATGTCAAAACTAATCACTACTCTCTTATGCATGATGGAAAGAAAATTGGTCTAAAACCTATGACTCCCGAACAAATTTTAAAAGATGATCTTGCTAGAGCTAGTAGAGCTAAAACTGAGGAGAAAAATAAAAGTGAGAATCAGATTGTTGCTGCAGATTTTATACCACCAAAGAACAATAAATCTGATTCTACACATGCTACTGAAATTCGTTTGAAGAGTCCATGTATGCTGGCAAATAAAATTGATGTTGCTGAACTAGATGTAAACAATACTCAATGTTATGCAATTGTCTGCAAAGAGGTTTTGTTTTCATTTGAGGATATGCCTCTTTTGCCACCCGTTGTTGCTAACCTTTTGCAGGAATATGAGTACGTCTTTCCACCGAGTACGCCACGGGACTACCTCCTATTAGAGGAATTGAGCACCAAATTGATCTCATTTCTGGTGCCACGTTGCCCAACCGCGCGCCATATAGAACCAATCCAGAGGAGACAAAGGAGATACAACGCCAAATTCAGGAACTACTCGACAGAGATCATATTCGTGAGTCCCTTAGCCCTTGTGCTGTTCTTATTATTTTGGTACCTAAGAAAGATGGTTCTTCGCGCATGTGTACTGATTGTAGAGCTATCAATAATATTACTATTCGATATCGTCATCCTATTCCACGTTTAGATGACATGCATGATGAATTGAGTGGCTCTACCATGTTTTCTAAAGTTGATTTGCATAGTGGTTACCACCAGATTCGTATGAAATTAGGAGATGAATGGAAAACAACATTTAAAACTAAGTTCGGTTTATATGAGTGGTTAGTAATGCCGTTTGGTTTAACTAATTCACCTAGCACTTTCATGAGATTAATGAACGAAGTTTTGCGTGCTTTCATTGGACGTTTTGTGGTAGTCTACTTTGATGATATTCTGATTTATAGCAAATCTTTAGAGGATCATTTGGACCATTTACGTGCTGTTTTCAATGCTTTACGTGATGCACGTTTGTTTGGTAACCTTGAGAAGTGCACCTTTTGCACTAATCGTGTTGTGTTTCTTGGCTATGTTGTTACATCACAGGGTATTGAAGTGGATCCAGCCAAGATTGAAGCTATTGAGAATTGGCCGCAGCCCAAGACGGTCACACAAGTTAGGAGTTTTCTTGGCCTCGCTGGTTTTTATAGGCGCTTTGTCAAAGACTTTGGATCAATTGCCTACGAATGAGCTTACCAAGAAGGATGTGCCCTTTGTTTGGGCGATGCGCAACAGAGCCTTCATCATATTGAAAGATAAGCTAACACATGCTCCCTTACTCCAACTTCCTGATTTTACTAAGACTTTTGAGCTTGAATGTGATGCTAGTGGAATTGGTTTGGGAGGGGTGTTATTACAAGAGGGAAAACCTGTTGCATATTTTAGTGAGAAATTGAGTGGGGCTAGTCTGAACTATTCTACTTATGATAAAGAATTATATACGTTGGTTCGGACATTAGAAACTTGGCAACATTATCTATGGCCTAAGGAATATGTTATTCATTCTGATCATGAATCTTTGAAGCATATTCGTAGTCAAGCTAAGTTGAATCGTCGTCATGCAAAGTGGGTTGAATTTATTGAGTCTTTTCCTTATGTTATCAAACACAAAAAGGGTAAAGATAATGTTATTCGATGCTTTGTCACCGTTATGATTTGTTATCTCAACTTGACTTCAAAATATTTGGATTGGAAACTATTAAGGAACAATATGTGCATGATGCTGAATTTAAAGATGTGTTGCAGAATTGTAGAGATGGTAGGACTTGGAACAAGTTCGTCTTCAATGATGGATTTGTGTTCCGTGCTAACAAACTATGCATTCCAGATAGCTCTGTTCGTCTTTTGTTGTTACAGGAGGCGCATGGAGGAGGATTGATGGGACACTTTGGTGTCAAGAAGACGGAGGATGTTCTTGCTGCACACTTCTTTTGGCCACGTATGCGTCGAGATGTCGAGAGATTTGTGGCACGCTGCACTACTTGTCAAAAAGCTAAGTCTCTCCTTAATCCACATGGTTTATATATGCCTCTTCCTGTTCCTAGTGTTCCTTGGGAGGATATTTCTATGGACTTTGTTTTTGGATTGCCACGAACACAGAAGGGGAGGGATAGTATTTTTGTTGTGGTGGATCGGTTTTCTAAGATGGCACACTTTATTCCTTGTCATAAAACGGATGATGTTGCGCATATTGCTGATTTGTTCTTTCGTGAAATTGTTTGTTTGCATGGTGTGCCAAATACTATTGTCTCTGATCGTGATACTAAATTTCTTAGCCACTTTTGGAGATGTTTATGGGCTAAGTTGGGGACTAAATTGCTCTTTAGTACTACATGTCATCCCCAAACTGATGGTCAAAATGAAGTAGTAAATAGAACTTTGTCTACTATGTTATGGGTTGTTTTAAAGAAGAACTTAAAATTGTGGGAAGAGTGTTTACCTCATATATAATTTGCTTATAATCGTTCATTGCATTCTACCACAAAGATGTGCCCATTTGAGATTGTGTATGGTTTTGTTCCTCGTGCACCTATTGATTTATTGCCTTTACCTTCTTCGGTGCAACATAATTTGGATGCTACACAACGCGCTGAAATGATATTAAACTTGCATAAGACTACTAAAGATAACATTGAATACATGAATGCTAAGTATAAACTTGCTGGGGATAAAGGGAGAAAGCATGTTGTGTTTGATGTTGGCGATCTTTTTTGGTTACATTTGCGTAAAGATCGTTTTCCTGATTTACGCAAGTCTAAGTTAATGCCACGTGCTGCTGGTCCCTTTAAGGTGTTAGAGAAAATCAATGATAATGCAAATAAACTTGAGTTGCCTGCAGACTTTGGTACGGTTAGTCCTACATTTAACATTGCAGATTTGTAGCCTTACTTTGGTGAGGAAGATGAGATTGCGTCGAGGACGACTTCAATTCAAGAAGGGGAGCATGATGTGGACATCCCTACTATTGATACAACCGTTGTACCTCTGACAACACACATACAAGGACCCATCACAAGATCTCGTGCCAAACAACTTAACTATCAGGTACTTTCGTTTCTTGGAACTATTCCTCACATACATGAGAATATGATGCTGCCTAAATCAGATATATTTCTTACTCTTAGGAATGATGGACCAAGCATGGATGAGAGGGACAAGCATTGGAGCATGGTCATGCATGGAGATGGCAGCAAGCATGTGATGATCCAAGAGAAGGCCACAGATGAAGATTTCAGAACTTTGAGGCCACCATAATGAAGAAAGAAGGCTTGGACGAAATATTCAAGATCAATACTTTATGAATTCGTCCATGGACGAAATATGGTGCTGCGACACCTTTATTTTGGGCCAGGCCCATGTAATTTTCGCAGGATTTTAATTAGCCACTTTTTAGAGTCCGTATTTGAGGGGAAAAGGACTTTTAGGGTTGGATTCGGCCACCACTTCCATGGCTTGCCGAAACCCCACCTTTTCGCCCTTAAATACGCCCCATAGCCGAACCTTTAGACTCGGATTTTGTTTAGACATTAAGTTAGCCATAGTCGCAACTTCGCCAAGGCTCGGCGTCATGAGAGGCCTCTTGTACTTCGCACCTATTCAGGATCCCACCTCTTCAATAAAGCTTTCCTCTTAATCCGCAATATCTTGATTGCAATATTGGTTCTTACTTGTTCTCGATTTCAGGTAGGAATTAAGACCCTCGCTGGTCAGGCTGATCGTGTTCACGCAGGATCGGTAACCTCGAGGAGATTGGCCTAGCGATTGCATTGGCGCTCGTGGTCGCACGTGTAGTCGGATCGTCAAGCCCGAACTCCACCAAATCGAATATCGCCATCTCATCGAAAGATCGGACACCTTTGCCCTATCACAAGCTCACCAACGCCATGGACAAGATCGATGGGCTCGAGAAATCCTTCAACGACAAGCTTGACGCTCGGTTCAAGGAGGTTTTGGCCAGATTGCCGGCACCCGCACCCGTCCCATTGGCACCTCGGCATGGTGCACGGCGCATTCCAATCATGGGTCGGACTGCTGGTTCGGCTGTTGGCGCACTCGGTGACTGGCTGCGGTAGCGACGTCAGACCTCCATGCAGGCTCTTTGCGACATTGGGGACAGACGACGGGTACTACTACGACCCCGACGACGACGGGTACTACTACGACCCCGACGACGACGATCTGTTTGACGAGGAGGTTGAACAACCTCCACACCCTGCTGGTAGTCCCCGACATTACCATCGCAACACTCGCCCACCGGTACGTGATGATGATCATGTTGCAAAGCTTAAATGAAATATTCCATCTTTTCAGGGTAAATATAATCCTGATGCATATCTTACATGGGAGATGGAAGTAGAACAACGTTTCGCATGTTTAAAATATCCTGAAAATATGCGTGTTAGTGCTGCTACATGTGAATTTACTAAATTTGCTTCCCTTTGGTGGTCTGAGTATTGTCGTTTAAATCCTACTACTATTCCTAGTAATTGGACTGCTTTAAAAACTGCTATGCGTGTTCGTTTTGTACCTCCCACTTATCAACGTGATTTACTAAAGAATCTGACACATTTAGAACAAGGGAAAAATTCTGTAGAAGTGTATTATCAGGAATTGCAAACGGGGTCGGTGTGGTCTTGTTGAATCTATTGAACAAATGCTTGCACGTTTCTTTGGTGGATTAAACAAGGACATTCAACACATATTAGATTATAAGGAATATAATTCTATCACTCGTTTGTTTCATCTTGCTTGCAAAGCTGAACGTGAAGTGCAGGATCGCCAAACACCAGGGAGGAGGACTAATAATTCTGCAGGTCGCACATCCACTTGGACATCCCGACAATCCGCGCCTCCTTCTCGTGATTCGCCACCAGCTACTACCACATCCAAGGCCACCACAAGATTTCCAGCTGCTACTCCACCGTCATCCAATGCTCCTGCTCATACTGCATCTTCTATGGCTTCCATGGGTAAAACAAAGGATATACAATGCCGCAAGTGCTAGGATTTTGGTCATATTGAGAGACAGTGCACAACACAACGTGTTATGATGGTGCGTGATGATGGTCAATTTGATTCATCGAGTGACTTTGATGAAGATACATTAGCCCTTATTTCTGCTCGAGATGGAGACAATTGTGATTCTGATGAAGAGACAGACGTAATGGGAGCTGAAGCTGCTGATCAATACAAGAGCTTAATTACACAACGTGTGTTGAGTGTGCAATTGAGCAAGTCTGAGCAAGATCAACGCCACAACCTGTTCCAAACATGTGGTGTTGTCAAGGAAAGAGCTATAAGGATAATCATTGATGGAGGGAGTTGTAATAATCTGGCTAGTGTTGACATGGTAGAGAAACTTGCACTTCCAACAAGACAACGCACACATTCATATTACATCCAATGGTTTGAGAGTTCTCGCAAGATCAAGGTAACACGAACGGTACGCATGCATTTTACTATTGGTACATATTATGATTTTGTTGATTGTGATGTTTTACCTATGCAAGCTTGTTCTTTGTTACTTGGTAGACCATGGCAATTTGATAGAGAATTTGTTCATAATGGCAAAACTAATCACCATTCTCTTATGCATGATGGAAAGAAAATTGGTCTAAAACCTATGACTCCCGAACAGATTTTAAAAGATGATCTTGCTAGAGCTAGTAGAGCTAAAACCGAGGAGAACAATAAAAGTGAGAATCAGATTGTTGCTGCAGATTTTGTACCACCAAAGAACACTAAATCTGATTCTAAACATGCTACTGAAATTCATTTGATGAGTCCATGTATGCTTGCAAATAAAATTGATATTGATGAACTAGATGTAAACAATACTCAATGTTATGCAATTATCTGCAAAGAGGTTTAGTTTTCATTTGAGGATATGCCTCATTCTTTGCCACCCGCTATTGCTAACCTTTTGCAGGAATATGAGGACGTTTTTCCCGCTGAGCTGCCACCAGGACTACCTCCTATTAGAGGAATTGAGCACCAAATTGATCTAATTCCTAGTGCTACGTTGTGATAGGGCAAAGGTGTCCGATCTTTCGATGAGATGATGATAGTCGATTTGGTGGAGTTCGGGCTTGACGATCCGACTACACGTGTGAGCACGAGCGCCAATGCAATCGCTAGGCCAATCTCCTGGAGGTTACCGATCCTGCGGGAACACGATCAGCCTGACCAGCGAGGGTCTTAATTCCTACCTAAAATCGAGAACAAGTAAGAACCAATATTGCAATCAAGATATTGCGGATTAAGAGGAAAGCTTTATTGAAAACGTGGGATCCTGAATAGGTGCGAAGTACAAGAGGCCTCTGCCACGCTCGAGCCTTGGCGAAGTTCCTACGATGGCTAACTTAATGTCTAAACAAAATCCGAGTCTAGGGTGACGGCTATGGGGAGTATTTATGGAGGAAAAGGTGGGGTTTCTGATGTAGCCCGACCTACGGTCGTTACCACATTTTGGTCTCCTACTTACGCCAAGTCGTCATGAACTCCAAAGGTGAATCCGTTCCTCTATGCGCGCCCACTTCCTACCCTATTGAATGGTATGCTACTTCATACTCCGTCACATATGCATGATAGGTTCACACCGACAAGTACGGAGGCTAGGGAGGAAGCCCGGGACATCAAGCCCGACAAGACGGAGGCTTGGAAGAGGAGACAGAAGAAGCCACGGCTGAACCACCGGAGTCTCCGGCCTACACCGGAGTCTCCGGTCCTGCTACACCGGAGTCTCCGGTCCTGCTACACCGGAGTCTCCAGACCTACCTCCGGACCGACCCCAGCAACCGCCCGAGGACAATCAGAACGCCACTCCGGAGACGACACCGGAGACAGACCGGAGTCTCCGGCCTAGACCGGAGTCTCCGGACCCCACACCGGAGTCTCCGGCCCACATGATGGGCATGCGCGCCGCCAGCTGGGCTGATGTAGCCCGACCTACGGTCGTTACCACATCTTGGTCTCCAACTTATGCCAAGTCGTCATGGACTCCAAAGGTGAATCCGTTCCTCTATGCGAGCCCCCTTCCTACCCTATTGAATGGTATGCTACTTCATACTCCGTCACATATGCATGATAGGTTCACATTGACAAGTACGGAGGCAACGGAGGAAGCCCGGAACATCAAGCCCGACAAGACGGAGGCTTGGAAGACGAGACGGAAGAAGACATGTCGGCAGCTGCCAGGTCCAAGCGGTACTACCGGTCGGCGGAACCGGTACTACCGGTCACGGTACCGCCATCACTACCGCCCGTCTTCAAGCCGCGCCATCGCCCGCTGGATGCCCAGATGCTGGCTTGCGGTACTACCGCAGTACCATGATCCCATGAGCGGTACTACGGTGATGACCCAGTACTACCGGTCCTAAGTCCAGATTACCGGTCATGTATGTGCTCACAAGACTGTTGGGCCACAGCCCATGTATTCCCCTTACTTACCTATTCGCCTAGTTTATCCCCAAACTATCCTTGTTTAGTGGCTGGCCTATAAATAGAGCTCCCACCCCTCATGTATCCCTTAGGCATAGATGATAGACTAAAGACAACCCCCATTGTGGAATCTCTAGTTTTGCCTCATCCCCTTTACCAAGGGGACCGACTATCGTCACCAACCTCGATTGGACTTTGCATCACGCATCCATCGTTGAACAAGGCCTTGGAGTTCGGTTTCTCGTCTCCAAGTTGTCAAGACCCTCCCCAAGGTGTTCTTCTCTCTCCGATGTGGATTTGAGGGAGCACGTTGACCGATCTTTCCTTGTGAGGATTCTATCGGACCGGTGGCCGCCGTTCGGGAGCAATCATCCTTGTATCGTGTGAGTTTTGCGTGTGTTCATCGTGTTCTTCGCGATGTGTGTGTTCGCTTCCGCTACCTTCTCCCTTTCCCCTCGCTTTCCCATCGATTTGACCACGAGATCCGTGAAGATCGGGCCACCCAAGAGGTTAACCCCTCCATCATCTGGTATCAGCAGCTTTTGGTTGCCACGGATTTCTCATCGATTTGGTCTTTTCCCCATAAATTCGAAAATTCCACCAAAAATAGCACAAATTCGTTTTTTGGATCGATCTGTGATTTGAGTGCGTTTTGGTAGGTTTTGATCCGTGGATTACTTGCTAAACTAGTTGATCTACCTTCCCCTGTGTTCCCATGGCCTAATTCCTTGATTTGCCCCTTCGATTTGGTGTTTTTCTTGAAGATTTTCCGCCCAAATCACCACAAAATCGCGAAAATGCGTCAAATCTGGGCGTCCCAGGACCAAGCGGTACTACCGGTCCCAAAATCTGGTACTACCGCTCACAACCGGTACTATCTCTCATCCAAGCGGTACTACCCCCCAGTACTGAACAGAAAAAACAGATTCCCAGATTTCAGCCCCTCACCGTTTTGAGCATAACTTTTGCATTCAAACTCGGATTTTGGTGTTCTTTAGCTCGTTTCAAAGAGGAGAAGGAGCTCTACATCATCATCCACGTTGTTCATGCCATCTACTCCATCCAAATTCCTTGAGCAATGCGGAATCCAACAATAAAGGGTGAAGATCGTCGACGAAAGGTATAAACATTCCGCGACTTCTCCCCACTTGCATTCCTTTGTGAACCCCACTATCTTTGCGAGCAACAAACACCTATTGAGACTAGTTCCTCTTATGATTGCTTGGGCTATGCACATTTGATACCTTGTAGAATTCCGAGCAAACGTTGTGAGCGCTATCTCATATAGTTATCTTGTATAGTTGTTGGCACAAGGAAGAGGCAAGTGAAAATAAAAAGAAAATAAAAGAGTGATACAAAAAGAAAAAAAAAGGAAATAAAGAAAGAAATATACATGTGCCTCATAGAATAGGAAGCGCAAGCTTGATGAGCATCATATAGGTGGTACTTATTGTGCATATCTTGTAGCCCACCAATTTTGTGCAATCGAACTAGCGTCTCTCCTTGTACTTGTGTGACACGAGCTTATAGTCTTCGCTAGGTAATCATTTGGTTCTTAGCTCACTTTCTCCGTCGCACAAGTCCCATTTATCCCACTGTTTGTGTTTCCTTGTACATATCTCCTATCTTGTGGATTAACTTGTTTGCTTTTTTATCATTGTGGTTCTTTACTTGCCATTACAACATCTTGATTTCGGATTTGTTCTTGACATGCCACATTCCATACCTATCCACCATAGGCCTTGTGTGTGTTTGTTTTTTTGGTTCGTAGTTGGTTTTGGTGTTCAGTGTGAACTTCACTTTGCTTGGTTTATTGCTCTCAAGTGTGGCCACTTGTATGATACGATCTTCCAAGGTAAAGTAAGGTTTGACGTTGTATCCCTAACTCCCAGTACCACTTCCATATACACCACTTGGTCTTGTGCATCATGTCTAGGGACTCCGGAAACAAGGATGATATCTATGAAGAATCCATGATGAGCCACCATGACTACGACTCCACAAGTATAGAGTACATGACGGAGCACAACACCGACAATGGCTCCGCATGCTTTGAGGACCCGGAGCACTACACCTACGACGACTCCACATGCATGGAAGACATGGAGCTCTACGTCGACAATGGCTCCTCATGCATGGAGCCTATGGAGAACTACACCGACAATGGCTCCACATGCTTGGGTGATATGGAGTACTGCACCAACAACCACTCCCCAAGCATGGACGACTTCGAGTGCGACATCGATGACGCCTCGCCAAGCATGGAGGACACGGAGAACTTCATCGACTTTGATGGCTCCTCCATGAGCCATGAAGAATTCCTCCACCGTGTGGAGATGGAAGCCTACTACGCCAAGCAAGAGGAGGCGCATCATCAAGATTCCATGACCTTCAAGGCCAAGCGTGCCACACCAAAGGGAACCACCTACTTCGATGATCCACTTCCAAGGCGACATGTGCCACCACCTAGATGGCGTCAAGCGCCACCATCTCCAGGGCACCAAGCTCCATCACCTCCAAGGCATCACTCTACCATCTCCAAGGCGCCAAGCTTCATCACCGCCAAGGCGCCAAGCTCCAACTCCTATCCAAACAAGAGTGGCGTCCAAACATCATATGCATCAAGAGGCGCCAAGAAACAAGACTCATCGACAAACATCCTCTCATGAGCATCGCCACCATAAAGAGGATACAAGACATCGTCAAAGGCATCTTCGCCATAAAGACGAAGAATTCATGATGAGCACCAACCATAATGCTCAAGCAAGCTCAAGAAGGCACCACAAGCACAAGAAGAGTGCCAAGGCAAACGATCATCGTCGCGAGTGTCATGTGGATGACCAAGTGCACCACCTACATCAACCATCGGCAAGGCACGCCAATGACCTCCGTCGACACCATCATAGGGCACCTTCAACTACTCGTGCCACCACCACAATGGCACCAAGAGCAAGCCTTCCTCCACGCCATCAAGCTTCAATGCCTATGCTTGACTTCCACAACCTCGCCAACGAGGAAAATGTAGACCTCTATTTCGCCAAGTTGGATAGCATGAGCCTACCTCCACCACTACTACGCGATGGCCACAAGATGATCGAGCATGGGATTTTCCCTTCGACCATGGAGGAGAGCGATGATGCCCATATTATGGCATCCAACCTTGGAGGCGACAAGGTCAAGAATGGTGAGCATGGGATTTTCCCTTCACCAAAGGCGGCGCAAGGAGTTGAGGAAACCGAGCCTACCCCCATATGCTTGAGTGATGATGTGGTACCAATCCCATGTGAGTATGAGAGCCACTTAGCCCACTTGAGTGAGAACAAGAGTGACATGAGTGACTCCACCTTATGTGAGATTGAGTGCTTCTACTTGGAGGGCATGAGCGATACTCCTAGTGAGTTGAGAGTGGTAGTTGATAGGTCAAGTGAGACCATTTCGAATTCTAACAACTTACCCTCTACCTCTAGTGTGTTCTCTTGTGTTGTGCTAGGTTCCATGGATGAAGACGCTCCAAGCTATGAAGCAAGGATGCCTCAATTGGAGAAGATGTACATGGTGCATGAAGATGATGTTATGCCATGGCTACATCAAGAAAACAAAGTCGTCCACAAGGAGGCCACTACTTCCACAACACCCACTTCATATGAGAGGTATGAACAAGGTAACAATAAGGGTGTTGATGATGCCATGATCCCACTAGTGGACATGATGAATTGTGAGGATATGCATGCTATGGATGATACTTGTGACATTACATATGCTTCATCCACTTTCCCATGTGATGCTTTGCCTTTGCATAATATTGATCATGTGGAATTGTTTAATTGCGATATCATTGACATAAACATGCCATGCTATGCATCTTGTGTGTATCCTCCAATTGCTTTGGACTTGCCTTGTCATGCTAGTCATTCAATTTCTCCTGTTGCTTGCGATAATATGAATGCTTGCTATTTCACTTGTTTTGCTTGCAACAATATTGATCTTGTGCGCTATAATGAGATGGCCCCCATGGCTTTCTCAATTTTTGGAGATTTTGATGATGGCCATGATAAGCATGTTCCCCACTTGCATACTCACCATGCATCTATTTCATACTTGATTGAAATTAATGGTGATGTGCACAAGAAGAGATACGTCATGATGGATGATGTGTATCTCTACCATGCACACACGTTCTTCCTTTTACATATGATGTGTGTAGGTACCCGCACGAGAATGTCAACCTCGGTTGAGCACGAGTTGACAAAAAGACCTCTAGAGAGCATCCCACAAGTGAGTTCAAGATCGAACCCAGCTCTGATACCTTTTGCATGCTTTGCATCTTTCATGTTGACAAATTGTTCTTTCCTATGGTTTGCTTGCAAGCATGTTAATGGTATTATCTCCCCTTGTGACATTCATGTTTCTTCGCTTCTAGATAATGATGCTTTGCGTGTTGCAACAAAAATGTTGAACAATTTACCTTTCCGATGTTTTGTGTTCAACCACAATTCCATTAAGAACATGTATTGTCATAAGAGCTTCCAAGAATCTCGTCTTGTTGTTGCAACAAACATAAGGACCACTTGCTCTTTCATTTGGTTTGTTTGCAAACACGTTGTTTTTTCTTCCGCTTGGGATACTCATATTCCCATGATATTTGCTATCGATGATTTGTGTGTGACATCCAACATGTCGAACAATTTCTCTTTCCAATGGTTGGTTGGCACACATAATGAGGTTGTTTTGGACATTCTTCCTTTTGTGTTTTTGCCAAATTCTCCAAGCTTTGCATCAAAGATGTTGATAAATTTTCTATTCGATTGCTTTGAGTGCCACAATAAGATGTTATATGGAGTTTTTGAGTTCCCACATTTGGATGATTTTGCAACGGCTTCCATGCACTTTGACCTTGCATATGCATCCCGTTTTCTATACTTGAGTTGTGCTAATCGTGTTGTGAACAAGAATGGACATGCCACAAATGACATGCTCCTCTATCACACACAAACATATGTTGCTTGGTCTTTGTTGTATGAAGGTACAAATGCATACACTCAACCTCTATGTACTATATGTTGACAAGAAGAACCGAAGAGAGTTACCTATGGCTACCCTTCATCAAGCTATCTCTACAAGTTAAGGTGACTTCCTTCTACTTGAGGACTCATGCTATAATCTTCATGAATTGGCTACGCTTTGAGTGTTGCTTCGCTTTTGTTGTGAGCTTTGTAGGCTTCATGGAAGGTGAAGGAACTTTTAAGTGTTGTCAAGTCAATATTCTCGAGGACAACTATATGGTGAACCCTAGGATCAAGAAGGTCTCTCGACCGCTTCTACTTTGTGATGAGCATGTAGAGTCGAGGACGACTCTTTTTGAAGGGGGGGAGCTGATGTAGCCCGACCTACGGTCGTTACCAGATCTTGGTCTCCAACTTACGCCAAGTCGTCATGGACTCCAAAGGTGAATCCGTTCCTCTATGCGAGCCCTCTTCCTACCCTATTGAATGGTATGCTACTTCATACTCCGTCACATATGCATGATAGGTTCACATTGACAAGTACGGAGGCAAGGGAGGAAGCCCGGAACATCAAGCCCGACAAGATGGAGGCTTGGAAGAGGAGACGGAAGAAGACATGTCGGCAGCTGCCAGGTCCAAGCGGTACTACCGGTCGTGAACTGCATTACCTGTCGGTACTACCGCCATTTCTGCTTGAAGCTCGCCATCGCCACTGGATGCCCCAGTACTGGCTTGCGGTACTACCGCCCGCAAGCGGTACTACCGGATCCCATGAGCGGTACTACCGGTGATGACCGGTACTACCGGTCCTGATGCAGCCCGTCCTCCGACCGCTACTACATCTACTCCCACGAGCTACCCAAGTGGACCCATGACTCGCGCCCGAGCCAAACTCCTTCAAACTAAGGTGAACTCGCTCCTCTCCTTGTGTGACTTCGACACCCCCTTGGATGGCTTGCTACTTCACACGCAAACTCTGTGCATCATCAGGTACGAAGAAGCCACCAGTCTCTGCCAAACGCAAGCGGTACTACCGGTTGGGACGACCGGTACTACCGCTCCAAGCGGTCCTACCGCCTCCTCCTACCGCTCGCCACAGGAAGCGCTACTCCACGCCCCAGAAGCAAGCGGTACTACCGGTCATGCAACCGGTACTACCGGTGGCCGGTACTACCGCCCCCTCCTACCGCTCGCCACTGACGCCTCCGACGGAAGCTCCAGGCCCTCAAGCGGTACTACCGCTCCAGAAGCGGTACTACCGGTTACCACCGGTACTACCGGTTGCCGGACCGGTACTACCGGTCCTGCCTGACCCTGATCGCCTAAGTTCAGCCTTGTGCCTTGTAACCCAACCTATCATTTATCTCTTCATTCCGAAACTACCCCTGTTTTGTGGCTGGACTATATATAGCCCCCACCCTGATGGGGCAAAGGTGTCCGATCTTTCGATGAGATGGCGATAATCGATTTGGTGGAGTTCGGGCTTGACGATCCGACTACACGTGCGAGCACGAGCGCCAATGCAATCGCTAGGCCAATCTCCTGGAGGTTACCGATCCTGCGTGAACACGATCAGCCTGACCAGCGAGGGTCTTAATTCCTACCTGAAATCGAGAACAAGTAAGAACCAATATTGCAATCAAGATATTGCGGATTAAGAGGAAAGCTTTATTTAAAGAGGTGGGATCCTGAATAGGTGCGAAGTACAAGAGGCCTCTCATGACGCCGAGCCTTGGCGAAGTTGCGACTATGGCTAACTTAATGTCTAAACAAAATCCGAGTCTAAAGGTTTATATGGGGCGTATTTAAGGGCGAAAGGTGGGGTTTCGTCCAGCCATGGAAGTGGTGGCGAATCCAACCCTAAAAGTCCTTTTCCTCAAATACGGACTCTAAAAGTGGCTAATTAAAACTCATGAAAATTACATGGGCTGGCCCAAAATAAAGGTGTCATGACACCATATTATGCTATGGACGAATTAAGAAAGTATTGATCGTGAATATTTCGTCCAAGCCTTCTTTCTTCATTATGGTGGCCTCAAAGTTCTGAAATCTTCATCCGTGGCCTTCTCTTGGATCATCACATGCTTGCTGCCATCTCCATGCATGGCCATGCTCCAATGCTTGTCCCTCTCATTCATGCTTGGTCCATCATTCCTAAGAGTAAGAAATGTATCTGATTTAGGCAGCATCATATTCTCATGTATGTAAGGAATAGTTCCAAGAAACGAAAGTACCTGATAGTTAAGTTGTTTAGCACGAGATCTTGTGATGGGTCCTTGTATGTGTGTTGCTGTAGGTACAACGGTTGTATCAATAGTAGGGATGTCCACATCATGCTCCCCTATTGTAAACGCTTAGACTTGGATAATAATAGATATTAAGGAAACCCTTTGAGGACTTATATCTATTGGTCTCATGCTCCTACCAAGGAGCACCGGATTATCCACCCACCTCTTGGATCTTGCTTAAGTGCGTTCAAGTTGTACAAGGCCTTGGGTTCTCGGTGTCTCGCCCCCAAGTCGTCAAGATCTCACCAAGCACCTCCTCCCTCGTTGTTGGCGTGGAGAGCGAGCTTCGCCCAACACCGATCCTAGGGATTATGTTGGACCGGATGCCACCGGCGTGAGGAGTAGGCGTGTATCGTGTTTTGGTGTGTGTGTGTGTGTTCGCGGTTTTCATCGCCTTCATCAATTTCATCCCCCGACCACCTCGTTCCCCTCGTTTCTCGTGGAATTCGTGAAAGATCGGGCCAACCCCAGGGTTACCCCATAACATATTGGTATCAAGAGCACGGTTGATCACGAATTTCCTCCAATTTTTTCTTTTATCCGCCTTAAAAACGAAAATCCTACCAAAAAGAGCCCAATTTTCCTTCGGATCGATCTCTGGATTTGGTGAGTTTTTCGTGGTTTTGGTCCATAGATCTGTTGCTTTGGGAGTCGATCTATAGCCCCCCTTGTTTCTAGCTCAGCCTTTTGGTCAGTCTTTCAACGAATTTGAGGTTTTTGGCAAGTTCACCTCGTCCCAGGCCTGTGCCAAGCGGTACTGCCGGCTGTGCAAGCGGTACTACCGCTAGTGACCGGTACTCGGTGGTAAAGCAATGATACTCACCGATACTACCGCTCGTTACCAGCGGTACTACCGCTCGCCACTGACCGTGCTCCCTGCCCTTTGGCGCCTCGATTTCGTTCGCTGACCTTTTCCACCTCGCTTGTTCGTGTTTCGCGTGTTTGTCGCCATTTTCACAACAGCTTCCGCATCAACGTTATTCCGCGCTCAACGACACCGCGACACTCGAACATCTCCCCCCACCAACGGTTGCAAGTCATCAACAATACCAAAGGTATAACTTGCACCACCTTGACAGCCCCATATCTTCCTTTGTGTGTATCTATCCTATGAGAGCAACTCATTTTGTGTTTGTCTAAGCATTGTGCACTTGCCTTCGGAAAAGTGAGAGTGTGAGGCCAAATACAAAAGCTAACATAGTAGCATAGCAAGGGAGAAAAAGAAAAAGAAAAAGAATCAAAAAAAAACAAGGAAAAGAAAAAGATAGAATACAAAGTTACATAGTCTCCCAATACTAAGAGAATGCCAAGCTTGTAAGCCAACAAGAGAGAAGAAAGAGCGCACCGAGGCAAGTGCACAAATCAGTTGCTTATCCTCTTTTGGCAAACGAGTTGTGGTCTCTCCTTGTGTTGGCACGACAACCGAGCGTAGTCTTCGTTAGGACCTTTTGTGCTCATTTTCATAGTCGTGGTAACCACGTTTTTCTCCACGTGTGTGTTTTCCGTGTTTTTGTAGGTCGTATCCTTTTTGCTTTTGATCTTTGGTTCTTCACCACGTAGGACAATAACCTTTTGCTTGGATCGTTTCGTTTGGTTTTCCACAACCCTTACCTTCCACCAAAAGCCTTTGAGAGTTTCTTGCCATTTCACTTTGCACGCTTTTCGCTCATTTGTGTGGCAATTGGTTTGATATAATCTCCAAGGTGAGGTAAAAGGCTAACTCTCCACACCCTTTCTCTCCATATACAACCATTGTTGGCTTTGCATCATGGACAGGCATGGAGAGCCATCCCAACCACCACCACCTCCGGAGGATGATAACCAATTCATGACAAGATGGGACCATTGGAAGATCCGAGGAGAATTCAACTATCGTTGTGAAGCTCTCGAGCGGCGCCAAGATGAACAATTTAGCGAGGCCCGTGTGGAATTCAAGAACATCGACAACCGCTTCGAAGAAGTCCGTGGCCAAATGCATGCCATGCAACACGACCTCGGGCATCAAAATGAAGCTCTTGGCCGTGCACTCGCCTCAACGGATGAGAAACTCCAACACATCATCGATGGACTCGCAAGGACACGTTCGCGCGAATCAAGCTCATTTCGGCACTCATCAAGTGAAACAAGTGCACCTCGCCGTCACGCTTCAAGGCACCGGCACGGACACGTTCTTCAATCCATGAGCTCTTCACAAGCGGTACCATCTCCGCGTCACGCCGCAACGTCAAGCTATGATGGTGACCTCTCCGCAAGACCTCCAAGGCACGAAGCGAACCGGCCACAACCAAGGGCACTGGTGATTCAACAAGAGCAACCTCGCATGAACCACCATGGCCATCGGCGTCGACATGCTCCTTCAACAAAAAGTGAAGCTTCCGAAGAGGACGAACAAGATCATCGTCGACGTGAAGCACTCGAGGATTCCCCAAGGCGTCATCATCGACATGAGCGTCCTCGTCGCCAACATGATGGTCATGACGAGCCTCCTCTACACCAAGAAGAAGAGCAGCCCATGGCGCACGTGGCTCGACGTCCTCCTCGCCACAGGGCGCACGACAATGCTCCTCGACATCACCCACGACAAGAACAAGAGCAAGCTCCCCAAGCTCGTCGTGAGGACCATCAACCTCCTCCTCGTCCTCAACCGCGACAACAAAATGAGCAAGCTCCCCAAGCTCGTCGTCAAAAACAAATTCCACCACCAAACGTGGCACCTCAACAACCGCAAGAGCAACGCAACAATCACCAAGCAAGACATGAGAGCTCGGATGATGATGATGACCGCCAAAATCATGGCAACCGACGCAACCGGAACCGCAATGGAGAAGAAACTTTCGGCAAGCTCAAATTCACCATGCCAAAGTTCACCGGGTCCAATGAACCCAAAGAATATCTCTCTTGGGAACTCAAGGTCGACAAGATCTTCCGCATGCACAACTATAGCAATGAGAAGATGATGGCCATGGCATCCCTCGAGTTTGATGAGTATGCCAACCTTTGGTGGGAACAAGTCCAACTCGCTCGCGAAGCAAAAGAAGAGCCTCCAATCGCAACTTGGCAAGATATGAAGGCTCATATGAGATCCCGCTTTGTTCCTTCACACTACACGAGTGACCTCTTCAACAAGCTTCAAACGCTTAGTCAAGGGACAAAGACCGTGGAAGAGTACTTCAAGCAAATGGAGCTCAACATGATCCGTGCCAACATTGAAGAGCGAGATGAGCAAACAATGGCACGCTTCCTCAATGGCTTGAACCATCCTATCAAGCGCATCACCGAGTTCCAAAAGTACAACAACATGATTGAGCTTGTGCACATCGCATCCAAGGCCGAGCGCCAAGTGCAAGAGGACATCAAGTACAACAAGCCCAAGACGTACTTCACCTACAAACAAGCGCCAACCACTACTCCAACAACACCAAGTGGAAGCTCCCCAAGTACAACCAAGCTTCCCTTCAAGCCAACTCTCCCTCAAGGAAAACAGCCCCCAAGTGGCAAAAACACAAGGGATGATCAACCATTCAATGGTGAATGCTACAAGTGTGGAGGCAAAGGGCACAAGTCCAATGCATGTGGAAACAAGAAAGTTTTGTTCATCCATGACAACGGCGATGAAGAATACTTGAGTGAAGACGAGTTTGATGCAAGGGTCAAGGAAGCCATGGCAAGGCAACATTTGGAAGAGGACCAAGAACTTCTTGTGTGTGAGCATGACGCAAGTCCATCGCTTGTGGTCACAAGGGTCTTGACTACCCAAGCCAATGAAAGTGAAGACCAACGCTCGAACATCTTCCAAACTCGTGTCGGCATCAATGGGAAGTCCATCAAAGTTGTCATCGATGGAGGAAGTTGCCACAACCTCGCAAGCACGGAATTGTGTGAGAAACTCAACCTCACCCTTCACCCACATAGACACCCCTACCATATCCAATGGCTAAGTGACCAAGGATCCGTAAGATCAAGCACCGTCTCGGTGACGTTCTCCATTGGGCACTACAAGGACACGGTGGAATGTGACGTGGTTCCAATGACGGTTTGTCACATGTTGCTCGGAAGGCCGTGGCAATATGACAAGTGTGCTTTGCATAATGGTCACTCAAACACTTACACTTTCAAATGGCTTGATAAAACTTGTGTGTTGCAACCAATGACTCCTAGCCAAATAATTGCGGACAATGCAAAGGCTTTAGCGAGGGCGCACATAAAAACACCTTGCGAGAAGAGTGGTGAGCGAGAGAACCACACCATAGTGAGTGAGAGCTACAAGCCAAACTCGAGTGGAAAAACTAAGAGTGTTCTTCTTGCCACCAAAAGTGAGATGAGAGAAGTGCGGAACAACCCATCCATCTTGCACTACGTCCCTCGTATGCAAGGGACTAGCGCAAGGAACTAATGACTTGACAAATGTTCCTCCTTCTTTGATGGCTGTTTGCAGAATTCCAAGATGTATTTCTGAAGAGCTTCCTCATGGCCTTCCTCCTCTTCATGGAATCGAGCACCATCGACCTCATACCCGGCAAGACCGCTACCAAACTGCGTAGATCGCACAAACCCGGAAGAGACAAAGGAGATCGAGCGTCAAATCAACCAACTCGTCTCCAAAGGTTTGATCCAAGTAAGCACTAGCCCAAGCGCGGTTCCCGTGATCCTAGTCCCGAAAACGGATGATACGTTGCGGTTATGCATGGACTGCCGTCCAATCAATGCTATCACCGTGCGTTATCGACATCCTATACCGCGTCTTGATGACATGCTTGATGAGTTATGCTGAAGGTGATGAGTGGAAAACCGCCTTCAAGACCAAGCTTGGTCTCTATGAATGGTTGGTTATGCCTTTTGGCTTATCCAATGCCCCATCTACCTTCATGCGCCTCATGAACCATATTTTGCGATCTCTCATTGAAAAGAGTGTAGTTGTTTACTTTGATGACATTCTTGTCTATAGCAAGTCACTAGAGGAGCATGTTACTCATGTTAAGGAGGTCTTACAAATCCTTCGTCATGAAAAGCTTTATGCTAACCTCCCCAAGTGCACTTTTGCAAGAGACAAGCTGATTTTCCTTGGTTTTGTTGTGTCTTCTAATGGCATTAAAGTTGATGTATCAAAAGTCAAGGACATACGAGATTGGCCCACCCCTACAAATGTTAGTGAACTTCGTAGTTTTCATGGGTTGGCTGGCTTTTACCGTCGCTTTGTGAAAGATTTTTCCACAATTTCTTGCCCCCTCAACGAATTGACCAAGAAGAATGTCACGTTCGTTTGGGGAAAAGCACAACAAAAGGCTTTTGATGAGCTCAAAAGGAGGCTCACCGAAGCACCACTTCTTGCATTGCCGGATTTCACAAAAACCTTTGAGATTGAATGTGACGCTAGTGGTATTGGCATTGGTGGCGTCCTTATGCAAAATGGGCGTCCTATTGCTTACCATAGTGAGAAACTTGATGGCGCACGCCTCAATTATCCCATTTATGACAAAGAACTTTTTTCCTTGGTTCGTGTTCTTCAAGTGTGGCAACACTATCTTTGGCCCAAAGAATTTATAATACATTCCGACCATGAGTCGTTGAAGTACCTTAAGGGCCAAGCCAACTTGAGTAAAAGGCATGCAAAGTGGGTTGAGTTTATGGAGTCTTTTCCTTACATTGTAAAATACAAGAAGGGCAAAGAAAATGTGGTGGCGGACGCCTTGTCTCGCAAAACCACAAGCCTTCTTACACGACTCGAAGTCAATGTTTTGGGTCTTGAGGACATCAAATCTTTGTACGCGTCCGATTCTTTCTTTGGACCAATATTTGCACAATGTTCAATAGACAAAGGGATTGATGATTTCTATTTGCATAAGGGTTTTCTTTTCAAACAAAACAAGCTTTGCATTCCGAAATCGTCTCTCCAACTTTTGCTTCTTCAAGAGTCCCATGGTGGAGGCCTTATGGGTCACTTTGGCCATGACAAGACATATGACATGCTCTCCACTCACTACTATTGGCCAAAGATGAAGCGCGACGTGGAGATCCACGTTCAACGATGCACTACATGTATCCAAGCTAAGTCTAAGTCCAACCCTGTTGGTCTTTATATGCCATTGCCTATTCCTCATACACCTTGGTCGGACATTAGTATGGACTTTGTGTTAGGCTTGCCTAGATCTAAACATGGTCATGATTCCATATTTGTAGTCGTGGATTGCTTTTATAAAATGGCACATTTCATTCCGTGTCATAAGACCGATGATGCTTCACATGTCGCAAATTGTTTTCTGTGGAAATAATTGGCTACACGGCGTGCCACGAACAATCGTCTCCGACCGTGACGTAAAATTCATGAGCTACTCGAAGACCCTCATGGCCAAGCTCGCATCAAGCTCCTCTTCTCGTCGCCTCGCATCCTCAAACCGATGGACAAACCGAGGTAGTCAATCAAGTCTTGGCACACTTCTCGGTATTGATAAAGAAGAACCTTAAAGAGGGGAATGCATTCCACACGGGAAGTTCGCCTACAACCGCGCCAAGCACTCCACCACCATGAGGAGCCCGTTCATGATCGTCTATGGCTTCGAGAGCCTCACCGCGCTCGATATCCTTCCACTTCCACTTCATGAACGTGCCAATATGGACGTTGTCAAGCGTGCCCAAGCAATGATGAAACTCCATGAAGACACACGAGCTACTATCGAGCAACAAGTCCTTCGCCAAGCATCAAGACTAAACAAGACCAAGAAAGAGATGATCTTTGATGAGGGCGACCTTGTATGGATACACTTGAGTAAAGACCGCTTCCCCAAGGAACGCGACTCCAAGCTAAAGCCACGAGGCGATGGACCATTCAAGGTGCTAAAGAGGATAAACAACAACGCCTATGTGATCGATATACCAACATCGAAGTATCTTGTGAGATCGACATTCAATGTCAAGGACCTCTCACCCTACCATGGCGAAGAGGAAGTTGTGGTTGAAGAGTCGACGACTCTTTCCCAAGGGGGCTGATGCAGCCGTCCTCCGACCGCTACTACATCTACTCCCACGAGCTACCAAGTGGACCCATGACTCGCTTGAGCCAAACTCCTTCAAACTAAGGTGAACTCGCTCCTCTCCTTGTGTGACTTGACACCCTTGGATGGCTTGCTACTTCACACGCAAACTCATGCATCATCAGTACGCAGAAGCCACCGATCGCCAGACGCAGCGGTACTACGGTTGGACGACTGCATTACCGCCTCAAGCGGTCCTACCTCCTCCTCGCTTCGCCACAGAAGCGCTACTCCACGCCTGAAGCAAGGTACTCGGTCATGCAAGTACTGCGATTACCGTGGCTACTACCGCCTCCTACCGCCATCGACGCCTCGACGGAAGCTCCAGGCCCTCAGCGGTACTACCGCTCGAAGCGGTACTACCGGTTACCACTGGTACTACGGTTCCGGACGGTACTACGGTCTGACCCTGATCGCCTAAGTTCGGACCAGTGCCTTGTAACCCAACCTATCATTTATCTCTTCATTCCGAAACTACCCCTGTTTTGTGGTTGGACTATATATAGCCCCCACCCTCTATTGTAAACGCTTAGACTTGGATAATAATAGATATTAAGGAAACCCTTTGAGGACTTATATCTATTGGTCTCATGCTCCTACCAAGGAGCACCGGATTATCCACCCACCTCTTGGATCTTGCTTAAGTGCGTTCAAGTTGTACAAGGCCTTGGGTTCTCGGTGTCTCGCCCCCAAGTCGTCAAGATCTCACCAAGCACCTCCTCCCCCGTTGTTGGCGTGGAGAGCGAGCTTCGCCCAACACCGATCCTAGGGATTATGTTGGACCGGATGCCACCGGCGTGAGGAGTAGGCGTGTATCGTGTTTTGGTGTGTGTGTGTGTTCGTGGTTTTCATCGCCTTCATCGATTTCATCCCCCGACCACCTCGTTCCCCTCGTTTCTCGTGGAATTCGTGAAAGATCGGGCCAACCCCAGGGTTACCCCATAACAGGTCCTAAGTCCGGTACTACCGGTCATGTATGTGCCTGCGCACACCTGTTGGGCCACAGCCCATGTATTCCCCTTACTTACCTATTCGCCTTGTTTATCCCCAAACTACCCTTGTTTAGTGGCTGGCCTATAAATAGAGCCCCCACCCCTCATGTATCCCTTAGGCATAGATGATAGACTAAAGACAACCCCCATTGTGGAATCTCTAGTTTTGCCTCATCCCCTTTACCAAGGGGACCGACTATCGTCACCAACCTCGATTGGACTTTGCATCACGCATCCATCGTTGAACAAGGCCTTGGAGTTCGGTGTCTCGTCTCCAAGTTGTCAAGACCCTCCCCAAGGTGTTCTTCCCTCTCCGATGTGGATTTGAGGGAGCACGTTGACCGATCTTTCCTTGCGAGGATTCTATCGGACCGGTGGCCGCCGTTCGGGAGCAATCGGCCTTGTATCGTGTGAGTTTTGCGTGTGTTCATCGTGTTCTTCGCGAGGTGTGTGTTCGCTTCCGCTACCTTCTCCCTTTCCCCTCGCTATCCCATCGATTTGACCACGAGATCCGTGAAGATCGGGCCACCCAAGAGGTTAACCCCTCCATCATGGGCCTTCGGCCCATGTACCCCTCTATCTCCTCCAAACCCTAGTTTTATCCCCAAACTACCCCTGTTTATGTGGCTGGCCTATAAATAGAGCCCCCACCCCTTCATGTATCCCTTAGGCATAGATGATAGACTAAATACAACCCCCATTGTGGAATCTCTAGTTTTGCCTCATCCCCTTATCCAAGGGGACCGACTATTGTCACCAACCTCGATTGGAATTTGCATCACACATCCATCGTTGAACAAGGCCTTGGAGTTCGACGTCTCATCTCCAAGTTGTCAAGACCCTCCCCAAGGTGTTCTTCCCTCTCCGATGTGGATTTGAGGGAGCACGTTGACCGATCTTTCCTTGCGAGGATTCTATCGGACCGGTAGCCGCCGTTCGGGAGCAATCGGCCTTGTATCGTGTGAGTTTTGCGTGTGTTCATCGTGTTCTTCGCGAGGTGTGTGTTCGCTTCCGCTACCTTCCCCCTTTCCCCTCGCTTTCCCATCGATTTGACCACGAGATCCGTGAAGATCGGGCACCCAAGAGGTTAACCCCTCCATCATCTGGTATCAGCAGCTTTTGGTTGCCACGGATTTCTCATCGATTTGGTCTTTTCCCCATAAATTCGAAAATTTCACCAAAAACAGCACCAATTCGTGTTTTGGATCGATCTGTGATTTGAGTGCGTTTTGGTAGGTTTTGATCTGTTGATTACTTGCTAAACTAGTTGATCTACCTTCCCCTGCGTTCCCATGGCCTAATTACTTGATTTCCCCCATTAATCTGAGGTTTTGGTTCGAGTTTTTCCGCCCAAAACGCGTCCCATTCGAGTTCTGGACGCTCTGGATTCTCCCTTTTTGGGCTCCAGACCGGAGTCTCCGGACCTCCAGACCGGAGTCTCCGCCCCTCCCTGCAGACAGAAAAACTGCAGCACGGTTTTGAGCATAACTTTTGCATTTCAACTCGGATTTTGGTGTTCTTTAGCTCGTTTCGAAGAGGAGAAGGAGCACTACATCATCATCTGCGTTGTTCATTCTATCTACTCCATCCAAATTCTGTGAGCAAGGAGGAAGCCAACAATAAAGGGTGAAGCTCGTTGACGAAAGGTATAACATTCTGCGACTTTTCCCCACTTGCATTCCTTTGTGAACCCCACTATCTTTGCGAGCAACAAACACGTATTGAGACTAGTTCCTCTTATGATTGCTTGGGCTATGCACATTTGATACCTTGTAGATTCCGAGCAAACATTGTGAGCGCTATCTCATATAGTTATCTTGTATATTTGTTGGCACAAGGAAGAGCCAAGTGAAAAAGAAAAAGAGGAAAAAAATATAGAAAAAGGAAAAGAGAAAAATAAAAGAAAGAGATATACATGTGCCTCATAGAATAGGAAGCGCAAGCTCGATGAACATCATATAGGTGGTACTTATTGTGCATATCTTGTGGCCCACCAATTTTGTGTAATCGAACTAGCGTCTCTCCTTGTACTTGTGTGACACGAGCTTATAGTCTTCGCTAGGTAATCATTTGGTTCTTAGCTCACTTTCTCCGTCGCACAAGTCCCATTTATCCCACCGTGTGTGTTTCCTTGTACATATTTCCTATCTTGTGGATTGACTTATTTGCTTTGTGATCATTGTGGTTCTTTACTTGCCAATACAACATCTTGATTTCGGATTGGTTCTTGACATGCCACTTTTCGTACCTATCCATCATAGGCCTTGTGTGTGTTTTTTGGTTAGTAGTTGGTTTTGGTGTTCCGCGTGAACTTCACTTTGCTTAGTTTATTGCTCTCAAGTGTGGCCACTTGTACAATACGATCTTCCAAGGTAAAGTAAGGTTTGACGTTGTATCCCTAACTCCCACTACCACTTCCATATACACCGCTTGGTCTTGTGCATCATGTCTAGGGACTCCGGAACCGAGGCTGATATCTATGAAGAATCCATGATGAGCCACCATGACTACGACTCCACAAGTATAGAGGACATGACGGAGCACAACACCGACAATGGCTCCGCATGCTTTGAGGACCCGGAGCACTACATAGACAACGGCTCCACATGCATAGAATACATGGGGCATGACATCAACTATGGCTCCTCAAGCATGGAAGACTTGGAGCTCTACACCGACAATGGCTCCACATGCTTGGGTGATATGGAGTACTAAACCAACAATTACTCCCCAAGCATGAACGACTTCGAGTACGACATCGACGATGCCTCGCCGAGCATGGAGGACACGGAGAACTTCATCGAGTTTGATGGCTCCTCCACGAGCCATGAAGAATTCCTCCACCACGTGGAGATGGAAGCCTTCACGCCAAGCCGGAGGCGCATCATCAAGATTCCATGACCTTCAAGGCCAAGCGTGCCACACCAAAGGGCACCACCTACTTCGATGATCCACCTCCAAGGCGACAAGCGCCACCACCTAGATGGCGTCAAGCTACATCACCTCCAAGGCGCCAAGCTCCAACTCCTATCCAATCAACAGAGTGGCGTTCAAACAACATATACATCAAGAGGCGCCAAGAAACAAGAATCTTCATCGACAAACATCCTCTCATGAGCATCGCCACCATAAAGAGGACAAGACATCGTCAAAGGCATCTTTGCCACCAAGACGAAGAATTCTTGATGAGCACCAACCATAATGCTCAAGCAAGCTCAAGAAGGCACCACAAGCACAAGAAGAGTGCTGATGTGGACATCCCTACTATTGATACAACCGTTGTACCTACAGCAACACACATACAAGGACCCATCACAAGATCTCGTGCCAAACAACTGAACTATCAGGTACTTTCGTTTCTTGGAACTATTCCTTACATACATGAGAATATGATGCTGCCTAAATCAGAAATGTTTCTTACTCTTAGGAATGATGGACCGAGCATGGATGAGAGGGACAAGCATTGGAGCATGGCCATGCATGGTGATGGCAGCAAGCATGTGATGATCCAAGAGAAGGCCACGGATGAAGATTTCAGAACTTTGAGGCCACCATAATGAAGAAAGAAGGCTTGGACGAAATATTCAAGATCAATACTTACTTAATTCGTCCATAGCATAATATGGTGCTGACACCTTTATTTTGGGCCAGGCCCATGTAATTTTCGCAGATTTTAATTAGCCACTTTTTAGAGTCCAGATTTGAGGGAAAAGGACTTTTAGGGTTGGATTCGCCACCACTTCCATGGCTGGCGAAACCCCACCTTTTCGCCTTAAACGCCCCATAGCCGAACCTTTAGACTCGGATTTTGTTTAGACATTAAGTTAGCCATAGTCGCAACTTCGCCAAGGCTCGAAGGCGTCAGAGGCCTCTTGTACCGCACCTATTCGGATCCCACCTCTTTCAATAAAGCTTTCCTCTTAATCCGCAATATCTTGATTGCAATATTGGTTCTTACTTGTTCTCGATTTGGTAGGAATTAAGACCCTCATGGTCAGCCGATCGTGTTCACGCAGGATCGGTAACCTCCGGAGATTGGCCTAGCGATTGCATTGGCGCCGTGCTCGCACGTGTAGTCGGATCGTCAAGCCGAACTCCACCAAATCGATTATCGCCATCTCATCGAAAGATCGGACACCTTTGCCCTATCAAGTGGTATCGATTTAGGTTGCTCGGTGAGATTTTCTTGTTTTCGTAGATTAGATCTGTTTTACCTATAACCCACTTAAAAGCCAAAAACAGTTAGAGTTTAGATCCATCCCATAACCAATCTCGCCTCGCATTATCTTTTCATCTTTTGCATTGTTGAATTTGTGTCTACATCGTCGCGTCGAGTTCTTGGTCTTAGTGTCTCGTCCTTAGAGTTTCGAGTTCGATCATACTAGTCACCACCACACTCACGATCACCGCCATATATACCCTGCCACCATATTCGCGCCATATACCCCGCCACCATAAAACCCTAATACTCTGCCACCGCCTTCCTACCGCGACACAGATCCGATAAGTTTTTTCTGAAGTGGTACGAGTCCGAGTAGAGTTATTGTTCCTAGTTATTCCTTTTTACTCTCCTTCTTTGTTGTTTCCGTGTTAAGCTAAAGTCCGTGTCGAGCTCCGAGTCCGGTCGTAAGTCCATAAGGAGAGCAAAAAAAAAACGAGTCTGGAACCGCCTCCAAAAAAATTTTCTGGCTATACTATTTTTCGACCCCGGGGATCACTTTTCTCCATCGGCCGTTATAGCGATATTTTTTTGGCGCCTGCGCTTTCGAGCAAAATAAAAATTTCGAAAAATTTTTGGGGCTAACCTCTTTTTAGACCCAGAGATCAGTTCTAGACACTCGCCATCATAGTGATTTTCGCATCTCGGATCGCTTTAGGTGCTATATCATCATACGATTGCTTGTTGTCGCGTCGTGACATCGTTGGTGATCTAGGCTCGCGTCTCTTGCGGTCTAGCCTAGGACCAAAGACCGTCGTTGAGCATTCTTTCAACTTTTGCATTCTGTTTTGATAATTGTGACCCCTTTGCTAAGCCTTCCCGAGCTCCACAGATACTCTCCACGTGCGGTGTTTCGACTCGGTAATCGCTTGGTTCAATCTGGACCCACCGATCCTCGTGGTTGCACATCGCCTTTTCCTGCTGTTTGGTAAGAACTTGTAAGAGCTTCAGATATTGCTTGACGGATTACGCGTGACTTCCACCATATTCATGTAGTATATACATGCTTTTAAGGACTAACCATGAGATACTTCGGAACCCCGCCACCATGACGAACGAAGAACTACATGCCCACTTCTCCGCTCCTGGTCGCGGCTGAAGACGTGGACACGCGCCTGGGGAGTTTGACACCAAGCTCACCAACGCCGTGGACAAGATCGATGGACTCGAAATCCTTCAACGCCAAGCTTGACGTTCGGTTCAAGGAGCTTGAACCGATTGCCCGCACCGGCACACCCACATGGTGCATGACGCATTCCGATCACGGCTCGGACTTGCTGATGCTGCCGCCGCACCCGCGGCTCTGCTGCGGCCAGCGTTCCTCGGACTTCCGTGGGCTTGCTGCGACATTGGGGACGACGGGTACTACTACGACCCGACGACGATCTGTTTGACGAGGAGGTTGAACAACCTCCACAGTACCTGGTCGTCCCGACATTACTACCGCAACGCCGCCCACCAGATGCGTCGATGATGATCATGTTGCAAAGCTTAAATTAAATATTCCATCTTTTGAGGGTAAATATAATCGATGCATATCTTACATGGGAGATGGAAGTAGAACAACGTTTGCATGCTTAAAATATCCCGAGAATATGCGTGTTAGTCTGCTACATGTGAATTTACTAAATTTGCTTCCCTTTGGTGGTCCGAGTATTGTCGTTTAAATCCTACTACTATTCCTAGTACTTGGACTGCTTTAAAACTGCTATGCGTGTTCGTTTGTACCTCCCACTTATCAACGTGATTTACTAAAGAATCGACACGCTTAGAGCAAGGAAAATTTCGTAGAAGAGTATTATCGTGAATTGCAAACGGGGATGGTTAGGTGTGGTCTTGTAGAATCTAATGAACAAATGCTTGCGTTTCTTTGGTGGATTAAACAAGGACATTCAAAGACATATTAGATTATAAGGAATATAATTCTATCACTCGTTTGTTTCATCTTGCTTGCAAAGCTGAACGTGAAGTGAAGGATCGCCAACCACCGTGGAGGAGGACTAATAATTCTGCAGGTCGCACATCCACTTGGACATCCCGACAATCAGCCTCGTGATTCGCCTCGGCTACTACCACATCCAAGGCCACCACAAGATTTCCATGCTCCTCCACCATCATCCAATGCTCCCGTCAGAGTGCATCTTCTATGGCTTCCACGGTAAGACTAAGGATATACAATGCCGCAAGTGTCGGGGTTTTGGTCATATTGAGAGATGGCACAACACAACGTGTGATGATGGTGCGAGAAGATGGTGAATACGATTCATGAGTGACTTCGATGAAGATACACTAGCCCTTATTTCGCCGAGATGGAGACAATTCGATGATGATGACGAGCCGAGGTAATGGGAGCTGAGTCACGATCAATACAAGAGTTTAATTACACAACGTGTTGAGTGTGCAATTGAGCAAATCTGAGCAAGATCAACGCCACAACCTGTTCCAAACACGTGTTGTCAAGGAAAGAGCTATACAGATCATCATTGATGGAGGGAGTTGTAATAATCGCCGGTGTTGACATGGTAGAGAAGCTTGCGCTTCCAACAAGACAACGCCCACATTCATACTACATCCAATGGTTTGAGAGTTCTCGAAGATCAAGGTAACAAGAACGCACGCTGCGTGCATTTTACTATTGGTACATATTCGATTTTGTTGATTGTGATGTTGTACCTATGCAAGCTTGTTCTTTGTTACTTGGTAGACCATGGCAATTTGATAGAGAATCTGTTCATAATGGCAAAACTAACCACTATACTCTTATGCATGATGGAAAGAAAATTGGTCTAAAACCTATGACTTTAACAGATTTTAAAAGATGATCTTGCTAGAGCTAGTAGAGCTAAACCGAGGAGAAAAATAAAAGTGAGAATCGATTGTTGCTGCAGATTTTATACCACCAAAGAACACTAAATCTGATTCTACACATGCTACTGAAATTGCTTGAAGAGTCCATGTATGCTTGCAAATAAAATTGATATTGCTGAACTAGATGTAAACAATACTCAATGTTATGCAATTGTATGCAAAGAGGTTTTGTTTTCATTTGAGGATATGCCTCCTTCTTTGCCACCCGCTATTGCTAACCTTTTGCAGGAATATGAGGACGTATTTCCCGCTGAGTTGCCACCAGGACTACCTCCTATTAGAGGAATTGAGCATCAAATTGATCTAATTCCTGGTGCCACGTTGCCCAACCGCGCGCCATATAGAACCAATCCAGAGGAGACAAAGGAGATACAACGCCAAATTCAGGAACTACTCGAGAGATCATATTCGTGAGTCCCTTAGTCCTTGTCTGTTCCTATTATTTTGGTGCCTAAGAAAGATGGTTCTTCGCATGTGTACCGATTGTAGAGCTATCAATAATATTACTATTCGATATCGTCATCCTATTCCACGCTTAGATGACATGCTTGATGAATTGAGTGGCTCTACCATGTTTTCTAAAGTTGATTTATGAGTGGTTACCACCAGATTCGTATGAAATTAGGAGATGAATGGAAAACAGCATTTAAAACTAAGTTCGGTTTATATGAGTGGTTAGTAATGCCGCTTTGGTTTAACTAATGCACCTAGCACTTTCATGAGATTAATGAACGAAGTTTTACGTGCTTTCATTGGACGCTTTGTGGTAGTCTACTTTGATGATATTCTGATTTATAGCAAATCTTTAGAGGAACATTTGGACCATTTACGTCTTGTTTTCAATGCTTTACGTGATGCACGCTTGTTTGGTAACCTTGAGAAGTGCACCTTTTGCACCAATCGAGGCGCTTTCTTGGCTATGTTGTTACATCACGGTATTGAAGTGGATCCACCAAGATTGAAGCTATTGAGAATTGGCCGAGCCCAAGACGGTCACACAAGTGAGGAGTTTTCTTGGCCTCGCTGGTTTTTATAGGCGCTTTGTCAAAGACTTTGGATCAATTGTCACTACCTGAATGAGCTTACCAAGAAGGATGTGCCCTTTGTTTGGGGCGATGCACAACAACAGCCTTCGTCATATTGAAAGATAAGCTAACACATGCTCCTTTACTACAACTTCCGATTTTACTAAGACTTTTGAGCTTGAATGTGATGCTAGTGGAATTGGTTTGGGAGGGTGTTATTACAAGAGGAAAACTGTTGCATATTTTAGTGAGAAATTGAGTGGGGCTAGTGAACTATTCTACTTATGATAAAGAATTATATGCGTTGGTTCGGACATTAGAAACTTGGCAACATTATCTATGGCCTAAGGAATTTGTTATTCATTCGATCATGAATCTTTGAAGCATATTCGTAGTCAAGCTAAGTTGAATCGCGTCATGCAAAGTGGGTTGAATTTATTGAGTCTTTCCTTATGTTATCAAACACAAAAGGGTAAAGATAATATTATTCTTGATGCTTTGTCACGCCGTTATGCTTTGTTATCTCAACTTGACTTCAAAATATTTGGATTGGAAACTATTAAGGAACAATATGTGCATGATGCTGAATTTAAAGATGTGTTGGAATTGTAGAGATGGTAGAACTTGGAACAAGTTCGTCTTCAATGATGGATTTGTGTTCGTGCTAACAAACTATGCATTCGGATAGCTCTGTTGTCTTTTGTTGTTACAGAGGCGCATGGAGGAGGATTGATGGGACACTTTGGTGTCAAGAAGACGGAGGATGTTCTTGCTACACACTTCTTTTGGCCACGTGCGTCGAGATGTTGAGAGATTTGTGGCACGCTGCAATACTTGTCAAAAAGCTAAGTCTCGCCTTAATCCACATGGTTTGTATATGCCTCTTCCTTCCTAGTGTTCCTTGGGAGGATATTTCTATGGACTTTGTTTTGGGATTTCCACGAACACGAAGGGAGGATAGTATTTTGTTGTTGTGGATCGGTTTTCTAAGATGGCACACTTTATTCCTTGTCATAAAGCGGATGATCTGCGCATATTGCTGATTTGTTCTTTCGTGAAATTGTTCGTTTGCATGGTGTGCCAAATACTATTGTCTCGATCGTGATACTAAATTTCTTAGCCACTTTTGGAGATGTTTATGGGCTAAGTTGGGGACTAAATTGCTGTTTAGTACTACATGTCATCCCCAAATGATGGTCAAACTGAAGTAGTAAATAGAACTTTGTCTACTATGTTACGGGCTGTTTAAAGAAGAACTTAAAATTGTGGGAAGAGTGTTTACCTCATATAGAATTTGCTTATAATCGTTCATTGCATTCTACCACAAAGATGTGCCCATTTGAGATTGTGTATGGTTTTGTTCCTCGTGCACCTATTGATTTATTGCCTTTACCTTCTTGATTGCAACATAATTTGGATGCTACACAACGCGCTGAAATGATATTAAACTTGCATAAGACTACTAAAGATAACATTGAACACATGAATGCTAAGTATAAACTTGCTGGGAATAAAGGGAGAAAGCATGTTGTGTTTGATGTTGGCGATCTTGTTTGGTTACATTTGCGTAAAGATCGTTTTCCTGATTTACGCAAGTCTAAGTTAATGCCACGTCTTGCTGGTCCCTTTAAGGTGTTAGAGAGAATCAATGATAATGCATATAAACTTGAGTTGCTGCAGACTTTGGTGCAGTTAGTCCTACATTTAACATTGCAGATTTGAAGCCTTACTTTGGTGAGGAAGATGAGATTGCGTCGAGACGACTTCAATTCAAGAAGGGGCATGATGTGGACATCCCTACTATTGATACAACCGTTGTACCTACTGAACACACAGACAAGGACCCATCACAAGATCTCGTGCCAAACAACTGAACTATCAGGTACTTTCGTTTCTTGGAACTATTCCTTACATACATGAGAATATGATCTGCCTAAATCGAAATGTTTCTTACTCTTAGGAATGATGGACCGAGCATGGATGAGAGGGACAAGCATTGGAGCATGGCCATGCATGGTGATGGCAGCAAGCATGTGATGATCCAAGAGAAGGCCACGGATGAAGATTTGAACTTTGAGGCCACCATAATGAAGAAAGAAGGCTTGGACGAAATATTCAAGATCAATACTTTACGAATTCGTCCATAGCATAATATGGTGTCATGACACCTTTATTTTGGGCCAGCCCATGTAATTTTCGCAGATTTTAATTAGCCACTTTTAGAGTCCGTATTTGAGGAAAAGGACTTTTAGGTTGGATTCGCCACCACTTCCATGGCTGGCGAAAAACCCCACTTTTCGCTTAACACGCCCATAGCGAACCTTTAGACTCGGATTTTGTTTAGACATTAAGTTAGCCATAGTCAACTTCGCCAAGGCTCGAGCGTCATGAGGCCTCTTGTACTGCACCTATTCGTGATCCCACCTCTTTCAATAAAGCTTTCCTCTTAATCCGCAATATCTTGATTGCAATATTGGTTCTTACTTGTTCTCGATTTCGGTAGGAATTAAGACCCTCTGGTCGGTGATCGTGTTCACGCAGGATCGGTAACCTCCAGGAGATTGGCCTAGCGATTGCATTGGCGCTCGTGCTCGCACGTGTAGTCGGATCGTCAAGCCCGAACTCCACCAAATCGATTATCGCCATCTCATCGAAAGATCGGACACCTTTGCCCTATCAAGTGCCAAGGCAAATGATCACCATCGTGAGTGTCATGTGGATGACCAAGTGCGCCACCTACATCAACCATCGGAAAATCACGCCAATGACCTCCGTCGACACCATCATAGGGCACCTTCAACTACCCGTTCCACCACCACAATGGCACCAAGAGCAAGCCTTCCTCCACGCCATCAAGCTTCAATGCCTACGCTTGACTTCCACGACCTCGCCAATGAGGAAAATGTAGACCTCTACTTCGCCAAGTTGGATAGCATGAGCCTACTTCCACCACTACTACGAGATGGACACAAGACGGTCAAGCATGGGATTTTCCCGTCGACTAAGCAGGCGAGCGATGATTCCCATCTTATGGCATCCAACCTTGAAGGCGACAAGGTCAAGAATGGTGAGCATGGGATTTTCCCTTCACCAAAGGAGGCGCTTGGAGTTGAGGAAACCGAGCCTATCCCCATGTGCTTGAGTGATGATGTGGTACCAATACCATGTGAGTATGAGAGCCACTTAGCCCACTTGAGTGAGAACAAGAGTGAGATGAGTGACTCCACCTTATGTGAGATTGAGTGCTTCCACTTTGAGGGCATGAGTGATACACCGAGTGAGTTGAGAGTGGTAGTTGATAGGTCAAGTGAGACCATTTATATTTCTAACAACTTACCCTCTACCTCTAGTGTGTTCTCTTATGTTGTGCTAGGTTCCATGGATGAAGACGCGCCAAGCCATGAAGCAATGTTGCCTCAATTGGAGAAGATGTACATGGTGCACGAAGATGATGTTATGCCATGGCTACATCAAGAAGACGAAGTCGTCCACAAGGAGGCCACTACTTCCACAACACCCACTTCATATGAGAGGTATGAACAAGGTAACAATAAGGGTGTTGATGATGCCATGATCCCACTAGTGGACATGATGAATTGTGAGGATATGCATGTTATGGATGATACTTGTGACATTACATATGCTTCATTCATATTCCCATGTGATGCTTTGACTTTGCATAATATTGCTTATGTGGAATTGTTTGATTGCGATACGATTTCCATAAACATGCCATGCTATGCATCTTGTGTGTATCCTCCAATTGCTTCGGACTTGCCTTGTCATGCTAGTCATTCAATTTCACCCGTTGCTTGCGATAAGATGAATGCTTGCTATTTCACTTGTTTTGCTTGCAACCATATTGATCATATCCGTTATAATGAGACGGCCCCCATAGCTTTCTCAATTTTTGGAGATTTTGATGATTGCCATGATAAGCATGTTCCCCACTTGCATACTCACCATGCATCTATTTCATACTTGATTGACATTAATGGTGATGTGCACAAGAAAAGATACGTCATGATGGATGATGTGTATCTCTACCATGCACACACATTCTTCCTTTTGTGTATGATGTGTGTAGGTACCCGCACTATCATGTCAACCTCGGTTGAGCACGAGTTGACAAAAAGAGCTCTAGAGAGCATCCCACAAGTGAGTTCAAGATCGAACCCAGCTCTGATACCTTTTGCATGCTTTGCATCTTTCATGTTGGCAAATTGCTCTTTCCTATGGTTTGATTGCAAGCATGTTGATGGTATTATCTCACCTTGTGACATTCATGTTTCTTTGCTTTTGGATAATGATGCTTTGTGTGTTGCAACAAAAATGTTGAACAAATTCCCTTTCCGATGTTTTGTGTGCAACCATAATGCCATTAAGAGCATGTATTGCCATGAGAGCTTCCAAGAATCTCGTCTTGTTGTTGCAACAAACATAAGGACCACTTGCTCTTTCATTTGGTTTGTTTGCAAACATGCCGTTTTTTCTTCCGCTTGGGATACTCATATTCCCATGATATTTGCTATCGATGATTTGTGCGTGACATCCAACATGTCGAACAATTTCTCTTTCCAATGGTTGGTTGGCACACATAATGATGTTGTTTTGGATATTCCTCCTTTTGTGTTTTTGCCAAATTCTCCTAGTTTTGCATCAAAGATGTTGATCAAATTTCTATTCGATGGCTTTGAATGCCACAATAAGATGTTATTTGGAGTTTTTGAGTTCCCACATTTGGATGATTTTGCAACGACTTCCATGCACCTTGACCTTGCATATGCATCTCGTTCGCTATACTTGAGTTGTGCTAATCGTGTGGTGAACAAGAATGGACATGCCACATTTGACACCAAAATGCATACACGTCAACCTCTATGGACTATATGTTGACAAGAAGAACCGAAGAGAGTTACCTATGGATACCCTTCATCGAGCTATCTCTACAAGATAAGGTGACTTCCTTCTACTTGAGGACTCATGCAATAATCTTCATGAATTGGCTACGCTTTGAGTGTTGCTTCGCTTTTGTTGTGAACTTTGTAGGCTTCATGGAAGGTGAAGGAACATTGAAGTGTTGTCAAGTCAATTTTCTCGAGGACGACTATATGGTGAACCCCAGGATCAAGAATGATGCAGCCCGTCCTACGACCGCTACTACATCTACTCCCACAAGCTCCCCAAGTGGACCCATGACTCGCGCCCGAGCCAAATTCCTTCAAGCTAAGGTTAACTCGCTCCTCTCCTTGTGTGACTTCGATACACCCTTGGATGGTCTGCTACTTCATACCCATACCTTGTGCATCATCAGGTACGAAGAGAAGAACCCACAGGACGGAGGAGCACCAGCAGAAGAGACCAAATGCTCTCTGTCGTACTCTGGGACACGGCCTTACTCATTACAGCGGCACTATCACTGCTACCGCCAACAACAGAAGGTCCCAGAGCTAGCCAAATGATCTCTCATCGGGCGGTACTACTCGAGATCCAGTACTACCGGTACTCTACTACCGCCACCAATGTCAGAAGGCCCAACAAGTCCCGGGCGACAAGCGGTACTACTGGGCCAGAAGCGGTACTACGCATGACGGTACTACAGGTCGAGCTGGGCCGTACTCTGGGAAAGGCCTGAACATGTTAATTCGGCCCAGCGCCTTGTAACCCCCTCTATATTTCGCTATTTGTTCCCAAAATACCCCTGTTTATGTGGTTGGTCTATATATAGCCCCTACCCTCTATTGTAAACCCTAGACTTGGATAATAATAGATATTAAGGAAACCCTTTGAGGAACTTATATCTATTGGTCTCATGCTCCTACCAAGGAGCACCGGATTATCCACACCCCTCTTGGATCTTGCCTAGTGCGTTCAAGTTGTACAAGGCCTTGGGTTCTCGGTTTCTCGCCCCCAAGTCGTCAAGATCTCACCAATTACCCCATCCCCCGTTGTTGGTGTGGAGAGCGAGCTTCGCCCAACACCGATCCTAGGGATTATGTTGGATCAGTTGCCACCGGCGTGAGGAGTAGGCGTGTATCGTGTTTTGGCGTGCGTGTGTTCGTGGTTTTCATCTCCCTCCTCGATTTCATCCTCCGACCACCGCTTTCCCCCTCGTTTCTCGTGGAATTCGTGAAAGATCGGGCCAACCCTAGGGTTACCCCATAACATATTGGTATCAAGAGCACGGTTGATCACGAATTTCCCCCCAATTTTTCTTTTATCCACCTTAAAATCTAAAATCCCACCAAAAAGAGCCCCAATTTGCCTTTGAATCGATCTATGGATTTGGTGCGTTTTTCGTGGTTTTGGTCCATAGATCTGTTGCGTTTGGAGTCGATCTATAGCCCCTGTTGTTCCTACCCCAGCCTTTCGGTCAGATTTCCCACGGATTTGAGGTTTGTGTCAAGTGGATCTCGTTTTCGTTCTTGTTACTGACCGGTGGTACCGCAAGATTACCAGCGGTACTACCGCCTTCAGATTACCGCCCGTGCAGCGGTACTACCGACAAAGAAAGGTTTTTCCTTCTTCTTGACGCCTCATTTTCGTTTGCTGACTTTTCCCCTTGAGCTTGTTCGTGTTTCGCGTGTTTGTCGCCATCTTAATACAAGCTTCCGCATCAAAGTCATCCCGCGCTCAACGACACCGCGACACTCGAACATCATCCCCCACCAACGGTTGCAAGTCGTCAACAATACCAAAGGTATAACTTGCACCACCTTGACAGCCCCATTTCTTCCTTTGTGTGTAACTATCCTATGAGAGCAACTCATTTTGTGTTTGTCTAAGCATTGTGCACTTGCCTTCGGAAAGTGAGAGTGTGAGGCCAAATACAAAAGCTAACATAGTAGCATAGCAAGCGAGAAAAAGGAAAAGAATCAAAAAAAAGGGAAAAAGAAAAAGATAGAATAGAAAGATACATAGTCTCCCAATACAAAGAGAATACCAAGCTTGTAAGCCAAGAAAGAGAGAAGAAAGAGCGCACCGAGGCAAGTGCACAAATCTATTGCTTATCCTCTTTCGGCAAACGAGTTGTGGTCTCTCCTTGTGTTGGCACGACAACCGAGCGTAGTCTTCGTTAGGACCTTTTGTGCTTATTTTCATAGTCGTGCTAACCCCGTTATTCTCCACGTGTGTGTTTTCCGTGTTTTTGTAGATCGTATCCTTTTGCTTTTGATCTTTGGTTCTTTAACACGTAGGACAATAACCTTTTGCTTGGATCGTTTTGTTTGGTTTTCCACAATCCTAACCTTCCACCAAAAAGCTTTTGAGAGTTGTAGCATATTTGTGTGTGCGTTTCTTGCCATTTCACTTTGCACGCTATTCGCTCATTTGTGTGGAAATTGGTTTGATATAATCTCCAAGGTGAGGTAAAAGGCTAACTCTCCACACCCTTTCTCTCCATATACACCCTTGTTGGCTTTGCATCATGGACAGGCATGGAGAGCCATCCCAACCACCACCACCTCCGGAGGATGACACACAATTCATGACAAGATGGGACCATTGGAAGGTCCGAGGAGAATTCAACTATCGTTGTGAAGCTCTTGAGCGGCGCCAAGATGAACAATTTAGCGAGGCCCGTGTGGAATTCAAGAACATCGACAACCGCTTCGAAGAAGTCCGTGGCCAAATGCATGCCATGCAACACAACCTCGGTCATGAAAATGAAGCTCTTGGTCGTGCACTCGCCTCAACGGATGAGAAGCTTCAACGCATCATTGATGGACTCGCAAGGCCACGCTCGCGCGAATCAAGCTCATCTCGGCACTCCTCAAGTGAATCAAGTGCACCTTGCCGTCACGCTTCAAGGCACCGGGATGGACCCGTTCTTCAATCCATGAGCTCTTCGCAAGCGGTACCATCTCCACGTCACGCTGCAACGTCAAGCTATGATGGTGACCTCTCCGCAAGACCTCCAAGGCGAGCGAAAACCACAACCAAGGGCACTTGTGATTAAACAAGAGCAACCTCGCATGGACCACCAAGGCCATCGACGTCGACATGCCCCTTCAACAACAAGTGAAGCTTCCGAAGAGGACGAACAAGATCACCGTCGACGGGAAGCACTCGAAGATCCCCCAAGGCGTCGTCGGCAACATGATGGTCATGACGAGCCTCCCCTACACCAAGAAGAAGAGAAGCCCATTGCGCATGCGGCTCGACGTCCTCCTCGCCACATGGCGCAAGCTAATGCTCCTCGGCATCAACCACGACAAGAACAAGAGCAAGCTCCCCAAGCTCGTCGTGAGGACCATCAACCTCCTCCTCGTCCTCAACAGCGACAACAAAACGAGCAAGGTCCCCAAGGTCGTCGTCAACAACAAGTTCCACCACCAAACGCGGCACCTCAACAACAGCAAGAGCAACGCAACAATCACCAAGCAAGACATGAGAGCTCGGATGATGATGATGACCGTCCAAATCATGGCAACCGCATCAAGACCGCAATGGAGAAGAAACTTTTGGCAAGCTCAAGTTCACCATGCCAAAGTTCACCGGTTCCAATGAGTCCGAGGAATATCTCTCTTGGGAACTCAAGGTCGACAAAATTTTCCGCAAGCACAACTATAGCAATGAGAAGGTTATGGCCATGGCATCCCTCGAGTTTGATGAGTATGCCAACCTTTGGTGGGAACAAGTCCAACTCGCTCGCGAAGCAAAAGAAGAGCCTCCAATCGCAACTTGGCAAGATATGAAGGCTCATGAGATCCCGCTTTGTTCCTTCACACTACACGCATGACCTCTTCAACAAGCTTCAAACGCTTAGTCAAGGGACAAAGACCGTGGAAGAGTACTTCAAGCAAATGGAGCTCAACATGATCCGTGCCAACATTGAAGAGCGAGATGAGCAAACAATGGCATGCTTCCTCAATGGCTTCAACCATCCCATCAAGCGCATCACCGAGTTCCAAAAGTACAACAACATGGTTGAGCTTGTGCACATCGCATCGAAGGCCGAGCTCAAGTGCAAGAGGACATAAAGTACAACAAGCCAAAGACGTACTTCACCTACAAGCAAGCGCCAACCACTTGATAGGGCAAAGGTGTCCGATCTTTCGATGAGATGGCGATAATCGATTTGGTGGAGTTTGGGCTTGACGATCCGACTACACGTGCGAGCACGAGCGCCAATGCAATCGCTAGGCGAATCTCCTGGAGGTTACCGATCCTGCGTGAACACGATCAGCCTGACCAGCGAGGGTCTTAATTCCTACCTGAAATCGAGAACAAGTAAGAAGCAAATTAAGATATTGCGGATTAAGAGGAAAGCTTTATTGAAGAGGTGGGATCCTGAATAGGCGCGAAGTACAAGAGGCCTCTGCGACGCTCGAGCCTTGGCGAAGTTGCTATGATCGCTAACTTAATGTCTAAACAAAATCCGAGTCTAGGGGGTCGGCTATGGGGAGTATTTAAGCGCGAAAAGGTGGGGTTTCGGCCAGCTAGGGAAGTGGTGGCCGAATCCAACCCTAAAAGTCCTTTTCCCCTCAAATACGGACTCTAAAAAGTGGCTAATTAAAATCCTGCGAAAATTACATGGGCCTGGCGTAAAATAAAGGTGTCGCAGCACCATATTAAGCTATGGACGAATTCATAAAGTATTGATCTTGAATATTTCGTCCAAGCCTTCTTTCTTCATTATGGTGGCCTCAAAGTTCTGAAATCTTCATCCGTGGCCTTCTCTTGGATCATCACATGCTTGCTGCCATCTCCATGCATGGCCATGCTCCAATGCTTGTCCCTCTCATCCATGCTTGGTCCATCATTCCTAAGATTAAGAAACATATCTGATTTATGCAGCATCATATTCTCATGTATGTGAGGAATAGTTCCAAGAAACGAAAGTACCTGATAGTTAAGTTGTTTGGCACGAGATCTTGTGATGCGTCCTTGTATGTGTGTTGCTGTAGGTACAACGGTTGTATCAGTAGTAGGGATGTCCACATCATGCTCCCCTTCTTGAATTGAAGTCGTCCTCGACGCAATCTCATCTTCCTCACCAAAGTAAGGCTTCAAATCTGCAATGTTAAATGTAGGACTAACCGTACCAAAGTCTGCAGGCAACTCAAGTTTATATGCATTATCATTGATTTTCTCTAACACCTTAAAGGGACCAGCAGCACGTGGCATTAACTTAGACTTGCGTAAATCAGGAAAACGATCTTTACGCAAATGTAACCAAACAAGATCGCCAACATCAAACACAACATGCTTTCTCCCTTTATCCCTAGCAAGTTTATACTTAGCATTCATGTGTTCAATGTTATCTTTAGTAGTCTTATGCAAGTTTAATATCATTTCAGCGCGTTGTGTAGCATCCAAATTATGTTGCACCGAAGAAGGTAAAGACAATAAATCAATAGGTGCACGAGGAAAAAAACCATACACAATCTCAAATGGGCACATCTTTGTGGTAGAATGCAACAAACGATTATAAGCAAATTCTATATGAGGTAAACACTCTTCCCACAATTTTAAGTTCTTCTTTAAAACAGCCCGTAACATAGTAGACAAAGTTCTATTTACTACTTCAGTTTGACCATCAATTTGGGGATGACATGTAGTACTAAAGAGCAATTTAGTCCCCAACTTAGCCCATAAACATCTCCAAAAGTGGCTAAGAAATTTAGTATCACGATCAGAGATAATAGTATTTGGCACACCATGCAAACGAACAATTTCACGAAAGAACAAATCAGCAATATGCTAAAGATCATCCGTTTATGACAAGGAATAAAGTGCCATCTTAGAAAACCGATCCACAAAACAAAATACTATCCCTCCCTTACGTGTTCGTGGCAATCCCAAAACAAAGTCCATAGAAATATCCTCCCAAGGAACACTAGGAGCAGGAAGAGGCATATATAAACCATGTGGATTAAGGCGAGACTTAGCTTTTGACAAGTAGTGCGTGCCACATCTCTCAACATCTCGACGCATCGTGGCCAAAAGAAATGTGCGGCAAGAACATCCTCCGTCTTCTTGACACCAAAGTGTCCCATCAATCCTCCTCCATGCCCCAGTAACAACAAAAGGCGAACGAGCTATACGAATGCATAGTTTGTTAGCACGGAACACAAATCCATCATTGAAGACGAACTTGTTCCAAGTTCTACCATCTCTACAATTCTGCAACACATCTTTAAATTCAGCATCATGCACATATTGTTCCTTAATAGTTTCCAATCCATATATTTTGAAGTCAAGTTGAGATAACAAAGCATAACGGCGTGATAAAGCATCAGCAATAACATTATATTTACCCTTTTTGTGTTTGATAACATAAGGAAAAGACTCAATAAATTCAACCCACTTTGCATGACGACGATTCAACTTAGCTTGACTACGAATATGCTTCAAAGATTCATGATCAGAATGAATAACAAATTCCTTAGGCCATAGATAATGTTGCCAAGTTTCTAATGTCCGAACCAACGCATATAATTCTTTATCATAAGTAGAATAGTTCAGACTAGCCCCACTCAATTTCTCACTAAAATATGCAACAGGTTTTCCTCTTGTAATAACACCCTCCCAAACCAATTCCACTAGCATCACATTCAAGCTCAAAAGTCTTAGTAAAAGCAGGAAGTTGGAGTAAGGGAGCATGTGTTAGCTTATCTTTCAATATGACGAAGGCTGTTGTTGTGCATCGCCCCAAACAAAGGGCACATCCTTCTTGGTAAGCTCATTCGGTGACGCAAATTGATCCAAAGTCTTTGACAAAGTGCCTATAAAAACCAGCGAGGCCAAGAAAACTCCTCACTTGTGTGACCGTCTTGGGCTGCGGCCAATTCTCAATAGCTTCAATCTTGGCTGGATCCACTTCAATACCCTGTGATGTAACAACATAGCCAAGAAACGCAACTCGATTGGTGCAAAAGGTGCACTTCTCAAGGTTACCAAACAAACGTGCATCACGTAAAGCATTAAAAACAGCACGTAAATGGTCCAAATGATCCTCTAAAGATTTCTATAAATCAGAATATCATCAAAGTAGACTACCACAAAACGTCCAATGAAAGCACGTAAAAATTCGCTCATTAATCTCATGAAAGTGCTAGGTGCATTAGTTAAACCAAACGGCATTACTAACCACTCATATAAACCGAACTTAGTTTTAAATGTTGTTTTCCATTCATCTCCTAATTTCATACGAATCTGGTGGTAACCACTATGCAAATCAACTTTAGAAAACATGGTAGAGCCACTCAATTCATCAAGCATGTCATCTAAACGTGGAATAGGATGACTATATAGAATAGTAATATTATTGATAGCTCTACAATCAGTACACATGCGCGAAGAATCATCTTTCTTAGGTACCATAATAATAGGAACAACACAGGGGCTAAGGGACTCACGAATATGATCTCTGTCGAGTAGTTCCTGAATTTGGCGTTGTATCTCCTTTGTCTCCTCTGGATTGGTTCTATATGGCGCGCGGTTGGGCAACGTGGCACCAGGAATTAGATCAATTTGGTGCTCAATTCCTCTAATAGGAGGTAGTCCTGGTGGCAGCTCAGCGGGAAAGACGTCCTCATATTCCTGCAAAAGGTTAGCAATAGCGGGTGGCAAAGAAGGAGGCATATCCTCAAATGAAAACAAAACCTCTTTGCAAACAATTGCATAACATTGAGTATTGGTTACATCTAGTTCAGCAATATCAATTTTATTTGCAAGCATACATGGACTCTTCAAACGAATTTCATTAGCATGTGTAGAATCAGATTTAGTGTTCTTTGGTGGTATAAAATCTGCAGCAAAAATCTGATTCTCACTTTTATTTTTCTCCTCAGTTTTAGCTCTACTAGCTCTAGCAAGATCATCTTTTAAGCTCCTGTATTGATCAGCAGCTTCAGCTCCATTACCTCTGTCTCTTCATCAGCATCAGAATTGTCTCCATCTCGAGCAGAAATAAGGGCTAGTGTATCTTCATCAAAGTCACTCGCTGAATCGTACTGACCATCTTCTCGCACCATCATCACACATTGTGTTGTGCACTGTCTCTCAATATGACCAAAACCCCAGCACTTGCGGCATTTTATATCCTTTGTCTTACCCGTGGAAGCCATAGAAGATGCACTACGAGCAGGAGCACTGGATGATGGTGGAGGAGCAGCTGGAAATCTTGTGGTGGCCTTGGATGTGGTAGTAGCTGGTGGCAAATCACGAGGAGGTGCTGATTGTCGGGATGTCCAAGTGGATGTGCGACCTGCTGAATTATTAGTCCTCCTCCATGGTGTTTGGCGATCCTGCACTTCACGTTCAGCTTTGCAAGCAAGATGAAACAAACGAGCGATAGAATTATATTCCTTATAATCTAAGATGTGCTGAATGTCCTTGTTTAATCCACCAAAGAAACATGCAAGCATTTGTTAATTAGATTTAACAAGACCACACTGAACCATCCCCGTTTGCAATTCCTGATAATACTCTTCTACAAAAATTTTCCCTTGCTCTAAACGTGTCAGATTCTTTAGTAAATCACGTTGATAAGTAGGAGGTACAAAACGAACACGCATAGCAGTTTTTAAAGCAGTCCAAGTACTAGGAATAGTAGTAGGATTTAAGCGACAATACTCAGACCCAAGGGAAGCAAATTTAGTAAATTCACATGTAGCAGCACTAACACGCATATTCTCAGGATATTTTAAGCATGCAAAACGTTGTTCTACTTCCATCTCCCATGTAAGATATGCATCAGGATTATATTTACCCTCAAAAGATGGAATATTTAATTTAAGCTTTGCAACATGATCATCATCACGTACCGGTGGTCGAGCGTTGCGGTAGTAATGTCGGGGACGGCCAGCAGGTACCTGTGGAGGTTGTTTGATGCAGCCCGACCTACGGTCGTTACTACATCAAGGTCTCCAACTTACGCCAAGTCGCCATGGACTCCAAAGGTGAATCCGTTCCTCTATGAAAGCTCACTTCCTACCCTATTGAATGGTATGCTACTTCATACTCCGTCACATATTCATGATAGGTTCACACCGACCAAGACGGAGGAAGGCTTGGAGCATCAAGCCCGACAAGACGGAAGCTTGGAAGAGGAGGAAGAAGACAGATCGCGTTGCCGAGTTCAAGCGGTACTACCGGTCGGTGAACCGTACTACCGGTCAGTACTACACCACCTGCTACCGCCATCTTGAAGGCTGCGCCATCGCCACTGGATGCCCCGGTACTGGCTTGCGGTACTACCGGTCCCCAAAGCGGTACTACCGGTGATGACGGTACTCTGGGTCCCAAGTCGATTACTACGGTCATGTCGATTACTGCGCACTAGTTGGGCCACAGCCCATGTATCCCCCCTTTACTTACCTATTCGCCTAGTTTATTCCCAAACTACCCTTGTTAAGTGGTTGGCCTATAAATAGAGCCCCCACCCCTCATGTATCCCTTAGGCATAGATGATAGCCTAAAGAAAACCCCCATTGTGGAATCTCTAGTTTTGCCTCATCCCCTTTACCAAGGGGACCGACTATCGTCACCAACCTCGATTGGACTTTGCATCACGCATCCATCGTTGAACAAGGCCTTGGAGTTCGGTTTCTCGCCCCAAGTCGTCAAGACCCTCCTCAAGGTGTTCTTCCCTCTCCGATGTGGATTTGAGGGAGCACGTTGACCGATCTTTCCTTGCGAGGATTTTATCGGACCGGTGGCCGCCGTTCGGGAGCAATCGGCCTTGTATCGTGTGAGTTTTGCGTGTGTTCATCGTGTTCTTCGCGAGGTGTGTGTTCGCTACCTTCTCCCTTTCCCTCGCTTTCCCATCGATTTGACCACGAGATCCGTGAAGATCGGGCACCCAAGAGGTTAACCCTCCATCATCTGTATCGTGACTTTTGGTTGCCACGGATTTCTCATCGATTTGGTCTTTTCCCCATAAATTCGAAAATTCCACCAAAAACAGCCCCAATTCGTGTTTTGGATCGATCTGTGATTTGAGTGCGTTTTGGTAGGTTTTGATCCGTGGATTGCTTGCTAAACTTGTTGATCTACCTTCCTTTGCGTTCCCATGGCCTAATTCCTTGATTTCCCCCTTCGATTTGGTGTTTTTCTTGAAGATTTTCCGCCCAAATCACCCCAAAATCGCGAAAACGCGTCAAATCTGGGCATCCCAGGTCCAAGCGGTACTAGCGGGTCCAAAAAGCAGTACTACCACTTAACGGTACTCTCGGACCCAAAGACCGGTACTACCGCCCCATTCGATCAAAACAGCAGAAGTTCAGTTCACCTCTCACCGTTTGGGCATAACTTTTGCATACGAACTCGGATTTTGGTGTTCTTTAGCTCGTTTCGAAGAGGAGAAGGAGCCCTACATCATTATCCACGTGGTTCATGCTATCTACTTCATCCAAATTCCGTGAGCAAGGCGGAATCCAACAATAAAGGGTGAAGATCGTCGACGAAAGGTATAAACATTCCGCGACTTCTCCCCACTTGCATTCCTTTGTGAACCCCACTATCTTTGCGAGCAACAAACACCTATTGAGACTAGTTCCTCTTATGATTGCTTGGGCTATGCACATTTGATACCTTGTAGAATTCCGAGCAAACATTGTGAGCGCTTCTCATATAGTTATCTTGTATAGTTGTTGGCACAAGGAAGAGGCAAGTGAAAAAGAAATAAAAAGAAAAAGAGTGATACAAAAAGAAAAAAAATAGAAAAAAGAAAAAGAAAGAAAAAAAGAAAGAGATATACATGTGCCTTATAGAATAGGAAGCGCAAGCTCGATGAACATCATATAGGTGGTACTTATTGTGCATATATTGTAGCCCACCAATTTTGTGCAATCGAACTAGCGTCTCTCCTTGTACTTGTGTGACACGAGCTTATAGTCTTCGCTAGGTAATCATTTGGTTCTTAGCTCACTTTCTCCGTCGCACAAGTCCCATTTATCCCACCGTGTGTGTTTCCTTGTACATATTTCCTATCTTGTGGATTAACTTGTTTACTTTGTGATCATTGTGGTTCTTTACTTGCCATTACAACATCTTGATTTCGGATTGGTTCTTGACATTCCACTTTCCATACCTATCCACCATAGGCCTTGTGTGTGTGTGTTTTTTTGGTTCATAGTTGGTTTTGGTGTTCCGCGTGAACTTCACTTTGCTTGGTTTATTGCTCTCAAGTGTGGCCACTTGTACGATACGATCTTCCAAGGTAAAGTAAGGTTTGACGTTGTATCCCTAACTCCCACTACCACTTCCATATACACCACTTGGTCTTGTGCATCATGTCTAGGGACTCCGGCAGGATGATATCTATGAAGAATCCATGATGAGCCACCATGACTACGACTCCACAAGTATAGAGGACATGACGGAGCACAACAGGCAATGGCTCGCATGCTTTGAGGACCGGAGCACTACACCTACGATGACTCCACATGCATGGAAGACATGGAGCTCTACGTCGACAATGGCTCCTCATGCATGGAGCCTATGGAGCACTACACCGACAATGGCTCCACATGCTTGGGTGATATGGAGTACTACACCAACAACTACTCCCCAAGCATGGACGACTTCGAGTGCGACATCGATGACGCCTCGCCAAGCACGGAGGACACGGAGAACTTCATCGACTTTGATGGCTCCTCCATGAGCCATGAAGAATTCCTCCACCGTGTGGAGATGGAGGCCTACTACGCCAAGCAAGAGGAGGCGCATCATCAAGATTCCATGACCTTCAAGGCCAAGCGTGCCACACCAAAGGGCACCACCTACTTCGATGATTCACCTCCAAGGCGACATGTGCCACCACCTAGATGGCGTCAAGCGCCACCATCTCCAAGGCACCAAGCTCCATCACCTGCAAGGCGTCAAGCTCTACCATCTCCAAGGCGCCAAGCTTCATCACCGCCAAGGCGCCAAGCTCCAACTCCAATCCAAACAAGAGTGGCGTCCAAACATCATATGCATCAAGAGGCGCCAAGAAACAAAACTCTTCATCGACAAACATCCTCTCATGAGCATCGCCACCATAAAGAGGATACAAGACATCGTCAAAGGCATCTTCGCCATAAAGACGAAGAATTCAAGATGAGCACCAACCATAATGCTCAAGCAAGCTCAAGAAGGCACCACAAGCACAAGAAGAGTGCTAAGACAAATGATCATCGTCGCGAGTGTCATGTGGACGACCAAGTGCGCCACCTACATCAACCATCGACAAGGCACGCCAATGACCTCCGTCGACACCATCATAGGGCACCTTCAACTACTCGTGCCACCACCATAATGGCACCAAGAGCAAGCCTTCCTCCACGCCATCAAGCTTCAAAGCCGACTTGACTTCTACGACCTCTGAGCGAGGAAAATGTAGACGCCTACTTTGCCAAGTTGGATAGCATGAGCCTACCTCCACCACTACTACGAGATGGACACAAGACGGTCGAGCATGGGATTTTCCTTGACCATGGAGGAGAAATGATGCCCATCTTATGGCATCCAACCTTGGAGGCGACAAGGTCAAGAATGGTGAGCATGGGATCTTCCCTTCACCAAAGGAGGCACATGGAGTTGAGGAAACCGAGCCTACCCCCATATGCTTGAGTGATGATGTGGTACCAATCCCATGTGAGTATGAGAGCCACTTAGCCCACTTGAGTGAGAACAAGAGTGAGATGAGTGACTCCACCTTATGTGAGATTGAGTGCTTCCACTTGGAGGGCATGAGTGATACTCCTAGTGAGTTGAGAGTGGTAGTTGATAGGTCAAGTGAGACCATTTCGATTTCTAACAATTTACCCTCTACCTCTAGTGTGTTCTCTTGTGTTGTGCTAGGTTCCATGGATGAAGAAGCGCCAAGCTATGAAGCAATGATGCCTCAATTGGAGAAGATGTACATGGTGCACGAAGATGATGCTACGCCATGGCTACATGAAGAAGACGAAGTCGTCCACAAGGAGGCCACTACTTCCACAACACCCACTTCATATGAGAGGTATGAACAAGGTAACAATAAGGGTGTTGATGATGCCATGATCCCACTAGTGGACATGATGAATTGTGAGGATATGCATGCTATGGATGATACGTGTGACATTACATATGCTTCACTCATATTCCCATGTGATGATTTGCCTTTGCATCATATTGATCATGTGGAATTGTTTGATTGCGAACTCATTGCCATAAACATGTCATGCTATGCATCTTGTGTGTATCCTCCAATTGCTATGGACATGCTTTGTCATGCTAGTCATTCAATTTTTCCTGTTGCTTGCCATAAGATGAATGCTTGCAACAATATTGACCACATGCGTTATAATGAGATTGCCCCCATAGCTTTCTCAATTTTTGGAGATTTTGATGATTGCCATGATAAGCATGTTCCCCACTTGCATACTCACCATGCACCTATTTCATACTTGATTGACATTAATGGTGATGTGCACAAGAAGAGATACGTCATGATGGATGATGTGTATCTCTACCATGCACACACGTTCTTCCTTTTACATATGATGTGTGTAGGTACCCGAACGAGAATGTCAACCTCGGTTGAGCACGAGTTGACAAAAAGAGCTCTTGAGAGCATCCCACAAGTGAGTTCAAGATCGAACCCAGCTCTGATACCTTTTGCATGCTTTGCATCTTTCATGTTGGCAAATTGCTCTTCCCTATGGCTTGATTGCAAGCATGTTAATGGTATTATCTCCCCTTGTGACATTCATGTTTCTTCACTTTTAGATAATGATGCTTTGTGTGTTGCAACAAAAATGTTGAACAATTTACCTTCTCGATGTTTTGTGTGCAACCACAATTCCTTTAAGAACATGTATTGTCATGAGAGCTTCCAAGAATCTCGTCTTGTTGTTGCAACAAACATAAGGACCACTTGCTCTTTCATTTGGTTTGTTTGCAAACATAATACTTTTGTTTTGGATATGCTTCCTTTTGTGTTTTTGCCAAATTCTCCAAGCTTTGCATCAAAGATGTTGATAAAATTTCTATTCGATTGCTTTGAGTGCCACAATAAGATGTTATATGGAGTTTTTGAGTTTCCACATTTGGATGATGTTCAAACGATTTCCATGCACATTGACCATGCATATGCATTCCGTTTGCTATACTTGAGTTGTGCTAATCGTGTTGTGAACAAGAATGGACATGCCACAAATGACATGCTCCTCTATCACACACAAACATATGTTGCTTGGTCTTTGTTGTATGAAGGTACAAATGCATACAAGTCAACCTCTATGGACTATATGTTGACACGAAGAACCGAAGAGAGTTACCTATGGCTACCCTTCATCGAGCTATCTCTACAAGCTAAGGTGACTTCCTTCTACTTGAGGACTCATGCTATAATCTTCATGAATTGGCTACGCTTTGAGTGTTGCTTTGCTTTTGTTGTGAGCTTTGTAGGCTTCAAGGAAAGTGAAGGAACAATGAAGTGTTGTCAAGTCAATCTTCCCGAGGACGACTATAAGGTGAACCCCAGGATCAAGAAGGTCTCTCGACCGCTTCTACTTTGTGATGAGCATGTAGAGTCGAGGACGACTCTTTTTGAAGGGGGAGATGATGCAGCCCTACGGTCGTTACTACATCAAGGTCTCCAACTTACGCCAAGTCGCCATGGACTCCAAAGGTGAATCCGTTCCTCTATGAAAGCTCACTTCCTACCCTATTGAATGGTATGCTACTTCATACTCCGTCACATATTCATGATAGGTTCACACCCCAGAGACGGGAGGCAAGGGAGGAGCATCAAGCCCGACAAGGCGGAAGCTTGGAAGAGGAGGAAGAAGACAGATCAAGTTGCCGGGTTCAAGCGGTACTACGGTCGGTGAACCGGTACTACCGTCAGCCACTCTGCTACCGCCCGTGCTTTAAGCCCTCGCCATCGCCTTTGGATGCCCCAGATCGGCTTGCGGTACTACCGGTCCCCAAAGCGGTACTACCGGTGATGACTGGTACTACCGGTCCCAAGTCCGGTACTACCGGTCATGTCAGTGCCTGCGTGCACTAGTTGGGCCACAGCCCATGTATCCCCCCTTTACTTACCTATTCGCCTAGTTTATTCCCAAACTACCCTTGTTAAGTGGTTGGCCTATAAATAGAGGCCCCACCCCTCATGTATCCCTTAGGCATAGATGATAGACTAAAAAACCCCATTGTGGAATCTCTAGTTTTGCCTCATCCCTTTACCAAGGGGACCGACTATCGTCACCAACCTCGATTGGACTTTGCATCACGCATCCATCGTTGAACAAGGCCTTGGGTTCTCGGTTTCGCCCCCAAGTCGTCAAGACCCTCCTCAAGGTGTTCTTCCCTCTCCGATGTGGATTTGAGGGAGCACGTTGACCGATCTTTCCTTGCGAGGATTCTATCGGACCGGTGGCCGCCGTTCGGGAGCAATCGGCCTTGTATCGTGTGAGTTTTGCGTGTGTTCATCGTGTTCTTCGCGAGGTGTGTGTTCGCTTCCGCTACCTTCTCCCTTTCCCCTCGCTTTCCCATCGATTTGACCACGAGATCCGTGAAGATCGGGCACCCAAGAGGTTAACCCCTCCATCATTGTTCAACCTCCTCGTCAAACAGATCGTCGTCAGGGTCGTAGTAGTACCCGTCGTCCGTCCCCAATGTCGCAGATGGCCATGGCGGAAGTCGTCGGCCGCATGGCAAGCGACGAGCGGCAGCCGTACCAGCAGTCCGACGCGTGATCGGAATGCGCCGTGCGCCATGTGTAGGTGCCGGTGCGGGTGCGGGCAATCGGTTCAAAAGCTCCTTGAACCGAACGTCAAGCTTGGCGTTGAAGGATTTCTCGAGTCCATCGATCTTGTCCACGGCGTTGGTGAGTTTGGTGTCAAACTCCCCGAGGCGCGTATCCACGTCTTCAGCGCGACTGACCAAGAGCGCGGAGAAGTGGTCATGTAGTTCTTCGTTCGTCATTGTGGCAGGGTTCCGCGAAGTATCTGTCATGGTTAGTCCTTAAAAAGCACAGGTATATAGTACGGAAATATGGTGAAAGTCACGCATAATCCGTCAAGCAATATACGAAGCTCTTACAAGTTCTTACCAAACAGCAGGAAAAGGCGATGTGCAACCGCGAGGATCAGTGGGTCCAGAGATTTGAACCAAGCAATTACCAGGAGTCGAGACACCGCACGTGGAGAATATCCGTGGAGCTCTGGGAAGGCTTAGCAAGGGGGGTTAGCAATTATCAAAACAGCAATGCAAAAGTTGAAAGAATGCTCAACGCTGGTACTGTGCTGGTCCTAGGCTAGACCTGATGCAGCCCGACCTACGGTCGTTACTACATCTTGGTCTCCAACTTACGCCAAGTCGTCATGGACTCCAAAGGTGAATCCGTTCCTCTATGCGAGCCCCCTTCCTACCCTATTGAATGGTATGCTACTTCATACTCCGTCACTTATGCATGATAGGTTCACATTGACAAGTACGGAGGCAAGGGAGGAAGCCCGGAGCATCAAGCCCGACAAGACGGAGGCTTGGAAGAGGAGGCGGAAGAAGACAGATCGCCAAATGCTCTACATCGCAGTGATACTACTGGGACTGGCAGTACTACCGCCCTTTACTACCGCCTTGAGCGACACGGCGCAATAAGCCAAATACTCTCTCCGTGGTACTACGGATCTGGACCCGGTACTACCGGTCGTGATACTCCTTACTACCGCTCCCCAGCAGCGGCTCCGGTGAAGCTCCGGGATCAAGCGGTACTACCGGTCCCAGGCGGTACTACTGGGACCAAGCGGTACTACGGTCCCAAGTCCCAGATACTACAGCTCTGGCAGTGCTGCGTGCACTAGTTGGGCCGACCCTTGTATCCCCCTCTACTTACCTATTCGCCTAGTTTATTCCCAAACTACCCTTGTTTATGTGGTTGGCCTATAAATAGAGCCCCCACCCCTCATGTAACCCTGAGGCATAGATGATAGACTAAAGACAACCCCCATTGTGGAATCTCTAGTTTTGCCTCATCCCTTTTACCAAGGGGACCGACTATCTTTACCAACCTCGATTGGACTTTGCATCACGCATCCATCGTTGAACAAGGCCTTGGGTTCTCGGTTTCTCGCCCCCAAGTCGTCAAGACCCTCCTCAAGGTGTTCTTCCCTCTCCGATGTGGATTTGAGGGAGCACGTTGACCGATCTTTCCTTGCGAGGATTCTATCGGACCGGTGGCTGCCGTTCAGGAGCAATCGGCCTTGAATCGTGTGAGTTTTGCGTGTGTTCATCGTGTTCTTCGCGAGGTGTGTGTTCGCTTCCGCTACCTTCTCCCTTTTCCCTTGCTTTCCCATCGATTTGACCACGAGATCCGTGAAGATCGGGCACCCAAGAGGTTAACCCCTCCATCATCTGGTATCAGCAGCTTTTGGTTGCCACGGATTTCTCATCGATTTGGTCTTTTCCCCATAAATTCGAAAATTTCACCAAAAATAGCCCCAATTCGTGTTTTGGATCGATCTTTGATTTGAGTGCGTTTTGGTAGGTTTTGATCCGTGGATTACTTGCTAAACTTGTTGATCTACCTTCCTTTGCGTTCCCATAGCCTAATTCCTTGATTTTCCCCGTCGATTTGGTGTTTTTCTTGAAGATTTTCCGCCCAAATCTTCAAACTCGCGAAATCGCGTCGGATCTGGTTTTCTCTGTCGGCGGTACTACTCCAAATCTCTGATACTACCGCCCACCGGTACCAAAATCGGTACTACCGCCCAAGACAAAGAAAGCAGCAAGTTCAATTTGACCTCTCACCGTTTTGAGCATAACTTTTGCATACGAACTCGGATTTTGGTGTTCTTTAGCTCGTTTCGAAGAGGAGAAGGAGCTTTACATCATCATACACGTGGTTCATGCAATCTACTCCATCCAAATTCCGTGAGCAAGGCGGAATCCAACAATAAAGGGTGAAGATCGTCGACGAAAGGTATAAACGTTCCGCGACTTCTCCCCACTTGCATTCCTTTGTGAACCCCACTATCTTTGCGAGCAACAAACACCTATTGAGACTAGTTCCTCTTATGATTGCTTGGGCTATGCACATTTGATACCTTGTAGAATTCCGAGCAAACATTGTGAGCGCTATCTCATATAGTTATCTTGTATAGTTGTTGGCACAAGGAAGAGGCAAGTGAAAAAGAAATAAAAAGAAAAAGAGTGATACAAAAAGAAAAAAAATAGAAAAAAAGAAAAGAAAAAGAAAGAAATATACATGTGCCTCAAAGAATAGGAAGCGCAAGCTCGATGAACATCATATAGGTGGTACTTATTGTGCATATCTTGTAGCCCACCAATTTTGTGCAATCGAACTAGCGTCTCTCCTTGTACTTGTGTGACATGAGCTTATAGTCTTCGCTAGGTAATCATTTGGTTCTTAGCTCACTTTCTCCGTCGCACAAGTCCCATTTATCCCACCGTGTGTGTTTCCTTGTACATATTTCCTATCTTGTGGATTAACTTGTTGGCTTTGTGATCATTGTGGTTCCTTACTTGCCATTACAACATCTTGATTTCGGATTGGTTCTTGACATGCCACTTTCCATACCTATCCACCATAGGCCTTGTGTGTGTGTGTTTTTTGGTTTGTAGTTGGTTTTGGTGTTCCGCGTGAACTTCACTTTGCTTGGTTTATTGCTCTCAAGTGTGGCCACTTATGCGATCGATCTTCAAGGTAAAGTAAGGTTTGACGTTGTATCCCTAACTCCCACTACCACTTCCATATACACCACTTGGTCTTGTGCATCATGTCTAGGGACTCGGAACAGGATGATATCTATGAAGAATCCATGATGAGCCACCATGACTACGACTCCACAAGTATAGAGGACATGATGAACAACACCGACAATGGCTCGCATGCTTTGAGGACCGGAGCACTACACCTCTGACGACTCCACATGCATGGAAGACATGGAGCTCTCGTCGACAATGGCTCCTCATGCATGGAGCCTATGGAGCACTACACGACAACGGCTCCACATGCTTGGGTGATATGGAGTACTACACCAACAACTACTCCCCAAGCATGGGCGACTTGAGTCGACATCGATGACGCCTCGCCAAGCATGGAGGACACGGAGAACTTCATCGACTTTGATGGCTCCTCCATGAGCCATGAAGAATTCCTCCACCGTGTGGAGATGGAAGCCTACTACGCCAAGCAAGAGGAGGCGCATCATCAAGATTCCATGACCTTCAAGGCCAAGCGTGCCACACCAAAGGGCACCACCTACTTCGATGATTCACCTCCAAGGCGACATGTGCCACCAACTAGATGGCGTCAAGCGCCACCATCTCCAAGGCACCAAGCTCCATCACCTCCAAGGCGTCAAGTTCTACCATCTCCAAGGCGCCAAGCTTCATCACCGCCAAGGCAACAAGCTCCAACTCCTATCCAAACAAGAGTGGCGTCCAAACATCATATGCATCAAGAGGCGCTAAGAAACAAGACTCTTCATCGACAAACATCCTCTCATGAGCATCGCCACCATAAAGAGGATACAAGACATCGTCAAAGGCATCTTCGCCATAAAGACGAAGAACTCAAGATGAGCACCAACCATAATGCTCAAGCAAGCTCAAGAAGGCACCACAAGCACAAGAAGAGTGCCAAGGCAAATGATCACCGTCGCGAGCGTCATGTGGATGACCAAGTGCTTCACCAACATCAACCATCGGCAAGGCACGCCAATGACCTCCGTCGACACCTTCATCGGGCACCTTCTACTACTAGTGCCACCACCAAAATGGCACCAAGAGCAAGCCTTCCTCCACGCCATCAAGCTTCCACGCCTACGCTTGACTTCTACGACCTCGCGAACGAGGAAAATGTAGACGCCTACTTCGCCAAGTTGGATAGCATGAGGCTACCTCCACCACTACTACGAGATGGCCACAAGACGGTCGAGCATGGGATTTTCCCTTCGACCATGGAGGAGAGCGATGATGCCCATCTTATGGCATCCAACTTTGAAGGCGACAAGGTCAAGAATGGTGAGCATGGGATTTTCCCTTCACCAAAGGAGGCGCAAGGAGTGGAGGAAACCGAGCCTACCCCCATATGCTTGAGTGATGATGTGGTACCATTCCCATGTGAGTATGAGAGCCACTTAGCCCACTTGAGTGAGAACAAGATTGAGATGAGTGCCTCCACCTTATGTGAGATTGAGTGCTTCCACTTGGAGGGCATGAGTGATACACCAAGTGCGTTGAGAGTGGTAGTTGATAGGTCAAGTGAGACCATTTCGATTTCTAACAACTTACACTCTACCTCTAGTGTGTTCTCTTGTGTTATGCTAGGTTACATGGATGAAGAAGCGCCAAGCCATGAAGCAATGATGCCTCAATTGGAAAATATGTACATGGTGCACGGAGATGATGCTATGCCATGGCTACATCAAGAAGACGAAGTCGTCCACAAGGAGACCACTACTTCCACAACACCCACTTCTTATGAGAGGTATGAACAAGGTAAAAATAAGGGTGTTGATGATGCCATGATCCCACTAGTGGACATGATGAATTGTGAGGATATGCATGCTATGGATGATACTTGTGACATTACATATGCTTCATCCACTTTCCCATGTGATGATTTGCCTTTGCATAATATTGATCATGTGGAATTGTTTGATTGCAATATCATTGCCATAAACATGCCATGCTATGCATCTTGTGTGTATCCTCCAATTGCTTTGGACTTGCCTTGTCATGCTAGTCATTCAATTTCTCCCGTTGCTTGCGATAAGATGAATGCTTGCTATTTCACTTGTTTTGCTTGCAACAATATTGATCATATGCGTTATAATGAGATGGCCCCCATAGCTTTCTCAATTTTAGGATATTTTGATGATTGCCATGATAAGCATGTTCCCCACTTGCATACTCACCATGCACCACTTTCATACTTGATTGACATTAATGGTGATGTGCACAAAAAGAGATACGTCATGATGGATGATGTGTATCTCTACCATGCACACACATTCTCCCTTTTGTGTATGATGTGTGTAGGTACCCGCATTATCATGTCAACCTCGGTTGAGCACGAGTTGACAAAAAGAGCTCTTGAGAGCATCGCACAAGTGAGTTCAAGATCGAACCCAGCTCTGATACCTTTTGCATGCTTTGCATCTTTCATGTTGGCAAATTGCTCTTCCCTATGGTTTGATTGCAAGCATGTTAATGGTATTATCTTCCCTTGTGACATGCATGTTTCTTCGCCTTTAGATAATGATGCTTTGTGTGTTGCAACAAAAATGTTGAACAATTTACCTTTCCGATGTTTTGTGTGCAACCACAATTCCTTTAAGAACATGTATTGTCATGAGAGCTTCCAAGAATCTCGTCTTGTTGTTGCAACAAACATAAGGACCACTTGCTCTTTAATTTGGTTTGTTTGCAAACATAATACTTTTGTTTTGGATATGCTTCCTTGTGTGTGTTTGCCAAATTCTCCTAGTCTTGCATCAAAGATGTTGTTTGAAATTTGGATCCAATGCTTTGAATGCCCCACTTCTATGTTATATGGAGTTTTTGATTTTCCACATTTGGATGATGTTCAAACGATTTCCATGCACATTGACCTTGCATATGCATCCCGTTTGCTATACTCGAGTTGTACTAATCGTGTTGTGAACAAGAATGGACATGCCAAAAATGACATGCTCCTCTATCACACACAAACATATGTTGCTTGGTCTTTGTTGTATGAAGGTACAAATGCATACACGTCAACCTCTATGGACTATACGTTGACAAGAAGAACCGAAGAGAGTTACCTATGGCTACCCTTCATCGAGCTATCTTTACAAGCTAAGGTGACTTCCTTCTACTTGAGGACTCATGCTATAATCTTCATGAATTGGCTACGCTTTGAGTGTTGCTTCGCTTTGGTTGTGAGCTTTGTAGGCTTCAAGGAAGGTGAAGGAACATTGAAGTGTTGTCAAGTCAATCTTCCCGAGGACGACTATATGGTGAACCCCAGGATCAAGAAGGTCTCGACCGCGCTTCTACTTTGTGATGAGCATGTAGAGTCGAGGACTCTTTTGAAGGGGGCTGATGCAGCCCGACCTACGGTCGTTACTACATCTTGGTCTCCAACTTACGCCAAGTCGTCATGGACTCCAAAGGTGAATCCGTTCCTCTATCGAGCCCCTTCCTACCCTATTGAATGGTATGCTACTTCATACTCCGTCACTTATGCATGATAGGTTCACATTGACAAACGGAGGCAAGGGAGAAGCTTGAGCATCAAGCCCGACAAGATGGAGGCTTGGAAGAGGAGGCGGAAGAAGACAGATCGCCAAATGCTCTCATGTCGCAGTACTACTGGGACTGGCGAGGTACCGCCCGGCGGTACTACCGCCCTTGCTACCGCAAAGAGGCGACACCAGCGCAAGCCAAATACTCTCTGTCTCCGGTACTACGGATCTGGACCGGTTACCGGTCAATGATACCGCCCTTACTACCGCTCCCCAGCGGCTCGGTGAAGCTCCGGGACGCCAGCGGTACTACCGGTCCCAGGCGGTACTCTGGGACCAAGCGGTACTACGGTCCCAAGTCCGGATTACCGCTCCTGGCAGTGCCTGCGTGCACTAGTTGGGCCACAGCCCTTGTATCCCCCTCTACTTACCTATTCGCCTAGTTTATTCCCAAACTACCCTTGTTTATGTGGTTGGCCTATAAATAGAGCCCCCACCCCTCATGTAACCCTGAGGCATAGATGATAGACTAAAGACAACCCCCATTGTGGAATATCTAGTTTTGCCTCATCCCCTTTACCAAGGGGACCGACTATCGTCACCAACCTCGATTGGACTTTGCATCACGCATCCATCGTTGAACAAGGCCTTGTGATGCAGCCCGTCCTCCGACCGCTACTACATCTACTCCCACGAGCTATCCAAATGGACCCATGACTCGTGCCCGAGCCAAGCTCCTTCAAACTAAGGTGAACTCGCTCCTCTCCTTGTGTGACTTCAACACCCCCTTGGATGGCTTGCTACTTCACACGCAAACTCTGTGCATCATCAGGTACGAAGAAGCCACCAGTCGCTGCCAGACGCAAGCGGTACTACCGGTTGGGACGACCGGTACTACCGCTCCGAGCGGTCCTACCGCCCCTCGCTTCGCCGCCACTCCACGCCTCGGAAGCCAGCGGTACTACCGGTCCTACAACGGTACTACGGTGGCAGTACTCGCGCCCTCCTACCGCTCGCCATGGCGCCTCGGCGGAAGCCCAGGCCCTCAGCGGTACTACAGCTCGAAGCGGTACTACCGGTGACCACCGGTACTACCGATTCTTGGGACCGGTACTCGGTCTGCCAGATCTGATCGCTTGATTCGGCCCTGTGCCTTGTAACCCAACTTATAATTTATCTTTTCATTCCGAAACTACCCCTGTTATGTGGCTGGACTATATATAGCCCCCACCATCTATTGTAACCGCTCAGACTTGGATAATAATAGATATTAAGGAAACCCTTTGAGGACTTATATCTATTGGTCTCATGCTCCTACCAAGGAGCACCGGATTATCCACCCCCCTCTTGGATCTTGCCTAGTGCGTTCAAGTTGTACAAGGCCTTGGGTTCTCGGTTTCTCGCCCCCAAGTCGTCAAGGTCTCACCAAGCACCTCATCCCCCGTTGTTGGCGTGGAGAGCGAGCTTCGCCCAACACCGATCCTAGGGATTATGTTGGACCGGTTGCCACCGGCGTGAGGAGTAGGCGTGTATCGTGTTTTGGTGTGCGTGTTCGTGGTTTCCATCGCCTTCCCGATTTCATACCGACCACCTCTCTTCCCTCGTTCTCGTGGAATTCGTGAAAGATCGGGCCAACCCGAGGGTTACCCATAACATATTGGTATCAAAACACGGTTGATCACGAATTTCCTCAATTTTTTCTTTTCTCCGCCTTTAAAAGCGAAAATCCTACCAAAAGAGCCCAATTTGCCTTGGATCGATCCTGGATTTGGTGAGTTTTCGTGGTTTGGTCCATAGATCTGCTTTGGGAGTCGATCTATAGCCCTCTTGTTTCTAGCTTTCTTTCGATCAGGTTTTCAACGAATTTGAGGTTTTGGCAAGTTCACCTCGTTCGAGGCTGTGCCAGCGGTCTTTGCCATAAGCGGTACTATTTGCTAACAGTACTACCGGTGTTGACCCGGTACTACTGCGCAGTACTACCGCCCGTGCAGTACTACCGCTCAGATCTGCCGTGCCTCACGCCTTTGACGCCTCGATTTAGATTCGTGACACATTCCACCTCGCTTGTTCGTGTTTGCGTGTTTGTCGCCATTTTCACAACTTCGCATCAACGTCATCCCGCTCAACGACACCGAGACACTCGAACATCTTTCCCCATAGCGGTTGCAAGTCGTCAACAATACCAAAGGTATAACTTGCACCACCACCTTGAGCCCATATCTTCCTTTGTGTGTATCTATCCTATGAGAGCAACTCATTTTGTGTTTGTCTAAGCATTGTGCACTTGCCTTCGGAAGTGAGAGTTTGGCGCCAAATACAAAAGCTAGCATAGTAGCATAGCAAGGAGAAAAGGAAAAGAATCAAAAAAAAAAAAAAAAAAAAAGATACATAGTCCCCAATACAAAGAGAATACCAAGCTTGTAAGCCAAGAAAGAGAAGGAAGAGCTCCGGCAAGTGCACAAATCTATTGCTTACCCTCTTTTGGCAAGCGAGTTGTGGTCTCTCCTTGTGTTGGCACGACAGCCGAGCGTAGTCTTCGTTAGGACCCTTTGTGCTCATTTTCATAGTCGTGCTAACCCCGTTTTCTCCACGTGTGTGTTTCCGTGTTTTGGTAGATCGTATCCTTTTGCTTTTGATCTTTGGTTCTTTACCACGTGGGACAATAACCTTTTGCTTGGATCGTTTCGTTTGGTTTTCCTGACCCTTACCTTCCACCAAAAGCCTTTTAGAGTTTCTTGCCTTTTCACTTTGCGCTTTTGGCTCATTTGTGTGGCAATTGGTTTGATATAATCTCAAGGTGAGGTAAAGGCTAACTCTCCACACCCTTTCTCTCCATATACAACCATTGTTGGCTTTGCATCATGGATGGGCATGGAGAGCCATCCCAACCACCACCACCTCTAGAGGATGATAACCAATTCATGACAAGATGGGACCATTGGAAGATCCGAGGAGAATTCAACTATCGTTGTGAAGCTCTCGGCGCCCAAGATGAACAATTTAGCGAGGCGTGTGGAATTCAAGAACATTGACAACCGCTTGAAGAAGTCCGTGGCCAAATGCATGCCATGCAACACAACCTCGGGCATCAAAATGAAGCTCTTGGTGCACTCGCCTCAACGGATGAGAAGCTCCAACACATCATCGATGGACTCGCAAGGACGCTCGCGAATCAAGCTCATCTCGGCACTCATCAAGTGAAACAAGTGCACCTCGCGTCATGCGTCAAGGCAGGATGGACCCGTTCTTCAATCCATAAGCTCTTCGCAAGTGGTACCATCTCCGGCGTCACGCCGCGACATCAAGCTATGATGGTGACCTCTCGCCAAGACCTCCAAGGCGTGAAGCAAACCGACCACAACCAAGGGCACTGGTGATTCAACAAGAGCAACCTCGCATAGACCACCACGGCCATCGACGTCGACACGCTCCTTCATCAAAAAGTGAAACTTCCGAAGAGGACGAACAAGATCATCGTCGACGTGAAGCACTCGAAGATCCTCCAAGGCGTCATCATCGTCATGAGCGTCCTCGTCGCCAACATAATGGTCTTGACGAGCCTCCCCTACACCAAGAAGAAGAACAGCCCATGGCGCATACGGCTCGACGTCCTCCTCGCCACATAGCGCAAGCTAATGCTCCTCGCCATCAACCACGACAAGAGCAAGAGCAAGCTACCCACGCTCGTCATGAGGACCATCAACCTCCTCCTCGTCCGCATCCGCGACAAGAAAACGAGCACGCTCCCCAAGCTCGTCGTCAACAACAAGTTCCTCCACCAAATGCGGCACCTCAACAACCACGCGAGCATCGCAACAATCACCAAGCAAGACATGAGAGCTCGGATGATGATGATGACCGTCAAAATAATGGCAACCGAGCTTCGGAACCGCAATGGAGAAGAAACTTTCGGCAAGCTCAAATTCACCATGCCCAAGTTCACCGGTTCCAATGAGCCCGAGGAATATCTCTCTTGGGAACTCAAGGTCGACAAGATCTTCCGCATGCACAATTATAGCAATGAGAAGATGATGGCCATGGCATCCCTCGAGTTTGATGAGTATGCCAACCTTTGGTGGGAACAAGTCCAACTCGTCATGAAGCAAAAGAAGAGCCTCCAATCGCCACTTGGCAAGATATGAAGGCTCATATGAGATCCCGCTTTGTTCCTTCACACTACACGCGTGACCTCTTCAACAAGCTTCAAGCGCTTAGTCAAGGGACAAAGACCGTGGAAGAGTACTTCAAGCAAATGGAGCTCAACATGATCCGTGCCAACATTGAAGAGCGAGATGAGCAAACAATGGCACGCTTCCTCAATGGATTGAACCATCCCATCAAGCGCATTCGAGTTCAAAAGTACAACAACATGGTTGAGCTTGTGCACATCGCATCCAAGGCCGGCGCCAAGTGCAAGAGGACATCAAGTATAACAAGCCAAGCACTTCACCTACAAGCAAGCGCCAACCACTACTCCAACAACACCAAGTGGAAGCTCACCAAGTACAACCAAGCTTCCTTCAAGCCAACTATTTCCCAAGGAAAACAGCCCCAAGTGGCAAACAAACACGGGATGATCAACCATTCAATGGTGAATGCTACAAGTGTGGAGGCAAAGGGCACAAGTCCAATGCATGTGGAAACAAAAAGTTTTGTTCATCCATGACATGGCGATGAAGAATACTTGAGTGAAGAAGAGTTTGATGCAAGGGTCAAGGAAGCCATGGCAAGGCAACACTTGGAAGAGGACCAAGAACTTCTTGTGTGTGAGCATGGCGCAAGTCCATCGCTTGTGGTCACAAGGGTCTTGACTACCCAAGCCAATGAAAATGAAGACCAACGCTCGAACATCTTCCAAACTCGTGCGGCATCAATGGGAAGTCCATCAAAGTTGTCATCGATGGAGGAAGTTGCCACAACCTCAAAGCACGGAATTGTGTGAGAAACTCAATCTCACCCTTCACCCACATAGACACCCCTACCATATCCAATGGCTAAGTGACCAAGGATCCGTCAAGATCAAGCACACCGTCTCGGTGGCGTTCTCCATTGGACACTACAAGGACACGATGGAATGTGGCGTGGTTCCAATGACGGTTTGTCACATGTTGCTCGGAAGGCCGTGGCAATATGACAAGTGTGCTTTGCATAATGGTCACTCAAACACCTACACTTTCAAATGGCTTGATAAAACTTGTGTGTTGCAACCAATGACTCCTAGCCAAATAATTGCGGACAATGCAAAGGCTTTAGCGAGGCTTAACATAAAAACACCTTGTGACAAGAGTGGTGGCGAGAGAACCACACCATAGTGAGTGAGAGCTACAAGCCAAACTCGGCGGAAAAACTAAGAGTGTTCTTCTAGCCACCAAAAGTGAGATGAGAGAAGTGAGGAACAACCCATCCATCTTGCACTCGTCCTCGTATGCAAGGGACTAGCGCAAGGAACTAATGACTTGACAAATATTCCTCCTTCTTTGATGGCTGTTTTGGAATTCCAAGATGTATTTCGAAGAGCTTCCTCATGGCCTTCCTCCTCTTCGTGGAATCGAGCACCGTGTCGACCTCATACCCGGCGCCACTACCAAACTGCGTGTGCACAGACGACAAACCGGAAGAGACAAAGGAGATCGGCGTCAAATCAACCAACTCGTCTCCAAAGGTTTGATCCAAGTAAGCACTAGCCCAAGCGCGGTTCCGTGATCCTAGTCCAGCGGATGATACGTTGCGGTTATGCATGGATGCCGTCAATCAATGCTACCACCGTGCGTTATCGACATCCTATACCGCGTCTTGATGACATGCTTGATGAGTTATGTGGAGCCACTATATTTTCGAAAATTGATCTTCGTAGTGGCTACCATCAAATTCGCATGGTGAAGGTGATGAGTGGAAAACGCCTTCAAGACCAAGCTTGGTCTCTATGAATGGTTGGTTATGCCTTTTGGCTTATCCAATGCCCCATCTACCTTCATGCGCCTCGCCTCATGAACCATATTTTGGTCACTCATTGGAAAGAGTGTAGTTGTTTACTTTGATGACATTCTTGTCTATAGCAAGTCACTAGAGGAGCATGTTACTCATGTTAAGGAGGTCTTACAAATCCTTCGTCATGAAAAGCTTTATGCTAACCTCCCCAAGTGCACTTTTGCACGAGACAAGCTGATTTTCCTTGGTTTTGTCGTGTCTTCTAATGGCATTGAAGTTGATGTATCAAAAGTCAAGGACATACGAGATTGGCCCACCCCTACAAATGTTAGTGAACCGTAGTTTTCATGGGTTGGTGGCTTTACCGTCGCTTTGTGAAAGATTTTTCACTATTGCTTGCCCCTCAACGAATTGACCAAGAAGAATGTCACGTTCGTTTGGGAAAAGCACAACAAAAGGCTTTGATGAGCTCAAAGGAGGCTCACCAAGCACCACTTCTTGCATTGCGGTTCACAAAAACCTTTGAGATTGAATGTGGCGCTAGTGGTATTGGCATTGGTGGCGTCCTTATGCAAAATGGGCGTCCTATTGCATACCATAGTGAGAAACTTGATGGCATGCGCCTCAATTATCCCATTTATGACAAAGAACTTTTGCCTTGGTTCGTGTTCTTCAAGTGTGGCAACACTATCTTTGGCCCAAAGAATTTATAATCCATTCGACCATGAGTCGTTGAAGTACCTTAAGGGCCAAGCCAACTTGAGTAAAAGGCACGCATAAAGTGGGTTGAGTTTATGGAGTCTTTTCCTTACATTGTAAAATACAAGAAGGGCAAAGAAAATGTGGTGGCGCTTGTCTCATAAAACCACAAGCCTCCTTACACGACTCAAGTCAATGTTTTGGGTCTTGAGGACATCAAATCTTTATACGGCGTCCGATTCTTTCTTTGGACCAATATTTGCACAATGTTCAATAAACAAAGGGATCGACGATTTCTATTTGCACAAGGGTTTTCTTTTCAAACGAAACAAGCTTTGCATTCCGAAATCCTCTCTCCAACTTTTGCTTCTTCAAGAGTCCCATGGTGGAGGCCTTATGGGTCACTTTGGCCGTGACAAGACATATGACATGCTCTCCACTCACTACTTTTGGCCAAAGATGAAGCGTGGCGTGGGCGCCACGTTCAACGATGCACTACATGTATCCAAGCTAAGTCTAAGTCCAACCCCTTTGGTCTTTATATGCCATTGCCTATTCCTCATGCACCTTGGTCGGACATTAGCATGGACTTTGTACTAGGATTGCCTCGATCTAAACATGGTCACGATTCCATATTTGTAGTCGTGGATCGCTTTTCAAAAATGGCACATTTCATTCCGTGCCATAAGACCGATGATGCTTCACATGTCGCAAATTTGTTTTTCGAAATAATTACTACGGCGTGCCACGAACAATCGTCTCCGGCGTGACGTAAAATTCATGAGCTACTTACGGAAGACCCTCATGGCCAAGCTCGGCATCAAGCTCCTCTTCTCGTCGCCTCGCATCCTCAAACCGATGGACAAACCGAGGTAGTCAATGAAGTCTTGGCACACTTCTCCGGGTGTTGATAAAGAAGAACCTTAAAGACTGGGAGGAATGCATTCCACATGCCGAGTTCGCCTACAACCGCGCCAAGCACTCCACTAACTTGAGGAGCCCGTTCATGCTCGACTATGGATTCGAGCCTCTCACGCTCGATATCCTTCCACTTCCACTTCATGAACGTGCCAATATGGGCGTTGTCAAGCGTGCCCAAGCAATGATGAAACTCCATGAAGACACACGAGCTACTATCGAGCAACAAGTCCTTCGCCAAGCATCAAGGCTAAACAAGACCAAGAAAGAGATGATCTTTGATGAGGCGACCTTGTATGGATTCACTTGAGTAAAGACCGTTCCCCAAGGAACGAGACTCCAAGCTAAAGCCACGGCGACGGACCATTCAAGGTGCTAAAAGGATAAACAACAACGCCTATGTGATCGATATACCAACATCGAAGTATCTTGTGAGCTCGACATTCAATGTCAAGGACCTCTCACCCTACCATGGCGAAGAGGAAGTTGTGGCGCTTGAAGAGTCGAGGACGACTCTTTCCCAAGGGGGAGGCGATGCGGCCCGTCCTCCGCTACTACATCTACTCCCACGAGCTATCCAAATGGACCCATGACTCGTGCCGAGCCAAGCTCCTTCAAACTAAGGTGAACTCGCTCCTCTCCTTGTGTGACTTCAACACCCCTTGGATGGCTTGCTACTTCACACGCAAACTCATGCATCATCAGTGCAGAAGAAGCCACCGATCATTGCCAGGAAGCGGTACTACGGTTGGGACGGCCGTACTACCGCTCGAGCGGTCCTACCTCCCCTACCGCCACAGGGCGCCCCTCACGCCTCGAAGCCAGGCCGGTACTACCGGTCCTGGCCACCGGTACTACTGCGCCCTCCTACCGCTCGCCAGCGCCTCCCGGAAGCCCCAGGCCCTCAAGCGGTACTACCGCTCGAAGGCGGTACTACCGTGACCACCGGTACCGGTCTTTGCGGCCCGGTACTACCGGTCCTGCCAGATCCTGATCGCTTCAGTTCGGCCCTGTGCCTTGTAACCCAACTTATAATTTATCTTTTCATTCCGAAACTACCCCTGTTATGTGGCTGGACTATATATAGCCCCCACCATCTATTGTAACCGCTCAGACTTGGATAATAATAGATATTAAGGAAACCCTTTGAGGACTTATATCTATTGGTCTCATGCTCCTACCAAGGAGCACCGGATTATCCACCCCCCTCTTGGATCTTGCCTAGTGCGTTCAAGTTGTACAAGGCCTTGGGTTCTCGGTTTCTCGCCCCCAAGTCGTCAAGGTCTCACCAAGCACCTCATCCCCCGTTGTTGGCGTGGAGAGCGAGCTTCGCCCAACACCGATCCTAGGGATTATGTTGGACCGGTTGCCACCGGCGTGAGGAGTAGGCGTGTATCGTGTTTTGGTGTGCGTGTGTTCGTGGTTTCCATCGCCTTCCCCGATTTCATACCCGACCACCTCTCTTCCCCTCGTTCCTCGTGGAATTCGTGAAAGATCGGGCCAACCCCAGGGTTACCCCATAACACCTTGGGTTCTCGGTTTCTCGCCCCCAAGTCGTCAAGACCCTCCTCAAGGTGTTCTTCCCCCTCCGATGTGGATTTGAGGGAGCACGTTGACCGATCTTTCCCTGCGAGGATTCTATCGGACCGGTGGCCGCCGTTCGGGAGCAATCGGCCTTGTATCATGTGAGTTTTGCGTGTGTTCATCGTGTTCTTCGCGAGGTGTGTGTTCGCTTCCACTACCTTCTCCCTTTTCCCTTGCTTTCCCATCGATTTGACCACGAGATCCGTGAAGATCGGGCACCCAAGAGGTTAACCCCTCCATCAAGACCATACTAGAGACGCGAGCCTAGATCACCAACGATGTCACGACGCGACACAACAAGCACTGTATGATGATATGGCACCCTGAAAAGCGAACCGAGATGCAGAAAATCACTATGATGGCGAGTGTCTAGAACTGATCTACGGGGTCTAAAAATAGGTTAGCCCCAAAAAAAGTTTGAAATTTTTTTATTTTGCTCCGGAAAGCGCGTCGGCGCCAAAAAAATATCGCTATAACGGCCGATGGAGAAAAGTGATCCCCGTGGTCGAAAACTAGTATAGCCAGAAATTTTTTCGGAGGCGGTTCCAGACTTTTTTTTTGCTCTCCTTCTGGACTTACGACCGGACTGGGAGCTCGACACGGACTTTAGCTGAACACGGAAACAACAAAGAAGGAGAGTAAAAATAAATAACTAGGAAACAATAACTCTACTCGGACTCGTACCACGGCAGGAAAACTGGTCGGATCTGTGTCGCGGTAGGAAGGCGGTGGCGGAGTATTAGGGTTTATGGTGGCAGGGTATATGGCGGCGGAATATGGTGGCGGAATATGGTGGCGGTGATCGGCGAGTGTGGCGGTGACTACTATGATCAGAACTCGAAACTCTAAGGGACGAGACACTAAGACCAAAGAACTCGACGATGTAGACACAAATTCAACAATGCAAAACGAAAAAGATAATGCGGCGTAGATTGGTTATGGGATGGATCTAAACTCTAAGCTGTTTTTGGCTTTTTCGTGGGTTATAGGTAAAAAGAACTAATCTCTGAAAAACGGTAAAATCTCACCGAGCAACCTGAAATCGATACCACTTGATAGGGCAAAGGTGTCCGATCTTTCAATGAGATGATGATAGTCGATTTGGTGGAGTTCGCGGCGATCCGACTACACGCGTGCACGAAGCGCCAATGCAATCGCTAGGCCAATCTCACGGTTACCGATCCTGCGAACACGATCGGCGACCAGTGAGGTCTTAATTCCTACCTGCAATCGAGAACAAGTAAGAACCAATATTGCAATCAAGATATTGCGGATTAAGAGGAAAGCTTTATTGAAGAGGTGGGATCCTGAATAGGTGCGAACTACAAGAGGCCTCTGTGACGCTCGAGCCTTGGCGAAGTTGTGACTCTGGCTAACTTAATGTCTAAACAAAATCCGAGTCTAGGGGGTCGGCTATGGGGAGTATTTAAGGGCGAAAAGGTGGGGTTTCGGCCAGCCATGGAAGTGGTGGCCGAATCCAACCCTAAAAGTCCTTTTCCCCTCAAATACAGACTCTAAAAATGATGTAGCCCGACCTACGGTCGTTACTACATCTTGGTCTCCAACTTACGCCAAGTTGTCATGGACTCCGAAGGTGAATCCGTTCCTCTATGCGAGCCCCCTTCCTACCCTATTGAATGGTATGCTACTTCATACTCCGTCACATATGCATGATAGGTTCCCATTGACAAGTACGGAGGCAAGGGAGGAAGCCCGGAGTATCAAGGCCGACAAGACGGAGGCTTGGAAGAGGAGGCGGAAGAAGACATGTCGGCAGCTGCCAGGTCCAAGCGGTACTACCGGTGTGAGCAGTACTCTGGTCAGATTACTACCGTCTTGATCAAGCCTGCGCCATCGCCTTTGGATGCCCTAAGATGCGGCTTGCGGTACTACAGCATAAGCGGTACTACCGGTCCCGAGCGGTACTACCGGTGATGACCGGTACTGGGTCCTAAGTCGGTACTACCGGTCATGTCGCTGCTGCAGCACTAGTTGGGCCTGACCCATGTATCCCCCTTACTTACCTATTCGCCTAGTTTATCCCCAAACTACCCTTGTTTATGTGGTTGGCCTATAAATAGAGCCCCCACCCCTCATGTATCCCTTATGCATAGATGCTAGACTAAAGAAAACCCCATTGTGGAATCTCTAGTTTTGCCTCATCCCCTTTACCAAGGGGACCGACTATCGTCACCAACCTCGATTGGACTTTGCATCACGCATCCATCGTTGAACAAGGCCTTGGAGTTCATGTCTCGTCTCCAAGTTGTCAAGACCCTCCCCAAGGTGTTCTTTCCTCTCCGATGTGGATTTGAGGGAGCACGTTGACCGATCTTTCCTTCCGAGGATTCTATCGGACCGGTGGCCACTGTTCGGGAGCAATCGGCCTTGTATCGTGTGAGTTTTGCGTGTGTTCATCGTGTTCTTCGCGAGGTGTGTGTTCGCTTCCGCTACCTTCTCCCTTTCCCCTCGCTTTCCCATCGATTTGACCACGAGATCCGTGAAGATCGGGCACCCAAGAGGTTAACCCCTCCATAAAAAAAGTGGCTAATTAAAATCCCGCAAAAATTATATGGGCCTGGCCCAAAATAAAGGTGTCGCAGCACCATATTAAGCTATGGGCGAATTCGTAAAGTATTGATCTTGAATATTTCGTCCAAGCCTTCTTTCTTCATTATGGTGGCCTCAAAGTTCTGAAATCTTCATCCGTGGCCTTCTCTTGGATCATCACATGCTTGCTGCCATCTCCATGCATGGCCATGCTCCAATGCTTGTCCCTCTCATCGGTTTGGTCTTTTCCCCATAAATTCGAAAATTCCACCAAAAATAGCCCCAATTCGTGTTTTGGATCGATCTGTGATTTGAGTGCGTTTTGGTAGGTTTTGATCCGTGGATTACTTGCTAAACTTGTTGATCTACCTTCCTTTGCGTTCCCATGGCCTAATTCCTTGATTTCCCCCTTCGATTTGGTGCTTTTCTTAAAGATTTTCCGTCCAAATCACCCCAAAATCGCGAAAACGCGTCAAATCTGGGCGTCCCAGGTCCAAGCGGTACTACCGGGTCCAAAATCCGGTACTACCGCACTTAACCGGTACTACCGGGCCCAAACAACCGGTACTACCGCCCCATACAGATCCAGATTTCAGCCTCTCACCGTTTTGACCATAACTTTTGCATACGAACTTGGATTTTGGTGTTCTTTAGCTCGTTTCGAAGAGGAGAATGAGCTTTACATCATCATCCACGTGGTTCATGCTATCTACTCCATCCAAATTCCGTGAGCAAGGCGGAATCCAGCAATAAAGGGTGAAGATCGTCGACAAAAGGTATAAACATTCCGCCACTTCTCCCCACTTGCATTCCTTTGTGAACCCCACTATCTTTGCGAGCAACAAACACCTATTGAGACTAGTTCCTCTTATGATTGCTTGGGCTATGCACATTTGATACCTTGTAGATTCCGAGCAAACATTGTGAGCGCTATCTCATATAGTTATCTTGTATAGTTGTTGGGACAAGGAAGAGGCAAGTGAAAAAGAAATAAAAGAAAAAGAGTGATACAAAAAGAAAAAAAATAGAAAAGAGAAAAGAAAAAGAAAGAATTATACATATGTGCCTCATAGAATAGGAAGCGCAAGCTCGATGAACATCATATAGGTGGTACTTTTGTGCATATCTTGTAGCCCACCAATCTTGTGCAATCGAACTAGCGTCTCTCCTTGTACTTGTGTGACACGAGCTTATAGTCTTCGCTAGGTAATCATTTGGTTCTTAGCTCACTTTCTCCATCGCACAAGTCCTATTTATCCCACCGTGTGTGTTTCCTTGTACATATTTCCTATCTTGTGGATTAACTTGTTTTGCTTTGTGATCATTGTGGTTCTTTACTTGCCATTACAACATCTTGATTTCGGATTGGTTCTTGACATGCCACTTTCCATACCTATCCACCATAGGCCTTGTGTGTGTGTTTTTTTGGTTCGTAGTTGGTTTTGGTGTTCCGCGTGAACTTCACTCTGCTTGGTTTATTGCTCTCAAGTGTGGCCACTTATGCGTCGATCTTCCAAGGTAAAGTAAGGTTTGACGTTGTATCCCTAACTCCCACTACCACTTCCATATACACCACTTGGTCTTGTGCATCATGTCTAGGGACTCCGGAACAGAGGATGATATCTATGAAGAATCCATGATGAGCCACCATGCCTACGACTCCACAAGTATAGAGGACATGACGGAGCACAACACCGACAATGGCTCCGCATGCTTTGAGGACCCGGAGCACTACACCTACGACGACTCCACATGCATGGAAGACATGGAGCTCTACGTCGACAATGGCTCCTCATGCATGGAGCCTATGGATCACTACACCGACAATGGCTCCACATGCTAGGGTGATATGGAGTACTACACCAACAACTACTCCCCAAGCATGGACGACTTCGAGTGCGACATCGATGATGCCTCGCCAAGCATGGAGGACACGGAGAACTTCATCGACTTTGATGGCTCCTCCATGAGCCATGAAGAATTCCTCCACCGTGTGGAGATGGAAGCCTACTACGCCAAGCAAGAGGAGGCGCATCATCAAGATTCCATGACCTTCAAGGCCAAGCGTGCCACACCAAAGGGCACCACCTACTTCGATGACCCACCTCCAAGGCGACAAGTGCCACCACCTAGATGGCGTCAGGTGCCACCATCTCCAAGGCCCCAAGCTCCACCATCTCCAAGGGGCCAAGCTACATCACCTCCAAGGCGCCAAGATCCACCTTCTATCCAAACAAGAGTGGCGTCCAAACATCATATACATCAAGAGGCGCCAAGAAACAAGAATCTTCATCGACAAACATCCTCTCATGAGCATCGCCACCATAAAGAGGATACAAGAAATCGTCTAAGGCATCTTCGCCACCAAGACAAAGAATTGAAGATGAGCACCAACCATAATGCTCAATCAAGCTCAAGAAGGCACCACAAGCACAAGAAGAGTGCCAAGGCAAATGATCACCGTCACGAGCGTCATGTGGATGACCAAGTGCTCCACCTACATCAACCATCGGCAAGGCACGCCAATGACCTCCGTCGACACCATCATAGGGCACCTTCAACTACTCGTGCCACCACCACAATGGCACCAAGAGCAAGCCTTCCTCCACGCCATCAAGCTTCAATGCCTCGCGGCTTCCACAACCTCGCCAACGAGGAAAATGTAGACCTCTACTTCGCCAAGTTGGATAGCATGAGCCTACCTCCACCACTACTACGCGATGGCCACGAGACGGTCGAGCATGGGATTTTCCCTTCGACCATGGAGGAGAGCGATGATGCACATCTTATGGCATCCAACCTTGGAGGCGACAAGGTCAAGAATGGTGAGCATGGGATTTTCCCTTCACCAAAGGAGGCGCAAGGAGTTGAGGAAACCGAGCCTACCCCCATATGCTTGAGTGATGATGTGGTACCAATCCCATGTGAGTATGAGAGCCACTTAGCCCACTTGAGTGAGAACAAGAGTGACATGAGTGACTCCACCTTATGTGAGATTGAGTGCTTGCACTTGGAGGGCATGAGCGATACTCCTAGTGAGTTGAGAGTGGTAGTTGATAGGTCAAGTGAGACCATTTCGATTTCTAACAACTTACCCTCTACCTCTAGTGTGTTCCGTTGTGTTGTGCTAGGTTCCATGGAGGAAGACGCCCGAAGCCATGAAGCAATGATGCCTCATTTGGAGAAGATGTACATGGTGCACAAAGATGATGCTATGCCATGGCTACATCAAGAAGACGAAGTCGTCCACAAGGAGGCCACTACTACCACAACACCCACTTCATATGAGAGGTATGAACAAGGTAACAATAAGGGTGTTGATGATGCCATGATCCCACTAGTGGACATGATGAATTGTGAGGATATGCATGCTATGGATGATACTTGTGACATTACATATGCTTCACTCATATTCCCATGTGATGCTTTGCCTTTGCATAATACTGATCATGTGGAATTGTGTGATTGCGAAATCATTTCCATAAACATGCCATGCTATGCATCTTGTGTGTATCCTCCAATTGCTTTGGACTTGCCTTGTCATGTTAGTCATTCAATTTCTCCCATTGCTTGCGATAAGATGAATGCTTACTATTTCACTTGTTTTGCTTGCAACAATATTGATCATATGCGTTCTAATGAGATGCCCCCCATAGCTTTCTCAATTTTTGGAGATTTTGATGATGGCCATGATAAGCATGTTCCCCACTTGCATACTCACCATGCATCTATTTCATACTTAATTGACATTAATGGTGATGTGCACAAGAAGAGATACGTCATGATGGATGATGTGTATCTCTACCATGCACACACATTCTTCCTTTTGCATATTGATGTGGACATCCCTACTATTGATACAACCATTGTACCTACAGCAACACACATACAAGGACCCATCACAAGATCTCGTGCCAAACAACTTAAATATCAGGTACTTTCGTTTCTTGGAACTATTCCTCACATACATGAGAATATGATGCTGCCTAAATCAGATATATTTCTTACTCTTAGGAATGATGGACCAAGTATGGATGAGAGGGACAAGCATTGGAGCATGGTCATGCATGGAGATGGCAGCAAGCATGTGATGATCCAAGAGAAGGCCACAGATGAAGATTTCAGAACTTTGAGGCCACCATAATGAAGAAAGAAGGCTTGGACGAAATATTCAAGATCAATACTTTACGAATTCGTCCATAGCTTAATATGGTGCTGCGACACCTTTATTTTGGGCCAGGCCCATGTAATTTTCGCAGGATTTTAATTAGCCACTTTTTAGAGTCCGTATTTGAGGGGAAAAGGACTTTTAGGGTTGGATTCGGCCACCACTTCCATGGCTGGCGAAACCCCACCTTAAATCGCCCTTATAGCCGAACCTCTAGACTCGGATTTTGTTTAGACATTAAGTTAGCCATAGTCGCAACTTCGCCAAGGCTCGGCGTCAGAGGCCTCTTGTACTTCGCACCTATTCGGGATCCCACCTCTTCAATAAAGCTTTCCTCTTAATCCGCAATATCTTGATTGCAATATTGGTTCTTACTTGTTCTCGATTTGGTAGGAATTAAGACCCTCGCTGGTCGGTGATCGTGTTCACGCAGGATCGGTAACTTCGAGGAGATTGGCCTAGCGATTGCATTGGCGCTCGTGCGCCGTGTAGTCGGATCGTCAAGCCGAACTCCACCAAATCGAATATCGCCATCTCATCGAAGATCGGACACCTTTGCCCTATCAAGTGGTATCAGTTTCAGGTTGCTCGATGAGATTTTCTTGTTTTCATAGATTAGATCTGTTTTACCTATAACCCACGAAAAAGCCAAAAACACAGTTAGAGTTTAGATCCATCCCATAACCAATATCGCCTTGCATTATCTTTTCGGTTTTGCATTGTTGAATTTGTGTCTACATCGTCGTCGAGTTCTTGGTCTTAGTGTCTCGTCCCTTAGAGTTTCGAGTTCGATCATACTAGTCACCACACTTTCATGGATTCACGCCACCATATTCCTCCACCATATTCCGCCATATACCCAGCCACCATAAACCTAATACTCGCCATACCGCCTTCCTCCGCGACACACATACGATCGGTTTTCTGTGATGCAGTCCGAGTAGAGTTACTGTTTCCTAGTTATTTCTTTTGACTTTCGTTCTTTGTTGTTTCCGTGTTCGCTAAGAGTCCGGTCGTAAGTCCAGAAGAAGAGCAAAAAAAAAAAGAAGTCTGGAACCGCCACTGAAATTTTTTTCTGGCTATACTATTTTTCGACCCCGGGGATCACTTTTCTCCATCGGCCGTTATAGCAATATTTTTTTGGCATCTGCGCGCTTTCCGGAGCAAAATAAAAAAATTTCAAAATTTTTTTTGGGGCTAACCTATTTTTAGACCCCGTAGATCAATTCTAGACACTCGCCATCATAGTGATTTTTCACCTCTCGGTTCGCTTTTCAGGTTGCCATATCATCATACAGTGCTTGTTGTGTCGCGTCGTGACATCGTTGGTGATCTAGGCTCGCGTCTCTAGTACGGTCTAGCCTAGGACCAACCTGATCGTCGTTGAGCATTCTTTCAACTTTTGCATTCTTTGTTTGATAATTGCTAACCCCTTTGCTAAGCCTTCCCGAGCTCCACGGATACTCTCCATGTGTGGTGTTCGACTCACAGTTATCGCTTGGTTCAATCTGGACCCACTGATCCTCGTGGTTGCACATCGCCTTTTCCTGCTTTGGTAAGAACTTGTAAGTGCTTTGTATATTGCTTGACGGATTACGCGTGATTTCCACCATATTTCCGTACTATATACCGTGCTTTTAAGGACTAACCATGATGCCGCCCACCCCCGCCACAATGAGCGAAGAACTACATGCCCACTTCTCGCGCTCTTGGTCGATCCCGAAGGCGTGGATACACGCCTCGGGGAGTTTGACACCAAGCTCACCAGCGTCGTGAAAGATCGATGGACTAGAAATCCTTCAACGCCAAGCAGCGTTCGGTTCAAGGAGCTTGAACCGATTAACCGCCGCACGGCACCCACATGGCGCCTGGCGCATTCCGATCACAGGCGATCGCTGGTTTGGCTGCCCACACCCTGGCGGCTCTGCTGCGGCGACGTTCCTCGACTTCCGCGCGGTACATTGCGACATTGAGACGAGCAGGTACTACTACGACCCGGCGACGGCGATCATTTGACGAGGAGGTTGAACAACGTCCACGGTACTGCTGGTCGCCCCGACATTACTACATGGCGCTTCGCCCACGATGCGTGATGATGATCATGTTGCAAAGCTTAAATTAAATATTCCATCTTTTGAGGGTAAATATAATCTGATGCATATCTTACATGGGAGATGGAAGTAGAACAACGTTTTGCACCTTAAAATATCCACGAGAATATGCGTGTTAGTCTTGCATGTGAATTTACTAAATTTGCTTCCCTTTGGTGGTCTGAGTATTGTCGTTTAAATCCTAGTACTATTCCTAGTACTTGGACTGCTTTAAAAACTGCTATGCGTGTTCGTTTTGTACCTCCCACTTATCAACGTGATTTACTAAAGAATCTGACACGCTTAGAGCAAGGTAAAAATTCTGTAGAAGAGTATTATCAGGAATTGCAAACGGGGATGGTTAGGTGTGGTCTTGTTGAATCTAATGAACAAATTCTTGCATGTTTCTTTGGTGGATTAAACAAGGACATTCGGCACATATTAGATTATAAGGAATATAATTCTATCACTCGTTTGTTTCATCTTGCTTGCAAAGCTGAACGTGAAGTGCAGGATCGCCAAACACCATGGAGGAGGACTAATAATTCTGCAGGTCGCACATCCACTTGGACATCCCGACAATCAGCGCCTCCTCGTGATTCGCCTTCCGCTACTACCACATCCAAGGCCACCACAAGATTTCCATTGCTTCTCCACCATCATCCAATGCTCCTTTCGTAGTGCATCTTCTATGGCTTCCACGGGTAAGACAAAGGATATCTGATCACAAGTCTTTGGGGTTTTGGTCATATTGAGAGGCGAGTGCACAACACAACGTGTGATGATGGTCTTGAAGATGGTCAATCTGATTCAGCGAGTGACTTTGATGAAGATACACTAGCCCTTATTTACGCTCGAGATGGAGACAATTACGATCTTGATGAAGAGCCGGAGGTAATGGGGCTGAAGTGGCGATCAATACAAGAGCTTAATTACACGTGTGTTCGATGTGCAATTGAGCAAATCTGAGCAAGATCAACGCCAACTGTTCCAAACACGTGGTGTTGTAAAGGAAAAACTATCTGGATCATCATCGATGGAGGAGTTGTAATAATCGGCGGTGTTGACATGGTAGAGAAGCTTGCGCTTCCAACAAGACAACGCCCACATTCATATTACATCCAATGGTTTGAGAGTTCTCGCAAGATCAAGGTAACAAGAGCAGTGCGTGCATTTTACTATTGGTACATATTCTGATTTTGTTGATTGTGATGTTGTACCTATGCAAGCTTGTTCTTTGTTACTTGGTAGACCATGGCAATTTGATAGAGAATCATTCATAATGGTAAAACTAATCACTATTCTCTTATGCATAATGGAAAGAAAATTGGTCTAAAACCTATGACTCCGAACAAATTTTAAAAGATGATCTTGCTAGAGCTAGTAGAGCTAAAGCGAGAAAAATAAAAGTTAGAATCAGTTATTGCTTGCCGATTTCATACCACCAAAGAACACTAAATCGATTCTACACATGCTCACGAAATTCGTTTGAAGAGTCCATGTATGCTTGCAAATAAAATTGATATTCTGAACTAGATGTAAACAATACTCAATGTTATGCAATTATCTGCAAAGAGGTTTTGTTTTTATTTGAGGATATGCCTCCTTCTTTGCCACCCATTTGCTAACCTTTTGCGAGAATATGAGGGCGTCTTTCCATTGAGTTGCCACGGGACTACCTCCTATTAGAGGAATTGAGCATCAAATTGATCTAATTCCTGGTGCCACGTTGCCCAACCGCAACCGTATAGAACCAATCCGGAGGAGACAAAGGAGATACAACGACAAATTCGGGAACTCCTCGGCAGAGATCATATTCGTGAGTCCCTTAGCCCTTGTCTTGTTCCTATTATTTTGGTACCTAAGAAAGATGGTTCTTGGCATGTGTCTTGATTGTAGAGCTATCAATAATATTACTATTCCATATCGTCATCCTATTCCACGTTTAGATGACATGCTTGATGAATTAGTGGCTCTACCATGTTTTCTAAAGTTGATTTGCGTAGTGGTTACCACCAGTTCGTATGAAATTAGGAGATGAATGGAAAACAACATTTAAAACTAAGTTCGGTTTATATGAGTGGTTAGTAATGCCGTTTGGTTTAACTAATGCACCTAGCACTTTCATGAGATTAATGAGCGAAGTTTCGTGCTTTCATTGGACGTTTGTGGTAGTCTACTTTGATGATATTACGATTTATAGCAAATCTTTAGAGGATCATTTGGACCATTTACGTGATGTTTTCAATGCTTTACGAGATGCACGTTTGTTTGGTAACCTTGAGAAGTGCACCTTTTGCACCAATCGAGTTGCGTTTCTTGGCTATGTTGTTACATCACAGGGTATTGAAGTGAATCCAAGATTGAAGCTATTGAGAATTGCGCGACAAGACGGTCACACAAGTGAGGAGTTTTCTTGGCCTCGCTGGTTTTATAGGCGCTTTATCAAAGACTTTGGATCAATTGCCGCCATTGAATGAGCTTACCAAGAAGGATGTGCCCTTTGTTTGGGCGATGCACAACAGAGGCCTTCGTCATATTAAAGATAAGCTAACACATGCTCCCTTACTCCAACTTCCTGATTTTACTAAGACTTTTGAGCTTGAATGTGATGCTAGTGGAATTGGTTTGGGAGGTTGTTATTACAAGAGGAAAACACATTGCATATTTTAGTGAGAAATTGAGTGGGGCTAGTCTGAACTATTCTACTTATGATAAAGAATTATATCGTTGGTTGGACATTAGAAACTTGGCAACATTATCTATGGCCTAAAGAGTTTGTTATTCATTCTGATCATGAATCTTTGAAGCATATTCGTAGTCAAGCTAAGTTGAATCGTCGTCATGCAAAGTGGGTTGAATTTATTGAGTCTTTTCCTTATGTTATCAAACACAAAAAAGGTAAAGATAACATTATTGCTGATGCTTTGTCACGCCGTTATGCTTTGTTATCTCAACTTGACTTCAAAATATTTGGATTGGAAACTATTAAGGAACAATATGTGCATGATGCTGAATTTAAAGATGTGTTGCAGAATTGTAGAGATGGAGAACTTGGAACAAGTTCGTCTTCAATGATGGATTTGTGTTCCGTGCTAACAAACTATGCATTCCAGATAGCTCTGTTCGTTTTTTTTGTTACAGGAGGCGCATGGAGGAGGATTGATGGGACACTTTGGTGTCAAGAAGACGGAGGATGTTCTTGCTGCACACTTCTTTTGGCCACGTATGCGTCGAGATGTTGGGAGATTTGTGGTACGCTGCACTACTTGTCTAAAAGCTAAGTCTCGCCTTAATCCACATGGTTTATATATGCCTCTTCCTATTCCTAGTGTTCCTTGGGAGGATATTTATATGGACTTTGTTTTGGGATTGCCACGAACACAGAAGGGGAGGGATAGTATTTTTGTTGTTGTGGATCGGTTTTCTAAGATGGCACACTTTATTCCTTGTCATAAAACGGATGATGCTGCGCCCATATTGCTGATTTGTTCTTTCGTGAAATTGTTCGTTTGCATGGTGTGCCAAATACTATTGTCTCTGATCGTGATACTAAATTTCTTAGCCACTTTTGGAGATGTTTATGGGCTAAGTTGGGGACTAAATTGCTCTTTAGTACTACATGTCATCCCCAAACTGATGGTCAAACTGAAGTAGTAAATAGAACTTTGTCTACTATGTTACGAGTTGTTTTAAAGAAGAACTTAAAATTGTGGGAAGAGTGTTTACCTCATATAGAATTTGCTTATAATCGTTCATTGCATTCTACCACAAAGATGTGCCCATTTGAGATTGTGTATGGTTTTGTTCCTCGTGCACCTATTGATTTATTGCCTTTACCTTCTTGTGCAACATAATTTGGATGCTACACACGCTTTGAAATGATATTAAACTTGCATAAGACTACTAAAGATAACATTGAACACATGAATGCTAAGTATAAACTTCTTTGGGGATAAAGGGAGAAAGCATGTTGTGTTTGATGTTGGCGATCTTGTTTGGTTACATTTGCGTAAAGATCATTTTCTTGATTTAAAGTCTAAGTTAATGCCACGTCTTTGGTCCCTTTAAGGTGTTAGAGAAAATCAATGATAATGCATATAAACTTGAGTTGCTGCAGACTTTTGCAGTTAGTCCTACATTTAACATTGCAGATTTGAAGCCTTACTTTGGTGAGGAAGATGAGATTGCGTCGAGGACGACTTCAATTCAAGAAGGGGAGCATGATGTGGACATCCCTACTATTGATACAACCATTTTACCTACAGCAACACACATACAAGGACCCATCACAAGATCTCGTGCCAAACAACTTAACTATCAGGTACTTTCGTTTCTTGGAACTATTCCTCACATACATGAGAATATGATGCTGCCTAAATCAGATATATTTCTTACTCTTAGGAATGATGGACCAAGTATGGATGAGAGGGACAAGCATTGGAGCATGTTCATGCATGGAGATGGCAGCAAGCATGTGATGATTCAAGAGAAGGCCACAGATGAAGATTTCAGAACTTTGAGGCCACCATAATGAAGAAAGAAGGCTTGGACGAAATATTCAAGATCAATACTTTACGAATTCGTCCATAGCTTAATATGGTGCTGCGACACCTTTATTTTGGGCCAGGCCCATGTAATTTTCGCAGGATTTTAATTAGCCACTTTTTAGAGTCCGTATTTGAGGGGAAAAGGACTTTTAGGGTTGGATTCGGCCACCACTTCCATGGCTGGCGAAACCCCTTTTTCCCTTAATACGCCCCATAGCCGAACCTCTAGACTCGGATTTTGTTTAGACATTAAGTTAGCCATAGTCGCAACCGCCAAGGCTCGGCGTCAGAGGCCTGTTGTACTGCGCACCTATTCAGGATCCCACCTCTTCAATAAAGCTTTCCTCTTAATCCGCAATATCTTGATTGCAATATTGGTTCTTACTTGTTCTCGATTTGGTAGGAATTAAGACCCTCATTGGTCGGTGATCGTGTTCACGCAGGATCGGTAACTTCCAGGAGATTGGCCTAGCGATTGCATTGGTGCTCGTGCTCGCACGTGTAGTCGGATCGTCAAGCCCGAACTCCACCAAATCGAATATCGCCATCTCATCGAAAGATCGGACACCTTTGCCCTATCACATATGATGTGTGTAGGTACCCGCACGAGAATGTCAACCTCGGTTGAGCACGAGTTGACAAAAAGAGCTCTAGAGAGCATCCCACAAGTGAGTTCAAGATCGAACCCAGCTCTGATACCTTTTGCATGCTTTGCATCTTTCATGTTGGCAAATTGCTCTTTCCTATGGTTTGATTGCAAGAATGTTAATGGTATTATCTCCCCTTGTGAAATTCATGTTTCTTCGCTTTTAGATAATGATGTTTTGTGTGTTATAACAAAAGTGGTGAACAATTTCTCTCTCCGATGTTTTGCTTGCAACCACAATTCCATTAAGAGCATGTATTGTCATGAGAGCTTCCAAGAATCTCGTCTTGTTGTTGCAACAAACATAAGGACCACTTTCTCTTTCATTTGGTTTGTTTGCAAACATAATACGTTTGTATTGGATATACTTCCTTGTGTGTTTTTGCCAAATTATCCTATTCTTGCATCAAAGATGTTGTTTGAAATTTGGATCCAATGCTTTGAATGCCCCACTTCTATGTTAAATGGAGTTTTTGAGTTTCCACATTTGGATGATGTTCAAACAATTTCCATGCACTTTGACCTTGCATATGCATTCCATTTGCTATACATGCAGTGTACTAATAGTGTTGTGAACAAGAATGGACATGCCACACTTGACATGCTCCTCTATCACGCACGAAAATATTTTGCTTGGTCTTTGTTGTGTAAAGGTACAAGTGCATACACGTCAACCTCTATGGACTATATGTTGACAAGAAGATCCGAAGAGAGTTACCTATGGCTACCCTTCATCGAGCTATCTCTACAAGCTAAGGTGACTTCCTTCTACTCGAGGACTCATGCTATAATGTTCGTGAATTGGCTACGCTTTGAGTGTTGCTTTGCTTTTGTTGTGAGCTTTGTAGGCTTCAAGGAAGGTGAAGGAACATTGAAGTGTTGTCAAGTCACTCTTCCCGAGGAGGACTATATGGTGAACCCCAGGATCAAGTGATAGGGCAAAGGTGTCCGATCTTTCGATGAGATGGCGATAATCGATTTGGTGGAGTTCGGGCTTGATGATCCGACTACACGTGCGAGCACGAGCGCCAATGCAATCGCTAGGCCAATCTCCTGGAGGTTACCGATCCTGCGTGAACACGATCGGCTGACCGGCGAGGGTCTTAATTCCTACGAAATCGAGAACAAGTAAGAACCAATATTGCAATCAAGATATTGCGGATTAAGAGGAAAGCTTTATTGAAAGAGGTGGGATCACGAATAGGTGCAGTACAAGAGGCCTCTGCGGCCGAGCCTTGGCGAAGTTGCGACTATGGCTAACAATGTCTAAACAAAATCCGAGTCTAAAGGTTCGGCTATGGGCGTATTTAAGGCGAAAAGGTGGGGTTTCGCCAGCCATGGAAGTGGTGGCGAATCCAACCCTAAAGTCCTTTTCCTCAAATACGGACTCTAAAAAGTGGCTAATTAAAATCCTGCGAAAATTACATGGGCTGGCCCAAAATAAAGGTGTCATGACACCATATTATGCTATGGACGAATTTAAAGTATTGATCTTGAATATTTCGTCCAAGCCTTCTTTCTTCATTATGGTGGCCTCAAAGTTCGAAATCTTCATCCGTGGCCTTCTCTTGGATCATCACATGCTTGCCATCACCATGCATGGCCATGCTCCAATGCTTGTCCCTCTCATCCATGCTCGGTCCATCATTCCTAAGAGTAAGAAACATTTCTGATTTAGGCAGCATCATATTCTCATGTATGTAAGGAATAGTTCCAAGAAACGAAAGTACCTGATAGTTCAGTTGTTTGTACGAGATCTTGTGATGGGTCCTTGTATGTGTGTTCAGTAGGTACAACGGTTGTATCAATAGTAGGGATGTCCACATCATGCTCCCCTTCTTGAATTGAAGTCGTCCTCGACGCAATCTCATCTTCCTCACCAAAGTAAGGCTTCAAATCTGCAATGTTAAATGTAGGACTAACCGTACCAAAGTCTGCAGGCAACTCAAGTTTATATGCATTATCATTGATTCTCTCTAACACCTTAAAGGGACCAAAGACGTGGCATTAACTTAGACTTGCGTAAATCGGAAAAGAAAACGATCTTTACGCAAATGTAACCAAACAAGATCGCCAACATCAAACACAACATGCTTTCTCCCTTTATCCCCAAAGAAGTTTATACTTAGCATTCATGTGTTCAATGTTATCTTTAGTAGTCTTATGCAAGTTTAATATCATTTCAGCGTTGTGTAGCATCCAAATTATGTTGCAATCAAGAAGGTAAAGGCAATAAATCAATAGGTGCGAGGAACAAAACCATACACAATCTCAAATGGGCACATCTTTGTGGTAGAATGCAATGAACGATTATAAGCAAATTCTATATGAGGTAAACACTCTTCCCACAATTTTAAGTTCTTCTTTAAAGCCCGTAACATAGTAGACAAAGTTCTATTTACTACTTGGTTTGACCATCGTTTGGGGATGACATGTAGTACTAAACAGCAATTTAGTCCCCAACTTAGCCCATAAACATCTCCAAAAGTGGCTAAGAAATTTAGTATCACGATCGAGACAATAGTATTTGGCACACCATGCAAACGAACAATTTCACGAAAGAACAAATCAATATGCGCATCATCATCCGTTTATGACAAGGAATAAAGTGCCATCTTAGAAAACCGATCCACAACAACAAAAATACTATCCCTCCTCGTGTTCGTGGCAATCCCAAAACAAAGTCCATAGAAATATCCTCCCAAGGAACACTAGGAACAGGAAGAGGCATATATAAACCATGTGGATTAAGGCGAGACTTAGCTTTTGACAAGTATTGCAGCGTGCCACAAATCTCTCAACATCTCGACGACACGTGGCCAAAAGAAGTGTGTAGCAAGAACATCCTCCGTCTTCTTGACACCAAAGTGTCCCATCAATCCTCCTCCATGCGCCTCGTAACAACAAAAAAAGACGAGCTATCTGGAATGCATAGTTTGTTAGCACGGAACACAAATCCATCATTGAAGACGAACTTGTTCCAAGTTCTACCATCTCTACAATTCTGCAACACATCTTTAAATTCAGCATCATGCACATATTGTTCCTTAATAGTTTCCAATCCAAATATTTTGAAGTCAAGTTGAGATAACAAAGCATAACGGCGTGACAAAGCATCAGCAATAATATTATCTTTACCCTTTTTGTGTTTGATAACATAAGGGAAAGACTCAATAAATTCAACCCACTTTGCATGACGACGATTCAACTTAGCTTGACTACGAATATGCTTCAAAGATTCATGATCAGAATGAATAACAAATTCCTTAGGCCATAGATAATGTTGCCAAGTTTCTAATGTCCGAACCAACGCATATAATTCTTTATCATAAGTAGAATAGTTCAGACTAGCCCCACTCAATTTCTCACTAAAATATGCAAGGTTTTCCCTCTTGTAATAACACCCCTCCCAAACCAATTCCACTAGCATCACATTCAAGCTCAAAAGTCTTAGTAAAATCAGGAAGTTGTAGTAAGGAGCATGTGTTAGCTTATCTTTCAATATGACGAAGGCCTGTTGTTGTGCATCGCCCCAAACAAAGGGCACATCCTTCTTGGTAAGCTCATTCATGGCGGCAATTGATCCAAAGTCTTTGACAAAGCGCCTATAAAAACCAGTGAGGCCAAGAAAACTCCTCACTTGTGTGACCGTCTTGGGCTGCGGCCAATTCTCAATAGCTTCAATCTTGGCTGGATCCACTTCAATACCCTGTGATGTAACAACATAGCCAAGAAACGCAACTCGATTGGTGCAAAAGGTGCACTTCTCAAGGTTACCAAACAAACGTGCATCACGTAAAGCATTGAAAACAGCACGTAAATGGTCCAAATGTTCCTCTAAAGATTTGCTATAAATCAGAATATCATCAAAGTAGACTACCACAAAACGTCCAATGAAAGCACGTAAAACTTCGTTCATTAATCTCATGAAAGTGCTAGGTGCATTAGTTAAACCAAACGGCATTACTAACCACTCATATAAACCGAACTTAGTTTTAAATGCTGTTTTCCATTCATCTCCTAATTTCATACGAATCTGGTGGTAACCACTACGCAAATCAACTTTCGAAAACATGGTAGAGCCACTCAATTCATCAAGCATGTCATCTAAACGTGGAATAGGATGACGATATCGAATAGTAATATTATTGATAGCTCTACAATCAGTACACATGCGCGAAGAACAATCTTTCTTAGGCACCAAAATAATAGGAACAAAGACAAGGGCTAAGGGACTCACGAATATGATCTCTGTCGAGTAGTTCCTGAATTTGGCGTTATCTCCTTTGTCTCCTCCGGATTGGTTCTATATGGCGCGGTTGGGCAACGTGGCACCAGGAATTAGATCAATTTGATGCTCAATTCCTCTAATAGGAGGTAGTCTGGTGGCAACTCAATGGGAAATACGTCCTCATATTCTGCAAAGGTTAGCAATAGCGGTGGCAAAGAAGGAGGCATATCCTCAAATGAAAACAAAACCTCTTTGCATACAATTGCATAACATTGAGTATTGTTTACATCTAGTTCAGCAATATCAATTTTATTTGCAAGCATACATGGACTCTTCAAGCAATTTCGTAGCATGTGTAGAATCAGATCTAGTGTTCTTTGGTGGTATAAAATCTGCAGCAACAATCGATTCTCACTTTTATTTTTCTCCTCGCTTTAGCTCTACTAGCTCTAGCAAGATCATCTTTTAAAATCTGTTCGGAGTCATAGGTTTTAGACCAATTTTCTTTCCATCATGCATAAGAGTATAGTGGTTAGTTTTGCCATTATGAACAGATTCTCTATCAAATTGCCATGGTCTACCAAGTAACAAAGAACAAGCTTGCATAGGTACAACATCACAATCAACAAAATCGAATATGTACCAATAGTAAAATGCACGGCATGCGTTCTTGTTACCTTGATCTTCGAGAACTCTCAAACCATTGGATGTAGTATGAATGTGGGCGTTGTCTTGTTGGAAGCGCAAGCTTCTCTACCATGTCAACACCGGCGATTATTACAACTCCCTCCATCAATGATGATCCGTATAGCTCTTTCCTTGACAACACCACGTGTTTGGAACAGGTTGTGGCGTTGATCTTGCTCAGATTTGCTCAATTGCACACTCAACACACGTTGTGTAATTAAACTCTTGTATTGATCGGCAGCTTCAGCTCCCATTACCTCTGGCTCGTCATCATCATCAGAATTGTCTCCATCTCGGCGAAATAAGGGCTAGTGTATCTTCATCGAAGTCACTCGCGAATCGTATTCACCATCTTCTCGCACCATCATCACACGTTGTGTTGTGCAATCGTCTCTCAATATGACCAAAACCCCACTTGCGGCATTGTATATCCTTAGTCTTACCCGTGGAAGCCATAGAAGATGCACTCTGACGGGAGCATTGGATGATGGTGGAGGAGCAGTGGAAATCTTGTGGTGGCCTTGGATGTGTTAGTAGTAGGAGGCGAATCACGAGGAGGCGCTGATTGTCGGGATGTCCAAGTGGATGTGCGACCTGCAGAATTATTAGTCCTCCTCCATGGTGTTTGGCGATCCTGCACTTCACGTTCAGCTTTGCAAGCAAGATGAAACAAACGAGTGATAGAATTATATTCCTTATAATCTAATATGTGCTGAATGTCCTTGTTTAATCCACCAAAGAAACGTGCAAGCATTTGTTCATTAGATTCTACAAGACCACACCTAACCATCCCCGTTTGCAATTCCTGATAATACTCTTCTACAGAATTTTTCCCTTGCTCTAAGCGTGTCAGATTCTTTAGTAAATCACGTTGATAAGTGGGAGGTACAAAACGAACACGCATAGCAGTTTTTAAAGCAGTCCAAGTGATGTGGACATCCCTACTATTGATACAACCGTTGTACCTACAGCAACACACATACAAGGACCCATCACAAGATCTCGTGCCAAACAACTGAACTATCAGGTACTTTCGTTTCTTGGAACTATTCCTTACATACATGAGAATATGATGCTGCCTAAATCAGAAATGTTTCTTACTCTTAGGAATGATGGACCGAGCATGGATGAGAGGGACAAGCATTGGAGCATGGCCATGCATGGTGATGGCAGCAAGCATGTGATGATCCAAGAGAAGGCCACGGATGAAGATTTCAGAACTTTGAGGCCACCATAATGAAGAAAGAAGGCTTGGACGAAATATTCAAGATCAATACTTTACGAATTCGTCCATAGCATAATATGGTCTTTGCGACACCTTTATTTTGGGCCAGGCCCATGTAATTTTCCGAGTTTTAATTAGCCACTTTTAGAGTCCGTATTTGAGGAAAAGGACTTTTAGGGTTGGATTCGCCACCACTTCCATGGCTGGCGAAACCCCACCTTTCATCGCCCCATAGCCGAACCTTTAGACTCGGATTTTGTTTAGACATTAAGTTAGCCATAGTCGCAACTTCGCCAAGGCTCGGCGTCATGAGGCCTCTTGTACCGCACCTATTCGTGATCCCACCTCTTTCAATAAAGCTTTCCTCTTAATCCGCAATATCTTGATTGCAATATTGGTTCTTACTTGTTCTCGATTTCGGTAGGAATTAAGACCCTGTGGTCAGCCGTGATCGTGTTCACGCAGGATCGGTAACCTCCAGGAGATTGGCCTAGCGATTGCATTGGCGCTCGTGCTCGCACGTGTAGTCGGATCGTCAAGCCCGAACTCCACCAAATCGATTATCGCCATCTCATCGAAAGATCGGACACCTTTGCCCTATCACCAAGTACTAGGAATAGTAGTGGGATTTAAACGACAATACTCAGACCACCAAAGGGAAGCAAATTTAGTAAATTCACATGTAGCAGCACTAACACGCATATTCTCAGGATATTTTAAGCATGCAAAACGTTGTTCTACTTCCATCTCCCATGTAAGATATGCATCAGGATTATATTTACCCTCAAAAGATGGAATATTTAATTTAAGCTTTGCAACATGATCATCATCATTACGTACCGGTGGGCGAGCGTTGCGGTAGTAATGTCGGGAGACCAGCGGTACACCGTGGAGGTTGTTCAACCTCCTCGTCAAACAGATCGTCGTCGTCGGGTCGTAGTAGTACCGTCGTCGTCCCCAATGTCGCGGCAGTATGGCGGAAGTCCGAGGAACGTCGATCCTGGCCCAGGCAAAGTGCGGCGGAGCCGTACCAGCGATCGAGCCGTGATCGGAATGCGCCGTGCGCCATGTGTGGGTGCTTGCGGTGCGGGCAATCGGTTGAAGCTCCTTGAACCGAGCGTCAAGCTTGGCGTTGAAGGATTTCTCGAGTCCTCGATCTTGTCCACGGCGTTGGTGAGCTTGGTGTCAAACTCCCCTAGGCGTGTCCACGTCTTCAGCGCGACTGACCAGAGCGGAGAAGTGGGCATGTAGTTCTTCGTTCGTCATGGTGGCAGGGTTCCGCGAAGTATCTGTCATGGTTAGTCCTTAAAAAGCACAGGTATATACTACAGGAATATGGTGGAAGTCACGCGTAATCCGTCAAGCAATATACGAAGCTCTTACAAGTTCTTACCAAACAGCAGGAAAAAGGCGATGTGCAACCACGAGGATCAGTGGGTCCAGAGATTGAACCAAGCGATTACCGGTGAAACACGCGCGTGGAGAGTATGTGGAGCTTTGGGAAGGCTTAGCAAAGGGGTCAGCAATTATCAAAACAGCAATGCAAAAGTTGAAAGAATGCTCAACGATGCAGTCTGGTCCTAGGCTAGACCGTACTAGAGACGCGAGCCTAGATCACCAACGATGTCACGACGACACAACAAGCATCGTATGATGATATAGCACCTGAAAGCGATCCGAGATGAGAAAACTACTAGGATGGTGAGTGTCTAGAACTGATCTACGGGGTCTAAAAGAGGTTAGCCCCCAAAAATTTTTTGAAATTTTTATTTTGCTCGAAGCGCAGCGTAAAAAATATCGCTATAACGGCCGATGGAGAAAAGTGATCCCCAAAGCCAAAAACTAGTATAGCCAGAAAATTTTTTCGGAGGCGGTTCCAGACTTTTTTTTTTTTGCTCTCCTGGACTTACGACCGGACTCTTAGCTCGACACGGACTTTAGCTGAACACGGAAACAGCAAAGAAGGAAAGTCAAAAGAAATAACGAGGAAACAGTAACTCTACTCGGACTCGTACCACGGCAGAAAAACTGATCGGATCTGTGTCGCGGTAGGAAGGCGGTGGCGGAGTATTAGGGTTTTATGGTGGCAGGGTATATGGCGGCGGAATATGGTGGCAGGGTATATGGCGGCGGTGATCGGCGAGTGTGGTGGTGACTAGTATGATCAGAACTCGAAACTCTAAGGGACGAGACACTAAGACCAGCAACTCGACGCGACGATGTAGACACAAATTCAACAATGCAAAAACTGAAAAGATAATGCGAGGCGTAGATTGGTTATGGGATGGATCTAAACTCTAAGTGTGTTTTTGGCTTTTTCGTGGGTTATAGGTAAAAACAGATCTAATCTCTGAAAAGGTAAAATCTCACCGAGCAACCCGAAATCGATACCACTTGATAGGGCAAAGGTGTCCGATCTTCGATGAGATGGCGATAATCGATTTGGCGGAGTTCGGGCTTGATGATCCGACTACGTGCGAGCACGGCGCCAATGCAATCGCTAGGCCAATCTCCGGAGGTTACCGATCCTGCGTGAACACGATCGGCGACCAATGAGGGTCTTAATTCCTACACGAAATCGAGAACAAGTAAGAACCAATATTGCAATCAAGATATTGCGGATTAAGAGGAAAGCTTTATTGAAAGAGGTGGGATCACGAATAGGTGCGAAGTACAAGAGGCCTCTGCGGCCTCGAGCCTTGGCGAAGTTGCGACTATGGCTAACTTAATGTCTAAACAAAATCCGAGTCTAAAGGTTCGGCTATGGGGCGATTTAAGGGCGAAAAGGTGGGGTTTCGCCAGCCATGGAAGTGGTGGCGAATCCAACCCTAAAAGTCCTTTTCCTCAAATCTGGACTCTAAAAGTGGCTAATTAAAATCTGCGAAAATTACATGGGCCTGGCCCAAAATAAAGGTGTCGCTTGACCATATTATGCTATGGACGAATTCGTAAAGTATTGATCTTGAATATTTCGTCCAAGCCTTCTTTCTTCATTATGGTGGCCTCAAAGTTCTGAAATCTTCATCCGTGGCCTTCTCTTGGATCATCACATGCTTGCTGCCATCACCATGCATGGCCATGCTCCAATGCTTGTCCCTCTCATCCATGCTCGGTCCATCATTCCTAAGAGTAAGAAACATTTCTGATTTAGGCAGCATCATATTCTCATGTATGTAAGGAATAGTTCCAAGAAACGAAAGTACCTGATAGTTCAGTTGTTTGGCACGAGATCTTGTGATGGGTCCTTGTATGTGTGTTGCTGTAGGTACAACGGTTGTATCAATAGTAGGGATGTCCACATCATCAAGGATGTCCTTCGACCGCTTCTACTTTGTAATGAGGATGTAGAGTCGAGGATGACTCTTAGGGGGGGGGGGGGAGTTGATGTAGCCCGACCTACGGTCGTTACTACATCTTGGTCTCCAACTTACGCCAAGTCGTCATGGACTCCGAAGGTGAATCCGTTCCTCTATGCGAGCCCCCTTCCTACCCTATTGAATGGTATGCTACTTCATACTCCGTCACATATGCATGATAGGTTCCCATTGACAAGTACGGAGGCAAGGGAGGAAGCCCGGAGTATCAAGCCCGACAAGACGGAGGCTTGGAAGAGGAGGCGGAAGAAGACATGTCGGCAGCTGCCAGGTCCAAGCGGTACTACCGGTCGGCGGAACCGGTACTACCGGGTCGTGATACTCTCGCTACCGCTTGATCAAGCTGCGCCATCGCCCTTTGGATGCCCAGATCGGCTTGCGGTACTACATACCAGCGGTACTACGATCCCGAGCGGTACTACGGTGATGACGGTACTACGGTCCTAAGTCCGTTACTACGGTCATGTCGGTGCTGTCACAGACTAGTTGGGCCCTGACCCATGTATCCCCTTACTTACCTATTCGCCTAGTTTATCCCCAAACTACCCTTGTTTATGTGGTTGGCCTATAAATAGAGCCCCCACCCCTCATGTATCCCTTATGCATAGATGATAGACTAAAGAAAACCCCATTGTGGAATCTCTAGTTTTGCCTCATCCCCTTTACCAAGGGGACCGACTATCGTCACCAACCTCGATTGGACTTTGCATCACGCATCCATCGTTGAACAAGGCCTTGGAGTTCATGTCTCGTCTCCAAGTTGTCAAGACCCTCCCCAAGGTGTTCTTCCCTCTCCGATGTGGATTTGAGGGAGCACGTTGACTGATCTTTCCTTCCGATGATTCTATCGGACCGGTGGCCACCGTTCGGGAGCAATCGTCCTTGTATCGTGTGATTTTTGCGTGTGTTCATCGTGTTCTTCGCGAGGTGTGTGTTCGCTTCCGCTACCTTCTCCCTTTCCCCTCGCTTTCCCATCGATTTGACCACGAGATCCGTGAAGATCGGGCACCCAAGAGGTTAACCCCTCCATCAAAGAAGTGGCTAATTAAAATCCCGCAAAAATTACATGGCCTGGCCCAAAATAAAGGTGTCGCAGCACCATATTAAGCTATGGGCGAATTCGTAAAGTATTGATCTTGAATATTTTGTCCAAGCCTTCTTTCTTCATTATGGTGGCCTCAAAGTTCTGAAATCTTCATCCGTGGCCTTCTCTTGGATCATCACATGCTTGCTGCCATCTCCATGCATGGCCATGCTCCAATGCTTGTCCCTCTCATCCATGCTTGGTCCATCATTCCTAAGAGTAAGAAATATATCTGATTTAGGCAGCATCATATTCTCATGTATGTGAGGAATAGTTCCAAGAAACGAAAGTACCTGATAGTTAAGTTGTTTGGCACGAGATCTTGTGATGGGTCCTTGTATGTGTGTTGTAGGTACAACGGTTGTATCAATAGTAGGGATGTCCACATCATTTCTCGATCGTAGCTGTTGTGTCTTCATGGAGTTTCTTCATTGTTTGGGAATGCTTGACCACGTCCATATTGGCACGTTCATGAAGCGGAAGTGGAAGGATATCGAGCGCGGTGAGAGGCTCGAACCCATAGACGATCATGAACGGGCTCCTCATGGTGGTGGAGTGCTTGGCGCGGTTGTAGGCGAACTCAGCGTGTGGAATACATTCCTCCCAGTATTTAAGGTTCTTCTTGATCAACACACGTAGGAGTGTTCCAAGACTTCGATTGATGACCTCGGTTTGTCCATCGGTTTGAGGATGCGAGGCGGACGAGAAGAGGAGCTTGATGCCGAGCTTGGCCATGAGAGTCTTCCAGAAGTAGCTCATGAATTTGACGTCGCGGTCGGAGACGATTGTTCTTGGTACACCGTGCAGCCTAATTATTTCCCTGAAAAACAAATTGGCTACATGTGAAGCATCATCGGTCTTATGGCACGGAATAAAGTGTGCCATTTTTGAAAAGCGATCCACTACCACAAAGATAGAATCATGTCCATGTTTAGATCTAGGCAAGCCTAACACAAAGTCCATGCTAATGTCGGACCAAGGTGCATGAGGAATAGGCAATGGCATATAAAGACCAAAGGGGTTGGACTTAGACTTAGATTGGATACATGTAGTGCATCGTTGGACGTGGCGCTCCACGTCGCGCTTCATCTTTGGCCAAAAGTAGTGAGTGGAGAGCATGTCATATGTCTTGTCACGGCCAAAGTGACCCATAAGGCCTCCACCATGGGACTCTTGAAGAAGCAAAAGTTGGAGAGACGATTTCGGAATGCAAAGCTTGTTTTGTTTGAAAAGAAAACCCTTATGCAAATAGAAATCATCAATCCCTTTGTCTATTGAACAATTTGCAAAAATTGGTCCAAAGAAGGGGTCGGACGCATACAATGATTTGATGTCATCAAGACCCAAGACATTTACTTCGAGTCATGTAAGGAGGCTTATGTTTTTGCGAGACAAGGCGTCCGCTACCACATTTTCTTTACCCTTCTTGTATTTGACAATGTAAGGAAAAGACTCCATGAACTTAACCCATTTGGCGTGCCTTTTAATCAAATTGGCTTGGCCCTTAAGATACTTCAACGACTCATGGTCGGAATGGATGATAAATTCTTTGGGCCAAAGATAGTGTTGCCATACGTGAAGAACTCGAACCAAGGCAAAAAGTTCTTTGTCATAAATGGGATAGTTGAGGCGTGCGCCATCAAGTTTCTCACTATGTTAAGCAATAGGACGCCCATTTTGCATAAGGACGCCACCAATGCCAATACCTCTAGCGTCACATTTAATCTCAAAGGTTTTTGTGAAATCCGGTAATGCAAGAAGTGGTGCTTCGGTGAGCCTCTTCTTGAGCTCATCAAAAGCCTTTTGTTGTGCTTTCCCCAAACGAATGTGACATTTTTCTTGGTCAATTCGTTTAGGGGGCAAGAAATGGTAGAAAAGTCTTTCACAAAGCGACGGTAAAAGCCAGCCAACCCATGAAAACTACGAAGTTCACTAACATTTGTAGGGATGGGCCAATCTCGTATGTCCTTGACTTTTGAGACATCAACTTCAATGCCATTGGAAGACACAACAAAACCAAGGAAAATTAGCTTGTCTTTTGCAAAAGTGCACTTTGGGAGATTAGCATAAAGCTTTTCATGACGAAGGATTTGAAGGACCTCCTTAACATGAGTAACATGCTCCTCTAGTGACTTGCTATAGACAAGGATGTCATCAAAGTAAACAACTACACTCTTCCCAATGAGAGATCGCAAAATATGGTTCATGAGGCGCATGAAGGTAGATGGGGCATTAGACAAGCCAAAAGACATAACCAACCATTTCATAGAGACCAAGCTTGGTCTTGAAGGCAGTTTTCCACTCATCACCCTCGGCCATGCGAATTTGATGGTAACCACTACGAAGATCAATTTTCGAAAATATAGTGGCTCCACATAATTCATCAAGCATGTCATCAAGACGCGGTATAGGATGTCGACAACGCACGGTGATAGCATTGATTGGACGGCAGTCCATGCATAACCGCAACGTATCATCCGTTTTTGGAACTAGAATCACGGGGACCGCGCTTGGGCTAGTGCTTACTTGGATCAAACCTTTGGAGACGAGTTGGTTGATTTGACGTTCGATCTCCTTTGTCTCTTCCGGGTTCGTGCGATACAAGGCGCGGTTTGGGAGTGGGGTGCCGGGTATGAGGTCGATGCGGTGCTCGATTCCACGAAGAGGAGGTAGTCCATGAGGAAGCTCTTCGGGAAATACATCTTGGAATTCCTGCAAAACAGCCATCAAAGAAGGAGGAACAAGTGTCAAGTCATTAGTTCCTTACGCTAGTCCCTTGCATACAAGGACATAGTGCAAAATGGATGGGTTGTTCCGCACTTCTCTCATCTCACTTTTGGTGGCAAGAAGAACACTCTTAGTTTTTCCACTCGAGTTTGGCTTGTGGCACTCACTCACTCACTATAGTGTGGTTCTCTCGATCACCACTCTTCTCACAAGATGTTTTTGTGTATTGCGCCCTCGCTAAAGCCTTTGCATTATCCGCAATTATTTGGCTAGGAGTCATTGGTTGCAACACACAAGTTTTGTCAAGCCATTTGAAGGTATAAGTGTTTGAGTGACCATTATGCAAAGCACGCTTGTCAAATTGCCACGGCCGTCCTAGCAACATATGGCAAACCGTCATTGGTACCACGTCACATTCCACCGTGTCCTTGTATGGTCCAATTGAGAACGTTACCGAGATGGTGTGTTTGATCTTGACGGATCCTTGGTCACTTAGCCATTATATATGGTAGGGGTATTTATGTGGATGGAGGGTGAGGTTGAGCTTCTCACACAATTCCGTTCTTGAGAGGTTGTGGCAACTTCCTCCATCGATGATAACTTTGATGGACTTGCCATTGATACCGGCACGAGTTTGGAAGATGTTTGATGGTTGGTCTTCATTCTCATTGGCTTGAGTAGTTAAGACCCTTGTGACCACAAGCGATGGACTTGCGTCATGCTCACACACAAGAAGTTCTTGGTCCTCTTCCAAATGTTGCCTTGCCATGGCTTCCTTTACCCTTGCATCAAACTCATCTTCACTCAAGTATTCTTCATCGCCGTTGTCATGGATGAACAAAACTTTCTTGTTCCCACATGCGGCCGATTTGTGTCCTTTGCCTCCACACTTGTAGCACTCACCATTGAATGGTTGTTCGTCTCTTGTGTACTTGCCACTTGGGGGCGGTTTTCCTTGAGGAATTGTTGTCTTGAAGGGAAGCTTGGTGGTATTTGAGGAGCTTCCACTTGGTGTTGTCGGAGTAGTGGTTGGAGCTTGCTTGTATGTGAAGTATGTCTTTGGCTTATTGAACTTGATGTCCTCTTGCACTTGACGTTCGGCCTTTGATGCAATGTGCACAAGCTCAACCATGTTGTTGTACCTTTGGAACTTGGTGATGCGCTTGATAGGATGGTTCAAGCCATTGAGGAAACGTGCCATTGTTTGTTCATCACGCTCTTCAATGTTGGCACGGATCATGTTGAGCTCCATTTGCTTGAAGTACTCTTCCACGGTCTTTGTTCCTTGACTAAGCGTTTGAAGCTTGTTCAAGAGGTCACGCGTGTAGTGTGAAGGAACAAAGCGGGATCTCATATGAGCCTTCATATCTTGCCAAGTTGAGATTGGGGGCTCTTCTTTTGATTCTCGAGCGAGTTGGACTTGTTCCCACCAAAGGTTGGCATACTCATCAAACTCGAGGGATGTCATGGCCATCATCTTCTCATTGCTATAGTTGTGCATGCGGAAGATCTTGTCAACCTTGAGTTCCCACGAGAGATATTCCTCGGGCTCATTGGAACCGGTGAACTTTGGCATGGTGAATTTGAGCTTACCGAAAGTTTCTTCTCCATTGCGTTTCCGGTTGCGGCGGTTGCCATGATTTGGGCGGTCATCATCATCATCCGAGCTCTCATGTCTTTCTTGGTGATGGTTGCGTTGCTCTTGCGGTTGTTGAGGTGCCGCGTTTGGTGGTGGAACTTGGTTTTGGCGACGAGCTTGGGGATCTTGCTCGTTTTGTTGGCGCGGTTGAGGACGAGGAGGAGGTTGATGGTCCTCACGACGAGCTTGGGGAGCTTGCTCTTGTTCTTTTCGTGGGTGGTGCCGAGGAGCATTGTCTTGCGCCCTGTGGCGAGGAGGACGTCGAGCCGCATGCGCAATGGGCTGCTCTTCTTCTTCTTGATATGGCGGAGGCTCGTCATGACCATCATGTTGCCGACGTGGACGATCATGTCGATGATGACGCCTTGGAGGATCTTCGAGTGCTTCACGTCGACGGTGATCTTGTTCGTCCTCTTCGGATGCTTCACTTGGTGTGGAAGGGACATGTCGACGACGATGGCCTTGGTGGTCCATGTGAGGTTGCTCTTGTTGAATCACAAGTTCCCTTGGTTGTGGCCGGTTCGCTTCACGTTTTGGAGGTCTTGTGGAGAGTTCACCATCATAGCTTGACGTTGCGGCGTGACGCGGAGATGGTACCGCTTGCGAAGAGCTCATGGATTGAAGAACGGGTCCATCCCGGTGCCTTGAAGCGTGACGGCGAGGTGCACTTGATTCACTTGAGGAGTGCCGAGATGAGCTTGATTCGCGCGAGCGTAGCCTTGCTAGTCCATCAATGAGGCGTTGAAGCTTCTCATCCGTTGAGGCGAGTCCACGACCAAGAGCTTCATTTTGATGACCGAGGTTGTGTTGCATGGCATGCATTTGGCCACGGACTTCTTCGAAGCGGTTGTCGATGTTCTTGAATTCCACACGGGACTCGCTAAATTGTTCATCTTGGCGCCGCTCGAGAGCTTCACAACGATAGTTGAATTCTCCTCGGACCTTCCAATGGTCCCATCTTGTCATGAATTGTGTGTCATCCTCCGGAGGTTGTGGTGGTTGGGATGGCTCTCCATGCCTGTCCATGATGAAAAGCCAACAAGGGTTGTATATGGCGAATAAGGGTGCGGAGAGTTAGCCTTTTACCTCACCTTGGGGATTATATCAAACCAATTGCCACACAAATGAACGAAAAGCGTGCAAAGTGAAATGGGCAAGAAACTCACACACTAATATGCTACAACTCTCAAAAGCTTTTGGTGGAAGGTTAGGATTGTGGAAAACCAAACGAACGATCCAAGCAAAAGGTTATTGTCCTACGTGGTAAAGAACCAAAGATCAAAAGAAAAAGGATACGATCTACAAAAACACGGAAAACACACACGTGGAGAAAAACGGGGTTAGCACGACTATGAAAATGAGCACAAAAGGTCCTAACGAAGACTACGCTCGGTTGTCGTGCCAGCACAAGGAGAGACCACAACTCGTTTGCCAAAAGAGGATAAGCAATAGATTTGTGCACTTGCCTCGGTGCGCTCTTTCTTCTCTCTTTCTTGGCTTACAAGCTTGGTATTCTCTTTGTATTGGGAGACTATGTATCTTTTTCTATTTTTTTTATTCTTTCTCTTTTTATCCCTTGCTATGCTACTATGTTAGCTTTTGTATTTGGCCACACACTCTCACTTTCCGAAGGCAAGTGCACAATGCTTAGACAAACACAAAATGAGTTGCTCTCATAGGATAGTTACACACAAAGGAAGATATGGGGCTGTCAAAGTGGTGCAAGTTATACCTTCGGTATTGTTGACGACTTGCAACCGTTGGTGGGGAGAATGTTCGAGTGTCGCGGTGTCGTTGAGCGCGTGGTGACCTTGATGCGGAAGCTGTTGTGAAAATGACGACAAACACGCGAAACACAAACAAGTGAAGTGGAAAAGTCAGCAAACGAAATTGAGGCGTCAAAGGGCAAAGAAACACGGTCGAAGGTAGTACTTGGCGGCGACCGATGTACGGCAAGCGGTAGTACGGCTTCGGCCGGTAGTACCGGTGACTTGCGAGTACCGCTTACCGGTAGTAATCGCCGCCATGGACAGAACGAACTCAACTTGACCAAAATCCTCAAATTCGTGGTGATCTGACCGAAAGGCTGGGCTAGGAACAACAGGGGCTATAGATCGACTCCAAAAGCAACAGATCTATGGACCAAAACCACGAAAAACTCACCAAATCCAAAGATCGGTCCGAAGGCAAATTGAGGCTCTTTTTGGTGGGATTTTCGATTTTAAGGGGGATAAAGAAAGATTGGGGGGAAATTCGTGATCAACCTTGCTCTTGATACCAAGATGGTATGGGGTAACCCCTTGGGGTGGCCCGATCTTTCACGAATCTCCACAGGAATCGAGGGTAAAGCGGTGGAAGGGGGAAAGAGGATGCAATCCACGAACACACGCCATGAAGAACCCGACGAACTCACGCACACAAAACACGATACACACCGATAACTCACGCCGGTGGCAACCGGTCCAACATAATCCCTAGGATCGGTGTTGGGCGAAGCTCGCTCTCCACGCCAACAACGGGGGATGAGGTGCTTGGTGAGATCTTGACGACTTGGGGGCGAGAAACCGAGAACCCAAGGCCTTGTACAACTTGAACGCACTAGGCAAGATCCAAGAGGGGGTGGATAATCCGGTTCTCCTTGGTAGGATCATGAGACCAATAGATATAAGTTTCTCAAAGTGTTTCCTTAATTATTATTATCCAAGTCTAGGGTTTACAATAGAGGGTGGGGGCTATATAGTCCAACCACATAAACAGGGGCAGTTTCGGAACAAAATAGGAAAATATGGAAAGGGGTCTTTGGGCGAATAGAGGTGTTCAGTTTGATCGGACCGGTAGTACCGTTGGGCAACCGGTAGTACCAGATCCAGAGTACCGCAGGGGCTGTAGTACCACTCATGATCCCGGAGCTTCCGTCGAGTCGCTTGTGGCGGTAGGAGGCGGTAATCGCCACAGTAGTACCGGTTGTGGCTCGATAGTACCCGGGCGTGAGTGGTTCCTCCCGAGGGCGTCCGGTGGCCCAGAGTACCGCTTGAACCGATAGTACCGTCGGCCACGGTAGTCATTGGCGTCTGGCAATCGGTTGCTTTCGCTCCGGCTCCTCCGTCCACTGGGTCCTTCTCTTCGTACCTGATGATGCACAAGGTATGCGTTTGAAGTAGCAGGCCATCCAAGGGTGTATCGAAGTCACACAAGGAGAGGAGCGAGTTCACCTTAGCTTGTAGGAGCTTAGCTCGGGCGCGAGTCATTGGTCCACTGGGAGGGCTAAGTGTTGTAGATGGAGGTGCGTCCGTAGGACGGGCTGCATCATCTTGCATAGTCATGATATAGAGGCAATAACAAAATTGACTCCATAGTGCAAAAAAAAAGCTTCTAAGCAAAAGAAACAAAGAAAAGATACCAATAGCTAAAGAGAGTCCAAAGCTTCTAAGAAAGAGTGCGAGCAAGAGCAAGGCAAGCGTACAAATCCGTTGCTTCTCAACCTTGTGCGAACGGGCTACGGTCTCTCATAGTGTTGGCACGACACCGAGCATTAGTCTTCGTTAGGTCCAATTTTGTTCTTTGCTCATTTTTCATAGTCGTGCTAGCCACATTAATCTCCACCGTGTGTGTATAATCGTAGGTTCTCGTCATCCTTTTTGACCTTTTTCCTTTAACTTTGTTTTTGTTGGATTTTACCCACTTTTGACAATATCCTTTTCTTTTGGTTGTTCCATTTGCTATCCACCTTTATAACCTACCACCATAGGCCTTTGTGTGTGTGTGTGTCTTATGTACCCGCTATTCGCTTTGCTCTCGGCAACAACAATCTTTCCAATCGTTGACTCCGGTGAGGCAAGGTAGCAATTACCATTCCACCAATCTCACCATATCTATCAAGTGTGTTTGTGCACCATGTCTAGGGCAAGTGGAGCTAGTGGAGATAGCAATTTCAACAACCAAGATGGCTTTGCCACGCACGACAACTTATGGGCGCAACGCCAAGAATTCAACAATCAATTTGAGCGACTTGAGCACCGTCTTGATGATACTTTTCGAGAATTTGAGTACCGTGGCTTAGCGTCAAGAGGAGCACCATGCTCAATTCCAAGCTCTTCACCAAGCTATTGCCAACCTTGACAACCGACACGGTCATCGCTCAAGCTCGTCAAGTTCCTCCCGCACGCGCTCCTCAAGTCGACATGGCGAGTCTTCAAGGTCGCACTCCCGCCGCGGAGAACCCCACCACAATAATGGGAACCCACAAGCTCGTCATCGTCGCCCTCAAGCGGTGGACCCAAATGCTCCCCAACCTCAACAACAACGACAAGAGCATGGTCCACCACCACAACAAGCAATCATCGATGTGCACCAACCTCAAGAATGCCAAGATGAAGCTAACCATAGTGATCGGCGTCGCCATCCTCCTCATGACCACCACGAGCAACGTCAACAAAATCAAGAACCGGTATGGGACACAAGTGATGATGATGAGGATGCACGCCAAGCTCGACGCAATAACCGACATGCACAACACCACCACCGACACCGTCAAGCTATGAACGTCAATGATGCCGACCAATGGCAAAGAAGAGACTTCGAGCATCATCAAGCTCACCCTCCACAACAACCTCAAGGCAATCAAGAGCCTCCTCCCCCGCCTCCACGCCCTCCAAGTGACGCAAGTATGCACCAAGAACGTCGCAACAACCACCATGAGCGTGATGATGGCAAGTTTGGGAAGCTCAAGTTCGTTATGCCCAAGTTCAAAGGAGAAGAAAATGCCGATGCATACCTTGAATGGGAGCTCAAAGTCGACAAGATCTTCCGAGTCCACAACTTTTCCGAAGAGAAGAAAGTGGCAATGGCATCTCTTGAGTTTGAGGACTACGCCAATGTTTGGTGGGAAGACTGCCAAAGCAATTGTGAGAAGCAAGAAGAGCCACCGGTCACCACTTGGACCGAGATGAAGAATGTGATGTATGCAAGATTTGTCCCCGAGCACTATCGCCAAGACCTCTTTGACAAGCTACAAAACTTGAAGCAAGGCACAAAGACAATTGAAGAGTTCTATAAAGAGATGGAGATGACTATGATGAGAGCCGATGTGAAGGAACTCGAAGAGCAAACAATAGCACGGTTCCTCAACGGTTTGAGCCGCCCAATACGCAAGATAGTCGATTTCCAACCTTACAAGACTCTCGTGAACCTTCTTCACCAAGCAACCAAGGCTGAGCGCCACTTGCAAAAGGAACATGCTTATGAGAAGCAAAAGGCGTACTTGCTTCAATCAACTCGAGTAGCCCCTCCAAGCCAACAAACCAAACAACAAGACACCTATGGCATCCTCCTCCAACACAACAATGGAAAGTCAAGTAGTTTGCTACAAGTGTGGAGGAAAGGGCCACAAGTCTTATGAGTGCATCAACACAAGAGTCATGCTAACGGATGAGAACGGCGCAACATATTCCGTGAGCGAAGATGAATTTGAAGCTATGACCCAAGCCGCTATCACAAAGAATGCCGCAATGCAAGATGAGGACACGCTTCTATGTGAACATGATTCAAGCCCCTCACTCGTCATCGCCCAAGTTTTGACGACCAACTCCATCCCTAGAGAGGATCAACGCCTCAACATATTCCAAACCCGAGCCGGAATTGATGGCAAGTCCATAAAAGTTATAATTGATGGAGGAAGTTGTCACAACCTTGCGAGCATCGACCTTTGTGAGAAACTCAAGTTACCATACATGAGCACCCTCAGCCCTATCATGTCAAGTGGCTTGATGACAATGGCACCATTCAAATCAAACACAAGGTCAACGTCTCCTTCAAGATTGGTACATATCAAGACACCGTCGAGTGTGATGTCGTGCCTATGACCGTGTGTCACATGCTCCTTGGAAGACCATGGCAATACGACAAGAGCGCACTACACGATGGTACCTCCAACCAATACTCCTTTAAGTGGAAAGACAAGACATTGGTGCTACAGCCTATGACGCCAAGCCAAATTATCACTTCCAACATGACGTCGCTGCCCAAGATAAAGCAAGCTAAGGACCCTTGTGAGATGAGTGGTGAGAGAGTGATCCACCAACACGTGAGTGAGTGCTACAAGCCCCAAATGAGTGGAAAAATCATGAGTGCCACGTCGCAAGCCACCACACGTGAGAAGAGTGATTTGAGCGTACCCAGTACTAACAATCCCTCATACAACTCTTTCTCCTTGTTGTCGGTTTTGCAGGATACACAACCTCACCTACCACCTACAAGGAACACGCTACAAGATCTCCAACCACACCATGATGACAAGCTCAACTTCAAGGTCTTCGACCAATTTGAACAAGGCTACGACACCGGAGATCCCACAACATACAAGCTCAAGACCTTGCACACACCTTCCTCCCTATATGATGATGGAACTTCGTCGAGGACGACTCGTTTTGAAGCGGGGGGAGATGTTGCAGCCCAACACATGGCATTCACCATTGGTCCACACCATGCTACATCAACCACACCCTCAAAGGTGAACTCATTCCATATCTCACCCTCCTTTGGTTCTCATGCGAATGGAATCCTGCTTGAGACAAGTGCCCATGCTATGACCAGGCCCATGACCATGACACCGAGAGGAGATGACAAGAGGACCCCAGAAACCAAGACCCCCAAGCAAGAGGCCTGGAAGAGAAGACGCAAGAAGCTGCTGAAGCTAGACCGGAGACTCCGGTCTACCACACCGGAGTCTCCGGTCCATCTCCGGACCGACCCCCAAACCAGCGCCCAGGACAGTCAGAATGCCCCTCCGGAGACGACACCGGAGATTGACCGGAGTCTGCGGTCCAGACCGGAGTCTCTGGCCATCACACCGGAGTCTCCGGACCAAGTGTATCGGGCCTGCGCGCCTCGGGTTGGGCCTGGCCCATGTAACGCCCAGAACTTCCTATTTATGCCTGTTTTACCCTTAGCTCGTGGCTGGCCTATATATAAGCCCCCACCCCCTCCTTGAAACCCTAGAGTTGATGATGAATGAAGGCTTGTGCCTAACCCTAGATGGGAACCCCTCTCTATAGTTAATCTATGAGTTGTACAAGGCCTTGGAGTTCGGTTGTTCGTCTCCAAGTCGTCAAGACCCTCCTCAAGTGTTTGGTCTCTCCTCATCAAGGATTCTAGTAGTGCTAGGTCTCTCCCCTTGGGATTCTACTTGGTTGCTACTCTCTCCTTTGATTTGGATTCTATCATCCGCTTGCCGATCTCTCCTTTGGTGATTCTACCTAACGGTCTCTCGCCAAGGATTCTATTGGATTGGTTTTTCGAGCCAACGGGAGCAAATCGAATCGGGTTGTGTTTGCGTGTGTTTGTATCTTTACCTTGCATTTGTGTTGCGTTCATCGAGTTCATCGGGTATCCCCTCACTCCCCGCATCAAATCCGTGAAGATCGGGCCACCCTAGGGTCAATCCCACAAGGGATCCCATATCACCGTCATTGAGCATTCTTTCAACATTTGCATTGTTGTTTTGATAATTGCTAACCCCTTTGCTAAGCCTTCCCAGAGCTCCATAGATTTCTCCACGTGCGGTGTCTCGACTCCTGGTAATCGCTCGGTTCAATCTCTGGACTCACTGCTCCTCGCGGTTGCACATCGCCTTTTCCTGCTATTTGGTAAAAACTTGTAAGAGCTTCGTATATTGCTTGACGGATTATGCGTGCCTTCCACCATATTTCCGTAGTTATAGGCTTATATACCTATGCTTTTTAAAGGACTAACCATGACAGACACTTCGCGGAACCCTGCCACAATGACGAACCAAGAACTACATGCCCACTTCTCCGAGCTCTTGGTCGGTGTTAGGGGTGACCCCTTAGGGTGGCCTGATCTTTCATGAATTCCGTGGGAATCGAGGGGAAAGCGGTGGAAGGGGATGAAATCCAGGAACACATACGCGAAGAACTCGATGAACACACACGAAAACATGATACAAACCGATAGCTCACGACGGTGGCAACCGGTCCAACATAATCCCTAGGATCGGTGTTGGGCGAAGCTCTCTCTCCACGGCCAACAACGGGGTGAGAAGCTTGGTGAGATCTTGACTACTTGGGCACGAGACACCGAGATCCCAAGGACTTGTACAACTTGAACGCGCTAGGCAAAATCCAAGAGGTTGTGGATAATTTGGTGCTCCTTGGTAGGAGCATGAGACAAATAGTTGATAGATCCTCAAAGGGGTGTCCGCAACTATTATTATCCAAGTCTAGGGTTTACAATTGAGGGTGGGGGCTATATATAGGCCAGCCACATAAACAGGGGTAGTTTAGGAACGAAATGGAAAAATATAGAGAGGTGTACAGGGTGCTGGGACGAGCTAACGCGAACAGGTTCAGGCACACCCGGTAGTACTGGGCTTGCGACCGGTAGTACCGCTCAAAGTCCGGTAGTACCGCTTGCAGTCCTGGGGCTTCGGTTGGCGTCGTTAGTAGTGAGCGGTAGTAGGGGGCGGTAGAACCGCTGACTGGTAGTACCGGTCCCAGCTCCGGTAGTACCGCTGGCGTCTGGGGCGTGGATGGGTTCCTCCTGGAGCGTCCGGTAGTATGGTCCGGTAGTTCCGCGTGCACCGGTAGTACAAGTCGCCTGATCTGGTAGTACCGCTGGCGTCTGAGTGCGGTTCGTCCTTTTTGCTGTGGTTCCTCCGTTCCATGGGTCCTTCTCTTCATACCTGATGATGCACAGGGTATGCTTATGAAGTAGCAAGCCATCCAAGGGTGTATCAAAGTCACACAAGTAAAGGAGCGAGTTGACCTTAGCTTGTAGGAGTTTGGCTCGGGCGAGAGTCATGGGTCCACTTGGGGAGCTTGTAGGAGTAGATGTAGTAGCGTTCGTAGGACGGGCTACACCAGCTCCCCCCCTTGGGAAAGAGTCGTCCTCGACTCTTCAACCTCCTCAACATCATCATTTCCATGGAAGGGTGAAAGATCCTTAACATTGAATGTTGGGCTCACAAGGTACTTCGATGTTGGGATATCGATGATGTAGGCGTTGTTGCTGATCCTCTTGAGTACTTTGAACGGACCATCACCTCTTGGCTTGAGTTTGGAGTCGCGATCCTTGGGGAACCGGTCTTTACTCAAGTGTATCCACACAAGGTCGCCTTCTTCGAAGATCATCTCTTTATTGTTTTTGTTTAGCCGTGATGCTTGGCGAAGGACTTGTTGCTCGATCATAGCTCTTGTGTCTTCATGTAACCTTTTCATTGCTTGGGCACGCTTGTCAACGTCCATGTTGGTGCGGTCATTTAGTGGAAGAGGTAATATGTCGAGCGCGGTGGGAGGCTCGAACCCATAGACGATCATGAACGTGCTCCTCATGGTGGTGGAGTGTTTTGCGCGGTTGTAGGCGAACTCGGCGTGTGGGATGCATTCCTCCCAATCTTTAAGATTCTTCTTTATCAACACGCGGAGAAGTGTGCCAAGGCTTCGGTTGATGACCTCGGTTTTTCCATCAGTTTGAGGATGCGAGGCAGACGAGAATAGGAGCTTGATGCCGACCTGGCCATGAGGGTCTTCCAAAAGTATCTCATGAATTTGACGTCGCGGTCGGACACGATTGTTCTTGGTACACTGTGTAGCTGAATTATTTCCCTGAAAAACAAATTTGCTACATGTGAAGCATCATCGGTCTTATGGCACGGAATAAAGTGCGCCATTTTGGAAAAGCGATCCACTACCACAAATATAGAATCATGTCCACGCAGGTGCATGAGGAATAGGTAGTGGCATATAAAGACCAAAGGGGTTAGACTTAGACTTAGCTTGGATACATGTCGTGCATCGTTGGAAGTGGCGTTCCACGTCGCGCTTCATCTTTGGCCAAAAGTAGTGAGTGGATAGCATGTCATATGTCTTGTCACGGCCAAAGTGACCCATAAGGCCTTCACCATGGGACTCTTGAAGAAACAAAATTTGGAGAGACGACTTCGGAATGCAAAGCTTGTTTTGTTTAAAAAGAAAACCCTTATGCAAATAGAAATCTTCAATCCCTTTGTCCAGTGAACACTTTGCAAAAATTGGTCAAAAGAATGGGTCGGACTCGTACAGCGATTTGATGTCATCAAGACCCAAGACATTTACTTCGAGTCGCGTAAGAAGGTTTGTGTTTTTGCGCGACAAGGCGTCCACTACCACATTTTCTTTTCCCTTCTTGAACTTGACAATGTAAGGAAAAGATTCCATGAACTCAACCCATTTGGCGTGCCTTTTACTCAAATTGGCTTGGCCCTTAATATATTTTAACGACTCATGGTCATAATGGATGATAAATTCTTTGGGCCAAAGGTAGTGTTGCCACACTTGAAGGACACGAACCAAGGCAAAAAGCTCTTTGTCATAAATTGGATAGTTAAGGCGTGCGCCATCAAGTTTCTCACTATGGTATGCAATAGGACGCCCATTTTGCATAAGGACGCTGTAGCGCCCCAGATAAAACCGCTACTAGAAAATCGTTGTTGTTTTTATTATGTGCATCATCATGATATCAGCATGCATCTGTTTGCCTAAAACTATTTTCTAAAAGCCTATTTTGTTTTCTGGATGTTCTCCTCTCTGTTCAAATCCAAACCCCAGACCTGTCCGGATATTTTATTTGTCTAAAAACCTTTTACAAATGTTTTGTTTTAAAATAAATAAAAATAATAAATAATAAATATATTTTGTTGTGCGAGGCAGTCCAGCCCGCCAGGCCCAAAGGCCTAACCCTTCCACCCAGACTCCATCCCGCCGCCGCCACCCTCCTCCTTGCCGCTGCACACTATCCACACGCACACCTGCCAGCTCGTAACACACCTGACACGCTCGCTCCTACCATCGACCCACACTTTTTCCCTGTACATGCCCTGCCGGAACCCCCACTCCCTCCCGTCCCGATCGTGGCCCACCCGATTGCCTCGCTTCCGTCGATCCCCACAATCACCGCCGCCTCCAAACCCGCGATTCCACCTCCCAAAGCTCCCTCTCCTCACGCCGGCCGCCAGAGCTCCTCTGTCCGAAAGTGCCCCGAGTCCTCATCCCCGCCTCGCCGACCCCTCGCAAGCTCTTCCCTGGCTCCCTCCTCTGTGGCGGACGCAGACGCCGCCTTCGACCCGACGCCCCCGCCATCGCCGCCAGCGACCCCTCTCCCTTCCCCGACCCCGGCCGCGTCCTCCCTGGGCCTCGTCCCCGAGCACCTGCCGCGACCGCGCCCGTCACCATCGACCCTGCGAGCTTTGGCGTCGCCACCCCGCCTGTCTCCGGCCGCTCCTCTGCGCCCCTCACTCCCTGCATGATGTCGCATGATCGGGTGCCAAAGACGTTCTTTGCCCCATGCTGCGAGCCATCTGCCGCACTGGCGCCGCCTTGAGCTCTCCCCGTCGATCCCGCGCTGGTGTATCCTCTTCACGCTCGAGCTCAACGCGCCTTCCTCTTCTACCATGCGTCTGATTCGCCCACCGCAGCGTCGTCGTGGCTCGGCCCTGCATCGCCTATGTGCATCACCCCGGTCAGGTGCCCTCCAGCATCAGGCTCCCGTGTTCCCTTGGATCTACGCACACCTCCTGGACGCCATGCTCCCTCTTGTTTTTCTTGTGCGGTGTAACATTGAGGTGGTTACCTACTGCTCTTGTGTTTCATCGCGCGTGTACTGCATTGTGTGACATTTGTTCCTAACACTGCTTGTACTACCGCTGTTGCTTCTTTTTGACAAGATCTTCCGAGACCTATCGATAATTTCTACCGTGTGTGTGCCAACGAAGCTCCAACCGACGCCAAGTCCTTCGATTTGGAGACCCTATTCTCGGATGATAAGACCGCCGACATGGAACTGAAGACCGAAACCGAACCATAGCACGCCAAGAACGTCGATCCCCAATGTGTGACCTTTTTGCCGAGACCCTATTTTATAAATGATATATATACTTGTTGCATCTCAATTGTCATGCTTGCATACATATTTGTGGGTGATTGGGGGTATTTCGAAGATTCACCTAAATTAAATATGGAGACCATATGCGGGCGAATCTAGTTTAATATGGGTTCCGTTTAAATTTGCATAGCGAACCAATGCCATGTTTTGCCTTGATAAGACAACATTTAAATTGCGGGGTATCTAAATAACATAAACCACTTAATTAATTGTCGGAACCCCGGTCCCGTATAATATTGTCTAATTGCATCGCATGCTTGGCATGTCATACATCATACATGCATCATGCCCGATCTTCTGTCGTAGTATTAAATATTGCATCCGGTGTTTCTGCTAGTGCTTTGCTTCTTCACGGATTAGGCCGATGAGTTGATGCGAGTGTCGACCCGATCTTTGGATGAACCTTCAGCAATGTTTTTCAGGCGAGCATTCTCCCCCTTTCAACCTATCTTACTTTATAGTCTTTATTTCCTCCTGTTGATCTATTGCTATCTGTGATGCAATGCTCTAGTTTTCGTACCCGTGATATCCCTTGCAGCCATTAAATTGCCTTGGACACATCCTATTACCTGTTGTTTGGTAGATAGTCAGCCTTGCGAGTCGTAGTTGCTTGCACAGGTGTTGCGTCGCGCCGTCGATGTTCCACAGTTGTTGGAGTAATGCCTTATGTTTAATGTTGGAGATGATTATAACTTTATTACCATTTAATAACTGAAATTGAAGTAGGTAAATAATGCAGAGGCACAGGTGGGAAATAGATGGTATTTGGTTTTTAACCGTCCACTTGTGTCCCGTAGGATCCCGAGTACTTGATACCTGTTCTTTGAATATTCGCACTATCCGCATGTGGGACCATGAATCCCCCTAGCCAGAGTTTGAGTCATATTTATTTCTTGGGACCACAAAGTAGTTTGGGGCTTTATTACTATCCTGTAATTATGCCATGCTTTACTGCTTTATTTACGATTGCGCGTGGAACGCCTGTACTGTTTAGGAATTGTGATACGTTTATGCGGTAACGACAAGCCCAGTCACACTTTCGGGTTCCCAGTCGTTTACAGCCGTCGCCACAAACCTCTAGGTCCGTCTCGGAGCCGGCCAACTTCGTCGCGGGTAGCTTGGTGGGGTGCCCCCCTGAAATTTATATGAATCTTGCAATTGCTCTGTCGTGATGCCTCGTTGGGTTTTTATTGGTTTTTCTCGAGGTTGATTGTGCGTGTGTTGCTATTTGTGCCCCCTGCAGGGTAAAACTTTCTGAAAGCCGTGTCCGCGGTTATGGACGACTTGGAGCACAGTATCTCGATCATAGACAACTATAACTAAAGTAGTGCTATAAATTTGACTTTATAATGAGTAGTAATCAGCTTCACTATAATGGAATGGCTAAATAAAAGTGCCAACAATTGCTTGTTTGGGTTGTCACCTGTTACCATTGTATCTGACTAGTAAGTATTGCAACTACAACGGAATGGCTAAATAAAAGTACCAACAACTGCTGGGTTTTGGGATACCTCATGCTATATGTATCTGACTAGTAAGTACTACAACCACAACGGAATGGTTAATTAAAACTACCCACTCCTTATTATATCAGGATGACTCGTGCTATCTATATCTGACTAGTAATTGCCGCAACTATAACAAAATGAATAAAATTGCCAACTGTGTGAGTTCCTCGGTTGACTTCCTCGTTTGGTCTCGAGGGGGAAATACCAGGATGGGTATGCTTGGTGATAGTTTCAGTTTGGATCCGAATAGGTCTTTCTTATCCCTATCTGATAGCCTCCAGTTGTATTGAGTCTCTACAGGTTGTTTAGTGCATGCTGTGCTCCGCTTCAGTCCACCATGCCTATGTAGGAGTGGACCGCCGAATTCAAGTCTCGCCGTGTACTGGCCTCAGTACTGACCGCTCTCTTTTTCCTTTGCCCTTTGTCGGCAACCCTTTTGTTTAAGCAGGTTTTGAGATCGATGTCGTTAGCAGGGTTACCCTTTCGGCTTGGCCTGGGCAGGGTTATGGATGCCATTGGTTATTCTTCAGGGCTGTTAGCTCAATTTGCATCTTGTCCGTACTCGGACGCTGTATCGTTTTAAAGGTGATTTGGATCTTCGTATTGTATATATGTATTCTTGACTCTTTGAGTCATTGTTGTATATATCTGTTCTGTGGGTTCCATCGTGGACTATTGTGTAATGGTATTACTTCGTTTTCCACCCGCACGAAAGTGCCTGGTGGGCACCTTTGAATCGTTTCTATGCGGGTTTGGCGGGAAGCGCTAAAACTTGCATAGGGCCGATTCCGAGGGTGTTACAGAGTGGTATCAGAGCTCAGCAGTTGCGATACCCCACTGGTCCAGCCTGTAGGATAACCTAGCTAACGGACGTGGTAGAGTGTCAAAACTATTTTGGAAAATCGGTTGGATAGATCTGATTAGGTCTGCTTTTACTTCTTACCCCTCTGCTATTCTCCTCTTATCTCGACGTGTTTTGAATCTGCTCTCTTATCTTTTCTTCGAGTCCAGGATTTCTCGTGGTTGGGTTTCCGTCGTACCTTTAGGGTTTCGCTTCCATCCTCTTGTAACGGTGCTTAAACATTCGGCATTCATGCTATCTGATGAATCTTTCATCTGTTGTACCTTTCAGTGGATCGAAAATTCACTATTTTTTTTTCTTTTTCATTCTATCCTCCGGTGTTTTCCGATATGACGAAGTCATCTACATCAGATCTGATGAGAATTTCCATCCCTCCTTTGTTTCCGAACCTTGCTTGTTGAGATCTTCATTCTGATTCTAAGAGTTGGTTGCATAATTCTCCTATTCATGTGCAGAGTAATGCTTTGGGTGCGCGATGGACTGATCACCATCCGACTACTCTTATCATTCGCTCTTGTACATTGAGTCGGTGGATCGATGCAATTATACTCATTCCGTGGAAGTTAGAGGTGGCCTTATAATTGTGAGACCTCGACCTTCATCTTTGTTTCTCTGGAGTGTTCTCTCGACCGGCGGGAGCATCGACCCTTGTTGGTGGTGTCGCCGATTCAAGACAGAGAAAGAATCTTTGTTAGTGGTGTCGTGAGGATCTACACAAAGCAAGAAGATTTATATCGTTGGCCTTCTTCCCTGTATCATGAGGCGGATCTCGAGGGCGAGATCCATTGTTAGTGGTGTCGAATTGTAGCGCCCCGGATAAAACCGCTACTAGAAAATCGTTGTTGTTTTTATTATGTGTATCATCATGATATCAGCATGCATCTGTTTGCCTAAAACTATTTTCTAAAAGCCTATTTTTTTTTCTGGATGCTCTCCTCTCTGTTCAAATCCAAACCCCAGACCTGTCCAGATATTTTATTTGTCTAAAAATCTTTTACAAATGTTTTGTTTTAAAATAAATAAAAATAATAAATAATAAATATATTTTGTTGGGGGAGGCAGTCCAGCCTGCCAGGCCCAAAGGCCCGGCTAGCCGGACCACCTACAACCCCAAAACCGCCCCCAAACCCTAGCTAATCCTAGCCCCACATCAACTAGAAAACCCTAACCCTTCCACCCAGACTCCATCCCGCCGCCGCCACCCTCCTCCTTGCCGCTGCACACTCTCCACACGCACACCTGCCAGCCCGTAACACACCTGACACGCTCGCTCCTACCATCGACCCACACTTTTTCCATGTACGTGCCCTGCCGGAACCTGATGTGGACATCCCTAGTATTGATACAACTGTTGTACCTACAGCAACACACATACAAGGACCCATCACAAGATCTCGTGCCAAACAACTTAACTATCAGGTACTTTCGTTTCTTGGAACTATTCCTCACATACATGAGAATATGATGCTGCCTAAATCAGATATATTTCTTACTCTTAGGAATGATGGACCAAGCATGGATGAGAGGGACAAGCATTGGAGCATGGCCATGCATGGAGATGGCTGCAAGCATGTGATGATCTAAGAGAAGGCCACGGATGAAGATTTCAGAACTTTGAGGCCACCATAATGAAGAAAGAAGGCTTGGACGAAATATTCAAGATCAATACTTTACGAATTCGTCCATAGCTTAATATGGTGCTGCGACACCTTTATTTTGGGCCAGGCCCATGTAATTTTCGCAGGATTTTAATTAGCCACTTTTTAGAGTCCGTATTTGAGGGGAAAAGGACTTTTTGATGGAGGGGTTAACCTCTTGGGTGGCCCGATCTTCACGGATCTCGTGGTCAAATCGATGGGAAAGCGAGGGGAAAGGGAGAAGGTAGCGGAAGCGAACACACACCTCGCGAAGAACACGATGAACACACGCAAAACTCACACGATACAAGGCCGATTGCTCTCGAACGGTGGCCACCGGTCCGATAGAATCCTCGCAAGGAAAGATCGGTCAACGTGCTCCCTCAAATCCACATCGGAGAGGGAAGAACACCTTGGGGAGGGTCTTGACAACTTGGAGAAGAGACGTCGAACTCCAAGGCCTTGTTCAACGATGGATGCGTGATGCAAAGTCCAATCGAGGTTGGTGACGATAGTCGGTCCCCTTGGTAAAGGGGATGAGGAAAAACTAGAGATTCCACAATGGGGGTTGTCTTTAGTCTATCATCTATGCCTAAGGGATACATGAGGGGTGGGGGCTCTATTTATAGGCCAACCACATAAACAAGGGTAGTTTGGGGATAAACTAGGCGAATAGGTAGGTAAGGGGGATACATGGGCTGTGGCCCAACTGGTGCGCGCAGGCAGACATGACCGGTAGTACCGGACTTTGGACCGGTAGTACGGTCATCACCGGTAGTACCGCTCTAGCACCCTTAGTACCGCTTGCGGTCTTGGAGCATCCGTTGGAGCCGTCAGTAACGAGCGGTAGAAGGGGGCGGTAGTACCGCTCACCGGTAGTACCGGTTCCGACAACCGGTAGTACCGCTTGGACCTGGAAGCTATCGACCTGTCTTCTTCTGTCTCCTCTTCCAAGCCTCCGTCTTGTCGGGCTTGATGTTCCTCCTTGCCTCCGTCTTTGGGTGTGAACCTATCATGCATATGACGGAGTATGAAGTAGCATGCCATTCACTAGGGTAGGAAGTGGGCTCGCAGAGGAACGGATTCACCTTGGAGTCCATGACGACTTGGCATAAGTTGGAGACCTTGATGTAGTAACGACCGTAGGTCGGGCTGCATCATCTCCCTCCCTTCAAAAGAGTCGCCCTCGACTCTCCATGTTGATCACAAGTAGAAGAGGTCAAGGACATCCTTGATCCCGGGGTTCACCATATAGTCGCCCCTCGAAGATTGACTTGACAATACTTCAATGTTCCTTCACCTTCCATGAAGCCTACAAAGCTCACGACAAAAGCGAGGCAACACTCAAAGCGTAGCCAATTCATGAAGATTATAGCATGAGTCCTCAAGTAGAAGGAAGTCACCTTAGCTTGTAGAGATAGCTCGATGAAGGGTAGCCATAGGTAACTCTCTTCGTTTCTTCTTGTCAACATATAGTCCATAGAGGTTGACGTGTATGCATTTGTACCTTCATACAACAAAGACCAAGCAACGCATGTTTGTGTGTGATAGAGGAGCATGTCATTTGTGGAATGTCCATTCTTGTTCACAACACGATTAGCACAACTCAAGTATAGCAAACGGAATGCATATGCAAGGTCAATGTGCATGGACATCGTTTGAACATCATCCAAATGTGGAAACTCAAAAACTCCATATAACGTAGTAGTGGGGCATTCAAAGCATTGGATCCAAATTTCAAACAACATCTTTGATGCAAGAATAGGAGAATTTGGCAAAAACACACAAGGAAGCATATCCAAAACAAATGTATTATGTTTGCAAACAAACCAAATGAAAGAGCAAGTGATCCTTATGTTTGTTGCAACAACAAGACGAGATTCTTGGAAGCTCTCATGACAATTCATGCTCTTAATGGAATTGTGGTTGCACCCAAAACATCGGAAAGAGAAAATGCTCAACATTTTTGTTACAACACACAAAACATCATTATCTAGATGCGAAGAAACATGAATGTCACAAGGGGAGATAATACCATTAACATGCTTGCAATCAAACCATAGGAAAGAGAAATTTGCCAACATGAAAGATGCAAAGCATGCAAAAGGTATCAGAGCTGGGTTCGATCTTGAACTCACTTGTGGGATGCTCTCTAGAGCTCTTTTTGTCAACTCGTGCTCAACCGAGGTTGACATTCTCGTGTGGGTACCTACACACATCATATGTAAAAGGAAGAACGTGTGTGCATGGTAGAGATACACATCATCCATCATGACGTATCTCTTTTTGTGCACATCACCATTAATTTCAATCAAGTATGAAATAGATGCATGGTGCGTATGCAAGTGGGGAACATGCTTATCATGGCAATCATCAAAATCTCCAAAAATTGAGAAAGCTATGGGGGCCATCTCATTATAACGCATATGATCAATATTGTGGCAAGCAAAACAAGTGAAATAGCAAGCATTCATCTTATGGCAAGCAACGGGAGAAATTGAATGACTAGCATGACAAGGCAAGTCCAAAGCAATTGGAGGATACACACAAGATGCATAGCATGGCATGTTTATGGCAATGATATCGCAATCAAACAATTCCACATGATCAATATTATGCAAAGGCAAAGCATCACATGGGAATATGGACGAAGCATAAGTAATGTCACAAGTATCATGTTATGGGGTAACCCTGGGGTTGGCCCGATCTTTCACGAATTCCACGAGAAACGAGGGGAAAAGGGGTGGTCGGGTATGAAATCGGGAAAGGCGATGAAAACCACGAACACACGCACACCAAAACACGATACACGCCTACTCCTCACGTGGTGGCAACCGTCCAACATAATCCCTAGGATCGGTGGGCGGCTCGCTCTCCACGCCAACAACGGGACGAGGTGCTTGGTGAGATCTTGACGACTTGGGGAGACACCGAGAACCCAAGGCCTTGTACAACTTGAACGCACTTAAGCAAGATCCAAGAGGGGGGTGGATAATCCGGTGCTCCTTGGTAGGAGCATGAGACCAATAGATATAAGTCCTCAAAGGGTTTCCTTAATATCTATTATTATCCAAGTCTAAGGTTTACAATAGAGGGTGGGGGCTATATATAGTCCAGCCACAAACAGGGTAGTTTTAATGAAGAGATAAATGATAGGTTGGGTTACAAGGCACCGGGCGAACTTAGGCGATCGAGTCGCAGACCGGTAGTACCGGCCCGCAACCGTAGTACCGGTGGTAACCGGTAGTACCGCTTCGAGCAGTAGTACCGCTTGAGGGCCTGGAGCCTGGGTCGAGGCGTCATGGCAGCGGTAGGAGGGGAGGTAGTACTGCCACCGGTAGTACCGGTAGTACCGCTTGCTTCGGGGCGTGGAGTAGCGCTTCCCTGGCGAAGCGGTAGGAGGAGATGGCTTGAGCGTAGTACGGTGCCGTCCCAACCGTAGTACCGCTTATGTCTGGCAATGGCGGTGGCTTCGTGCACTGATGATGCATGAGTTTGCGTGTGAAGTAGCAAGCCATCCAAAGGGGTGTCGAAGTCACACAAGGAGAGGAGCGAGTTCACCTTAGTTTGAAGGAGTTTGGCTCGGGCGCGAGTCATGGGTCCACTTGGGTAGCTCGTGGGAGTAGATGTAGTAGCGGTCGGAGGACGGGCTGCATCGCCCCTTGGGAAAGAGTCGTCCTCGACTCTTCAACCGTCACAACTTCCTCTTCGCCATGGTAGGGTGAGAGGTCCTTGACATTGAATGTCGAGCTCACAAGATACGTCGATGTTGGTATATCGATCACATAGGCATTGTTGTTTATCCTCTTTAGCACCTTGAATGGTCCATCGCCTCGTGGCTTTAGCTTGGAGTCGCGTTCCTTGGGAAAGCGGTCTTTACTCAAGTGTATCCATACAAGGTCGCCCTCATCAAAGATCATCTCTTTCTTGGTCTTGTTTAGTCTTGATGCTTGGCGAAGGACTTGTTGCTCGATAGTAGCTCGTGTGTCTTCATGGAGTTTCATCATTGCTTGGGCACGCTTGACAACGTCCATATTGGCACGTTCATGAAGTGGAAGTGGAAGGATATCGAGCGCGGTGAGAGGCTCGAAGCCATAGACGATCATGAACGGGCTCCTCAAGGTGGTGGAGTGCTTGGCGCGGTTGTAGGCGAACTCGGCGTGTGGAATGCATTCCTCCCAGTCTTTAAGGTTCTTCTTTATCAATACCCGGAGAAGTGTGCCAAGACTTCGATTGACTACCTCGGTTTGTCCATCGGTGATAGGGCAAAGGTGTCCGATCTTTCGATGAGATGGCGATAATCGATTTGGTGGAGTTCGGCCTTGACGATCCGACTACACGTGCGAGCACGAGCGCCAATGCAATCGCTAGGCCAATCTCCTGGAGGTTACCGATCCTGCGTGAACACGATCACCGACCATGAGGGTCTTAATTCCTACGAAATCGAGAACAAGTAAGAACCAATATTGCAATCAAGATATTGCGATTAAGAGGAAAGCTTTATTGAAAGAGGTGGGATCCTGAATAGGTGCGAAGTACAAGAGGCCTCACGACGCCGAGCCTTGGCGAAGTTGCTATGATGGCTAACTTAATGTCTAAACAAAATCCGAGTCTAAAGGTTCGCTATATGGGCGTAAGAGGCGAAAAGGTGGGGTTTCGCCAGCCATGGAAGTGGTGGCGAATCCAACCCTAAAAGTCCTTTTCCTCAAATACGGACTCTAAAAGTGGCTAATTAAAATCCTGAAAATTACATGGGCCTGGCCCAAAATAAAGGTGTCGCAATGACCATATTATGCTATGGACGAATTGTAAAGTATTGATCTTGAATATTTCGTCCAAGCCTTCTTCTTCATTATGGTGGCCTCAAAGTTCAAATCTTCATCCATGGCCTTCTCTTGGATCATCACATGCTTCTCGCCATCACCATGCATGGCCATGCTCCAATGCTTGTCCCTCTCATCCATGCTCGGTTCATCATTCCTAAGAGTAAGAAACATATCTGATTTAGGCAGCATCATATTCTCATGTATGTAAGGAATAGTTCCAAGAAACGAAAGTACCTGATAGTTCAGTTGTTTGGCACGAGATCTTGTGATGGGTCCTTGTATGTGTGTCAGAGGTACAACGGTTGTATCAATAGTAGGGATGTCCACATCATGCTCCCTTCTTGAATTGAAGTCGCCCTCGACGCAATCTCATCTTCCTCACCAAAGTAAGGCTTCAAATCTGCAATGTTAAATGTAGGACTAACTGTACCAAAGTCTGCAGCAACTCAAGTTTATATGCATTATCATTGATTCTCTCTAACACCTTAAAGGGACCAAAGACGTGGCATTAACTTAGACTTGCGTAAATCAGAAAACGATCTTTACGCAAATGTAACCAAACAAGATCGCCAACATCAAACACAACATGCTTTCTCCCTTTATCCCAAAGCAAGTTTATACTTAGCATTCATGTGTTCAATGTTATCTTTAGTAGTCTTATGCAAGTTTAATATCATTTCATTAGCGTGTGTAGCATCCAAATTATGTTGCACCGAAGAAGATAAAGGCAATAAATCAATAGGTGCACGAGGAACAAAACCATACACAATCTCAAATGGGCACATCTTTGTGGTAGAATGCAATGAACGATTATAAGCAAATTCTATATGAGGTAAACACTCTTCCCACAATTTTAAGTTCTTCTTTAAAACAGCCCGTAACATAGTAGACAAAGTTCTATTTACTACTTCAGTTTGACCATCAGTTTGGGGATGACATGTAGTACTAAACAACAATTTAGTCCCCAACTTAGCCCATAAACATCTCCAAAAGTGGCTAAGAAATTTAGTATCACGATCAGAGACAATAGTATTTGGCACACCATGCAAACGAACAATTTCACGAAAGAACAAATCAGCAATATGCTTGAGATCATCCGTTTTATGACAAGGAATAAAGTGTGCCATCTTAGAAAACCGATCCACAACAACAAAAATACTATCCCTCCCCTTCTGTGTTCGTGGCAATCCCAAAACAAAGTCCATAGAAATATCCTCCCAAGGAACACTAGGAACAGGAAGAGGCATATATAAACCATGTGGATTAAGGCGAGACTTAGCTTTTGACAAGTATTGCAGCGTGCCACAAATCTCTCAACATCTCGACGCACGTGGCCAAAAAGAAGTGTGTAGCAAGAACATCCTCCGTCTTCTTGACACCAAAGTGTCCCATCAATCCTCCTCCATGCGCCTCCTGAACAACAAAAGACGAACAGAGCTATCTGAATGCATAGTTTGTTAGCACGAACACAAATCCATCATTGAAGACGAACTTGTTCCAAGTTCTACCATCTCTACAATTCGCAACACATCTTGAAATTCAGCATCATGCACATATTGTTCCTTAATAGTTTCCAATCCAAATATTTTGAAGTCAAGTTGAGATAACAAAGCATAACGGCGTGACAAAGCATCAAGAATAATATTATCTTTACCCTTTTGTGTTTGATAACATAAGGGAAAGACTCAATAAATTCAACCCACTTTGCATGACGATTCAACTTAGCTTGACTACGAATATGCTTCAAAGATTCATGATCGGAATGAATAACAAATTCCTTAGGCCATAGATAATGTTGCCAAGTTTCTAATGTCCGAACCAACGCATATAATTCTTTATCATAAGTAGAATAGTTGACTAGCCCCACTCAATTTCTCACTAAAATATGCAACAGTTTTCCTCTTGTAATAACACCCTCCCAAACCAATTCCACTAGCATCACATTCAAGCTCAAAAGTCTTAGTAAAATCAGGAAGTTGTAGTAATGGAGCATGTGTTAGCTTATCTTTCAATATGACGAAGGCTGTTGTTGTGCATCGCCCCAAACAAAGGGCACATCCTTCTTGGTAAGCTCATTCGTAGCGGCAATTGATCCAAAGTCTTTGACAAAGCGCCTATAAAAACCAGTGAGGCCAAGAAAACTCCTCACTTGTGTGACCGTCTTGGTCAGGCCAATTCTCAATAGCTTCAATCTTGGTGGATCCACTTCAATACCGTGATGTAACAACATAGCCAAGAAACGCAACTCGATTGGTGCAAAAGGTGCACTTCTCAAGGTTACCAAACAAGCGTGCATCACGTAAAGCATTGAAAACAAAGACGTAAATGGTCCAAATGTTCCTCTAAAGATTTGCTATAAATCAGAATATCATCAAAGTAGACTACCACAAAACGTCCAATGAAAGCACGTAAAACTTCGTTCATTAATCTCATGAAAGTGCTAGGTGCATTAGTTAAACCAAACGGCATTACTAACCACTCATATAAACCGAACTTAGTTTTAAATGCTGTTTTCCATTCATCTCCTAATTTCATACGAATCTGGTGGTAACCACTACGCAAATCAACTTAGGAAACATGGTAGAGCCACTCAATTCATCAAGCATGTCATCTAAACGTGGAATAGGATGACGATATCGAATAGTAATATTATTGATAGCTCTACAATCAGTACACATGCGCGAAGAACCATCTTTCTTAGGCACCAAAATAATAGGAACAGCACAAGGGCTAAGGGACTCACGAATATGATCTCTGTCGAGTAGTTCCTAAATTTGGCGTTGTATCTCCTTTGTCTCCTCTGGATTGGTTCTATATGGCGCGCGGTTGGGCAACGTGGCACCAGGAATTAGATCAATTTGATGCTCAATTCCTCTAATAGGAGGTAGTCCTGGCAACTCGGTGGAAATACGTCCTCATATTCCTACAAAAGGTTAGCAATAGCGGGTGGCAAAGAAGGAGGCATATCCTCAAATGAAAACAAAACCTCTTTGCAGACAATTGCATAACATTGAGTATTGTTTACATCTAGTTCAGCAATATCAATTTTATTTGCAAGCATACATGGACTCTTCAAACGAATTTCAGTAGCATGTGTAGAATCAGATTTAGTGTTCTTTGGTGGTATAAAATCTGCAGCAACAATCTGATTCTCACTTTTATTTTTCTCCTCAGTTTTAGCTCTACTAGCTCTAGCAAGATCATCTTTTAAAATCTGTTCGGGAGTCATAGGTTTTAGACCAATTTTCTTTCCATCATGCATAAGAGAATAGTGGTTAGTTTTGCCATTATGAACAGATTCTCTATCAAATTGCCATGGTCTACCAAGTAACAAATAACAAGCTTGCATAGGTACAACATCACAATCAACAAAATCAGAATATGTACCAATAGTAAAATGCACGCGTACCGTTCTTGTTACCTTGATCTTGCGAGAACTCTCAAACCATTGGATGTAGTATGAATGTGGGCGTTGTCTTGTTGGAAGCGCAAGCTTCTCTACCATGTCAACACTGGCCAGATTATTACAACTCCCTCCATCAATGATGATCCGTATAGCTCTTTCCTTGACAACACCACGTGTTTGGAACAGGTTGTGGCGTTGATCTTGCTCGATTTGCTCAATTGCACACTCAACACACGTTGTGTAATTAAACTCTTGTATTGATCAGCCAGCTCCCATTACCTCGGCTCGTCATCATCATCGAATTGTCTCCATCTCGGCGTAAATAAGGGCTAGTGTATCTTCATCGAAGTCACCATGAATCGTATTCACCATCTTCTCAGACCATCATCACACGTTGTGTTGTGCACTGTCTCTCAATATGACCAAAACCCCAAAGACTTGCGGCATTGTATATCCTTAGTCTTACCGTGGAAGCCATAGAAGATGCACTACGAGGGGAGCATTGGATGATGGTGGAGGAGCAATGGAAATCTTGTGGTGGCCTTGGATGTGGTAGTAGTGGAGGCGAATCACGAGGAGGCTGATTGTCGGGATGTCCAAGTGGATGTGCGACCTGCGAAATTATTAGTCCTCCTCCATGGTGTTTGGCGATCCTGCACTTCACGTTCACTTTGCAAGCAAGATGAAACAAACGAGTGATAGAATTATATTCCTTATAATCTAATATGTCTTTGAATGTCCTTGTTTAATCCACCAAAGAAACGTGCAAGCATTTGTTCATTAGATTCTACAAGACCACACCTAACCATCCCCGTTTGCAATTCACGATAATACTCTTCTACAATTTTTCCCTTGCTCTAAGCGTGTCGATTCTTTAGTAAATCACGTTGATAAGTGGGAGGTACAAAATGAACACGCATAGCAGTTTTAAAGCAGTCCAAGTACTAGGAATAGTAGTAGGATTTAAACGACAATACTCGACCACCAAAGGGAAGCAAATTTAGTAAATTCACATGTAGCAAAGACTAACACGCATATTCTCGGGATATTTTAAGCATGCAAAACGTTGTTCTACTTCCATCTCCCATGTAAGATATGCATCGATTATATTTACCCTCAAAAGATGGAATATTTAATTTAAGCTTTGCAACATGATCATCATCATTACGCATCGGCGGGTAGCGGTATGTAGTAATGTCGGGGACGACAGCGGTACCTGGAGGTTGTTCAACCTCCTCGTCAAACAGATCGTCGTCGCCGGGTCGTAGTAGTACCCGCTGCGTCCCCAATGTCGCAGCAGACCGCGGAAGTCCGAGGAACGCTGGCGCAGCAGAGCCGGGCCGGCAAGTGCGCAGCGGCATCCAACCGAGCCGTGATCGGAATGCCGTGCACCATGTGTGGGTGCCGCGGTGCGGGCAATCGTTGAAGCTCCTTGAACCGAACGTCAAGCTTGGCGTTGAAGGATTTCGAGTCCATCGATCTTGTCCACGGCGTTGGTGAGCTTGGTGTCAAACTCCCTAGGCGCGTGTCCACGTCTTCGCTGACCGACTGTGAGCGCGAGAAGTGGGCATGTAGTTCTTCGTTCGTCATGGTGGCGGGTTCGCGAAGTATCTGTCATGGTTAGTCCTTAAAAGCATGTATATACTACAGGAATATGGTGGAAGTCACGCGTAATCCGTCAAGCAATATCTGAAGCTCTTACAAGTTCTTACCAAACAGCAGAAAAGGCGATGTGCAACCACGAGGATCGGTGGGTCCAGAGATTGAACCAAGCAATTACCGTGAGTGAAACACCGCACGGAGAGTATCCGTGGAGCTCGGGAAGGCTTAGCAAAGGGTCGGCAATTATCAAAACAGCAATGCAAAAGTTGAAAGAATGCTCAACGACGCATCTGTCTTTGGTCCTAGGCTAGACCGTACTAGAGACGCGAGCCTAGATCACCAACGATGTCACGACGCGACACAACAAGCACTGTATGATGATATAGCACCCTGAAAAGCGATCCGAGATGCAGAAAATCACTATGATGGCGAGTGTCTAGAACTGATCTACGGGGTCTAAAAAGAGGTTAGCCCCCAAAAAAATTTTTCGAAATTTTTTATTTTGCTCCGGAAAGCGCGCAGGCGCCAAAAAAATATCGCTATAACGGCCGATGGAGAAAAGTGATCCTCGGGGTCGAAAAATAGTATAGCCAGAAAATTTTTTCGGAGGCGATTCCAGACTCTTAGCTCCGGGGTCGAATTTTTTTTTTTTTTTTTGCTCTCCTTCTGGACTTACGACCGGACTCTTAGCTCGACACGGACTTGAGCTGAACACGGAAACAACAAAGAAGGAAAGTCAAAAGAAATAACGAGGAAACAGTAACTCTACTCGGACTCGTACCACGCGTAAAAACCGATCGGGTGCGTGGTCGCGGTAGGAAGGTGGCGGAGTATTAGGGTTTTATGGTGGCGGTATATGGCGGCGGAATATGGTGGCGGGGGTATATGGCGGCGGTGATCGGGCAGTGTGGCGGTGACTAGTATGAGCGAACTCGAAACTCTAAGGACGAGACACTAAGACCAAAGAACTCGACGCGACGATGTAGACACAAATTCAACAATGCAAAACCGAAAAGATAATGCGAGGCGAGATTGGTTATGGGATGGATCTAAACTCTAAGCGTGTTTTTGGCTTTTTCGTGGGTTATAGGTAAAACAGATCTAATCTACGAAAAAAGAAAATCTCACCGAGCAACACGAAATCGATACCACTTGATAGGGCAAAGGTGTCCGATCTTTCGATGAGATGGCGATAATCGATTTGGTGGAGTTCGCCTTGACGATCCGACTACGTCGCGAGCACGATCGCCAATGCAATCGCTAGGCCAATCTCCGGAGGTTACCGATCCTGCGTGAACACGATCACCGACCAGCGAGGGTCTTAATTCCTACCTGAAATCGAGAACAAGTAAGAACCAATATTGCAATCAAGATATTGCGGATTAAGAGGAAAGCTTTATTGAAAGAGGTGGGATCCTGAATAGGTGCGAAGTACAAGAGGCCTCTGCGACGCTCGAGCCTTGGCGAAGTTGCTAAGATGGCTAACTTAATGTCTAAACAAAATCCGAGTCTAAAGGTTCGGCTATGGGGCGTATTTAAGGGCGAAAAGGTGGGGTTTCGGCCAGCCATGGAAGTGGTGGCCGAATCCAACCCTAAAAGTCCTTTTCCCCTCAAATACGGACTCTAAAAAGTGGCTAATTAAAATCCTGCGAAAATTACATGGGCCTGGCCCAAAATAAAGGTGTCGCAGCACCATATTATGCTATGGACGAATTCGTAAAGTATTGATCTTGAATATTTCGTCCAAGCCTTCTTTCTTCATTATGGTGGCCTCAAAGTTCTGAAATCTTCATCCGTGGCCTTCTCTTGGATCATCACATGCTTGCTGCCATCACCATGCATGGCCATGCTCCAATGCTTGTCCCTCTCATCCATGCTCGGTCCATCATTCCTAAGAGTAAGAAACATATCTGATTTAGGCAGCATCATATTCTCATGTATGTAAGGAATAGTTCCAAGAAACGAAAGTACCTGATAGTTCAGTTGTTTGGCACGAGATCTTGTGATGGGTCCTTGTATGTGTGTTGCTGTAGGTACAACGGTTGTATCAATAGTAGGGATGTCCACATCAATCGGTTTGAGGATGCGAGGCGGACGAGAAGAGGAGCTTGATGCCGAGATTGGCCATGAGAGTCTTCCAGAAGTAGCTCATGAATTTTACGTCACGGTCGGAGACGATTGTTCGTGGCACGCCGTGTAGCCGAATTATTTCCCTGAAAAACAAATTTGCGACATGTGAAGCATCATCGGTCTTATGGCACGGAATGAAATGTGCCATTTTTGAAAAGCGATCCACGACTACAAATATGGAATCGTGACCATGTTTATATCTAGGCAAGCCTAATACAAAGTCCATGCTAATGTCCGACCAAGGTGCATGAGGAATAGGCAATGGCATATAAAGACCAAAGGGGTTGGACTTAGACTTAGCTTGGATACATGTAGTGCATCGTTGAACATGGCGCTCCACGTCGCGCTTCATTTGGATCAAACCTTTGGAGACGAGTTGGTTGATTTGACGCTCGATCTCCTTTGTCTCTTCCGGGTTTGTGCGATACGCAGCAGTTTGGTAGATGCGCCGGTATGAGGTCGATGCTCGATTCCACGAAGAGGAGGAAGGCCATGAGGAAGCTCTTCGAAATACATCTTGGAATTCCCAAAACAGCCATCAAAGAAGGAGGAACATGTGTCAAGTCATTAGTTCCTTGCGCTAGTCCCTTGCATACGAGGACGAGTGCAAGATGGATGGGTTGTTCCGCACTTCTCTCATCTCACTTTTGGTGGCAAGAAGAACACTCTTAGTTTTTCCACTCGAGTTTGGCTTGTAGCTCTCACTCACTATGGTGTGGTTCTCTCGCCACCACTCTTCTCCCAAGGTGTTTTTGCATATTGCGCCCTCGCTAAAGCCTTTGCATTGTCCGCAATTATTTGGCTAGGAGTCATTGGTTGCAACACACAAGTTTTATCAAGCCATTTGATAGTGTAAGTGTTTGAGTGACCATTATGCAAAGCACACTTGTCGATTGCCACGGCCTTCCGAGCAACATGTGACAAACCATCATTGGAACCACGCCACATTCCACCGTGTCCTTGTAGTGCCCAATGGAGAACGCCACCGAGACGGTGTGCTTGATCTTGACGGATCCTTGGTCACTTAGCCATTGGATATGGTAGGGTGTCTATGTGGGTGAAGGGTGAGGTTGAGTTTCTCACACAATTCCGTGCTTGCGAGGTTGTGGCAACTTCCTCCATCGATGACAACTTTGATGGACTTCCCATTGATGCCAAGACGAGTTTGGAAGATGTTCGAGCGTTGGTCTTCATTTTCATTGGCTTGGGTAGTCAAGACCCTTGTGACCACAAGCGATGGACTTGCGTCATGCTCACACACAAGAAGTTCTTGGTCCTCTTCCAAATGTTGCCTTGCCATGGCTTCCTTGACCCTTGCATCAAACTCGTCTTCACTCAAGTATTCTTCATCGCCGTTGTCATGGATGAACAAAACTTTCTTGTTTCCACATGCATTGGACTTGTGCCCTTTGCCTCCACACTTGTAGCATTCACCATTGAATGGTTGATCATCCCTTGTGTGTTTGCCACTTGGGGCCTGTTTTCCTTGGGTAATAGTTGGCTTGAAAGGAAGCTTGGTTGAACTTGGGGAGCTTCCACTTGGTGTTGTTGGAGTAGTGGTTGGCGCTTGCTTGTAGGTGAAGTACGTCTTTGGCTTGTTGTACTTGATGTCCTCTTGCACTTGGCGCGGCCTTGATGCGATGCACAAGCTCAACCATGTTGTTGTACTTTTGGAACTCGGTGATGCGCTTGATGGGATGGTTCAAGCCATTGAGGAAGCGTGCCATTGTTTGCTCATCTCGCTCTTCAATGTTGGCACGGATCATGTTGAGCTCCATTTGCTTGAAGTACTCTTCCACGGTCTTTGTCCCTTGACTAAGCGTTTGAAGCTTGTTGAAGAGGTCACGCGTGTAGTGTGAAGGAACAAAGCGAGATCTCATATGAGCCTTCATATCTTGCCAAGTTGCGATTGGAGGCTCTTCTTTTGCTTCGCGAGCGAGTTGGACTTGTTCCCACCAAAGGTTGGCATACTCATCAAACTCGAGGGATGCCATGGCCATCATCTTCTCATTGCTATAGTTGTGCATGCGGAAGATCTTGTCGACCTTGAGTTCCCAAGAGAGATATTCTTCGGGTTCATTGGAACCGGTGAACTTTGGCATGGTGAATTTGAGCTTGCCGAAAGTTTCTTCTCCATTGCGGTTCCGGTTGCGTCGGTTGCCATGATTTTGGCGGTCATCATCATCATCCGAGCTCTCATGTCTTGCTTGGTGATTGTGATGTGGACATCCCTACTATTGATACAACCGTTGTACCTACAGCAACACACATACAAGGACCCATCACAAGATCTCGTGCTAAACAACTTAACTATCAGGTACTTTCGTTTCTTGGAACTATTCCTTACATACATGAGAATATGATGCTGCCTAAATCAGATACATTTCTTACTCTTAGGAATGATGGACCAAGCATGAATGAGAGGGACAAGCATTGGAGCATGGCCATGCATGGAGATGGCAGCAAGCATGTGATGATCCAAGAGAAGGCCACGGATGAAGATTTCAGAACTTTGAGGCCACCATAATGAAGAAAGAAGGCTTGGACGAAATATTCAAGATCAATACTTTACTGGTCGTCCATAGCATAATATGGTGTTGCGACACCTTTATTTTGGGCCAGGCCATGTAATTTTCATGAGTTTTAATTAGCCACTTTTTAGAGTCCGTATTTGAGGAAAAGGACTTTTAGGGTTGGATTCAGCCACCACTTCCATGGCTGGCGAAACCCCACCTTTTCGCCTTAAATACGCCCATACGAACCTTTAGACTCGGATTTTGTTTAGACATTAAGTTAGCCATAGTCGCAACTTCGCCAAGGCTCGGCGTCAGAGGCCTCTTGTACTGCCGCACCTATTAGGGATCCCACCTCTTTCAATAAAGCTTTCCTCTTAATCCGCAATATCTTGATTGCAATATTGGTTCTTACTTGTTCTCGATTTGGTAGGAATTAAGACCCTCGGTCAGTCGGTGATCGTGTTCACGCAGGATCGGTAACCTCCGGAGATTGGCCTAGCGATTGCATTGGCGCTCGTGCACGTGTAGTCGGATTGTCAGCCGAACTCCACCAAATCGATTATCGCCATCTCATCGAAAGATCGGACACCTTTGCCCTATCAAGTGGTATCAGATTTCAGGTTGCTCGGTGAGATTTTACTGTTTTCGTAGATTAGATCTGTTTTTACCTATAACCCACGAAAAAGCCAAAAACACAGTTAGAATTTAGATCCATCCCATAACCAATCTACGCCTCGCATTATCTTTTCAGTTTTGCATTGTTGAATTTGTGTCTACATCGTCGTCGAGTTCTTTGGTGTTAGTGTCTCGTCCTTAGAGTTTGAGTTCTAATCATACTAGTCACCGCCATTCGCGATCACCACCACCATATTCGCCGCCATATACCCCGCCACCATAAACCCTAACACTCCGCCACGCCTTCCTACCGCGACACGGATCCGATCACCTTTCTGCCATGACGAGTCCGAGTTGAGTCATTATTTCCTAGTTATTTCTTTTGACTTTCCTTCTTTGTTGTTTAGTGTTCATTAAAGTCCGTGTCGAGCTAAGAGTCGGTCGTAAGTCCGAGAAGAGCAAAAAAAAATTCTGGCTATACTGGTTTTCGGCTTTGGGGATCACTTTTCTCCATCGGCCGTTATAGCGATATTTTTTTGGCGCCTGCGCGCTTTCCGGAGCAAAATAAAAAATTTCGAAAATTTTTTTTTGGGTGCTAACCTCTTTTTAGACCCCGTAGATCATTTCTAGACACTCGCCATCCTTGTAATTTTCTGCATCTCGGATCGCTTTTCAGGGTGCTATATCATCATACAGTGCTTGTTGTGTTGCGTCGTGACATCGTTGGTGATCTAGGCTCGCGTCTCTAGTACGGTCTAGCCTAGGACCAGCACAGTACCGTCGTTGAGCATTCTTTCAACTTTTGCATCGCTGTTTTGATAATTGCTAACCCCTTTGCTAAGCCTTCCCAGAGCTCCACAGATACTCTCCACGTGCGGTGTTTCGACTCCTAGTAATCGCTTGGTTCAATCTCTGGACCCACTGATCCTCGTGGTTGCACATCGCCTTTTCCTGTTGTTTGGTAAGAACTTGTAAGAGCTTGTATATTGCTTGACGGATTACGCGTGACTTCCACCATATTCACGTAGTATATACCGCTTTTAAGGACTAACCATGACAGATACTTGCGAACCACCGCCACCATGACGAACGAAGAACTACCGCCCACTTCTCCGCGCTCACGGTGATGGCAAGAAGGCGTGGACACGCGCCTAGGGAGTTTGACACCAAGCTCACCAACGTGGACAAGATCGATGGACTCGAGAAATCCTTCAACGCCAAGCTTGACGTTCGGTTCAAGGAGCTTGAACCGATTGCCCGCACCCGCACCCACATGGCGCCGGCGCATTCCGATCACGGCTCGGATGCGGCTGCCGCCGCACCCGGCGGCTCTGCTGCGGCGTTCCTCGGACTTCGCGCGGTAACTGCTGCGACATTGAGACGACGGCGGGTACTACTACGACCCGACGGCGATCTGTTTTGACGAGGAGGTTGAACAACCTCCACGGTACTGCTGGTCGTCCCGACATTACTACCATAACGCCGCCCGCGATGCGTAATGATGATGATCATTTGCAAAGCTTAAATTAAATATTCCATCTTTTGAGGGTAAATATAATCTGATGCATATCTTACATGGGAGATGGAAGTAGAACAACGTTTGCATGCTTAAAATATCACGAGAATATGCGTGTTAGTCTTGCTACATGTGAATTTACTAAATTTGCTTCCCTTTGGTGGTCCGAGTATTGTCGTTTAAATCCTACTACTATTCCTAGTACTTGGTGCTTTAAAACGCTATGCGTGTTCGTTTTGTACCTCCCACTTATCAACGTGATTTACTAAAGAATCGACACACTTAGAGCAAGGGAAAAATTCGTGAAGAGTATTATCGAATTGCAAGCGGGGATGGTTAGATGTGGTCTTGTTGAATCTAATGAACAAATGCTTGCGTTTCTTTGGTGGATTAAACAAGGACATTCAAGACATATTAGATTATAAGGAATATAATTCTATCACTCGTTTGTTTCATCTTGCTTGCAAAGTGAACGTGAAGTGCAGATCGCCAAACACCATGGAGGAGGACTAATAATTCGGTCGCACATCCACTTGGACATCCCGACAATCGGTAGCCTCCTCGTGATTCGCCTCACTACTACCACATCCAAGGCCACCACAAGATTTCAATTGCTCCTCCACAATCATCCAATGCTACCGCTCGTAGTGCATCTTCTATGGCTTCCAGGTAAAACTAAGGATATACAATGCCGCAAGTCGGGTTTTGGTCATATTGAGAGATAGTGCACAACACAGCGTGTGATGATGGTGCGAGAAGATGGTGAATACGATTCATGAGTGACTTGATGAAGATACACTAGCCCTTATTTCGCCGAGATGGAGACAATTCGATGATGATGACGCCGAGGTAATGGGAGCTGGCTGGCGATCAATACAAGAGTTTAATTACACAAGCGTGTTGAGTGTGCAATTGAGCAAATCTGAGCAAGATCAACGCCACAACCTGTTCCAAACACGTGGTGTTGTCAAGGAAAAGAGCTATACGGATCATCATTGATGGAGGGAGTTGTAATAATCGGCGTGTTGACATGGTAGAGAAGCTTGCGCTTCCAACAAGACAACGCCCATTCATACTACATCCAATGGTTTGAGAGTTCTCGCAAGATCAAGGTAACAAGAGCACTGCTGCGTGCATTTTACTATTGGTACATATTCGATTTTGTTGATTGTGATGTTGTACATATGCAAGCTTGTTCTTTGTTACTTGGTAGACCATGGCAATTTATAGAGAATCTGTTCATAATGGCAAAACTAACCACTATTCTCTTATGCATGATGGAAAGAAAATTGGTCTAAAACCTATGACTCCCTAACAGATTTAAAAGATGATCTTGCTAGAGCTAGTAGAGCTAAAGCGAGGAGAAAATAAAAGTGAGAATCAGATTGTTGCAGATTTTATACCACCAAAGAACACTAAATCGATTCTACACATGCTCTGAAATTGTTTGAAGAGTCCATGTATGCTTGCAAATAAAATTGATATTCTTGAACTAGATGTAAACAATACTCAATGTTATGCAATTGTCGCAAAGAGGTTTTGTTTTCATTTGAGGATATGCCTCCTTCTTTGCCACCATTGTTGCTAACCTTTACAGGAATATGAGGACGTCTTTCCCGCTGAGTTGCCACCAGGACTACCTCCTATTAGAGGAATTGAGCACCAAATTGATCTAATTCCCGGTGCCACGTTGCCCAACCGCGCGCCATATAGAACCAATCCAGAGGAGACAAAGGAGATACAACGCCAAATTCAGAACTACTCGTGAGATCATATTCGTGAGTCCCTTAGCCCTTGTCTTGTTCCTATTATTTTGGTACCTAAGAAAGATGGTTCTTCGCGCATGTGTACTGATTGTAGAGCTATCAATAATATTACTATTCGATATCGTCATCCTATTCCACGTTTAGATGACATGCTTGATGAATTGAGTGGCTCTACCATGTTTTCTAAAGTTGATTTGCGTAGTGGTTACCACCAGATTCGTATGAAATTAGGAGATGAATGGAAAACAACATTTAAAACTAAGTTCGGTTTATATGAGTGGTTAGTAATGCCGTTTGGTTTAACTAATGAACCTAGCACTTTCATGAGATTAATGAGCGAAGTTTTACGTGCTTTCATTGGACGTTTTGTGGTAGTCTACTTTGATGATATCCGATTTATAGCAAATCTTTAGAGGAACATTTGGACCATTTACGTCTGTTTTCAATGCTTTACGTGATGCACGTTTGTTTGGTAACCTTGAGAAGTGCACCTTTTGCACCAATCGAGTTCGTTTCTTGGCTATGTTGTTACATCACGAGGTATTGAAGTGGATCCAGCCAAGATTGAAGCTATTGAGAATTGGCATGACCCAAGACGGTGACACAAGTGAGGAGTTTTCTTGGCCTCATGGTTTTTATAGGCGCTTTGTCAAAGACTTTGGATCAATTGCCTACCATTGAATGAGCTTACCAAGAAGGATGTGCCCTTTGTTTGGGCGATGCACAACAAGCCTTCGTCATATTGAAAGATAAGCTAACACATGCTCCCTTACTCCAACTTCTGATTTTACTAAGACTTTTGAGCTTGAATGTGATGCTAGTGGAATTGGTTTGGGAGGGTGTTATTACAAGAGGAAAACCTGTTGCATATTTTAGTGAGAAATTGAGTGGGGCTAGTGAACTATTCTACTTATGATAAAGAATTATATCGTTGGTTGGACATTAGAAACTTGGCAACATTATCTATGGCCTAAGGAATTTGTTATTCATTCGATCATGAATCTTTGAAGCATATTCGTAGTCAAGCTAAGTTGAATCGTCATGCAAAGTGGGTTGAATTTATTGAGTCTTTTCCTTATGTTATCAAACACAAAAGGGTAAAGATAATATTATTCTTGATGCTTTGTCACGCCGTTATGCTTTGTTATCTCAACTTGACTTCAAAATATTTGGATTGGAAACTATTAAGGAACAATATGCGTGATGCTGAAATTTAAAGATGTGTTGCATTGTAGAGATGGTAGAACTTGGAACAAGTTCGTCTTCAATGATGGATTTGTGTTCGTGCTAACAAACTATGCATTCGAGATAGCTCTGTTCGTCTTTTGTTGTTACAGAGGCGCATGGAGGAGGATTGATGGGACACTTTGGTGTCAAGAAGGCGGAGGATGTTCTTCTGCACACTTCTTTTGGCCACGTATGCGTCGAGATGTTGAGAGATTTGTGGCATTGCACTACTTGTCAAAAAGCTAAGTCTCGCCTTAATCCACATGGTTTATATATGCCTCTTCCTTCCTAGTGTTCCTTGGGAGGATATTTCTATGGACTTTGTTTTGGGATTGCCACGAACACGAAGGGAGGGATAGTATTTTTGTTGTTGTGGATCGGTTTTCTAAGATGGCACACTTTATTCCTTGTCATAAAGCGGATGATCTTGCACATATTGCTGATTTGTTCTTTCGTGAAATTGTTCGTTTGCATGGTGTGCCAAATACTATTGTCTCGATCGTGATACTAAATTTCTTAGCCACTTTTGGAGATGTTTATGGGCTAAGTTGGGGACTAAATTGCTGTTTAGTACTACATGTCATCCCCAAACTGATGGTCAAACTGAAGTAGTAAATAGAACTTTGTCTACTATGTTACGGGCTGTTTTAAAGAAGAACTTAAAATTGTGGGAAGAGTGTTTACCTCATATAGAATTTGCTTATAATCGTTCATTGCATTCTACCATAAAGATGTGCCCATTTGAGATTGTGTATGGTTTTGTTCCTCGTGCACCTATTGATTTATTGCCTTTACCTTCTTGATTGCAACATAATTTGGATGCTACACAACGCTGAAATGATATTAAACTTGCATAAGACTACTAAAGATAACATTGAACACATGAATGCTAAGTATAAACTTCTTTGGGGATAAAGGAGAAAGCATGTTGTGTTTGATGTTGGCGATCTTGTTTGGTTACATTTGCGTAAAGATCGTTTTCTGATTTACATGAAGTCTAAGTTAATGCCACGTCTTCTGGTCCCTTTAAGGTGTTAGAAAATCAATGATAATGCATATAAACTTGAGTTTCCTGCAGACTTTGGTGCAGTTAGTCCTACATTTAACATTGCAGATTTGAAGCCTTACTTTGGTGAGGAAGATGAGATTGCGTGGGGCGACTTCAATTCAAGAAGGGGAGCATGATGTGGACATCCCTACTATTGATACAACCGTTGTACCTGACAACACACATACAAGGACCCATCACAAGATCTCGTGCTAAACAACTTAACTATCGGTACTTTTGTTTCTTGGAACTATTCCTTACATACATGAGAATATGATCTTGCCTAAATCGGATACATTTCTTACTCTTAGGAATGATGGACCAAGCATGAATGAGAGGGACAAGCATTGGAGCATGGCCATGCATGGAGATGGCAACAAGCATGTGATGATCCAAGAGAAGGCCACGGATGAAGATTTGAACTTTGAGGCCACCATAATGAAGAAAGAAGGCTTGGACGAAATATTCAAGATCAATACTTTACGAATTCGTCCATAGCATAATATGGTCTTGCGACACCTTTATTTTGGGCCAGCCATGTAATTTTCAGGTTTTAATTAGCCACTTTTTAGAGTCCGTATTTGAGGGAAAAGGACTTTTAGGGTTGGATTCGACCACCACTTCCATGGCTGGCGAAACCCCACCTTTTCGCCCTTAAACGCCCCATAGCGAACCTTTAGACTCGGATTTTGTTTAGACATTAAGTTAGCCATAGTCGCAACCGCCAAGGCTCGAAGCGTCATGAGGCCTCTTGTACTTCGCACCTATTCAGGTCCCACCTCTTTCAATAAAGCTTTCCTCTTAATCCGCAATATCTTGATTGCACTATTGGTTCTTACTTGTTCTCGATTTGGTAGGAATTAAGACCCTCTGGTCGGTGATCGTGTTCACGCAGGATCGGTAACCTCCAGGAGATTGGCCTAGCGATTGCATTGGCGCTCGTGCTCGCACGTGTAGTCGGATCGTCAAGCCCGAACTCCACCAAATCGATTATCGCCATCTCATCGAAAGATCGGACACCTTTGCCCTATCACATATGTTGCTTGGTCTTTGTTGTATGAAGGTACAAGTGCATACACGTCAACCTCTATGGACAATATGTTAACAAGAAGAACCGAAGAGAGTTACCTATGGCTACCCTTCATCGAGCTATCTTTACAAGCTAAGGTGACTTCCTTCTACTTGAGGACTCATGCTATAATCTTCATGAATTGGCTACGCTTTGAGTGTTGCTTCGCTTTTGTTGTGAGCTTTGTAGGCTTCAAGGAAGGTGAAGGAACATTGAAGTGTTGTCAAGTCAATCTTCCTGAGGACGACTATATGGTGAACCCTAGGATCAAGAAGGTCTCTCGACCGCTTCTACTTTGTGATGAGCATGTAGAGTCGAGGACGACTCTTTTTGAAGGGGGGGGGGGAGCTGATGCAGCCCGACCTACGGTCGTTACTACATCTTGGTCTCCAACTTACGCCAAGTCGTCATGGACTCCAAAGGTGAATCCGTTCCTCTATGCGAGCCCCCTTCCTACCCTATTGAATGGTATGCTACTTCATACTCCGTCACTTATGCATGATAGGTTCACATCGACAAGTACGGAGGCAAGGCAGGAAGCCCGGAGCATCAAGCCCGACAAGATGGAGGCTTGGAAGAGGAGGCGGAAGAAGATAGGCTGCCAAATGCTCTGTCATGTGATACTCGGACTGGCCCCGGTACAACCGCCATGCAGTACTACCGCCTACCGCCACCAATGCAGACGCCAATAGAAGCCAAATACTCTCTATCTCCGTGGTACTAGGATCTAGGCCGGTACTACCGGTCAGGTACTCTGCCCCTTACTCCCATCGACGGCTCCGGCTAAAGCTCCGGGGCCATAAGCGGTACTACTGTCAGGCGGTACAGGACAAGCGGTACTACCGGTCTCAAGTCCCACTACCGCTCTGGCGATTACTGCGTGCACTAGTTGGGCCACAGCCCTTGTATCCCCCTTTACTTACCTATTCGCCTAGTTTATTCCCAAACTACCCTTGTTTATGTGGTTGGCCTATAAATAGAGCCCCCACCCCTCATGTAACCCTTAGGCATAGATGATAGACTAAAGACAACCCCCATTGTGGAATCTCTAGTTTTGCCTCATCCCCTTTACCAAGGGGACCGACTATCATCACCAACCTCGATTGGACTTTGCATCACGCATCCATCGTTGAACAAGGCCTTGGGTTCTCGGTTTCTCGCCCCCAAGTCGTCAAGACCCTCCCCAAGGTGTTCCCTCTCCGATGTGGATTTGAGGGAGCACGTTGACCGATCTTTCCTTGCGAGGATTCTATCGGACCGGTGGCCGCCGTTCGGGAGCAATCGGCCTTGTATCGTGTGAGTTTTGCGTGTGTTCATCGTGTTCTTCGCGAGGTGTGTGTTCGCTTCCACTACCTTCTCCCTTTCCCCTCGCTTTCCCATCGATTTGACCAAGAGATCCGTGAAGATTGGGCACCCAAGAGGTTAACCCCTTCCATCACCGGTACTACCTCAAGACTGCACCGCCTACTACCGCTCCCCTTGAAGACGCCGCGGAAGCCCAGGGACATAGCGGTACTACCGGTCCCAGGCGGTACTCTGGGACCAAGCGGTACTCTGGGTCCCAAGTCGGTACTACCGCTCAGCTCTGGCGATCTGCTTGGCACTAGTTGGCCTGACCCATGTATCCCCCTTTACTTACCAAACCCTAGTTTTATCCCCAAACTACCCTTGTTTAGTGGTTGGCCTATAAATAGAGCCTCCACCCCTCATGTATCCCTTAGGCATAGATGATAGACTAAAGACAACCCCCATTACGGAATCTCTAGTTTTGCCTCATCCCCTTTACCAAGGGGACCGACTATCGTCACCACCCTCGATTGGACTTTGCATCACGCATCCATCGTTGAACAAGGCCTTGGGTTCTCGGTTTCTCGCCCCCAAGACGTCAAGACCCTCCTCAAGGTGTTCTTCCCTCTCCGATGTGGATTTGAGGGAGCACGTTGACCGATCTTTCCTTGCGAGGATTCTATCGGACCGGTGGCCGCCGTTCGGGAGCAATCGGCCTTGTATCGTGTGTGTTTTGCGTGTGTTCATCGTGTTCTTCGCGAGGTGTGTGTTTGCTTCTGCTACCTTCTCCCTTTCCCCTCGCTTTCCCATCGATTTGACCACGAGATCCGTGAAGATCGGGCACCCAAGAGGTTAACCCCTCCATCATCTGGTATCAGCAGGTTTTGGTTGCCACGGATCTCTCATCGATTTGGTCTTTTCCCCATAAATTCGAAAATTCCACCAAAAACAGCCCCAATTCGTGTTTTGGATCGATCTGTGATTTGAGTGCGTTTTGGTAGGTTTTGATCCGGGGATTACTTGCTGAACTTGTTGATCTACCTTCCTTTGCGTTCCCATGGCCTAATTCCTTGATTTCCCACGTCGATTTGGTGTTTTTCTTGAAGATTTTCCGTAAATCGCTTCAAACTCAGAAATCGCGTCGATCTGGTTTTCTCTGAAGCGGTACTACGCTCCAAATCTCTGTACTACCGCCCACGGTACCAAAATCGGTACTACTGCCCAAGACGAAGAAAAGCAGGAGATTCCAGATTGACCTCTCCGTTTGAGCATAACTTTTGCATCCGAACTCGGATTTTGGTGTTCTTTAGCTCGTTTCGAAGAGGAGAATGAGCTCTACATCATCATCCACGTGGTTCATGCTATCTACTCCATCCAAATTCCGTGAGCAAGGCGGAATCCAACAATAAAGGGTGAAGATCGTCGACGAAAGGTATAAACATTCCGCGACTTCTCCCCACTTGCATTACTTTGTGAACCCCACTATCTTTGCGAGCAACAAACACCTATTGAGACTAGTTCCTCTTATGATTGCTTGGGCTATGCACATTTGATACCTTGTAGAATTCCGAGCAAACATTGTGAGCGCTATCTCATATAGTTATCTTGTATAGTTGTTGGCACAAGGAAGAGGCAAGTGAAAAAGAAAAAAAGAAAAAGAGAAAAAAAATAGAAAAAGAAAAAGAAAGAAAAAAGAAAGAGATATACATGTGCCTTATAGAATAGGAAGCGCAAGCTCGATGAACATCATATAGGTGGTACTTATTGTGCATATCTTGTAGCCCACCAATTTTGTGCAATCGAACTAGCGTCTCTCCTTGTACTTGTGTGACACGAGCTTATAGTCTTCGCTAGGTAATCATTTGGTTCTTAGCTCACTTTCTCCGTCGCACAAGTCCCATTTATCCCACCGTGTGTGTTTCCTTGTACATATTTCCTATCTTGTTGATCGACTTGTTTGCTTTGTGATCATTGTGGTTCTTTACTTGCCATTACAACATCTTGATTTTGGATTGGTCCTTGACATGCCACTTTCCATACCTATCCACCATAGGCCTTGTGTGTGTGTGTTTTTTGGTTAGTAGTTGGTTTTGGTGTTCCGCGTGAACTTCACTTTGCTTGGTTTATTGCTCTCAAGTGTGGCCACTTGCACGATACGATCTTCCAAGGTAAAGTAAGGTTTGACGTTGTATCCCTAACACCCTCTACCACTTCCATATACAACACTTGGTCTTGTGAAGCATGTCTAGGGACTCCGGGACCGAGAATGATTTCCATGAAGAATCCATGATGAGCCACCATGCATATGTCTCCACAAGAATGGACAACATGATGGAGCACTACACCGACAATGGCTCCACATGCTTGGGTGACATGGAGTGCTACAACAACAACGACTCCCCAAGCATGGGCGACTTCAAGAATGACAACGCCAAGCTCCTCACGTCGCACTGACCAAGACAGAGCCTCCAACTCGAGTGCGCCAAGGTCCATCATCAAATGGACAAGTTCCAAAGCGACCTACACAACTTCAAGAAGGACATGGACAACGACTTCGACAAAAACATGACGATGGTCGCCAAGACTAATGATGCTTTGCGCTCATTAGAAAAACTCACCAAGAAGAGTGCCAAGGACAAGGGTCATCGTCGCGAGCGTCATGTGGATGACCAAGTGCGCCACCTACACCAACCATCGGCAAGGCACGCCAATGACCTCCGTCGACACTGTCACAAGGCACCGTCAACTACTAGTGCCATCACCAAAATGGCACCAAGAGCAAGCCTTCGTCGACGCCATCAAGCTTCAACAACTACGCTTGCATTTGAAGACCTCATGAACGAGGAAAATGAAGACCTCTTGTTATGGGGTAACCCTGGGGTTGGCCCGATCTTTCACGAATTCCACGAGAAACGAGGGGGAAAAGGTGGTCGGGTATGAAATCGGGGAAGGCGATGAAAACCACGAACACACACACACCAAAACACGATACACGCCTACTCCTCACGCCGGTGGCAACCGGTCCAACATAATCCCTAGGATCGGTGTTGGGCGAAGCCCGCTCTCCACGCCAACAACGGGGAATGAGGTGCTTGGTGAGACCTTGATGACTTGGGGGCGAGAAACCGAGAACCCAAGGCCTTGTACAACTTGAACGCACTAGGCAAGATCCAAGAGGGGGGTGGATAATCCGGTGCTCCTTGGTAGGAGCATGAGACCAATAGATATAAGTCCTCAAAGGGTTTCCTTAATATCTATTATTATCCAAGTCTAAGCGTTTACAATAGAGGGTGGGGGCTATATATAGTCCAGCCACAAAAGCAGGGTAGTTGAATGAAAAGGTAAATGATAGGTTGGGTTACAAGGCACAGGGCCGAGGCGTTCGAGGTCTGGCAGACCCGGTACCGGTCCGGCAAGAATGCGGTGGTAACCGGTAGTACCGCTTCCCGAGTGAAACCGCTTGAGGGCTGGAGCTTCCGTCGGCGGGCGTCGGTGGTGAGCGGTAGGAGGGTAGTCTGGGTCACCGGTAGTACTGGTTCTTGAGTAGTACCGCTTGCTTCTGGGGCGTGGAGTGGTGCTTCCTGTGGCGAGCGGTAGGAGGAGGCGGTAGGACCGCTTGGAGCGGTAGTACCGGTCGTCCCAACCGGTAGTACCGCTTGCGTCTGGCAGCGACTGGTGGCTTCTTCGTACCTGATGATGCATAGAGTTCGCGTGTGACGTAGCAAGCCATCCAAGGGTGTGTCGAAGTCACACAAGGAGAGGAGCGAGTTCACCTTAGTTTGAAGGAATTTGGCTCGGGCGCGAGTCATGGGTCCACTTGGGTAGCTCGTGGGAGTAGATGTAGTAGCGGTCGTAGGGCCATGCAGCTCCCCCTTGGGAAAGAGTCGTCCTCGACTCTTCAACCGTCACAACTTCCTCTTCGCCATGGTAGGGTGACAGGTCCTTGACATTGAATGTCAAGCTCACAAGATACTTCGATGTGGGTATATCGATCACATAGGCGTTGTTGTTGATCCTCTTTAGCACCTTGAATGGTCCATCGCCTCGTGGCTTTAGCTTGGAGTCGCGTTCCTTGGGGAAGCGGTCTTTACTCAAGTGTATCCATACAAGGTCGCCCTCATCAAATATCATCTCTTTCTTGGTCTTGTTTAGCCTTGATGCTTGGCGAAGGACTTGTTGCTCGATAGTAGCTCGTGTGTCTTCATGGAGTTTCATCATTGCTTGGGCACGCTTGACAACGTCCATATTGGCACGCTCATGAAGTGGAAGTGGAAGGATATCGAGCGTGGTGAGAGGCTCGAAGCCATAGACGATCATGAACGGGCTCCTCATGGTGGTGGAGTGCTTGGCGCGGTTGTAGGCGAACTCGGCGTGTGGAATGCATTCCTCCCAGTCTTTAAGGTTCTTCTTTATCAACACCCAGAGAAGTGTGCCAAGGCTTCGATTGACGACCTCGGTTTGTCCATCGGTTTGAGGATGCGAGGCGGATGAGATGATGGAGGGGTTAACCTCTTGGGTGCCCGATCTTCACGGATCTCGTGGTCAAATCGATGGGAAAGCGAGGGGAAAGCGAGGGGAAAGGGAGAAGGTAGCGGAAGCGAACACACACCTCGCGAAGAACACGATGAACACACGCAAAACTCACACGATACAAGGCCGATTGCTCCCGGCGTGGCCCACCGGTCCGATAGAATCCTCGCAAGGAAAGATCGGTCAACGTGCTCCCTCAAATCCACATCGGAGAGGTAAGAACACCTTGAGGAGGGTCTTGACGACTTGGGGGCGAGAAACCGAGAACCCAATGCCTTGTTCAATGATGGATGCGTGATGCAAAGTCCAATCGAGGTTGGTGACGATAGTCGGTCCCCTTGGTAAAGGGGATGAGGCAAAACTAGAGATTCCACAATGGGGGTTGTCTTTAGTCTATCATCTATGCCTAAGGGATACATGAGGGGTGGGGGCTCTATTTATAGGCCAACCACAAAACAAGGGTAGTTTGGGGATAAAACTAGGGTTTGGTAAGTAAAGGGGGATACATGGGCTGTGGCCCAACTAGTGTGCGCAGGCACTGCCAGGAGCGGTAGTACCGGACTTGGGACCGGTAGTACCGCTTGGTCCGATAATCTGCTCGAGGACCAGTAGTGCCGCTTGATCTGGAGCTTGGTGAGCCGTCGATGGGAGGCGGTAGTAAGGCGGTAATCTGACCGGTAGTACGGGTCCAGATCCGTAGTACCACGAGATAGAGATAAGTATTTGGCTTCTATTGCGTAAATCGGTTGGTGGCGGTAGCAGTAATGCGCTGGCGGTAGTACCGGTCGCCAGTCCGTAGTACACCTGGCGACAGAGAGCATTGGCGATCTCTTCTTAGCCTCCTCTTCCAAGCCTCCGTCTTGTCGGGCTTGATGTTAGCTTCCTCCCTTGCCTCCGTGCTTGTCAATGTGAACCTATCATGCATATGTGACGGAGTATGAAGTAGCATGCCATTCAATAGGGAAGGAAGGGGCTCATAGAGGAACGGATTCACCTTTGGAGTCCATGACGACTTGGTGTAAGTTGGAGACCAAGATGTGGCAACGACCGTAGGTCGCTACATCGACTCCCCTTCAAAAAGAGTCGTCCTCAACTCTACATGCTCATCACAAAGTAGAAGCGGTCAAGAGACCTTCTTGATCCTGGGGTTCACCATATAGTCGTCCTCGGGAAGATTGACTTGACAACACGTCAATGTTCCTTCTCCTTCCTTGAAGCCTACAAAGCTCACAACAAAAGCGAAGCAACACTCAAAGCGTAGCCAATTCATGAAGATTATAGCATGAGTCCTCAAGTAGAAGGAAGTCATCTTAGCTTGTAAAGATAGCTCGATGAAGGGTAGCCATAGGTAACTCTCTTCGGTTCTTCTTGTCAACATATAGTCCATAGAGGTTGACGTGTATGCATTTGTACCTTCATACAACAAAGACCAAGCAACATAAGTCTGTGTGTGATAGAGGAGCATGTCATTTTTGGCATGTCCATTCTTGTTCACAACACGATTAGCACAACTCGAGTATAGCAAACGGGATGCATATGCAAGGTCAATGTGCATGGAAATCGTTCGAACATCATCCAAATGTGGAAACACACAAACTCCATATAACGTATTAGTGGGGCATTCAAAGCATTGGATCCAAATTTCAAACAACATCTTTGATGCAAGAATAGGAGAATTTGGCAAAAACACACGAGGAAGAATGTCCAAATCAACAACAATATGTGTGCAAACCAACCATTGGAAAGAGAAATTGTTTGACATGTTGGATGTCACACACAAATCATCGAAAGCAAATATCATGGGGAAATGAGTATCCCAAGTGGACGCAAAAACAACATATTTGCAAACAAACCAAATGAAAGGGAAAGTGGTCCTTATGTTTGTTGCCACAACAAGACGAGATTCTTGGAAGCTCTCATGACAATACATGTTCTTAAAGGAATTGTGGTTGCACACAAAACATCGAGAAGGTAAATTGTTCAACATTTTTGTTGCAACACACAAAACATCATTATCTAGATGCGAAGAAACATGAATGTCACAAGGGGAGATAATACCATTAACATGCTTGCAATCAAACCATATGAAAGAGCAATTTGCCAACATGAAAGATGCAAAGCATGCAAAAGGTATCAGAGCTGGGTTCGATCTTGAACTCACTTTTGGGATGCTCTCTAGAGCTCTTTTTGTCAACTAGTGCTCAACCGAGGTTGACATTCTCGTGCGGGTACCTACACACATCATATGTAAAAGGAAGAACGTGTGTGCATGGTAGAGATACACATCATCCATCATGACGTATCTCTTTTTGTGCACATCACCATTATTTTCAATCAAGTATGAAATAGATGCATGGTGAGTATGCAAGTGGGGAACATGCTTATCATGGCCATCATCAAAATCTCCAAAAATTGAGAAAGCTATGGGGGCCATCTCATTATAACGCATGTGGTCAACATTGTTGCAAGCATTCATCTTATGGCAAGCAATGGGAAAAATTGAATGACTAGCATGACAAAGCATGTCCATAGCAATTGGAGGATACACACAAGATGCATAGCATGGCATGTTTATGGCAATGATATCGCAATCAAACAATTCCATATGATCAATATTATGCAAAGGCAAAGCATCACATGGGAATGTGGATGAAGCATATGTAATGTCACAAGTATCATCCATAGCATGCATATCCTCACAATTCATCATGTCCACTAGTGGGATCATGGCATCATCAACACCCTTATTGTTACCTTGTTCATACCTCTCATATGAAGTGGGTGTTGTGGAAGTAGTGGCCTCCTTGTGGACGACTTCATCTTCTTGATGTATCCATGGCGTAGCATCTACCATGTACATCTTCTCCAAATGAGGCATCATTGCTTCATGTCTTGGCGCGTCTTCATCCATGGAACCTAGCACAACACAAGAGAACACACTAGAGGTAGAGGGTAAGTTGTTAGAATTCGAAATGGTCTCACTTGACCTATCAACTACCACTCTCAACTCACTAGTAGTATCACTCATGCCCTCCAAGTGGAAGCACTCAATCTCACATAAGGTGGAGTCACTCGTCTCACTCTTGTTCTCACTCAAGTGGGCTAAGTGGCTCTCATACTCACATGGGATTGGTACCACATCATCACTCAAGCATATGGGGGTAGGTTCAGTTTCCTCAACTCCATGCGCCTCCTTTGGTGAAGGGAAAATCCCATGCTCACCATTCTTGACCTTGTCGCCTTCAAAGTTGGATGCCATAAGATGGGCATCATCGCTCTCCTCCATGATCGAAGGGAAAATCCCATGCTCGACCGTCTTATGGCCATCTTGTAGTAGTGGTGGAGGTAGGCTCATGCTATCCAACTTGGCGAAGTAGAGGTCTTCATTTTCCTCGTTCATGAGGTCTTCGAATGCAAGCGTAGTCGTTGAAGCTTGATGGCGTGGACGAAGGCTTGCTCTTGGTGCCATTTTGGTGGTGGCACTAGTAGTTGAAGGTGCCTTGTGACGGTGTCGAATGAGGTCATTGGCTTGCCTTGCCGATGGTTGATGTAGGTGGCGCACTTGGTCATCCATATGACGCTCACGATGATGGCCCTTGACCTTGGCACTCCTCCTTGTAAGTTTTTCTAATGAGCGCAAAGCATCATTAGTCTTGGCGACCATCCTCATGTTTTTGTCGAAGTCCTTGTCCATGTCCTTCTTGAAGTTGTTGAGGTCGCTCTCGAACTTGTCCATTTCATGGTGGACCTTGGCGCACTCGAGGCGTAGGCTCCGTCTTGGCCGGTGCGACTTGAGGAGCTTGTCGTTGTCGTTCTTGAAGTCGCCCATGCTTGGGGGGTTGTTGTTGTTGTAGCACTCTATGTCACCCAAGCATGTGGAGCCATTGTTGGTGTAGTGCTCCATCATGTTATCCATGCTTGTGGAGACATAGGCATGGTGGCTCATCATGGATTCTTCATGGAAATCATCCTCGGTCCCGGAGTCCCTAGACATGCTTCACAAGACCAAGCGGTGTATATGGAAGTGGTAGTGGGAGTTAGGGATACAACGTCAAACCTTACTTTACCTTGGAAGATCGTATCGTGCAAGTGGCCACACTTGAGAGCAATAAACCAAGCAAAGTGAAGTTCACGCGGAACACCAAAACAAACTACTAACCAAAAAACACACACACACAAGGCCTATGGTGGATAGGTATGGAAAGTGGCATGTCAAGCACCAATCCAAAATCAAGATGTTGTAATGACAAGTAAAGAACCACAATGATCACAAAGCAAACAAGTCGATCCACAAGATAGGAAATATATACAAGGAAACACACACGGTGGGAAAAATGGGACTTGTGCGACGGAGAAAGTGAGCTAAGAACCAAATGATTACCTAGCGAAGACTATAAGTTCGTGTCACACAAGTACAAGGAGAGACGCTAGTTCGATTGCACAAAATTGGTGGGCTACAAGATATGCACAATAAGTACCACCTATATGATGTTCATCGAGCTTGCGCTTCCTATTCTATGAGGCACATGTGTATTTCTTTCTTTTTATTTTTCTTTTTCTATATATTTTTTTCTCTTTTTTGTATCACTCTTTTTCTTTTTATTTCTTTTCACTTGCCTCTTCCTTGTGCCAACAACTATACAAGATAACTATATGAGATAGCGCTCACAATGTTTGCTCGGAATTCTACAAGGTATCAAATGTGCATAGCCCAAGCAATCATAAGAGGAACTAGTCTCAATAGGTGTTTGTTGCTCGCAAAGATAGTGGGGTTCACAAAGGAATGCAAGTGGGGAGAAGTCGCGGAACGTTTATACCTTTCGTCGACGATCTTCACCCTTTATTGTTGGATTCCGCCTTGCTCACGGAATTTGGATGGAGTAGATTGCATGAACCACGTGGATGATGATGTAGAGCTCCTTCTCCTCTTCGAAACGAGCTAAAGAACACCAAAATCCGAGTTCGGATGCAAAAGTTATGGCCAAAACGGTGAGAGGCTGAAATCTGGAACTTTCTGTTTTCTTTCTGTATCGGACGGTAGTACCGGATTTTGGTACCGCTGGGCGGTAGTACCGTATTTTTGGAGCGGTATTACCGCTCGGGACAGAGAAAACTAGATCTGACGCGATTTCGCGAGTTTGGGGCGATTTGGGCGGAAAATCTTCAAGAAAAACACCAAATCGACGGGGGAAATCAAGGAATTAGGCTATGGGAACGCAAAGGAAGGTAGATCAACAAGTTTAGCAAGTAATCCACGGATCAAAACCTACCAAAACGCACTCAAATCACAGATCGATCCAAAACACGAATTGGGGCTATTTTTGGTGAAATTTTCGAATTTATGGGGAAAAGACCAAATCGATGAGAAATCCGTGGCAACCAAAAGCTGCTGATACCGGATGATGGAGGGGTTAACCTCTTGGGTGCCCGATCTTCACGGATCTCGTGGTCAAATCGATGGGAAAGCGAGGGGAAAGGGAGAAGGTAGTGGAAGCGAACACACACCTCGCGAAGAACACGATGAACACACGCAAAACTCACACGATACAAGGCCGATTGCTCTGAGCGGCCACCGGTCCGATAGAATCCTCGCAAGGAAAGATCGGTCAACGTGCTCCCTCAAATCCACATCGGAGAGGGAAGAACACCTTGAGGAGGGTCTTGACGACTTGGGGGTGAGAAACCGAGAACCCAAGGCCTTGTTCAACGATGGATGCGTGATGCAAAGTCCAATCGAGGTTGGTGACGATAGTCGGTCCCCTTAGTAAAGGGATGAGGCAAAACTAGAGATTCCACAATGGGGTTGTCTTTAGTCTATCATCTATGCCTAAGGGATACATGAGGGTGGGGGCTCTATTTATAGGCCAACCACAAAACAAGGGTAGTTTGGGGATAAAACTAGGGTTTGGTAAGTAAAGGGATACATGGGTGTGGCCCAACTAGTCTTGTGAACCTTTCGAGCGGTAGTACTGGGACTTGGGACCGGCATCGCTTTCAGGACGGTAGTACCGCTTGCGATCTTGGAGCTTGTGGAGCCGTCGGTGGGGAGCGGTAGTAAGGCGGTAATCTGACCGGTAATCAGGTCCGATAATCTGAGAGAGAGAGTATTTGGCTTCTATTGGCGTCGTCGGTTGGTGGCGGTAGGAGGAGGTAATCTGCTTTGGCGGTAGTACCGTCGCCAGTCGATAGTACCGTGGCAGAGAGCATTGGCGATCTGTCTTCTTAGCCTCCTCTTCCAAGCCTCCGTTGTCGGGCTTGATGTTAAGCTTCCTCCCTTGCCTCCGTACTTGTCAATGTGAACCTATCATGCATATGTGACGGAGTATGAAGTAGCATGCCATTCAATAGGGAAGGAAGGGGGCTCGCATAGAGGAACGGATTCACCTTTGGAGTCCATGACGACTTGGTGTAAGTTGGAGACCAAGATGTGGCAACGACCGTAGGTCGGGCTACATCATGAGAAGAGGAGCTTGATGCCGAGCTTGGCCATGAGGGTCTTCCAGAAGTAGCTCATAAATTTTACGTCGCGGTCGGAGACGATTGTTCTTGGCACGCCGTGGAGCCGAATTATTTCCCTGAAAAAGAAATTTGCTACATGTGAAGCATCATTGGTCTTACGGCACGGAATGAAATGTTCCATTTTTGAAAAGCGATCCACGACTACAAATATGGAATCATGACCATGTTTCGATCTAGGCAAGCCTAACACAAAGTCCATGCTAATGTCCGACCAAGGTGCATGAGGAATAGGCAATGGCATATAAAGACCAAAGGGGTTGGACTTGGACTTAGCTTGGATACATGTAGTGCATCGTTGAACGTGGCGCTCACGTCGCTTCATCTTTGGCCAAAAGTAGTGAGTGGAGAGCATGTCATATGTCTTGTCACGGCCAAAGTGACCCATAAGGCCTCCACCATGGGACTCTTGAAGAAGCAAAAGTTGGAGAGACGATTTCGGAATGCAAAGCTTGTTTTGTTTGAAAAGAAAACCCTTATGAAAATAGAAATCATCAATCCCTTTGTCTATTGAACATTGTGCAAATATTGGTCCAAAGAAAGAGTCGGACGCGTACACAGATTTGATGTCCTCAAGACCCAAGACATTGACTTCTAGTCATGTAAGAAGGCTTGTGTTTTTGCGAGAGAAGGCGTCCGCCACCACATTTTCTTTGCCCTTCTTGTATTTGACAATGTAAGGAAAAGACTCCATAAACTCAACCCATTTTGCATGCCGTTTACTTAAGTTGGCTTGGCCCTTAAGATACTTCAACGACTCATGGTCGGAATGGATGATAAATTCTTTGGGCCAAAGATAGTGTTGCCACACTTGAAGGACACGAACCAAGGCAAAAAGTTCTTTGTCATAAATGGGGTAATTGAGGCGTGCACCATCAAGTTTCTCACTATTGTAAGCAATAGGACGCCCATTTTGCATAAGGACGCCACCAATGCCAATACCACTCGCGTCGCATTCAATCTCAAAGGTTTTTGTGAAATCTGGCAATGCAAGAAGTGGTGCTTCGGTGAGCCTCTGTTTGAGCTCATCAAACGCCTTTTGTTGTGCTTTTCCCCAAACGAACGTGACATTTTTCTTGGTCAATTCGTTGAGGGGGCAAGCAATTGTAGAAAAATCTTTCACAAAGCGACGGTAAAAGCCAGCCAACCCATGAAAACTACGAAGTTCACCAACATTTGTTGGAATGGGCCAATCTCGTATGTCTTTGACTTTTGAGACATCAACTTCAATGCCATTAGAAGACACAACAAAACCAAGGAAAATCAGCTTGTCTCTTGCAAAAGTGCAATTGGGGAGGTTAGCATAAAGCTTTTCATGACGAAGGATTTGTAGAACCTCCTTAACATGAGTAACATGCTCCTCTAGTGACTTGCTATAGACAAGGATGTCATCAAAGTAAACAACTACACTCTTTCCAATGAGAGATCGCAAAATATGGTTCATGAGGCGCATGAAGGTAGATGGGGCATTGGATAAGCCAAAAGGCATAACCAACCATTCATAGAGACCAAGCTAGGTCTTGAAGGCGGTTTTCCACTCATCACCTTCAGCCATGCGAATTTGATGGTAGCCACTATGAAGATCAATTTTTGAAAATATAGTGGCTCCACATAACTCATCAAGCATGTCATCAAGACGCGGTATAGGATGTCGATAACGCACGGTGATAGCATTGATTGGACGGCAGTCCATGCATAACCGCAACGTATCATCCGTTTTCGGGACTAGGATCACGGGAACCGCGCTTGGGCTAGTGCTTACTTGGGTCAAACCTTTGGAGACGAGTTGGTTGATTTGATGCTCGATCTCCTTCGTCTCTTAGGGTTTGTGCGATACGCGGTTTGGTAGTGGTCTTGTGGGTATGAGGTCGATCGGTGCTCGATTCCACGAAGAGGAGGAAGGCCATGAGGAAGCTCTTGGAAATACATCTTGGAATTCTGCAAAACAGCCATCAAAGAAGGAGGAACATTTGTTGAGTCGTTAGTTCCTTGCTAGTCCCTTGCATACGAGGACATAGTGCAAGATGGATGGTTGTTCGCACTTCTCTCATCTCACTTTTGGTGGCAAGAAGAACACTCTTAGTTTTTCCACTCGAGTTTGGCTTGTAGCTCTCACTCACTATGGTGTGGTTCTCTCGCTCACCACTCTTCTCACAAGGTGTTTTTAAGTATTGCGCCCTCGCTAAAGCCTTTGCATTGTCATAATTATTTGGCTAGGAGTCATTGGTTGCAACACACAAGTTTTATCAAGCCATTTGAAGGTGTAAGTGTTTGAGTGACCATTATGCAAAGCACACTTGTCATATTGCCACGGCCTTCCGAGCAACATGTGACAAACCGTCATTGGAACCACGTCACATTCCACCGTGTCCTTGTAGTGCCCAATGGAGAACGTCATCGAGACGGTGTGCTTGATCTTGACGGATCCTTGGTCACTTAGCCATTGGATATGGTAGGGGTGTCTATGTGGATGAAGGGTGAGGTTGAGTTTCTCACACAATTTCGTGCTTGCGAGGTTGTGGCAACTCCCTCCATCGATGACAACTTTGATGGACTTCCCATTGATGCCGGCACGAGTTTGGAAGATGTTCGAGCGTTGGTCTTCACTTTCATTGGCTTGGGTAGTCAAGACCCTTGTGACCACAAGCGATGGACTTGCGTCATGTTCACACACAAGAAGTTCTTGGTCCTCTTCCAAGTGTTGACTTGCCATGGCTTCCTTGACCCTTGCATCAAACTCTTCTTCACTCAAGTATTCTTCATCGCCGTTGTCATGGATGAACAAAACTTTCTTGTTTCCACATGCATTCGACTTGTGCCCTTTGCCTCCACACTTGTAGCATTCACCATTGAATGGTTGATCATCCCTTGTGTTTTTGCCACTTGGGGGCTGTTTTCCTTGAGAGAGAGTTGGCTTGAAGGGAAGCTTGGTGGTACTTGAGGAGCTTCCACTTGGAGTTGTTGGAGTAGTGGTTGACGCTTGCTTGAAGGTGAAATCGTCTTTGGCTTGTTGTACTTGATGTCCTCTTGCACTTGGCGCCGGCCTTGGATGCGATGTGCACAAGCTCAACCATGTTGTTGTACTTTTGGAACTCGGTGATGCGCTTGATGGGATGGTTCAAGCCATTGAGGAAGCGTGCCATTGTTTGCTCATCTCGCTCTTCAATGTTGTACGGATCATGTTGAGCTCCATTTGCTTGAAGTACTCTTCCACGGTCTTTGTCCCTTGACTAAGCGTTTGAAGCTTGTTGAAGAGGTCACGCGTGTAGTGTGAAGGAACAAAGCGGGATCTCATATGAGCCTTCATATCTTGCCAAGTTGCGATTGGAGGCTCTTCTTTTGCTTCGCGAGCGAGTTGTACTTGTTCCCACCAAAGGTTGGCATACTCATCAAACTCGAGGGATGCCATGGCCATCATCTTCTCATTGCTATAATTGTGCATGCGGAAGATTTTGTCGACCTTGAGTTCCCAAGAGAGATATTCCTCGGGCTCATTAGAACCGGTGAACTTGGGCATGGTGAATTTGAGCTTGCCGAAAGTTTCTTCTCTATTCCGGTTCTGGTTGCGTCGGTTGCCCTGATTTGAGCGGTCTTCATCATCATCCGAGCTCTCATGTCTTGCTTGGTGATTGTTGCGTTGCTCTTGCGGTTGTTAAAGTGCCGCGTTTGGTGGTGGAACTTGTTGACGACGAGCTTGGGGAGCTTGCTCGTTTTGTTGTCGCTGTTGAGGACGAGGATGAGGTTGATGGTCCTCACGACGAGCTTGGGGAGCTTGCTCTTGCTCTTGTCGTGGTTGATGGCGAGGAGCATTATCTTGCGCCCTATGGCGAGGAGGACGTCGAGCCTCATGCGCAATGGGCTGCTCTTCTTCTTCTTCTTGGTGTAGAGGAGGCTCGTCATGACCATCATGTTGCCGATGTGGACGATCATGTCGAAGATGACGTCTTGGGGGATCTTCGAGTGCTTCCCGTCGACGGTGATCTTGTTCGTCCTCTTCGGAAGCTTCACTTGTTGTTGAAGGGGCATGTCGACGTCGATGGCCTTGGTGGTCCATGCGAGGTTGCTCTTGTTGAATCACAAGTGCCCTTGGTTGTGGCGGTTAACCCGGCGCCTCGGAGGTCTTGCGGAGAGGTCACCATCGTAGCTTGACGTTGCGGCGTGACGCAGAGATGGTACCTCTTGCGAAGAGCTCATGGATTGAAGGACGGGTCCATCCCGGTGCCTTGAAGCGTGACGGCGAGGTGCACTTGATTCACTTGAGGAGTGCCGAGATGAGCTTGATTTTGTGGCGTGGCCTTGCGAGTCCATCAATGATGCGTTGAAGCTTCTCATCCATTGAGGCGAGTGCGACCAAGAGCTTCATTTTGATGAGCGAGGTTGTGTTGCATGGCATGCATTTCCACGGACTTCTTGAAGCGGTTGTCGATGTTTTGAATTCTAAGCGGGCCTCGCTAAATTGTTCATCTTGGCGGCTCGAGAGCTTCTAGCGATAGTTGAATTCTCCTCGGACCTTCCAATGGTCCCATCTTGTCATGAATTGGTTATCATCCTCCGGAGGTGGTGGTGGTTGGGATGGCTCTCCATGCCTGTCCATGATGCAAAACCAACAATGGTTGTATTTGGAGAGAAAGGGTGTGGAGAGTTAGCCTTTTACCTCACCTTGGAGATTATATCAAACCAATTGCCACACAAATGAGCGAGAAGCGTGCAAAGTGAAATGGCAAGAAAATCTCAAAGGCTTTTCGTGGAAGGTTAGGGTTGTGGAAAACCAAACGAAGCGATCCAAGCAAAAGGTTATTGTCCTACGTGGTAAAGAACCAAAGATCAAAAGCAAAAAGGATACGATCTACAAAAACACGGAAAACACACACGTGGAGAAAAATTGGGGTAGCACGACTATGAAAAATGAGCACAAAAGGTCCTAACGAAGACTACGCTCGGTTGTCGTGCCAACACAAGGAGAGACCACAACTCGTTTGCCAAAAGAGGATAAGCAATAGATTTGTGCACTTGCCTCGGTGCGCTCTTTCTTCTCTCTTGTTGGCTTACAAGCTTGGTATTCTCTTTGTATTGGGAGACTATGTATCTTTCTATTATATCTTTTCTTTGTTTTTTTATTCTTTTCCTTTTCTCCCTTGCTATGCTACTATGTTAGCTTTTGTATTTGGCCTCACACTCTCACTTTTAGAAGACAAGTGCACAATGCTGACAAACACAAAATGAGTTGCTCTCATAGGATAAATACACACAAAGGAATATATGGAAATTTGTCAAGGTGGTGCAAGTTATACCTTTGGTATTGTTGACGACTTGCAACCGTTGGTGGGGAAGATGTTCGAGTGTCGGTGTCGTTGAGCGGGATAGCGTTGATCACGGCTGTTGTGAAAATGGCGACAAACACGAAACCACGAACAAGCGAGGTGGAAAAAGGTCAGCGAGCGAAATCGAGGCGTCAAAGGCGGGAGCACGGTCGATTGGCGGTAGTACCGTGATAACGGCGGTAGTACCGGTGGTAATCAAGCTTACTACCGTAGTACGGTCACTAGCGGTAGTACCGCTTACCTGCACGGCGATGCAGCTTAGCAGTGCAGCGAGGTGAACTTGCCAAAACCCCAAATTCGTTGAAAAAGCCAGAAAGGTGAGCTAGAAACAAGGGGCTATAGATCGACTCCCAAAGCAACGGATCTATGGACCAAAACCACGAAAAACTCACCAAATCCGAGATCGATCCGAAGGCAAATTGGGCTCTTTTGGTAGGATTTTCGTTTTAAAGCGGATAAAAGAAAAAATTGGAGAATTCGTGATCAACCGTGCTCTTGATACCAATATGTTATGGGGTAACCCTGGGGTTGGCCCGATCTTTCACGAATTCCACGAGAAATGAGGGGAAAGAGGTGGTCGGGTATGAAATCGGGGAAGGCGATGAAAACTACGAACACACACACACCAAAACACGATACACGCCTACTCCTCACGCCGGTGTTGGAGCTTCCCCCATGTATCGGCGTGAGGAGTAGGCGTGTATCGTGTTTTGGCGTGGTTTTCATCTTCTGTTCATCCCCGACCACCTCTTTCCCTCGTGGAATTTGAAAGATCGAGCCAACCTGATCCCAGTTGGTATCAAGATCGGATCGATCTCAGTTTTGTGGTTTGGTCCATGGATCTGCTGGGTCGATCTTACTAGCCGTCCATTTGGAGGTTTGTCAAGTGGATCTCGTTTTGTTCGTGATACCGCCACTTCAAGCGGTAACAAGCGGTACTGCCGTCAATACTACCGCTTTGTCAAGCGGTAGTACCGCCCGATGTGAAGGTTTTTCCTTCTTCTTGACACCTCATTTTCGCTTGCTGACTTTTACCCTTTAGCTTGTTCGTGTTTCGCGTGTTTGTCGCCATCTTAACACAAGCTTCCGCATCCAAGTCTCCCGCGCTCATCGACACCGCGACACTCGAACATCATCCAACACCAACGGTTGCAAGTCCTCAAAAATACCAAAGGTATAACTTGCGCCACTTTGACAGCCCCATATCTTCCTTTGTGTGTATCTATCCTATGAGAGCAACTCATTTTGTGTTTGTCTAAGCATTGTGCACTTGCCTTCGGAAAGTGAGAGTGTGAGGCCAAATACAAAAGCTAACATAGTAGCATAGCAAGGGAGAAAAAGGAAAAAGAATAAAAAAAAGAACAAAAGAAAAAGAGAAAAAGATACATAGTCTCCCAATACAAAGAGAATACCAAGCTTGTAAGCCAAGAAAGAGAGAAAAAGAGCGCACCGAGGCAAGTGCACAAATCTATTGCTTATCCTCTTTTGGCAAACGAGTTGTGGTCTCTCCTTGAGTTGGCACGACAACCGAACGTAGTCTTCGTTAGGACCTTTTTGTGGTCATTTACATAGTCGTGCTAACCCCGTTTTTCTCCACATGTGTGTTTTCCGTGTTTTTCGTAGATCGTATCCTTTTGCTTTTGATCTTTGGTTCTTTACCACGTAGGACAATAACCTTTTGCTTGGATCGTTTCGTTTGGTTTTCCACAATCCTAACCTTCCACCAAAAGCCTTTTGAGAGTTGTAGCATATTGGTGTGTGAGTTTCTTGCCATTTCACTTTGTACGCTTTTCGCTCTTTTGTGTGGCAATTGGTTTGATATAATCTCCAAGGTGAGGTAAAAGGCTAACTCTACGCACCCTTTCTCTCCATATACAACCCTTGTGGCTTTGCATCATGGACAGGCATGGAGATCCATCCCAACCACCACCACCTCCGGAGGATGACACACAATTCATGAAAAGATGGGACCATTGGAAGGTCCGAGGAGAATTCAACTATCGTTGTGAAGCTCTCGAGCGGCGCCAAGATGAACAATTTAGCGAGGCCCGTGTGGAATTCAAGAACATCGACAACCGCTTCGAAGAAGTCCGTGGCCAAATGCATGCCATGCAACACAACCTCGGTCATCAAAATGAAGCTCTTGGTCGTGCACTCGCCTCAACGGATGAGAAGCTTCAACGCATCATTGATGGACTCGCAAGGCCACGCTCGCGCGAATCAAGCTCATCTCGGCACTCAAGTGAATCAAGTGCACGTCGCCGTCACGCTTCAAGGCACCGGGATGGACCCGTTCTTCGATCCATGAGCTCTTCGCAAGCGGTACCATCTCCGCGTCACGCCGCAACGTCAAGCTATGATGGTGACCTCTCTGCAAGACCTCCAAGGCGCAAAGCGAACCGGCCACAACCAAGGGCACTTGTGATTCAACAAGAGCAACCTCGCATGGACCACCAAGGCCATCGACGTCGACATGCCCCTTCAACAACATGTGAAGCATCCGAAGAGGACGAACAAGATCACCATCGACGTGAAGCACGCGAAGATCCTCCAAGGCATCATCATCGACATGAGCGTCCACGTCGGCAACATGATGGTCACGACGAGCCTCCTCTACACCAAGAAGAAGAAGAGCAGCCCATTGCGCATGCGGCTCGACGTCCTCCTCACCACAGGGCACAAGACAACGCTCCTCGGCATCAACCACGACAAGAACAAGAGCACGCTCCCCAAGCTCGTCGTGAGGACCATCAACCTCCTCCGCGTCCTCAACCGCGTCAACAAAACGAGCAAGCTCCCCAAGCTCGTCATCAACAACAAGTTCCACCACCAAACGCGGCACCTCAACAACCGCAAGAGCAACGCAACAATCACAAAGAACGACATGAGAGCTCGGATGATGATGATGACCGCCCAAATCATGGCAACCGACGCAACCGGAACCGCAATGGAGAAGAAACTTTCGGCAAGCTCAAGTTCACCATGCCAAAGTTCACCGGTTCCAATGAGCAAGAATATCTCTTGGGAACTCAAGGTCGACAAGATCTTCCGCATGCACAACTATAGCAATGAGAAGATGATGGTCATGGCATCCTCGAGTTTGATGAGTATGCCAACCTTTGGTGGGAACAAGTCCAACTCGCTTCATGAAGCAAGAAGAGCCTCAATCGCAACTTGGCAAGATATGAAGTCTCATATGAGATCCCGCTTTGTTCCTTCGCACGCGTGACCTCTTCAACAAGCTTCAAGCGGTTAGTCAAGGGACAAAGACCGTGGAAGAGTACTTCAAGCAAATGGAGCTCAACATGATCCGTGCCAACATCGAAGAGCGAGATGAACAAACAATGGCACGCTTCCTCAATGGCTTGAACCATCCCATCAAGCGCATCACCGAGTTCCAAAAGTACAACAACATGGTTGAGCTTGTGCATCGCATCCAAGGCGGCGCCAAGTGCAAGAGGACATCAAGTACAACAAGCCAAAGACGTACTTCACCTACAAGAAAGCGCCAACCACTACTCCAACAACACCAAGTGGAAGCTCCTCAAGTACAACCAAGCTTCCCTTCAAGCCAACTCTTTCCCAAGGAAAACAGCCCCCAAGTGGCAAACACACAAGGGATGATCAACCATTCAATGGTGGATGCTACAAGTGTGGAGGCAAAGGGCACAAGTCGAATGCATGTGGAAACAAGAAAGTTTTGTTCATCCATGACAACGGCGATGAAGAATACTTGAGTGAAGACGAGTTTGATGCAAGGGTCAAGGAAGCCATGGCAAGGCAACATTTCGAAGAGGACCAAGAACATCTTGTGTGTGAGCATGACGCAAGTCCATCGCTTGTGGTCACAAGGGTCTTGACTACCCAAGCCAATGAAAATGAAGACCAACGCTCGAACATCTTCCAAACTCGTGCCGGCATCAATGGGAACTCCATCAAAGTTGTCATCGATGGAGGGAGTTGCCACAACCTCGCAAGCACGGAATTGTGTGAGAAACTCAACCTCACCCTTCATCCACATAGACACCCCTACCATATCCAATGGCTAAGTGACCAAGGATCCTTCAAGATCAAGCACACCGTCTCGGTGACATTCTCCATGGGGCACTACAAGGACACGGTGGAATGTGACGTGGTTCCAATGACGGTTTGTCACATGTTGCTCGGAAGACCGTGGCAATATGACAAGCGTGCTTTGCATAATGGTCACTCAAACACTTACACTTTCAAATGGCTTGATAAAAATTGTGTGTTGCAACCAATGACTCCTAGCCAAATAATTGCGGACAATGCAAAGGCTTTAGCGAGGGCGCTGATGTGGACATCCCTACTATTGATACAACCGTTGTACCTACAGCAACACACATACAAGGACCCATCACAAGATCTCGTGCCAAACAACTGAACTATCAGGTACTTTCGTTTCTTGGAACTATTCCTTACATACATGAGAATATGATGCTGCCTAAATCAGAAATGTTTCTTACTCTTAGGAATGATGGACCGAGCATGGATGAGAGGGACAAGCATTGGAGCATGGCCGTGCATGGTGATGGCAGCAAGCATGTGATGATCCAAGAGAAGGCCACGGATGAAGATTTCAGAACTTTGAGGCCACCATAATGAAGAAAGAAGGCTTGGACGAAATATTCAAGATCAATACTTTGAATTCGTCCATAGCATAATATGGTCTTGCGACACCTTTATTTTGGGCAGGCCCATGTAATTTTCGTGATTTTAATTAGCCACTTTTTAGAGTCCGTATTTGAGGAAAGGACTTTTAGGGTTGGATTCGCCACCACTTCCATGGCTGGCGAAACCCCACCTTTTCGCCCTTAAACGCCCCATAGCCGAACCTTTAGACTCGATTTTGTTTAGACATTAAGTTAGCCATAGTCTAACTTCGCCAAGGCTCGGCGTCGAGAGGCCTCTTGTACCGCACCTATTCAGATCCCACCTCTTTCAATAAAGCTTTCCTCTTAATCCGCAATATCTTGATTGCAATATTGGTTCTTACTTGTTCTCGATTTGGTAGGAATTAAGACCCTCATGGTCGGTGATCGTGTTCACGCAGGATCGGTAACCTCCGGAGATTGGCCTAGCGATTGCATTGGCGCTCGTGTCGTGTAGTCGGATCGTCAAGCGAACTCCACCAAATCGATTATCGCCATCTCATCGAAAGATCGGACACCTTTGCCCTATCAAGTGGTATCGATTTCAGGTTGCTCGGTGAGATTTTCTTTTTCGTAGATTAGATCTGTTTACCTATAACCCACGAAAAGCCAAAAACACGATTAGAGTTTAGATCCATCCCATAACCAATCTCGCCTCGCATTATCTTTTCAGTTTTGCATTGTTGAATTTGTGTCTACATCGTCGCGTCGAGTTCTTGGTCTTAGTGTCTCGTCCCTTAGAGTTTCGAGTTCGATCATACTAGTCACCGCCACACTCGCCGATCACCGCCGCCATATATACCGCCACCATATTCCGCCGCCATATACCCCGCGCCACCATAAAACCCTAATACTCCGCCAGCCTTCCTACCGCGACCACGATCCGTCAGTTTTTACTGTGGTACGAGTCCGAGTAGAGTTCCTGTTTCCTCGTTATTTCTTTTGACTTTCCTTCTTTGTTATTTCCGTGTTCAGCTAAAGTCCGTGTCGAGCTAAGAGTCCGGTCGTAAGTCCAGAAGGAGAGCAAAAAAAAAAAAAAAAATTTCGACCCCGGGGATACTATTTTTCAGTCTGGAACCGCCTCCAAAAAAAATTTTCTGGCTATACTATTTTTCGACCCCGGGGATCACTTTTCTCCATCGGCCGTTATAGCGATATTTTTTTGGCGCCTGCGCGCTTTCCGGAGCAAAATAAAAAATTTCGAAAAAAAATTTTGGGGGCTAACCTCTTTTTAGACCCCGTAGATCAGTTCTAGACACTCGCCATCATAGTGATTTTCTGCATCTCGGATCGCTTTTCAGGGTGCTATATCATCATACAGTGCTTGTTGTGTCGGCGTGACATCGTTGGTGATCTAGGCTCGCGTCTCTAAATGCAGCCTAGCCTAGGACCAAGACGATCGTTGAGAGCATTCTTTCAACTTTTGCATTGCTGTTTTGATAATTCGACCCTTTGCTAAGCCTTCCCAGAGCTCCAGATACTCTCCACGTGCGGTGTTTCGACTCACGGTAATCGCTTGGTTCAATCTCTGGACCCATTGATCCTCGTGGTTGCACATCGCCTTTTCTGCTGTTTGGTAAGAACTTGTAAGAGCTTAGATATTGCTTGACGGATTGGCGTGACTTCCACCATATTCCGTAGTATATACATGCTTTTTAAGGACTAACCATGACAGATACTTCGGAACCCCGCCACCATGACGAGCGAAGAACTACATGCCCACTTCTCGCGCTCCTGGTCGCGCGAAGGCGTGGACACGCGCTAGGGAGTTTGACACCAAGCTCACCAACGCCGTGGACAAGATCGATGGACTCGAGAAATCCTTCAACGCCAAGCAGCGTTCGGTTCAAGGAGCTTGAACGATTGCCGCACCGACCGCACCCACACATGGTGCACGACGCATTCCGATCACGGCTCGGCTGGTACTGGCTACCGCCGCACCCCGGCGGCTCTGCTGCGGTGAGCGTTCCTCGGACTTCCGCCAGCTGCTGCTGCGACATTGGGGATGACGACGCGGGTACTACTCGACCCGGCGACGGCGATCTGTTTGACGAGGAGGTTGAACAACCTCCACAGTACCTGGTGGTCCCCGACATTACTACCGCGCGTGCCCGATGCGTAATGATGATGATCATGTTGCAAAGCTTAAATTAAATATTCCATCTTTTGAGGGTAAATATAATCGATGCATATCTTACATGGGAGATGGAAGTAGAACAACGTTTGCATGCTTAAAATATCACGAGAATATGCGTGTTAGTCTTTGCTACATGTGAATTTACTAAATTTGCTTCCCTTTGGTGGTCCGAGTATTGTCGTTTAAATCCTACTACTATTCCTAGTACTTGGACTGCTTTAAAAACTGCTATGCGTTCGTTTTGTACCTCCCACTTATCAACGTGATTTACTAAAGAATCGACACGCTTAGAGCAAGGAAAAATTCGTAGAAGAGTATTATCGAGAATTGCAAACGGGATGGTTAGGTGTGGTCTTGTAGAATCTAATGAACAAATGCTTGCACGTTTCTTTGGTGGATTAAACAAGGACATTAAAGACATATTAGATCATAAGGAATATAATTCTATCACTCGTTTGTTTCATCTTGCTTGCAAAAGGCGAACGTGAAGTGCAGGATCGCCAAACACCATGGAGGAGGACTAATAATTCTGCAGTCGCATCCACTTGGACATCCCGACAATCGTAGCCTCGTGATTCGCCTCCGCCTACTACCACATCCAAGGCCACCACAAGATTTCCATTGCTCCTCCACCATCATCCAATGCTCCCTTTCAGAGTGCATCTTCTATGGCTTCCACGGGTAAGACTAAGGATATACAATGCCGCAAGTCTTTGGGGTTTTGGTCATATTGATGACGATGCACAACACAACGTGTGATGATGGTGCGAGAAGATGGTGAATACGATTCCGCGAGTGACCGATTCGATGAAGATACACTAGCCCTTATTTCGCCGAGATGGAGACAATTCGATGATGATGACGAGCCGGAGGTAATGGGAGCTGAAGGCTGTGATCAATACAAGAGTTTAATTACACAACGTGTGTTGAGTGTGCAATTGAGCAAATCTGAGCAAGATCAACGCCACAACCTGTTCCAAACACGTGGTGTTGTCAAGGAAAGAGCTATCCGGATCATCATTGATGGAGGAGTTGTAATAATCTGGCGGTGTTGACATGGTAGAGAAGCTTGCTTCCAACACGACAACGCCCACATTCATACTACATCCAATGGTTTGAGAGTTCTCGAAGATTAAGGTAACAAGAGCAGTGCAGCGTGCATTTTACTATTGGTACATATTCGATTTTGTTGATTGTGATGTTGTACCTATGCAAGCTTGTTCTTTGTTACTTGGTAGACCATGGCAATTTGATAGAGAATCTGTTCATAATGGCAAAACTAACCACTATTCTCTTATGCATGATGGAAAGAAAATTGGTCTAAAACCTATGACTCCGACAGATTTTAAAAGATGATCTTGCTAGAGCTAGTAGAGCTAAGCGAGGAGAAAATAAAAGTGAGAATCAGATTGTTCTTAGATTTTATACCACCAAAGAACACTAAATCGATTCTACACATGCTCTTGAAATCTTGAAGAGTCCATGTATGCTTGCAAATAAAATTGATATTCTTGAACTAGATGTAAACAATACTCAATGTTATGCAATTGTATGCAAAGAGGTTTTGTTTTCATTTGAGGATATGCCTCCTTCTTTGCCACCCGTTGCTAACCTTTTGCGAATATGAGGACGTCTTTCCCTGAGTTGCCACCGGGGACTACCTCCTATTAGAGGAATTGAGCATCAAATTGATCTAATTCCTGGTGCCACGTTGCCCAACCGCTGCGCCATATCGAACCAATCGGAGGAGACAAAGGAGATACAACGCCAAATTCAGGAACTACTCGACAGAGATCATATCCGTGAGTCCCTTAGCCCCTGTGTTGTTCCTATTATTTTGGTACCTAAGAAAGATGGTTCTTTGCGCATGTGTACTGATTGTAGAGCTATCAATAATATTACTATTCGATATCGTCATCCTATTCCACGTTTAGATGACATGCTTGATGAATTGAGTGGCTCTACCATGTTTTCTAAAGTTGATTTGCAGAGTGGTTACCACCAGATTCGTATGAAATTAGGAGATGAATGGAAAGCATTTAAAACTAAGTTCGGTTTATATGAGTGGTTAGTAATGCCGTTTGGTTTAACTAATGCACCTAGCACTTTCATGAGATTAATGAACGAAGTTTTACGTGCTTTCATTGGACGTTTTGTGGTAGTCTACTTTGATGATATTCTGATTTATAGCAAATCTTTAGAGGAACATTTGGACCATTTACGTTGTTTTCAATGCTTTACGTGATGCACGTTTGTTTGGTAACCTTGAGAAGTGCACCTTTTGCACCAATCGAGTTCGTTTCTTGGCTATGTTGTTACATCACGAGTATTGAAGTGGATCCACCAAGATTGAAGCTATTGAGAATTGGCCGCACCAAGACGGTCACACAAGTGAGGAGTTTTCTTGGCCTCGCTGGTTTTTATAGGCTTTGTCAAAGACTTTGGATCAATTGTCGCTACTGAATGAGCTTACCAAGAAGGATGTGCCCTTTGTTTGGGCGATGCACAACAACAGCCTTCGTCATATTGAAAGATAAGCTAACACATGCTCCCTTACTACAACTTCCGATTTTACTAAGACTTTTGAGCTTGAATGTGATGCTAGTGGAATTGGTTTGGGAGGTGTTATTACAAGAGGAAAACCTGTTGCATATTTTAGTGAGAAATTGAGTGGGGCTAGTCGAACTATTCTACTTATGATAAAGAATTATATGCGTTGGTTCGGACATTAGAAACTTGGCAACATTATCTATGGCCTAAGGAATTTGTTATTCATTCGATCATGAATCTTTGAAGCATATTCGTAGTCAAGCTAAGTTGAATCGTCGTCATGCAAAGTGGGTTGAATTTATTGAGTCTTTCCCTTATGTTATCAAACACAAAAGGGTAAAGATAATATTATTCGATGCTTTGTCACGCCCGTTATGCTTTGTTATCTCAACTTGACTTCAAAATATTTGGATTGGAAACTATTAAGGAACAATATGTGCATGATGCTGAATTTAAAGATGTGTTGCGAATTGTAGAGATGGTAGAACTTGGAACAAGTTCGTCTTCAATGATGGATTTGTGTTCGTGCTAACAAACTATGCATTCAGATAGCTGCTCGTCTTTTTGTTGTTACTGAGGCGCATGGAGGAGGATTGATGGGACACTTTGGTGTCAAGAAGACGCGGAGGATGTTCTTGCTACACACTTCTTTTGGCCACGTATGCGTCGAGATGTTGAGAGATTTGTGGCACGCTGCAATACTTGTCAAAAGCTAAGTCTCGCCTTAATCCACATGGTTTATATATGCCTCTTCCTGTTCCTAGTGTTCCTTGGGAGGATATTTCTATGGACTTTGTTTTGGGATTGCCACGAACACAAGGGGAGGATAGTATTTTTGTTGTTGTGGATCGGTTTTCTAAGATGGCACACTTTATTCCTTGTCATAAAGCAGATGATGCTGCGCATATTCCTGATTTTTTCTTTCGTGAAATTGTTCGTTTGCATGGTGCGCCAAATACTATTGTCTCCGATCGTGATACTAAATTTCTTAGCCACTTTTGGAGATGTTTATGGGCTAAGTTGGGGACTAAATTGCTTTAGTACTACATGTCATCCCCAAACCGATGGTCAAACTGAAGTAGTAAATAGAACTTTGTCTACTATGTTACGGGCTTTTAAAGAAGAACTTAAAATTGTGGGAAGAGTGTTTACCTCATATAGAATTTGCTTATAATCGTTCATTGCATTCTACCACAAAGATGTGCCCATTTGAGATTGTGTATGGTTTTGTTCCTCGTGCACCTATTGATTTATTGCCTTTACCTTCTTGATGCAACATAATTTGGATGCTACACAACACTTGAAATGATATTAAACTTGCATAAGACTACTAAAGATAACATTGAACACATGAATGCTAAGTATAAACTTCTTTGGGGATAAAGGGAGAAAGCATGTTGTGTTTGATGTTGGCGATCTTGTTTGGTTACATTTGCGTAAAGATCGTTTTTCCGATTTACATAAGTCTAAGTTAATGCCACGTCTTCTTTGGTCCCTTTAAGGTGTTAGAGAGGATCAATGATAATGCATATAAACTTGAGTTGCTGCAGACTTTGAATGCAGTTAGTCCTACATTTAACATTGCAGATTTGAAGCCTTACTTTGGTGAGGAAGATGAGATTGCGTCGAGGGCGACTTCAATTCAAGAAGGGGAGCATGATGTGGACATCCCTACTATTGATACAACCGTTGTACCTACAACACACATACAAGGACCCATCACAAGATCTCGTGCCAAACATGAACTATCGGTACTTTCGTTTCTTGGAACTATTCCTTACATACATGAGAATATGATCTTGCCTAAATCGAAATGTTTCTTACTCTTAGGAATGATGGACCGAGCATGGATGAGAGGGACAAGCATTGGAGCATGGCCATGCATGGTGATGGCAGCAAGCATGTGATGATCCAAGAGAAGGCCACGGATGAAGATTTCAGAACTTTGAGGCCACCATAATGAAGAAAGAAGGCTTGGACGAAATATTCAAGATCAATACTTTACGAATTCGTCCATAGCATAATATGGTGCTGCGACACCTTTATATTGGGCCAGGCCCATGTAATTTTCGCATGATTTTAATTAGCCACTTTTTAGAGTCCGTATTTGAGGGGAAAAGGAATTTTAGGGTTGGATTCGGCCACCACTTCCATGGTTGGCCGAAACCCCACCTTTTCGCCCTTAACACGCCCATAGCCGAACCTTTAGACTCGGATTTTGTTTAGACATTAAGTTAGCCATAGTCGCAACGCCAAGGCTCGGCGTCCGAGAGGCCTCTTGTACTGCACCTATTCAGGATCCCACCTCTTTCAATAAAGCTTTCCTCTTAATCCGCAATATCTTGATTGCAATATTGGTTCTTACTTGTTCTCGATTTGGTAGGAATTAAGACCCTTTGGTCGGTGATCGTGTTCACGCAGGATCGGTAACCTCCAGGAGATTGGCCTAGCGATTGCATTGGCGCTCGTGCTCGCACGTGTAGTCGGATCGTCAAGCCCGAACTCCACCAAATCGATTATCGCCATCTCATCGAAAGATCGGACACCTTTGCCCTATCAGGCGCAATACGCAAAAACACCTTGTGAGAAGAGTGGTGAGCGAGAGAACCACACCATAGTGAGCGAGAGCTACAAGCCAAACTCGAGTGGAAAAATTAAGAGTGTTCTTCTTGCCACCAAAAGTGAGATGAGAGAAGTGCGGAACAACCCATCCATCTTGCACTATGTCCTTGTATGCAAGGGACTAGCGCAAGGAACTAACGACTTGACAAATGTTCCTCCTTCTTTGATGGCTATTTTTGCAGGAATTCCAAGATGTTTTTCCCGAAGAGCTTCCTCATGGCCTTCCTCCTCTTCGTGGAATAGAGCACCGCATCGACCTCATACCCGACGCACCACATCCAAACCGCGCCGCGTATCGCACAAACCCGGAAGAGACGAAGGAGATCGAACGTCAAATCAACCAACTCGTCTCCAAGGGTTTGATCCAAGTAAGCACTAGCCCAAGCGCGGTCCCCGTGATCCTAGTACCAAAAAGGATGATACGTTGCGGTTATGCATGGAATGTCGTCCAATCAATGCTATCACCGTGCGTTATCGACATCCTATACCGCGTCTTGATGACATGCTTGATGAGTTATGTGGAGCCACTATATTTTCGAAAATTGATCTTCGTAGTGGCTACCATCAAATTCGCATGGCTGAAGGTGATGAGTGGAAAACCGCCTTCAAGACCAAGCTTGGTCTCTATGAATGGTTGGTTATGCCTTTTGGCTTATCCAATGCCCCATCCACCTTCATGCGCCTCATGAACCATATTTTGCGATCTCTTATTGGAAAGAGTGTAGTTGTTTACTTTGATGACATTCTTGTCTATAGCAAGTCACTAGAGGAGCATGTTACTCATGTTAAGGAGGTCCTTCAAATCCTTCGTCATGAAAAGCTTTATGCTAATCTCCCAAAGTGCACTTTTGCAAGAGACAAGCTGATTTTCCTTGGTTTTGTTGTGTCTTCTAATGGCATAGAAGTGGATGTCTCAAAAGTCAAGGACATACGAGATTGGCCCATTCCAACAAATGTTCTTGAACCGTAGTTTTCATGGGTTGGTGGCTTTTACCGCTTTGTGAAGATTTTTCTACCATTGCTTGCCCCTAAACGAATTGACCAAGAAAAATGTCACGTTCGTTTGGGGAAAAGCACAACAAAAGGCTTTGATGAGCTCAAAAGAGGCTCACCAAGCACCACTTCTTGCATTCGGTTCATAAAAACCTTTGAGATTGAATGTGACGCTAGTGGTATTGGCATTGGTGGCGTCCTTATGCAAAATGGGCGTCCTATTGCTTACCATAGTGAGAAACTTGACGGCGCACGCCTCAATTATCCCATTTATGACAAGGAACTTTTTGCCTTGGTTCGAGTTCTTCAAGTGTGGCAACACTATCTTTGGCCCAAAGAATTTATCATCCATTCCGACCATGAGTCGTTGAAGTATCTTAAGGGCCAAGCCAACTTGAGTAAAAGGCACACAAAATGGGTTGAGTTTATGGAGTCTTTTCCTTACATTGTCAAATACAAGAAGGGCAAAGAAAATGTGGTAGCGGACGCCTTGTCTCGCAAAAACACAAGACTTCTTACACGACTCGAAGTCAATGTCTTGGGTCTTGATGACATCAAATCTTTGTACGCGTCCGACCCTTTCTTTGGACCAATATTTGCACAATGTTCATTCGACAAAGGGATTGATGATTTCTATTTGCATAAGGGTTTTCTTTTCAAACAAAACAAGCTTTGCATTCCGAAATCGTCTCTCCAACTTTTGCTTCTTCAAGAGTCCCATGGTATGTTATGGGGTAACCCTGGGGTTGGCCCGATCTTTCACGAATTCCACGAGAAACGAGGGGAAAGGGGTGGTCGGGGAATGAAAACGATGAAGGCGATGAAAACCACGAACAGACACACACACCAAAACACGATACACGCCTACTTCTCACGCCGGTGGCAACTGGTCCAACATAATCCCTAGGATCGGTGTTGGGCGAAGCTCGCTCTCCACGCCAACAACGGGGGATGAGGTGCTTGGTGAGATCTTGACGACTTGGGGGCGAGACACCGAGAACCCAAGGCCTTGTACAACTTGAACGCACTTAAGCAAGATCCAAGAGGTGGGTGGATAATCCGGTGCTCCTTGGTAAGAGCATGAGACCAATAGATATAAGTCCTCAAAGGGTTTCCTTAATATCTATCATTATCCAAGTCTAACCGTTTACAATAGAGGGTGGGGGCTATATATAGTCCAGCCACAAAACAGGGGTAGTTTCGGAATGAAGAGATAAATGGTAGGTTGGGTTACAAGGCACAGGGCCGAACTTAGGTGATCGTGGTCGCAGACCCGGTAGTACCGATCCGTCCGGTAGTACCGGTGGTCACCGGTAGTACCGCTCGAGCGGTAGTACCGCTTGAGGGCCTGGAGCTTCACGAGGCGTCGATGCAGCGGTAGGAGGCGGTAGTGAAGCCACCGGTAGTACTTCTTGAGACCGTAGTACCGCTTATTCGGGCGTGGGGTAGTGCTTCTGGCGAAGCGGTAGGAGGAGGCGGTAGGTCCGCTTGAGCGGTAGTCCGGTCGTCCCAACCAAGAGTACCGCTTCTGCGGCTGATCGGTGGCTTCTGCACTGATGATGCATGAGTTTGCGTGTGAAGTAGCAAGCCATCCAAGGGGGTGTCGAAGTCACACAAGGAGAGGAGCGAGTTCACCTTAGTTTGAAGGAGCTTGGCTTGGGCGCGAGTCATGGGTCCACTTGGGTAGCTCGTGGGAGTAGATGTAGTAGCGGTCGGAGGACGGGCTGCATCAGCTCCCCCCCCTTGGAAAAGAGTCGTCCTCGACTCTTCAACCGTCACAACTTCCTCTTCGCCATGGTAGGGTGAGAGGTCCTTGACATTGAATATCGAGCTCACAAGATACTTCGATGTTGGTATATCGATCACATAGGCGTTGTTGTTTATCTTCTTTAGCACCTTGAATGGTCCATCGCCTCGTGGCTTTAGCTTGGAGTCGCGTTCCTTGGGGAAGCGGTCTTTACTCAAGTGTATCCATACAAGGTCGCCCTCATCAAAGATCATCTCTTTCTTGGTCTTGTTTAGCCTTGATGCTTGGCGAAGGACTTGTTGCTCGATAGTAGCTCGTGTGTCTTCATGGAGTTTCATCATTGCTTGGGCACGCTTGATAACGTCCATATTGGCACGTTCATGAAGTGGAAGTGGAAGGATATCGAGCGGTGAGAGGCTCAAGCCATGACGATCATGAACGGGCTCCTCATGGTGGTGGAGTGCTTGGCGCGGTTGTAGGCGAACTCGGCGTGTGGAATGCATTCCTCCCGGTCTTTAAGGTTCTTCTTTATCAATACGAGAAGTGTGCCAAGACTTCGATTGACCTCGGTTTGTCCATCGGTTTGAGGACGCGAGGACGAGAAGAGGAGCTTGATGCGAGCTTGGCCATGAGGGTCTTCGAGTAGCTCATGGATTTTACGTCACGGTCGGAGACGATTGTTCTTGGCACGCCGTGTAGCCGAATTATTTCCCTGAAAAACAAATTTGCTACATGTGAAGCATCATCGGTCTTATGGCACGGAATGAAATGTGCCATTTTTGAAAAGCGATCCACGACTACAAATATTGAATCGTGACCATGTTTAGATCTAGGCAAGCCTAATACAAAGTCCATGCTAATGTCCGACCAAGGTGCATGAGGAATAGGCAATGGAATATAAAGACCAAAGGGGTTGGACTTAGACTTAGCTTGTATACATGTAGTGCATCGTTGAACGTGGCGCTCCACGTCGCGCTTCATCTTTGGCCAAAAGTAGCGAGTGGAGAGCATGTCATATGTCTTGTCACGGCCAAAGTGACCCATAAGGCCTCCACCATGGGACTCTTGAAGAAGCAAAAGTTGGAGAGACGATTTCGGAATGCAAAGTTTGTTTTGTTTGAAAAGAAAACCCTTATGCAAATAGAAATCATCAATCCCTTTTTCTATTGAACATTGTGCAAATATTGGTCCAAAGAAAGAATCGGACGCGTACAAAGATTTGATGGTCTCAAGACCCAAAACATTGACTTCGAGTCGTGTAAGAAGGATTGTGGTTTTGCGAGACAAAGCGTCCGCCACCACATTTTCTTTGCCCTACTTATATTTTACAATGTAAGGAAAAGACTCCATAAACTCAACCCACTTCGCGTGCCTTTTACTCAAGTTGGCTTGGCCCTTAAGGTACTTCAACGACTCATGGTCGGAATGGATGATAAATTCTTTGGGCCAAAGATAGTGTTGCCACACTTGAAGAACACGAACCAAGGCAAAAAGTTCTTTGTCATAAATGGGATAATTGAGGCGTGCGCCATCAAGTTTCTCACTATGGTAAGCAATAGGACGCCCATTTTGCATAAGGACGCCACCAATGCCAATACCACTAGCGTCACATTCAATCTCAAAGGTTTTTGTGAAATCCGGCAATGCAAGAAGTGGTGCTTCGGTGAGCCTCTTTTTGAGCTCATTAAAAGCCCTTTGTTGTGCTTTTCCCCAAACGAACGTGACATTCTTCTTGGTCAATTCGTTGAGGGGGCAAGCAATTGTGGAAAAAAATTTCACAAAGCGACGGTAAAAGCCAGCCAACCCATGAAAACTACGAAGTTCATTAACATTTGTAGGGGTGGGCCAATCTCGAATGTCCTTGACTTTTGAGACATCAACTTCAATGCCATTAGAAGACACAACAAAACCAAGAAAAATCAGCTTGTCTCTTGCAAAAGTGCACTTGGGGAGGTTAGCATAAAGCTTTTCATGACGAAGGATTTGTAAGACCTCCTTAACATGAGTAACATGCTCCTCTAGTGATTTGCTACAGACAAGGATGTCATCCAAGTAAACAACTACACTCTTTCCAATGAGAGATCGCAAAATATGGTTCATGAGGCGCATGAAGGTAGATGGGGCATTGGATAAGCCAAAAGGCATAACCAACCATTCATAGAGACCAAGCTTGGTCTTGAAGGCGGTTTTCCACTCATCACCTTCAGCCATGCGAATTTGATGGTAGCCACTACGAAGATCAATTTTCGAAAATATAGTGGCTCCACATAACTCATCAAGCATGTCATCAAGACGCGGTATAGGATGTCGATAACGCACGGTGATAGCATTGATTGGACGGCAGTCCATGCATAACCGTAACGTATCATCCGTTTTGGGACTAGGATCACGAGAACCGCTTGGGCTAGTGCTTACTTGGATCAAACCTTTGGACGATTTGGTTGATTTGACGCCGATCTCCTTTGTCTCTTCGGGTTTGTGCGATGGCGCGGTTTGGTAGCGGCGGGTATGAGGTCGATCGTGCTCGATTCCACGAGAGGAGGAAGGCCATGAGGAAGCTCTTGGAAATACATCTTGGGATTCTAAAACAGCCATCAAAGAAGGAGGAACATTTGTCAATTCATTAGTTCCTTGCGCTGTCCCTTGCATACGACGTGAGTGCAAGATGGATGGGTTGTTCCGCACTTCTCTCATCTCACTTTTGGTGGCAAGAAGAACACTCTTAGTTTTTCCACTCGAGTTTGGCTTGTAGCTCTCACTCACTATGGTGTGGTTCTCTCGCTCACCACTCTTCTCACAAGGTGTTTGTGCGTATTGCGCCCTCGCTAAATCCTTTGCATTGTCCGCAATTATTTGGCTAGGAGTCATTGGTTGCAACACACAAGTTTTATCAAGCCATTTGAAAGTGTAAGTGTTTGAGTGACCATGATGCAAAGCACACTTGTCATATTGCCACGGCCTTCCGAGCAACATGTGACAAACCGTCATTGGAACCACGTCACATTCCACCGTGTCCTTGTAGTGCCCAATGGAGAACGTCACCGAGACGGTGTGCTTGATCTTGACGGATCCTTGGTCACTTAGCCATTGGATATGGTAGGGGTGTCTATGTGGATGAAGGGTGAGGTTGAGTTTCTCACACAATTCCGTACTTGCGAGGTTGTGGCAACTCCCTCCATCGATGATAACTTTGATGGATTTTCCATTGATGCCGGCACGAGTTTGGAAGATGTTCGAGCGTTGGTCTTCACTTTCATTGGCTTGGGTAGTCAAGACCCTTGTGACCACAAGCGATGGACTTGCGTCATGCTCACACACAAGAAGTTCTTGGCCCTCTTCCAAGTGTTGCCTTGCCATGGCTTCCTTGACCCGTGCATCAAACTCTTCTTCACTCAAGTATTCTTCATCGCCGTTGTCATGGATGAACAAAACTTTCTTGTTTCCACATGCATTGGACTTGTGCCCTTTGCCTCCACACTTGTAGCATTCACCATTGAATGGTTGATCATCCCTTGTGTGTTTGCCACTTGGGGGCTGTTTTCCTTGGGGAATAGTTGGCTTGAAGGGAAGCTTGGTTGTACTTGGGGAGCTTCCACTTGGTGTTGTTGGAGTAGTGGTTGGCGCTTGTAGGTGAAATACGCGTCTTTGGCTTGTTGTACTTGATGTCCTCTTGCACTTGGCGCTCGGCCTTGGATGCGATGTGCACAAGCTCAACCATGTTGTTGTACTTTTGGAACTCGGTGATGCGCTTGATGGGATGGTTCAAGCCATTGAGGAAGCGTGCCATTGTTTGCTCATCTCGCTCTTCAATGTTGGCACGGATCATGTTGAGCTCCATTTGCTTGAAGTACTCTTCCACGGTCTTTGTCCCTTGACTAAGCGTTTGAAGCATGTTGAAGAGGTCACGCGTGTAGTGTCAAGGAACAAAGCGGTATCTCATATGAGCCTTCATATCTTGCCAAGTGGCGATTGGAGGCTCTTCTTTTGCTTCGCGAGCGAGTTGGACTTGTTCCCATCAAAGGTTGGCATACTCATCAAACTCGAGGGATGCCATGGCCATCATCTTCTCATTGCTATAATTGTGCATGCGGAAGATCTTGTCGACCTTGAGTTCCCATGAGAGATATTCCTCGGGCTCATTGGAACCGGTGAACTTGGGCATGGTGAATTTGAGCTTGCCGAAAGTTTCTTCTCCATTGCGGTTCCGGTTGCGTCGGTTGCCATTATTTTGACGGTCATCATCATCATCCGAGCTCTCATGTCTTGCTTGGTGATTGTTGCGATGCTCGCGTGGTTGTTGAGGTGCCGCGTTTGGTGGTGGAACTTGTTGTTGACGACGAGCTTGGGGAGCGTGCTCGTTTTCTTGTCGCGGATGCGGACGAGGAGGAGGTTGATGGTCCTCACGACGAGCTTGGGGATCTTGCTCTTGCTCTTGTCGTGGTTGATGGCGAGGAGCATTAGCTTGCGCCATGTGGCGAGGATGGCGTCGAGCCGTATGCGCAATGGGCTGCTCTTCCTCTTGTTGTAGGGGAGGCTCGTCATGACCATTATGTTGGCGACGACGACGCTCATGTCGATGATGACGCCTTGGAGGATCTTCGAGTGCTTCACGTCGACGATGATCTTGTTCGTCCTCTTCGGAAGTTTCACTTGTTGTTGAAGAAGCATGTCGACGCCGATGGCCGTGGTGGTTCATGCGAGGTTGCTCTTGTTGAATCACCAGTGCCCTTGGTTGTGGCCGGTTCGCTTCGTGCCTTGGAGGTCTTGCGGAGAGGTCACCATCATAGCTTGACGTTGCGGCGTGACGCGGAGATGGTACCGCTTGTGAAGAGCTCATGGATTGAAGAACGGGTCCGTCCCGGTGCCTTGAAGCGTGGCGGCGAGGTGCACTTGATTCACTTGAGGAGTGCCGAAATGAGCTTGATTCACGCGAGCGTGGCCTTGCGAGTCCATCAATGATGTGTTGAAGCTTCTCATCCGTTGAGGCGAGTGCACGACCAAGAGCTTCATTTTGATGACCGAGGTTGTGTTGCATGGCATGCATTTGGCCACGGACTTCTTCGAAGTGGTTGTCGATGTTCTTGAATTCCACACGGGCCTCGCTAAATTGTTCATCTTGGCGCCTCTCAAGCGCTTCACAACGATAGTTGAATTCTCCTCGGATCTTCCAATGGTCCCATCTTGTCATGAATTGGTTATCATCCTCCGGAGGTGGTGGTGGTTGGGATGGCTCTCCCTGCCTGTCCATGATGCAAAGCCAACAATGGCTGTATATGGAGAGAAAGGGTGTGGAGAGTTAGCCTTTTACCTCACCTTGGAGATTATGTCAAACCAATTGCCACACAAATGAGCGAAAAGCGTGCAAAGTGAAATGGCAAGAAACTCTCAAAGGCTTTTGGTGGAAGGTTAGGGTTGTGGAAAACCAAACGAAACGATCCAAGCAAAAGGTTATTGTCCTACGTGGTAAAGAACCAAAGATCGAAAGCAAAAAGGATACGATCTACAAAAACACGGAAAACACACACGTGGAGAAAAACGGGGTCAGCACGAAAATGAGCACAAAAGGTCCTAACGAAGACTACGCTCGGTTGTCGTGCCAACACAAGGAGAGACCACAACTCGTTTGCCAAAAGAGGATAAGCAATTGATTTGTGCACTTGCCTCGGTGCGCTCTTTTCTTCTCTCTTTCTTGGCTTACAAGCTTGGTATTCTCTATGTATTGGGGAGACTATGTATCTTTCTATTTTATCTTTTTCTTTTCCCTTTTTTTTGATTCTTTTTATTTTTCTCCCTTGCTATGCTACTATGGTAGCTTTTGTATTTGGCCTCACACTCTCACTTTTCCGAAGGCAAGTGCACAATGCTTAGACAAACACAAAATGAGTTGCTCTCATAGGATAGATACACACAAAGGAAGATATGGGGCTGTCAAGGTGGTGCAAGTTATACCTTTGGTATTGTTGACGACTTGCAACCGTTGGTGAGGGATGATGTTCGAGTGTCGTGGTGTCGTTGAGCGCGGTATGACGTTGATGCGGAAGCTATTGTGAAAATGGCGACAAACACGCGAAACACGAACAAGCAAGGTGGAAAAGGTCGTGACAAAGGCGTCGAGGCGAAGTGCAGGTGGCGGCGGTAGTACCGGCCAGTAACGGCGGTAGTACGGTGTGCGGTACCGCTTGTACTCTGGTAGTACGGGTCACTAGCGGTAGTACCGCTTGCACCTGGCAGCTTTTAGCACAGCTGGAACTAGGTGAACTTGCCAAAACCTCAAATTCGTTGAAAAACTGAGAAAGGTGAGCTAGAAACAACAGGGCTATAGATCGACTCCACAAAGAATGATCTATGGACCAAAACCACGAAAAACTCACCAAATCCAGAGATCGATCCGAAGGCAAATTGGGGCTCTTTTTGGTAGGATTTTCGTTTTTAAGGCGGATAAAAGAAAAAAAAGTGGAGGAAATTCGTGATCAACCGTGCTCTTGATACCAATATGTTATGGGGTAACCCTGGGGTTGGCCCGATCTTTCACGAATTCCACGAGAAACGAGGGGAACGGGGTGGTCGGGGAATGAAAACGATGAAGGCGATGAAAACCACGAACACACACACACCAAAACACGATACACGCCTACTTCTCACGCCGGTGGCAACCGGTCCAACATAATCCCTAGGATCGGTGTTGGGCGAAGCTCGCTCTCCACGCCAACAACGGGGGATGAGGTGCTTGGTGAGATCTTGACGACCTGGGGGCGAGACACCGAGAACCCAAGGCCTTGTACAACTTGAACGCACTTAAGCAAGATCCAAGAGGTGGGTGGATAATCCGGTGCTCCTTGGTAGGAGCATGAGACCAATAGATATAAGTCATCAAAGGGTTTCCTTAATATCTATCATTATCCAAGTCTAACCGTTTACAATAGAGGGTGGGGGCTATATATAGTCCGACCACAAAACAGTAGTTTGAATGAAGAGATAAATGATAGGTTGGGTTACAAGGCACAGGGCCGAACTTAGGTGATCAGGGTCAGGCAGGACCGGTAGTACCGGTCCGGCAACCGGTAGTACCGCTTCCGGAGCGGTAGTACCGCTTGAGGGCCTGGAGCTTCCGTCGGAGGCGTCAGTGGCGAGCGGTAGGAGGGGGCGGTAGTACCGGCCACCGGTAGTACCGGTTGCAGGACCGGTAGTACCGCTTGCTTCTGGGGCGTGGGGTAGTGCTTCCTGTGGCGAGCGGTAGGAGGAGGCGGTAGGTCCGCTTGGGGCGGTAGTACCGGTCGTCCCAACCGGTAGTACCGCTTGCGTCTGGCAGCGACTGGTGGCTTCTTCGTACCTGATGATGCACAGAGTTTGCGTGTGAAGTAGCAAGCCATCCAAGGGGGTGTCAAAGTCACACAAGGAGAGGAGCGAGTTCACCTTAGTTTGAAGGAGTTTGGCTCGGGCGCGAGTCATGGGTCCACTTGGGTAGCTCGTGGGAGTAGATGTAGTAGCGGTCGGAGGACGGGCTGCATCATGGTGGAGGCCTTATGGGCCACTTTGGCCATGACAAGACATATGACATGCTCTCCACTCACTACTTTTGGCCAAAGATGAAGCGCGACGTGGAGCGCCACGTCCAACGATGCACTACATGTATCCAAGATAAGTCTAAGTCCAACCCCTTTGGTCCTTATATGCCATTGCCTATTCCTCATGCACCTTGGTCGGACATTAGCATGGACTTTGTGTTAGGCTTGCCTAGATCTAAACATGGTCATGATTCCATATTTGTAGTAGTGGATCGCTTTTCCAAAATGGCACATTTCATTCCGTGCCATAAGACCGATGATGCTTCACATGTAGCAAATTTGTTTTTCAGGGAAATTATTCGGCTACACGGTGTGCCAAGAACAATCGTCTCCGACCGCGACGTAAAATTCATGAGCTACTTCTGGAAGACCCTCATGGCCAAGCTCGGCATCAAGCTCCCTCTTCTCGTCCGCCTCGCATCCTCAAACCGATGGACAAACCGAGGTCGTCAATCGAAGTCTTGGCACACTCCTCCGGGTGTTGATAAAGAAGAACCTTAAAGACTGGGAGGAATGCATTCCACACGCTGAGTTCGCCTACAACCGCGCCAAGCACTCCACCACCATGAGGAGCCCGTTCATGATCGTCTACGGCTTCGAGCCTCTCACCGCGCTCGATATCCTTCCACTCCCACTTCATGAACGTGCCAACATGGACGTTTTCAAGCGCGCCAACACAATGAAGAAACTCCATGATGACACACGAGCTACTATCGAGCAACAAGTCCTTCGCCAAGCATCAAGGCTAAACAAGAACAAGAAAGAGATAATCTTCGAAGAGGGCGACTGATGTAGCCCGACCTACGGTCGTTACCACATCTTGGTCTCCAACTTATGCCAAGTCGTCATGGACTCCAAAGGTGAATCCATTCCTCTATGTGAGCCCCCTTCCTACCCTATTGAATGGTATGCTACTTCATACTCCGTCACATATGCATGATAAGTTCACATTGACAAGTACGGAGGCAAGGGAGGAAGCCCAAAGCATCAAGCGCGACAAGACGGAGGCTTGGAAGAGGAGGCGGAAGAAGACAGATCACCAAATGCTCTCTGCCAGTACTACGGACTGGCGATCGTACTACCGCCGTGATTTTCCGCCCTCTACTGCTTGACAATAGGCATGTGAAGCCAAATACTCTGTCTCCGTGGTACTCTGACACAGGAACAGTACTACCGCCTGACACTACCACCCTTACTACCGCTCCCTCATGAAGGCGGAAGCCCAGGACCACAAGCGGTACTCTGGGTCCCAGGCGGTACTCTAGGACCAAGCGGTACTACGGTCCCAAGTCCGTACTAGCTCTGGCGATGCTTGGCAGCACTAGTTGGGCCACAGCCCATGTATCCCCCTTTACTTACCAAACCCTAGTTTTATCCCCAAACTACCCTTGTTTAGTGGTTGGCCTATAAATAGAGCCTCCACCCCTCATGTATCCCTTAGGCATAGATGATAGACTAAAGACAACCCCCATTGTGGAATCTCTAGTTTTGCCTCATCCCCTTTACCAAGGGGACCGACTATCGTCACCAACCTCGATTGGACTTTGCATCACGCATCCATCGTTGAACAAGGCCTTGGGTTCTCGGTTTCTCGCCCCCAAGACATCAAGACCCTCCTCAAGGTGTTCTTCCCTCTCCGATGTGGATTTGAGGGAGCACGTTGACCGACCTTTCCTTGCGAGGATTCTATCGGACCGGTGGCCGCCGTTCGGGAGCAATCGGCCTTGTATCGTGTGAGTTTTGCGTGTGTTCATCGTGTTCTTCGCGAGGTGTGTGTTCGCTTCCGCTACCTTCTCCCTTTCCCCTCGCTTTCCCATCGATTTGACCACGAGATCCGTGAAGATCGGGCACCCAAGAGGTTAACCCCTCCATCATCTGGTATCAGCAGCTTTTGGTTGCCACGGATCTCTCAACGATTTGGTCTTTTCCCCATAAATTCGAAAATTCCACCAAAAACAGCCCCAATTCGTGTTTTGGATCTATCTGTGATTTGAGTGCGTTTTGGTAGGTTTTGATCCGTGGATTACTTGCTGAACTTGTTGATCTACCTTCCTTTGCGTTCCCATGGCCTAATTCCTTGATTTCCCCCGTCGATTTGGTGTTTGAAGATTTTCCGCCCAAATCGCCCCAAACTCGCGAAATCGCGTCAGATCTGGTTTTCTCTATCCCGAGCGGTACTACCGCTCCAAATCTACGGTACTACCGCCCCCCGGTACCAAAATCCGGTACTACCGCCCAAGACAGAAAGAAAACAGCAGATTCCAGATTTCAGCCTCTCACCGTTTTGAGCATAACTTTTGCATCCGAACTCGGATTTTGGTGTTCTTTAGCTCGTTTCGAAGAGGAGAAGGAGCTCTACATCATCATCCACGTGGTTCATGCTATCTAATCCATCCAAATTCCGTGAGCAAGGCGGAATCCAACAATAAAGGGTGAAGATCGTCGACGAAAGGTATAAACATTCCGCGACTTCTTCCCACTTGCATTCCTTTGTGAACCCCACTATCTTTGCGAGCAACAAACACCTATTGAGACTAGTTCCTCTTATGATTGCTTGGGCTATGCACATTTGATACCTTGTAGAATTCCGAGCAAACATTGTGAGCGCTATCTCATATAGTTATCTTGTATAGTTGTTGGCACAAGGAAGAGGCAAGTGAAAAAGAAAAAAAGAAAAAGAGAAAAAAAAATAGAAAAAGAAAAAGAAAGAAAATAGAAAGAGATATACATGTGCCTTATAGAATAGGAAGCGCAAGCTCGATGAACATCATATAGGTGGTACTTATTGTGCATATCTTGTAGCCCACCAATTTTGTGCAATCGAACTAGTGTCTCTCCTTGTACTTGTGTGACACGAGCTTATAGTCTTCGCTAGGTATTCAATTGGTTCTTAGCTCACTTTCTCCGTCGCACAAGTCCCATTTATCCCACCGTGTGTGTTTCCTTGTACATATTTCCTATCTTGTGGATTAACTTGTTTGCTTTGTGATCATTGTGGTTCTTTACTTGCCATTACAACATCTTGATTTCGGATTGGTCCTTGACATGCCACTTTCCATACCTATCCACCATAGGCCTTGTGTGTGTGTGTTTTTTGGTTCGTAGTTGGTTTTGGTGTTCCGCGTGAACTTCACTTTGCTTGGTTTATTGCTCTCAAGTGTGGCCACTTGTACGATACGATCTTCCAAGGTAAAGTAAGGTTTGACGTTGTATCCCTAACACCCTCTACCACTTCCATATACAACACTTGGTCTTGTGAAGCATGTCTAGGGACTCCGGGAGCGAGAATGATTTCCATGAAGAATCCATGATGAGCCACCATGCATATGTCTCCACAAGAATGGACAACATGATGGAGCACTACACCGACAATGGCTCCACATGCTTGGGTGACATGGAGTGCTACAACAACAACGACTCCCCAAGCATGGGCGACTTCAAGAACGACAACGCCAAGCTCCTCACGTCGCACCGACCAAGACGGAGCCTCCAACTCGAGTGCGCCAAGGTCCATCATCAAATGGACAAGTTCCAAAGCGACCTCCACAACTTCAAGAAGGACATGGACAACGACTTCGACAAAAACATGAGGATGGTCGCCAAGACTAATGATGCTTTGCGCTCATTATAAAAACTCACCAAGAAGAGTGGCAAGGACAAGGGTCATCATCGCGAGCGTCATGTGGATGACCAAGTGCGCCACCTACACCACCCATCGGCAAGGCACGCCAATGACCTCCGTCGACACCGTCACAAGGCACCTTCAACTACTAGTGCCATCACCAAAATGGCACCAAGAGCAAGCCTTCGTCCACGCCATCAAGCTTCAACAACTACGCTTGCATTTGAAGACCTCATGAACGAGGAAAATGAAGACCTCTACTTCTCCAAGTTGGATAGCATGAACCTACCTCCACCACTACTACGAGATGGCCACAAGACGGTCGAGCATGGGATTTTCCCTTCGACCATGGAGGAGAGCGATGATGCCCACCTTATGGCATCCAACCTTGAAGGCGACAAGGTCAAGAATGGTGAGCATGGGATTTTCCCTTCACCAAAGGAGGCGCATGGAGTTGAGGAAACCGAGCCTACCCCATATGCTTGAGTGATGATGTGGTACCAATCCCATGTGAGTATGAGAGCCACTTAGCCCACTTGAGTGATAACAAGAGTGCGATGAGTGACTCCACCTTATGTGAGATTGAGTGCTTCCACTTGGAGGGCATGAGCGATACTCCTAGTGAGTTGAGAGTGGTAGTTGATAGGTCAAGTGAGACCATTTCGAATTCTAACAACTTACCCTCTACCTCTAGTGTGTTATCTTGTGTTGTGCTAGGTTCCATGGAGGAAGACACCCGAAGCTATGAAGCAATGATGCCTCGAATGGAGAAGATGTACATGGTAGATGCTACGCCATGGATACATCAAGAAGATGAAGTCGTCCACAAGGAGGCCACTACTTCCACAACACCCACTTCATATGAGAGGTATGAACAAGGTAACAATAAGGGTGTTGATGATGCCATGATCCCACTAGTGGACATGATGAATTGTGAGGATATGCATGCTATGGATGATACTTGTGACATTAGATATGCTTCATCCACTTTCCCATGTGATGATTTGCCTTTGCATAATATTGATCATGTGGAATTGTTTGAGTGCGATATCATTGCCATAAACATGCCATGCTATGCATCTTGTGTGTATCCTCCAATTGCTATGGACATGCTTTGTCATGCTAGTCATTCCATTTTTCCCATTGCTTGCCATAAGATGAATGCTTGCAACAATGTTGACCACATGCGTTATAATGAGATGGCCCCCATAGCTTTCTCAATTTTTGGAGACTTTGATGATGGCCATGATAAGCATGTTCCCCACTTGCATACTCACCATGCATCTATTTCATACTTGAATGACATTAATGGTGATGTGCACAAGAAGAGATACGTCATGATGGATGATGTGTATCTCTACCATGCACACACGTTCTTCCTTTTACATATGATGTGTGTAGGTACCCGCACGAGAATGTCAACCTCGGTTGAGCCCGAGTTGACAAAAAGAGCTCTTGAGAGCATCCCACAAGTGAGTTCAAGATCGAACCCAGCTCTGGTACCTTTTGCATGCTTTGCATCTTTCATGTTGGCAAATTCCTCTTTCATATGGTTTGATTGCAAGCATGTTAATGGTATTATCTCCCCTTGTGACATTCATGTTTCTTCGCATCTAGATAATGATGTTTTGTGTGTTGCAACAAAAATGTTGATCATTTTCTCTTTCCGATGTTTTGGGTGCAACCACAATTCCATTAAGAGCATGTATTGTCATGAGAGCTTCCCAGAATCTCGTCTTGTTGTTGCAAGAAACATAAGGACCACCTGCTCTTTCATTTGGTTTGTTTGCAAATATGTTGTTTTTGCTTCCGCTTGGGATACTCATTTTCCCATGATATTTGCTTTCGATGATTTGTGTGTGACATCCAACATGTCAAACAATTTCTCTTTCCAATGGTTGGTTTGCACACATGATGATGTTGCTTTGGACATTCTTCCTTGCGTGTTTTTGCCGAATTCTCCTATTCTCGCATCAAGGACGTTGATCAAAATTCTATTCAATTGCCTTGAGTGCCCCACTACTATGTTATATGGAGTTTTTGAGTTTCCACATTTGGATGATGTTCAAACGATTTCCATGCACATTGACCATGCATATGCATCCCCTTTGCTATACTTGAGTTGTGCTAATCGTGTTGTGAACAAGAATGGACATGCCACAAATGACATGCTCCTCTATCACACACAAACATATGTTGCTTGGTCTTTGTTGTATGAAGGTACAAATGCATACACGTCAACCTCTATGGACTATATGTTGACAAGAAGAACCGAAGAGAGTTACCTATGGCTACCCTTCATCGAGCTATCTCTACAACCTAAGGTGACTTCCTTCTACTTGAGGACTCATGTTATAATCTTCGTGAATTGGCTACGCTTTGAGTGTTGCTTTGCTTTTGTTGTGAGCTTTGTAGTGCTTCAAGGAAGGTGAAGGAACATTGAAGTGTTGTCAAGTCAATCTTCCCGAGGACGACTATATGGTGAACCCCAGGATCAAGAAGGTCTCTCGACCGCATCTACTTTATGATCAGCATGTAGAGTCGAGGACGACTCTTTTTGAAGGGGGGGGAGCTGATGTAGCCCGACCTACGGTCGTTACCACATCTTGGTCTCCAACTTATGCCAAGTCGTCATGGACTCCAAAGGTGAATCCATTCCTCTATGCGAGCCCCCTTCCTACCCTATTGAATGGTATGCTACTTCATACTCCGTCACATATGCATGATAGGTTCACATTGACAAGTACGGAGGCAAGGGAGGAAGCCCGGAGCATCAAGCCCGACAAGACGGAGGCTTGGAAGAGGAGGCGGAAGAAGACAGATCGCCAAATGCTCTACATCGCAGTACTACTAGGACACCGGCCGGTACCGCCCGTAAGACTATCGCCCTCTGCTACCTTGCAATAGAGACGCCAGCGAGCCAAATACTCTCATCGGCGGTACTCTGGGACACAGAATGGTACTACCGCCACTGACTACCGCCTTACTACCTCTCCCATTGAGGCCGACGGAAGCCCGGGATCTGCAGCGGTACTACCGGTCCCAGGCGGTACTTGGGACCAAGCGGTACTACTGGGTCCCAAGTCGGTACTAGCTCTGGCGAAAGGCGCACTAGTTGGGCCACAGCCCATGTATCCCCCTTTACTTACCAAACCCTAGTTTTATCCCCAAACTACCCTTGTTTAGTGGTTGGCCTATAAATAGAGCCTCCACCCCTCATGTATCCCTTAGGCATAGATGATAGACTAAAGACAACCCCCATTGTGGAATCTCTAGTTTTGCCTCATCCCCTTTACCAAGGGGACCGACTATCGTCACCACCCTCGATTGGACTTTGCATCACGCATCCATCGTTGAACAAGGCCGTGGGTTCTCGGTTTCTCGCCCCCAAGACGTCAAGACCCTCCTCAAGTGATGTGGACATCCCTACTATTGATACAACCGTTGTACCTACAGCAACACACATACAAGGACCCATCACAAGATCTCGTGCCAAACAACTTAACTATCAGGTACTTTCGTTTCTTGGAACTATTCCTTACATACATGAGAATATGATGCTGCCTAAGTCAGATACATTTCTTACTCTTAGGAATGATGGACCAAGCATGGATGAGAGGGACAAGCATTGGAGCATGGCCATGCATGGAGATGGCAGCAAGCATGTGATGATCCAAGAGAAGGCCACGGATGAAGATTTCAGAACTTTGAGGCCACCATAATGAAGAAAGAAGGCTTGGACGAAATATTCAAGATCAATACTTTACGAATACGTCCATAGCATAATATGGTGTGCGACACCTTTATTTTGGCCAGGCCCATGTAATTTTCATGAGGATTTTAATTAGCCACTTTTTAGAGTCCGTATTTGAGGAAAAGGACTTTTAGGGTTGGATTCGCCACCACTTCCATGGCTGGCGAAACCCCACCTTTCGCTTAAATACGCCCCATAGCCGAACCTCTAGACTCGGATTTTTGTTTAGACATTAAGTTAGCCATAGTCGCAACCGCCAAGGCTCGGCGTCCGAGAGGCCTCTTGTATCGCACCTATTCAGGATCCCACCTCTTTCAATAATGCTTTCCTCTTAATCCGCAATATCTTGATTGCAATATTGGTTCTTACTTGTTCTCGATTTCGGTAGGAATTAAGACCCTCATTGGTCGGTGATCGTGTTCCCGCAGGATCGGTAACCTCCAGGAGATTGGCCTAGCGATTGCATTGGCGCTCGTGCTCGCACGTGTAGTCGGATCGTCAAGCCCGAACTCCACCAAATCGACTATCATCATCTCATCGAAAGATCGGACACCTTTGCCCTATCATCAAGGTGTTCTTCCCTCTCCGATGTGGATTTGAGGGAGCACGTTGACCGATCTTTCCTTGCAAGAATTCTATCGTACCGGTGGCCGCTGTTCGGGAGCAATCGGCCTTGTATCGTGTGAGTTTTGCGTGTGTTCATCGTGTTCTTCGCGAGGTGTGTGTTCGCTTCCGCTACCTTCTCCCTTTCCCCTCGCTTTCCCATCGATTTGACCACGAGATCCGTGAAGATCGGGCACCCAAGAGGTTAACTGATGCAGCCCGACCTACGGTCGTTACTACATCTTGGTCTCCAACTTATGCCAAGTCGTCATGGACTCCAAAGGTGAATCCGTTCCTCTATGCGAGCTCCCTTCCTACCCTATTGAATGGTATGCTACTTCATACTCCGTCACTTATGCATGATAGGTTCACATTGACAAGTACGGAGGCAAGGGAGGAAGCCCGGAACATCAAGCCCGACAAGACGGAGGCTTGGAAGAGGAGGCGGAAGAAGACAGATCGCCAAATGCTCTCATCGCCCGGTACTACCGGACTGCGGCCGGTACTCTTGCCCGGCGGTACTCGCCCTTTGCTACCGACAGCAGACGACACCAGCGCAAGCCAAATACTCTCTGTCTCGGCGGTACTCTAGGATCTGGACACTGGTACTACCGGTACTTACTACCACTCCCCACCGACGGCTCGGTGAAGCTCCAGGGATCAAGCGGTACTCGGTCCCAGGCGGTACTACGGACCAAGCGGTACTACTGGGTCCCAAGTCCGTACTACAGCTCTGGCAGATTGCTGCAGCACTAGTTGGGCCTGACCCTTGTATTCCCCTCTACTTACCTATTCGCCTAGTTTATTCCCAAACTACCCTTGTTTATGTGGTTGGCCTATAAATAGAGCCCCCACCCCTCATGTAACCCTTAGGCATAGATGATAGACTAAAGAAAACCCCCATTGTGGAATCTCTAGTTTTGCCTCATCCCCTTTACCAATGGGACCGACTATCGTCACCAACCTCGATTGGACTTTGCATCACGCATCCATCGTTGAACAAGGCCTTGGGTTCTCGGTTTCGCCCCAAGTCGTCAAGACCCTCCTCAAGGTGTTCTTCCCTCTCCGATGTGGATTTGAGGGAGCACGTTGACCGATCTTTCCTTGCGAGGATTCTATCGGACCGGTGGCCGCCGTTCGGGAGCAATCGGCCTTGTATCGTGTGAGTTTTGCGTGTGTTCATCGTGTTCTTCGCGAGGTGTGTGTTCGCTTCCGCTACCTTCTCCCTTTCCCCTCGCTTTCCCATCGATTTGACCACGAGGTCCGTGAAGATCGGGCACCCAAGAGGTTAACCCCTCCATCATCTGGTATCAGCAGCTTTTGGTTGCCACGGATTTCTCATCGATTTGGTCTTTTCCCCATAAATTCGAAAATTCCACCAAAAATAGCCCCAATTCGTGTTTTGGATCGATTTGTGATTTGAGTGCGTTTTGGTAGGTTTTGATCCGTGGATTGCTTGCTGAACTTGTTGATCTACCTTCCTTTGCGTTCCCATAGCCTAATTCCTTGATTTCCCCCGTCGATTTGGTGTTTTTCTTGAAGATTTTCCGCCCAAATCGCCTTCAAAATCGCGTCAGATCTGGTTTTCTCTGTCCCGAGCGGTACTAACGCTCCAAATCTACGGTACTACCGCCCAGCGGTACCAAAATCCGGTACTACCGCCCGATACAGAAAGAAAACAGCAAGTTCCAGATTTCAGCCTCTCACCGTTTTGAGCATAACTTTTGCATCCGAACTCGGATTTTGGTGTTCTTTAGCTCGTTTCGAAGAGGAGAAGGAGCTCTACATCATCATCCACGTGGTTCATGCAATATAATCCATCCAAATTCCATGAGCAAGGCGGAATCCAACAATAAAGGGTGAAGATCGTCGACGAAAGGTATAAACATTCCGCGACTTCTCCCCACTTGCATTCCTTTGTGAACCCCACTATCTTTGCGAGCAACAAACACCTATTGAGACTAGTTCCTCTTATGATTGCTTGGGATATGCACATTTGATACCTTTTAGAATTCCGAGCAAACATTGTGAGCGCTATCTCTTATAGTTATCTTGTATAGTTGTTGGCACAAGGAAGAGGCAAGTGAAAAAGAAATAAAAAGAAAAGAGTGATACAAAAAGAAAAAAAAATAGAAAAAAGAAAAAGAAAGAAAAAAGAAAGAGATATACATGTGCCTTATAGAATAGGAAGCGCAAGCTCGATGAAAATCATATAGGTGGTACTTATTGTGCATATCTTGTAGCCCACCAATTTTGTGCAATCGAACTAGCGTCTCTCCTTGTACTTGTGTGACACGAGCTTATAGTCTTCGCTAGGTAATCATTTGGTTCTTAGCTCACTTTCTCCGTCGCACAAGTCCCATTTATCCCACTGTGTGTGTTTCCTTGTACATATTTCCTATCTTGTGGATTAACTTGTTTTGCTTTTTGATCATTGTGGTTCTTTACTTGCCATTACAACATCTTGATTTCAGATTGGTTCTTGACATGCCATTTTCCATACCTATCCACCATAGGCCTTGTGTGTGTGTGTGTTTTTGTTGGTAGTTGGTTTTGGTGTTCCGCGTGAACTTCACTTTGCTTGGTTTATTGCTCTCAAGTGTGGCCACTTGCATGATACGATCTTCCAAGGTCAAGTAAGGTTTGACGTTGTATCCCTAACTCCCACTACCACTTCCATATACACCGCTTGGTCTTGTGCATCATGTCTAGGGACTCCGGAACCGAGGATGATATCTATGAAGAATCCATGATGAGCCACCATGACTACGACTCCACAAGTATAGAGGACATGACGGAGCACAACACCGACAATGGCTCCGCATGCTTTGAGGACCCGGAGCACTACACCTACGACGACTCCACATGCATGGAAGACATGGAGCTCTCGTCAATGGCTCCTCATGCATGGAGCCTATGGAGCACTACACCGACAATGGCTCCACATGCTTGGGTGATATGGAGTACTACACCAACTACTCCCCAAGCATGGGCGACTTGAGTGCGACATCGATGGCCTCGCCAAGCATGGAGGACACGGAGAACTTCATCGACTTTGATGGCTCCTCCATGAGCCATGAAGAATTCCTCCCGTGTGGAGATGTAAGCCTACTACGCCAAGCAAGAGGAGGCGCATCATCAAGATTCCATGACCTTCAAGGCCAAGCGTGCCACACCAAAGGGCACCACCTACTTCGATGATTCACCTCCAAGGCGACATGTGCCACCACCTAGATGGCGTCAAGCGCCACCATCTCTAAGGCACCAAGCTCCATCACCTCCAAGGCGTCAAGCTCTACCATCTCCAAGGCGCCAAGCTTCATCACCGCCAAGCTCCAACTCCTATCCAAACAGGAGTGGCATCCAAACATCATATGCATCAAGAGGCGCCAAGAAACAAGACTCTTCATCGACAAACATCCTCTCATGAGCATCGCCACCATAAAGAGGATACAAGACATCGTCAAAGGCATCTTCGCCATAAAGACGAAGAATTCATGATGAGCACCAACCATAATGCTCAATCAAGCTCAAGAAGGCACCACAAGCACAAGAAGAGTGCCAAGGCAAATGATCACCGTCGCGAGCGTCATGTGGATGACCAAGTGCTTCACCAACATCAACCATCGGCAATGCACGCCAATGACCTCCGTCGACACCGTCACAAGGCACCTTCAACTACTGGTGCCACCACCAAAATGGCACCAAGAGCAAGCCTTCCTCCTCGCCATCAAGCTTCAATGCCTACGCTTGACTTCCACGACCTCGCCAACGAGGAAAATGTAGACGCCTACTTCGCCAAGTTGGATAGCATGAGCCTACCTCCAACACTACTACGAGATGGCCACAAGACGGTCGAGCATGGGATTTTCCCTTCGACCATGGAGGAGAGTGATGATGCCCATCTTATGGCATCCAACTTTGAAGGCGACAAGGTCAAGAATGGTGAGCATGGGATTTTACCTTCACCAAAGGAGGCGCATGGAGTTGAGGAAACCGAGCCTACCCCCATATGCTTGAGTTATGATGTGGTACCAATCCCATGTGAGTATGAGAGCCACTTAGCCCACTTGAGTGAGAACAAGAGTGAGACGAGTGACTCCACCTTATGTGAGATTGAGTGCTTCCACTTGGAGGGCATGAGTGATACTCCTAGTGAGTTGAGAGTGGTAGTTGATAGGTCAAGTGATACCATTTCGATTTCTAACAACTTACCCTCTACCTCTAGTGTGTTCTCTTGTGTTATGCTAGGTTCCATGGATGAAGACGCGCCAAGCCATGAAGCAATGATGCCTCAATTGGAGAAGATGTACATGGTGCACGAAGATGATGCGACGCCATTGCTACATGAAGAAGACGAAGTCGTCCACAAGGAGGCCACTACTTCCATAACACCCACTTCATATGAGAGGTATGACCAAGGTACCAATAAGGGTGTTGATGATGCCATGATCCCACTAGTGGACATGATGAATTGTGAGGATATGCATGCTATGGATGATACTTGTGACATTACATATGCTTCATCCACTTTCCCATGTGATGATTTGCCTTTGCATAATATTGATCATGTGGAATTGTTTGAGTGCGATATCATTGCCATAAACATGCCATGCTATGCATCTTGTGTGTATCCTCCAATTGCTATGGACATGCTTTGTCATGCTAGTCATTCAATTTTTCCCGTTGCTTGCCATAAGATGAATGCTTGCAACAATGTTGACCACATGCGTTATAATGAGATGGCCCCCATAGCTTTCTCAATTTTTGGAGATTTTGATGATTGCCATGATAAGCATGTTCCCCACTTGCATACTCACCATGCATCACTTTCATACTTGATTGACATTAATGGTGATGTGCACAAGAAGAGATACGTCATGATGGATGATGTGTATCTCTACCATGCACACACGTTCTTCCTTTTGTGTTTGATGTGTGTAGGTACCCGCTTTATCATGTCAACCTCGGTTGAGCACGAGTTGACAAAAAGAGCTCTTGAGAGCATCCCACAAGTGAGTTCAAGATCGAACCCGGCTCTAATACCTTTTGCATGCTTTGCATATTTCATGTTGGAAAATTGCTCTTTCATATGGTTTGATTGCAAGCATGTTAATGGTATTATCTCCCCTTGTGACATTCATGTTTCTTCGCATCTAGATAATGATGTTTTGTGTGTTGCAACAAAAATGTTAAACAATTTCCCTTTCCGATGTTTTGTGTGCAACCACAATCCCTTTAAGAACATGTATTGTCATGAGAGCTTCCAAGAATCTCGTCTTGTTGTTGCAACAAACATAAGGACAACTTGCTCTTTCATTTGGTTTGTTTGCAAACATAATACTTTTGTTTTGGATATGCTTCCTTGTGTGTTTTTGCCAAATTCTCCTATTCTTGCATCAAAGATGTTGTTTGACATTTGGATCCAATGCTTTGAATGCCCCACTTCTATGTTATATGGAGTTTTTGAGTTTCCACATTTGGATGATGTTCAAACGATTTCCATGCACATTGACCTTGCATATGCATCCCGTTTGCTATACTCGAGTTGTACTAATCGTGTTGTGAACAAGAATGGACATGCCAAAAATGACATGCTCCTCTATCACACTCAAACATATGTTGCTTGGTCTTTGTTGTATGAAGGTACAAATGCATACACGTCAACCTCTATGGATTATATGTTGACAAGAAGAACCGAAGAGAGTTACCTATGGCTACCCTTCATCGAGCTATCTTTACAAGCTAAGGTGACTTCCTTCTACTTGAGGACTCATGCTATAATTTTCATGAATTGGCTACGCTTTGAGTGTTGCTTCGCTTTTGTTGTGAGATTTGTAGGCTTCAAGGAAGGTGAAGGAACATTGAAGTGTTGTCAAGTCAATCTTCCCGAGGACGACTATATGGTGAACCCCAGGATCAAGAAGGTCTCTCGACCGCTTCTACTTTGTGATGAGCATGTAGAGTCGAGGACGACTCTTTTTGAAGGGGGGGGAGCTGATGCAGCCCGACCTACGGTCGTTACTACATCTTGGTCTCCAACTTACGCCAAGTCGTCATGGACTCCAAAGGTGAATCCGTTCCTCTATGCGAGCTCCCTTCCTACCCTATTGAATGGTATGCTACTTCATACTCCGTCACTTATGCATGATAGGTTCACATTGACAATGCGGAGGCAAGGGAGGCTTGAGCATCAAGCCCGACAAGACGGAGGCTTGGAAGAGGCGGAAGAAGACAAATCGCCAAATGCTCTCATCGCCGGTACTACTAGGACTGGCGGCCGTACTCTTGCTGCTTGACCTTGAATAGACGACACCAAATACTCTCTGTCTCGGCGGTACTACGGATCTGGACCCGTACCGCCCTTACCGCTCTCCCCATCGACGGCTCGGTGAAGCTCCAGGGCCAAGCGGTACTACCGGTCCCAGAGCGGTACTACCGGACCAAGCGGTACTACCGGCCCAAGTCCGGTACTACCGCTCTGGCGGTGCTCACAGCACTAGTTGGGCCACAGCCCTTGTATTCCCCTCTACTTACCTATTCGCCTAGTTTATTCCCAAACTACCCTTGTTTATGTGGTTGGCCTATAAATAGAGCCCCCACCCCTCATGTAACCCTTAGGCATAGATGATAGACTAAAGAAAACCCCCATTGTGGAATCTCTAGTTTTGCCTCATCCCCTTTACCAAGGGGACCGACTATCGTCACCAACCTCGATTGGACTTTGCATCACGCATCCATCATTGAACAAGGCCTTGGGTTCTCGGTTTCTCGCCCCCAAGTCGTCAAGACCCTCCTCAAGGTGTTCTTCCCTCTCCGATGTGGATTTGAGGGAGCACGTTGACCGATCTTTCCTTGCGAGGATTCTATCGGACCGGTGGCCGCCGTTCGGGAGCAATCGGCCTTGTATCGTGTGAGTTTTGCGTGTGTTCATCGTGTTCTTCGCGAGGTGTGTGTTCGCTTCCGCTACCTTCTCCCTTTCCCCTCGCTTTCCCATCGATTTGACCACGAGATCCGTGAAGATCGGGCACCCAAGAGGTTAACCCCTCCATCATTAACCCCTCCATCAGCGACCTTGTGTGGATACACTTGAGTAAAGACCGCTTCCCCAAGGAACGCGACTCCAAGCTAAAGCCTAGAGGTGATGGACCATTCAAAGTGCTCAAGAGAATCAACAACAACGCTTATGTCATCGATATCCCAACATCCAAGTATCTTGTGAGCTCGACATTCAATGTCAAGGACCTCTCACCCTACCATGGAGAAGAGGAAGTTGAGACGGTTGAAGAGTCGAGGACGACTCTTTCCCAAGGGGGGGGAGCTGATGCAGCCCGTCCTACGACCGCTACTACATCTACTCCCACAAGCTCCCCAAGTGGACCCATGACTCGCGCCCGAGCCAAACTCCTTCAAGCTAAGGTGAACTCGCTCCTCTCCTTGTGTGACTTGATACACCTTTGGATGGTGCTACTTCATACCCATACCTTGTGCATCATCGAATCGAAGAGAAGAACCCACATGAAGGGCATGTGAGAAGAGACCAAATGCTCTCTGTCACCAGCGGTGCTACCGGATTTGGCGACCGGTACTACCGCTTGGCGGGACTACCGCCCAACGCTACCGCCAACAACAGAAGGTCCCAGATCTGCCCAAACGCTCTTTGTCACTGGCGGTACTACCGGCCCCGGATCCGGTACTATCGGCCAGATTGTACTACGCCCTACCGCCACCAACAGAAGGCCCCAGCGCAAGTCCCAGGACGACAAGCGGTACTACCGGCCAGGAAGCGGTACTACCGCATGACCGGTACTACCAGTCGAGCTGGACCGGTACTACCGGACCTGGAAAAGCCTAAACGTGTTAATTCGGCCTAGCGCCTTGTAACCCTCTCTATATTTCGCTATTTGTTCCCAAAATACCCCTGTTTATGTGGTTGTCCTATATATAGCCCCCACCCTCTATTGTAAACCCTAGACTTGGATAATAATAGATATTAAGGAAACCCTTTGAGGACTTATATCTATTGGTCTCATGCTCCTACCAAGGAGCACCGGATTATCCACCCCCCTCTTGGATCTTGCCTAGTGCGTTCAAGTTGTACAAGGCCTTGGGTTCTCGGTTTCTCGCCCCCAAGTCGTCAAGATCTCACCAAGCACCTCATCCCCCGTTGTTGGCGTGGAGAGCGAGCTTCGCTCAACACCGATCCTAGAGATTATGTTGGACCGGTTGCCACCGGCGTGAGGAGTAGGCGTGTATCGTGTTTTGGCATGCGTGTGTTCGTGGTTTTCACCGTTTTCCTCGATTTCATCCCCCGACCACCTCTTTCCCCTCGTCTCTCGTGGAATTCGTGAAAGACCGGGCCAACCCCAGGGTTACCCCCCAACACGTTGGTTCGGACATTAGAAACTTGGCAACATTATCTATGGCCTAAAGAGTTTGTTATTCATTTTGATCATGAATCTTTGAAGCATATTCGTAGTCAAGCTAAGTTGAATCGTCGTCATGCAAAGTGGGTTGAATTTATTGAGTCTTTTCCTTATGTTATCAAACACAAAAAGGGTAAAGATAATATTATTGCTGATGCTTTGTCATGCCGTTATGCTTTGTTATCTCAACTTGACTTCAAAATATTTGGATTGGAAACTATTAAAGAACAATATGTGCATGATGCTGAATTTAAAGATGTGTTGCAGAATTGTAGAGATGGTAGAACTTGGAACAAGTTCGTCTTCAATGATGGATTTGTGTTCCGTGCTAACAAACTATGCATTCCAGATAGCTCTGTTCGTCTTTTGTTGTTACAGGAGGCGCATGGAGGAGGATTGATGGGACACTTTGGTGTCAAGAAGACGGAGGATGTTCTTGCTACCAACTTCTTTTGGCCAATGTCGTCGAGATGTTGAGAGATTTGTGGCACGCTGCACTACTTGTCAAAAAGCTAAGGATCGCTTAATCCACATGGTTTATATATGCCTCTTCCTTCCTAGTGTTCCTTGGGATGATATTTCTATGGACTTTGTTTTGGGATTGCCACGAACACGAAGGGAGGATAGTATTTTTGTTGTTGTGGATCGGTTTTCTAAGATGGCACACTTTATTCCTTGTCATCAAACGGATGATGCTGCGCATATTGCTGATTTGTTCTTTCGTGAAATTGTTCGTTTGCATGGTGTGCCAAATACTATTGTCTCTGATCGTGATACTAAATTTCTTAGCCACTTTTGGAGATGTTTATGGGCTGAGTTGGGGACTAAATTGCTCTTTAGTACTACATGTCATCCCCAAACTGATGGTCAAACTGAAGTAGTAAATAGAACTTTGTCTACTATGTTACGGGCTGTTTTAAAGAAGAACTTAAAATTGTGGGAAGAGTGTTTACCTCATATAGAATTTGCTTATAATCGTTCATTGCATTCTACCACAAAGATGTGCCCATTTGAGATTGTGTTTGGTTTTGTTCCTCGTGCACCTATTGATTTATTGCCTTTACCTTGATTGCAACATAATTTGGATGCTACACAATTTGAAATGATATTAAACTTGCATAAGACTACTAAAGATAACATTGAACACATGAATGCTAAGTATAAACTTGCTGGGGATAAAGGGAGAAAGCATGTTGTGTTTGATGTTGGGGATCTTGTTTGGTTACATTTGCGTAAAGATCGTTTTCCTGATTTACGCAAGTCTAAGTTAATGCCACATGCTGCTGGTCCCTTTAAGGTGTTAGAGAAAATCAATGATAATGCATATAAACTTGAGTTGCCTGTAGACTTTGGTACGGTTAGTCCTACATTTAACATTGCAGATTTGAAGCCTTACTTTGGTGAGGAAGATGAGATTGCGTCGAGGACGACTTCAATTCAAGAAGGGGAGCATGATGTGGACATCCCTATTATTGATACAACCGTTGTACCTACAACAACACACATACAAGGACCCATCACAAGATCTCGTGCCAAACAACTTAACTATCAGGTAGTTTCGTTTCTTGGAACTATTCCTCACATACATGAGAATATGATGCTGCCTAAATCAGATATATTTCTTACTCTTAGGAATGATGGACCAAGCATGGATGAGAGGGACAAGCATTGGAGCATGTCCATGCATGGAGATGGCAGCAAGCATGTGATGATCCAAGAGAAGGCCACGGATGAAGATTTCAGAACTTTGAGGCCACCATAATGAAGAAAGAAGGCTTGGACGAAATATTCAAGATCAATACTTTATGAATTCGTCTATAGCTTAATATGGTTCTGCGACACCTTTATTTTGGGCCAGGCCCATGTAATTTTCGCAGGATTTTAATTAGCCACTTTTTAGAGTCCGTATTTGAGGGGAAAAGGACTTTTAGGGTTGGATTCGGCCACCACTTCCATGGCTGGCCGATACCCCACCTTTTCGCCCTTAAATACGCCCCATAGCCGACCCTCTAGACTCGGATTTTGTTTAGACATTAAGTTAGCCATAGTCGCAACTTCGCCAAGGCTCGGCGTCATGAGGCCTCTTGTACCGCACCTATTCAATAAAGCTTTCCTCTTAATCCGCAATATCTTGATTGCAATATTAGTTCTTACTTGTTCTCGATTTGGTAGGAATTAAGACCCTCGTCAGTGGTGATCGTGTTCCCGCAGGATCGGTAACCTCCAGGAGATTGGACTAGCGATTGCATTGGCGCTCGTGCTCGCACGTGTAGTCGGATCGTCAAGCCCGAACTCCACCAAATAGATTATCTTCATCTCATCGAAAGATCGGACACCTTTTCCCTATCACCTGGTGCCACGTTGCCCAACCGTGCGCCATATAGAACCAATCCAGAGGAGACAAAGGAGATACAACGCCAAATTCAGGAACTACTCGACAGAGATCATATTCGTGAGTCCCTTAGCCCTTGTGCTGTTCCTATTATTTTGGTACCTAAGAAAGATGGTTCTTCGCGCATGTGTACTGATTGTAGAGCTATCAATAATATTACTATTCGATATCGTCATCCTATTACACGTTTAGATGACATGCTTGATGAATTGAGTGGCTCTACCATGTTTTCTAAAGTTGATTTGCGTAGTGGTTACCACCAGATTCGTATGAAATTAGGAGATGAATGGAAAACAGCATTTAAAACTAAGTTTGGTTTATATGAGTGGTTAGTAATGCCGTTTGGTTTAACTAATGCACCTAGCACTTTCATGAGAATAATGAACAAAGTTTTACGTGCTTTCATTGGACGTTTTGTGGTAGTCTACTTTGATGATATTCTGATTTATAGCAAATCTTTAGAGGATCATTTGGACCATTTACGTGTTGTTTTCAATGCTTTACGTGATGCACGTTTGTTTGGTAACCTTGAGAAGTGCACCTTTTGCACCAATCGAGTTGCGTTTCTTGGCTATGTTGTTACATCACAGGGTATTGAAGTGGATCTAGCCAAGATTGAAGCTACTAAGAATTGGCCGCAGCCCAAGACGGTCACACAAGTGAGGAGTTTTCTTGGCCTCGCTGGTTTTTATAGGCGCTTTGTCAAAGACTTTGGATCAATTGCCGCGCCGCTAAATGAGCTTACCAAGAATGATGTGCCCTTTGTTTGGGGCGATGCACAACAACAGGCCTTCGTCATATTGAAAGATAATCTAACACATGCTCCATTACTCCAACTTCCTGATTTTACTAAGACTTTTGAGCTTGAATGTGATGCTAGTGGAATTGGTTTGGGAGGGGTGTTATTACAAGAGGGAAAACCTGTTGCATATTTTAGTGAGAAATTGAGTGGGGCTAGACTGAACTATTCTACTTATGATAAAGAATTATATGCGTTGGTTCGGACATTAGAAACTTGGCAACATTATCTGTTATGGGGTAACCCTGGGGTTGGCCCGATCTTTCACGAATTCCACGAGGAACGAGGGGAAAAGAGGTGGTCGGGTATGAAATCGGGGAAGGCGATGAAAACTACGAACACACGCACACCGAAACACGATACACGCCTACTCCTCACGCCGGTGGCAACCGGTCCAACATAATCCCTAGGATCGGTGTTGGGCGAAGCTCGCTCTCCACGCCAACAACGGGGGACGAGGTGCTTGGTGAGACCTTGACGACTTGGGGGCGAGAAACCGAGAACCCAAGGCCTTGTACAACTTGAACGCACTAGGCAAGATCCAAGAGGGGGGTGGATAATCCGGTGCTCCTTGGTAGGAGCATGAGACCAATAGATATAAGTCCTCAAAGGGTTTCCTTAATATCTATTATTATCCAAGTCTAACGTTTACAATAGAGGTGGGGGCTATATATAGTCCACAAACAGGGGTAGTTTGAATGAAGAGATAAATGATAGGTTGGGTTACAAGGCAGGGCCAAACTTAGGTGATCGGTCAGGACCCGGTAGTACCGGTCCCAGATAATCTGGTAGTACCGGTAATCTGCTCGAGCGGTAGTACCTTTGAGGGCCGGAGCTTCCGTCGAGGGCGTCGATGGCGGCGGGCGGTAGGAGGGCGCGGTAGTACCGCCACCGGTAATCTGGCCTAGGACCCGATGAGTACCGCTTATGCAGGCGTGGGGTAGTGCTTCCTGTGGCGAGCGGTATGAGGAGGCGGTAGGTCCGCTTGGAGCGGTAGTACCGGTCATCCCAACCGGTAGTACCGCTTGCATCTGGCAGCGACTGGTGGCTTCTTCGTACCTGATGATGCACAGAGTTTGCGTGTGAAGTATCAAGCCATCCAAGGGGGTGTCGAAGTCACACAAGGAGAGGAGCGAGTTCACCTTAGTTTGAAGGAGTTTGGCTCGGGCGCGAGTCATGGGTCCACTTGGGTAGCTCGTGGGAGTAGATGTAGTAGCGGTCGGAGGACGGGCTGCATCAGCTCCCCCCCCTTGGGAAAGAGTCGTCCTCGACTCTTCAACCATCACAACTTCCTCTTCGCCATGGTAGGGTGAGAGGTCCTTGACATTGAATGTCGAGCTCACAAGATACTTCGATGTTGGTATATCGATCACATAGGCGTTGTTGTTTATCCTCTCTAGCACCTTGAATGGTCCATCGCCTCGTGGCTTTAGCTTGGAGTCGCGTTCCTTGGGGAAGCGGTCTTTACTCAAGTGTATCCATACAAGGTCGCCCTCGTCAAAGATCATCTCTTTCTTGGTCTTGTTGAGCCTTGATGCTTGGCGAAGGACTTGTTGCTCGATAGTAGCTCGTGTGTCTTCATGGAGTTTCATCATTGCTTGGGCACGCTTGACAACGTCCATATTGGCACGTTCATGAAGTGGAAGTGGAAGGATATCGAGCGCGGTGAGAGGTTCGAAGCCATAGACGATCATGAACGGGCTCCTCATGGTGGTGGAGTGCTTGGCGCGGTTGTAGGTGAACTCGGCGTGTGGAATGCATTCCTCCCAGTCTTTAAGGTTCTTCTTTATCAACACCCGGAGAAGTGTGCCAAGACTTAGATTGACTACCTCGGTTTGTCCATCGGTTTGGGGATGCGAGGCGGACGAGAAGAGGATCTTGATGCCGAGCTTGGCCATGAGGGTCTTCCAGAAGTAGCTCATGAATTTTACGTCACGGTCGGAGACGATTGTTCTTGGCACGCCGTGTAGCCGAATTATTTCCCTGAAAAACAAATTTGCTACATGTGAAGCATCACCGGTCTTATGGCACGGAATGAAATGTGCCATTTTAGAAAAGCGATCCACGACTACAAATATGGAATCGTGACCATGTTTAGATCTAGGCAAGCCTAATACAAAGTCCATGCTAATGTCCGACCAAGGTGCATGAGGAATAGGCAATGGCATATAAAGACCAAAGGGGTTGGACTTAGACTTAGCTTGGATACATGTAGTGCATCGTTGAACGTGGCGCTCCACGTCGCGCTTCATCTTTGGCCAAAAGTAGTGAGTGGAGAGCATGTCATATGTCTCGTCACGGCCAAAGTGACCCATAAGGCCTCCACCATGGGACTCTTGAAGAAGCAAAAGTTGGAGAGACGATTTCGGAATGCAAAGCTTGTTTTGTTTGAAAAGAAAACCCTTATGCAAATAGAAATCATCAATCCCTTTGTCTATTGAACAATGTGCAAATATTGGTCTGAAGAAAGAATCGGACCCGTACAAAGATTTGATGTCCTCAAGACCCAAAACATTGACTTCGAGTCGTGTAAGAAGGCTTGTGGTTTTGCGAGACAAGGCGTCCGCCACCACATTTTCTTTGCCCTTCTTGTATTTTACAATGTAAGGAAAAGAATCCATAAACTCAACCCACCTTGCGTGCCTTTTACTCAAGTTGGCTTGGCCCTTAAGGTACTTCAACGACTCATGGTCGGAATGGATGATAAATTCTTTGGGCCAAAGATAGTGTTGCCACACTTGAAGAACACGAACCAAGGCAAAAAGTTCTTTGTCATAAATGGGATAATTGAGGCGTGCGCCATCAAGTTTCTCACTATGGTAAGCAATAGGACGCCCATTTTGCATAAGGACGCCACCAATGCCAATACCACTAGCGTCACATTCAATCTCAAAGGTTTTTGTGAAATCCGGCAATGCAAGAAGTGGTGCTTCGGTGAGCCTCTTTTTGAGCTCATCAAAAGCCTTTTGTTGTGCTTTTCCCCAAACGAACGTGACATTCTTCTTGGTCAATTCGTTGAGGGGGCAAGCAATTGTGGAAAAATCTTTCACAAAGCGACGGTAAAAGCCAGCCAACCCATGAAAACTACGAAGTTCACTAACATTTGTAGGGGTGGGCCAATCTCGTATGTCCTTGACTTTTGAAACATCAACTTCAATGCCATTAGAAGACACAACAAAACCAAGAAAAATCAGCTTGTCTCTTGCAAAAGTGCACTTGGGGAGGTTAGTATAAAGCCTTTCATGACGAAGGATTTGTAAGACCTCCTTAACATGAGTAACATGCTCCTCTAGTGACTTGCTATAGACAAGAATGTCATCAAAGTAAACAACTACACTCTTTCCAATGAGAGATCGCAAAATATGGTTCATGAGGCGCATGAAGGTAGATGGGGCATTGGATAAGCCAAAAGGCATAACCAACCATTCATAGAGACCAAGCTTGGTCTTGAAGGCGGTTTTACACTCATCACCTTCAGCCATGCGAATTTGATGGTAGCCACTACGAAGATCAATTTTCGAAAATATAGTGGCTCCACATAACTCATCAAGCATGTCATCAAGACGCGGTATAGGATGTCGATAACGCACGGTGATAGCATTGATTGGACGCCAGTCCATGCATAACCGCAACGCATCATCCGCTTTCGCGACTAGGATCACAGGAACGACGCGTGTGCTAGTGCTTACTTGGATGAAACCTTTGGAGACGAGTTGGTTGATTTGACGCTCGATCTCCTTTGTCTCTTAGGGTTTGTGCGTCTGGCGCGGTTTGGTAGCGGTGCGTGGGTATGAGGTCGATCACGGTGCTCGATTCCACGAAGAGGAGGAAGGCCATGAGGAAGCTCTTGGAAATACATCTTGGAATTCTGCCAGACCATCAAAGAAGGAGGAACATTTGTCAAGTCATTAGTTCCTTGCGCCAGTCCCTTGCATACGAGGACATAGTGCAAGATGGATGGGTTGTTCCGCACTTCTCTCATCTCACTTTTGGTGGCAAGAAGAACACTCTTAGTTTTTCCACTCGAGTTTGGCTTGTAGCTCTCACTCACTATGGTGTGGTTCTCTCTCTCACCACTCTTCTCACAAGGTGTTTTCGTATTAGCCCTCGCTAAAGCCTTTGCATTGTCCGCAATTATTTGGCTAGGAGTCATTGGTTGCAACACACAAGTTTTATCAAGCCATTTGAAAGTGTAAGTGTTTGAGTGACCATTATGCAAAGCACGCTTGTCATATTGCCACGGCCTTCCGAGCAACATGTGACAAACCGTCATTGGAACCACGTCACATTCCACCGTGTCCTTGTAGTGCCCAATGGAGAACGTCACCGAGACGGCAGTGTGATCTTGACCGGATCCTTGGTCACTTAGCCATTGGATATGGTAGGGTGTCTATGTGGATGAAGGGTGAGGTTGAGTTTCTCACACAATTCCGTACTTGCGAGGTTGTGGCAACTCCCTCCATCGATGATAACTTTGATGGATTTCCATTGATCTTGTACGAGTTTGGAAGATGTTAGCGTTGGTCTTCACTTTCTTGGCTTGGGTAGTCAAGACCCTTGTGACCACAAGCGATGGACTTGCGTCATGCTCACACACAAGAAGTTCTTGGTCCTCTTCCAAGTGTTGCCTTGCCATGGCTTCCTTGACCCTTGCATCAAACTCTTCTTCACTCAAGTATTCTTCATCGCCGTTGTCATGGATGAACAAAACTTTCTTGTTTCCACATGCATTGGACTTGTGCCCTTTGCCTCCACACTTGTAGCATTCACCATTGAATGGTTGATCATCCCTTGTGTTTTGGGGGCTGTTTTCCTTGAGGGAGAGTTGGCTTGAAGGGAAGCTTGGTTGTACTTGGGAGCTTCCACTTGGTGTTGTTGGAGTAGTGGTTGGCTTGCTTGTAGGTGAAATCGTCTTTGGCTTGTTGTACTTGATGTCCTCTTGCACTTGGCGCTCGGCCTTTGATGCGATGTGCACAAGCTCAACCATGTTGTTGTACTTTTGGAACTCGGTGATGCGCTTGATGGGATGGTTCAAGCCATTGAGGAAGCGTGCCATTGTTTGCTCATCTCGCTCTTCAATGTTGGCACGGATCATGTTGAGCTCCATTTGCTTGAAGTACTCTTCCACGGTCTTTGTCCCTTGACTAAGCGTTTGAAGCTTGTTGAAGAGGTCACGCGTGTAGTGTGAAGGAACAAAGCGGGATCTCATATGAGCCTTCATATCTTGCCAAGTGGCGATTGGAGGCTCTTCTTTTGCTTCGCGAGCGAGTTGGACTTGTTCCCACCAAAGGTTGGCATACTCATCAAACTCGAGGGATGCCATGGCCATCATCTTCTCATTGCTATAATTGTGCATGCGGAAGATCTTTGTCATAAAACGGATGATGCTGCGCATATTGCTGATTTGTTCTTTCGTGAAATTGTTCGTTTACATGGTGTGCCAAATACTATTGTTTCCGATCGTGATACTAAATTTCTTAGCCACTTTTGGAGATGTTTATGGGCTAAGTTTGGGGACTAAATTGTTGTTTAGTACTACATGTCATCCCCAAACTGATGGACAAACTGAAGTAGTAAATAGACCTTTGTCTACTATGTTACGGGCTGTTTTAAAGAAGAACTTAAAATTGTGGGAAGAGTGTTTAGCTCATATAGAATTTGCTTATAATCGTTCACTGCATTCTACCACAAAGATGTGCCCGTTTGAGATCGTCTATGGTTATGTTCGTCGTGCACTTATTGATTTATTGCCTTTACCTACTTCGGTGCAACATAATTTGGATGCTACACAACACGCTGAAATGATATTAAACTTGCATAAGACTACTAAAGATAACATCGAACATATGAATGCTAAGTATAAACTTGCTGGGGATAAAGGGAGAAAGCATGTTGTGTTTGATGTTGGCGATCTTGTTTGGTTACATTTGCGTAAGGATCGCTTTCCTGATTTACGCAAGTCTAAGTTAATGTCGTGTGCTGCTGGTCCCTTTAAGGTGTTAAAGAATATAAATGATAATGCATATAAACTTGAGTTGCCTGCAGACTTTGGTACGGTTAGTCCTACGTTTAACATTGCAGATTTGAAGCCTTACTTTGGTGAGGAAGCTGAGATTGCGTCGAGGACGACTTCAATTCAAGAAGGGGAGCATGATGTGGACATCCCTTCTATTGATACAACCGTTGTACCTACAGTTACACACATACAATGATGCAGCCCGTCCTACGACCGCTACTACATCTACTTCCACGAGCTCTCCAAGTGGACCCATGACTCGCGCCCGAGCCAAACACCTTCAAGCTAAGGTGAACTCGCTCCTCTCCTTGTGTGACTTCGATACACCCTTGGATGGCCTGCTACTTGATACCCATACCTTGTGCATCATCAGGTACGAAGAGAAGGACCCACAGGACGGAGGAGCACCAGCAGAAGAGACCAAACGCTCTCTGTCGCCAGCAGTACTACCGGACCTGGCGACCGGTACTACTGCTTGGCACCGCCCCTGCTACATGACAAGACCCAGCGCTATCCAAATGCTCTCACATCATGGCGGTCTACCGCCCTCTACCGCTACTGTGAAGGCCCCAGAAGTCCCGGGATGACAAGCGGTACTACCGGGCGAAGCGGTACTCGCATGACCGGTACTACCGGTCGATCTGGGTACTCTGGGACGACCACGAACTGATCGTGTTAAGTCGGCCCAGCGCCTTGTAACCCTCTCTATATTTCGCTATTTGTTCCCAAAATACCCCTGTTTATGTGGTTGGCCTATATATAGCTCCCACCCTCCATTGTAAACCCTAGACTTGGATAATAATAGATTAAGGAAACCCTTTGAGGAACTTATATCTATTGGTCTCATGCTCCTACCAACGAGCACCGGATTATCCACCCTCCTCTTGGATCTTGCCTAGTGCGTTCAAGTTGTACAAGGCCTTGGGTTCTCGGTTTCTCGCCCCCAAGTCGTCAAGATCTCACCAAGCACCTCGTCCCCCGTTGTTAGCGTGGAGAGCGAGCTTCGCCCAACACCGATCCTAGGGATTATGTTGGACCGGTTGTCACCGGCGTGAGTTATCGGCATGTATCGTGTTTTGTGTGCGTGAGTTCGTCGGGTTCTTCGTGGCGTGTGTTCGTGGATTCCATCCCCTTTCCCCCTTCCACCGCTTTACCCTCGATTCCCGCGGAGATTCGTGAAAGATCGGGCCACCCCAAGGGGTTACCCCATAACATCTTGGTATCAAGATCAAGGTTGATCACGAATTTCCCCCCAATTTTTCTTTATCCCCCTTAAAATCGAAAATCCCACCAAAAAGAGCCCCAATTTGCCTTCGGATCGATCTCTGGATTTGGTGAGTTTTTCGTGGTTTTGGTCCATAGATCTGTTGCTTTTGGAGTCGATCTATAGTCCCTGTTGTTCCTAGCCCGACCTTTTTCTACGATTTCCCACGAATTTGAGGTTTGTGTCAAGTGGATCTCGTTTTCGTTCTTGTTACGTGACCAGCGGTACTCCGGTCGAGCGGTAGTACTACCGTCCCGTCTACTACCTGCCAGTGGTACTATCGCCAAAGAATGTAAACTTTTTCTTCTTCTTGACGCCTCATTTTCGCTTGACTTTCCCCTTTAGCTTGTTCGTGTTTCGTGTTTGCCATCTTAACACAAGCTTCGCATCAAAGTCACCCGCGCTCATCGACACTCGAACATCATCCCCACCACCGGTTGCAAGTCGTCAACAATACCAAAGGTATAACTTGCACCACTTTGACAACCCCATATCTTCCTTTGTGTGTATCTATCCTATGAGAGCAACTCATTTTGTGTTTGTCTAAGCATTGTGCACTTGCCTTTGGAAAGTGAGAGTGTGAGGAAAAATACAAAAGCTAACATAGTAGCATAGAAAGGGAGAAAAAGGAAAAAGAATCAAAAAAAAAGAGAAAAAAGAGAAAAAGATACATAGTCTCCCAATACAAAGAGAATACCAAGCTTGTAAGCCAAGAAAGAGAGAAGAAAGAGCGCACCAAGGCAAGTGCACAAATCTATTGCTTATCCTCTTTTGGCAAACGAGTTGTGGTCTCTCCTTGCGTTGGCACGACAACCGAGCGTAGTCTTCGTTAGGACCTTTTGTGCTCATTTTCATAGTCGTGCTAACCCTGTTTTTCTCCACGTGTGTGTTTTCCGTGTTTTTGTAGATCGTATCCTTTTGCTTTTGATCTTTGGTTCTTTACCACGTAGGACAATAACCTTTTGCTTGGATCGTTTCGTTTGGTTTTCCACAATCCTAACCTTCCACCAAAAGCTTTTGAGAGTTGTAGCATATTTGTGTGTGAGTTTCTTGCCCATTTCACTTTGCACGTTGTTCGCTCATTTGTGTGGCAATTGGTTTGATATAATCTCCAAGGTGAGGTAAAAAGCTAACTCTCCGCACCCTTTTTCTCCATATACAACCCTTGTTGGCTTTTCATCATGGACAGGCATGGAGAGCCATCCCAACCACCACAACCTCCGGAGGATGACACACAATTCATGACAAGATGGGACCATTGGAAGGTCCGAGGAGAATTCAACTACCGTTGTGAAGCTCTCGAGCGGTTCCAAGATGAACAATTTAGCGAGGCCCGTGTGGAATTCAAGAACATCGACAACCGCTTCGAAGAAGTCCGTGGCCAAATGCATGCCATGCAACGCAACCTCGGTCATCAAAATGAAGCTCTTGGTCGTGCACTTGCCTCAACGGATGAGAAGCTTCAACGCCTCATTGATGGACTAGCAAGGCCACGCTCACGCGAATCAAGCTCATCTCGGCACTCCTCAAGTGAATCAAGTGCACCTCGCCGTCACGCTTCAAGGCACCGGGATGGACCCGTTCTTCAATCCATGAGCTCTTCGCAAGCGGTACCATCTCCGCGTCACGCCGCAATGTCAAGCTATGATGGTGACCTCTCCGCAAGACCTCCAAGACGTGAAGCGAACCGGCCACAACCAAGGGCACCTTTGATTCAACAAGAGCAACCTCACATGGACCACCAAGGCCATCGTCGTTGACATGTCCCTTCCACACCAAGTGAAGCATCCGAAGAGGACGAACAAGATCACCATCGACGTGAAGCACTCGAAGATCCTCCAAGGCGTCATCATCGACATGATCGTCCACGTCGGCAACATGATGGTCATGACGAGCCTCCGCCACATCAAGAAGAAGAAGAGCAAGCTCCCCAAGCTCATCGTGAGGACCATCAACCTCCTCCTCGTCCTCAACCGCGCCAACAAAACGAGCAAGCTCCCCAAGCTCGTCGCCAAAACCAAGTTCCACCACCAAACGCGGCACCTCAACAACCGCAAGAGAAACGCAACCATCACCAAGCAAGACATGAGAGCTCAGATGATGATGATGACCGCCCAAATCATGGCAACCGCCGCAACCGGAACCGCAATGGAGAAGAAACTTTCGGCAAGCTCAAATTCACCATGCCAAAGTTCACCGGTTCCAATGAGCCCGAGGAATATCTCTCGTGGGAAGTCAAGGTCGACAAGATCTTCCGGATGCACAACTATTGCAATGAGAAGATGATGGCCATGGCATCCCTCGAGTTTGATGAGTATGCCAACCTTTGGTGGGAACAAGTCCAACTCGCTCGCGAAGCAAAACAAGAGCCTCCAATCGCAACTTGGCAAGATATGAAGGCTCATATGAGATCCCGCTTTGTTCCTTCACACTACACGCGTGACCTCTTCAACAAGCTTCAAACGCTTAGTCAAGGGACAAAGACCGTGGAAGAGTATTCAAGCAAATGGAGCTCAACATGATCCGTGCCAACATTGAAGAGCGAGATGAACAAACAATGGCACGCTTCCTCAATGGCTTGAACCATCCCATCAAGCGCATCACCGAGTTCAAAAAGTACAACAACATGGTTGAGCTTGTGCACATCGCTTCAAAGGCCGAGCGTCAAGTGCAAGAGGACATCAAGTACAACAAGCCAAAGACGTACTTCACCTACAAGCAAGCACCAACCACTACTCCAACAACACCAAGTGGAAGCTCCTCAAGTACCACCAAGCTTCCCTTCAAGCCAACTCTCCCTCAAGGAAAACAGCCCCTAAGTGGCAAAAACACAAGGGATGATCAACCACTCAATGGTGAATGCTACAAGTGTGGAGGCAAAGGGCACAAGTCGAACGCATGTGGAAACAAGAAAGTTTTGTTCATCCATGACAACGGCGATGAAGAATACTTGAGTGAAGAAGAGTTTGATGCAAGGGTCAAGGAAGCCATGGCAAGGCAACATTTGGAAGAGGACCAAGAACTTCTTGTGTGTGAGCATGACGCAAGTCCATCGCTTGTAGTCACAAGGGTCTTGACTACCCAAGTCAATGAGAATGAAGACCAACGCTCGAACATCTTCCAAACTCGTGCCGGCATCAATGGGAAGTCCATAAAAGTTGTCATCGATGGAGGGAGTTGCCACAACCTTGCAAGTACGGAATTGTGTGAGAAACTCAATCTCACCCTCCATCCGCATAAACACCCCTACCATATCCAATGGCTAAGTGAACAAGGATCCGTCAAGATCAAGCAAACCGTCTCGGTGACGTTCTCAATTGGGCACTACAAGGACACGGTGGAATGTGACGTGGTCCCAATGACGGTTTGCCATATGTTGCTCGGAAGGCCGTGGCAATAGCACAAGCGTGCTTTACATAATGGTCACTCAAACACTTACACCTTCAAATGGCTTGATAAAACTTGTGTGTTGCAACCAATGACTCCTAGCCAAATAATTGCGGACAATTGCATTAGCGAGGGCGCAATACACAAAAACACCTTGTGAGAAGAGTGGTGAGCGAGAGAACCACACCATAGTGAGTGAGAGCTACAAGCCAAACTCGAGTGGAAAAACTAAGAGTGTTCTTCTTGCCACCAAAAGTGAGATGAGAGAAGTGCGGAACAACCCATACATCTTGCACTATGTCCTTGTATGCAAGGGACTAGCGCAAGGAACTAACGACTTGACAAATGTTCCTCCTTCTTTGATGGCTATTTTGCAGGAATTCCAAGATGTATTTCCCGAAGAGCTTCCTCATGGCCTTCCTCCTCTTCGTGGAATCGAGCACCGCATCGACCTCATACCCGGCGCCCACTCCCAAACCGCTGGCGTATCGCCTGAACCGGAAGAGACGAAGGAGATCGAACGCCAAATCAACCAACTTGTCTCCAAAGGTTTGATCCAAGTAAGCACTAGCCCAAGCGCGGTCCCCGTGATTCTAGTTCCAAAAACGGATGATACGTTGCGGTTATGCATGGACTGCCGTCCAATCAATGCTATCACCGTGTGTTATCGACATCCTATACCGCGTCTTGATGACATGCTTGATGAGTTATGTGGAGCCACTATATTTTCGAAAATTGATCTTCGTAGTGGTTACCACCAAATTCGCATGGCCGAAGGTGATGAGTGGAAAACCGCCTTCAAGACCAAGCTTGGTCTCTATGAATGGTTGGTTATGCCTTTTGGCTTATCTAATGCCCCATCTACCTTCATGGGTCTCATGAACCATATTTTGAGATCTCTCATTGGGAAGAGTGTAGTTGTTTACTTTGATGACATTCTTGTCTATAGCAAGTCACTAGAGGAGCATGTTACTCATTTTAAGGAGGTCCTTCAAATCATTCGTCATGAAAAGCTTTATGCTAATCTCCCAAAGTGCACTTTTGCAAGAGACAAACTGATTTTCCTTGGTTTTGTCGTGTCTTCTAATGGCATTGAAGTTGATGTCTCCAAAGTAAAGGACATACGAGATTGGCCCATCCCTGCAAATGTTAGTGAACTTCGTAGTTTTCATGGGTTGGCTGGCTTTTACCGTCGCTTTGTGAAAGACTTTTCTACCATTGCTTGCCCCCTCAACGAATTGACCAAGAAAAATGCCACGTTTGTTTGGGGAAAAGCACAACAAAAGGCTTTTGACGAGCTCAAAAAGAGGCTCACGGAAACACCACTTCTTGCATTACCGGATTTCACAAAAACTTTTGAGATTGAATGTGACGCTAGTGGTATTGGCATCGGTGGCGTCCTGATGCAAAATGGGCGTCCTATTGCTTACCATAGTGAGAAACTTGATGGCGCACGCCTAAACTATCCCATTAATGACAAAGAACTTTTTGCCTTGGTTCGAGTTCTTCAAGTGTGGCAACACTATCTTTGGCCCAAAGAATTTATCATACATTCCGACCATGAGTCGTTGAAGTACCTTAAGGGCCAAGCCAATTTGAGTAAATGGCACACAAAATGGGTTGAGTTCATGGAGTCCTTTCCTTACATTGTCAAATACAAGAAGGGCAAAGAAAATGTGGTAGCGGACACCTTGTCTCGCAAAAACACAAGCCTTCTTACACGACTCGAAGTAAATGTCTTGGGTCTTGATGACATCAAATCTTTGTACGCGTCCGACCCTTTCTTTGGACCAATATTTTGTTGGAATTATGCCCTAGAGGCAATAATAAAGATGTTATTATTATAATTCTTGTTCATGATAAAGTTTATATTCCATGCTAGAATTGTATTAAGCGGAAACTTTAATACTTGTGTGGTTTGTGAACAACACCGTGGTGTCCTAATGCGCCTCTATGGACTAGCTCATTGATCAATGATGGTTAAGGTTTCCTAACCATAGACATGAGTTGTCAATTGATAATGAGATCATATCATTGGGAGAATGATATGGTGGATAGACCCAAACAAAGCAGAGCAATTAGATCGTGTCATCGTGTTCGTCTTTGCGAAGCTTTTCCTATGTCAAATATTGTATTCCTTAGACCATGAGATAATGCAACTCCACGGTATCGGAAGAAAGCTTTGAGGTCATCAAACGTCATCCTATGAGAGGGTGATCATAAAGGTGTCTCTCGGTGATCGGAAAGTATCATTGGGTTGTATGTATCGAGATGGAATTTGTCCCTCCCAAGTCGGAGAGATATACTTGGGCCCTTTCGTGTCGATATCAACACCGCTTGCAAGCATGTGGTTAAGGAGTTAATCACAAAGTGATATCGGATTACGAGCAGTAAAGTACTTCTGAGCGAGATTGAACTAGGTATGACGATAAGCGATCGAATCTCGAGCAAGTAAAATGTCGCGAGACGAAGGGAATATATATATGGGATTGATTGAATCCTCGGCATCGTGGTTCATCCGATATGATCATCGATGAATGTGTGGAGTCAATATGGGTGCCTGCACCATTTGTTGATTATTGATAGAAGATCATGTGCATATTCTCGAACCCGCAGGTCACACACTTAACGATATCTCGACGCTAGGATAGATTGGATAATTGGTTTATGAATTTTTGTTGAGTCTCGGATGGGATCCGGGATATCACGAGAGGTTCGGAATGGTCCGGAGAATAAGATTCATATAAGCGGTGCAGTTTTGGAGTTCGGAATTGTTCGGTTAATCGGTATTGTCTGGAAGCTTCTAGAACCTTGGAAGGGACCAACGTGGCCCCACCTTGGGAGGGGCATGGGCCTATGAGGGAGTGTCACGCGCATTGGGCCGGGGCACAAGGCCCCATAGGGCCCAAATGATCCTAGATAAGTTTCAACTCGTTTAAACTAGAGATAGGATTTCTAGATAAGGAGAGTTTAAATCGTTTAAACTAGAGATAGGATTTCTAGATAAGGAGAGTTTAAATTGTTTAAACTAGAGATAGGCTTGGAAGAGGGCAGGCTGGCGCCCCCCTCTATATATAGAGGGTGGTGCCTCTCCCACACACACCTCCTCCAAGCCCTAGTAGCCTGTGCCTTCCTCTCTCCCTCCCGATGTTTGTAGGTAAGCCTGCAGTGAAATTCTCCACCATATACACCACGCCATCGTGTTGTAGATCCAATCTATCTCTCCACCATACTCGCTGGTCCGAGGAAGGAGGAGACGCCGAGTCTTTGCCGCGTGTGCATCTCACGGAGGCACCGCCACTTGTGGTGCTAGATCGGATCGGATCGCGAGGAGGAGAAGCGAGTACGACTACATCACCCACGTTAACGCGTTCCGCTGTGCAAATCTTCAAGGGTATGAAGATCTAATCCAATCTCTCTCGTTGATTGCATCTCCTAGATTAGATCTTGGCTTTCCCTCTGTTCGCATCCGTAGAAAATTTTGATTTACTATGCCGCGAAACCCTTCATATTTGCACAATGTTCAATAGACAAAGGGATTGATGATTTCTATTTGCATAAGGGTTTTCTTTTTAAACAAAACAAGCTTTGCATTCCGAAATCGTCTCTCCAACTTTTGCTTCTTCAAGAGTCCCATGGTGGAGGCCTTATGGGTCACTTTGGTCGTGACAAGACATATGACATGATCTCCACTCACTACTTTTGGCCAAAGATGAAGCGCGACGTGGAGCGCCACGTCCAACGATGCACTACATGTATCCAAGCTAAGTCTAAGTCCAACCCCTTTGGTCTTTATATGCCATTGCCTATTCCTCATGCACCTTGGTCGGACATTAGCATGGACTTTGTGTTAGGCTTGCCTAGATCTAAACATGGACATGATTCTATATTTGTAGTAGTGGATCGCTTTTCCAAAATGGCACATTTCATTACGTGCCCGCATCGATGATGCTTCACATGTAGCAAATTTGTTTTTCAGGGAAATAATTCGGCTACACGGTGTGCCAAGAACAATCGTCTCCGACCGCGACGTAAAATTCATGAGCTACTTCTGGAAGACTCTCATGGCCAAGCTCGGCATCAAGCTCCTCTTCTCGTCCGCGTCGCGTCCTCAAACCGATGGACAAACCGAGGTCGTCAATCGAAGTCTTGGCACACTCCTCCGGGTGTTGATAAAGAAGAACCTTAAAGACTGGGAGGAATGTATTCCACACGCCGAGTTCGCCTACAACCGCGCCAAGCACTCCACCACCATGAGGAGCCCGTTCATGATCGTATACGGCGTCGAGCCTCTCACCGCGCTCGATATCCTTCCGCTACCACTTCATGAACGTGCCAATATGGACGTTGTCAAGCGTGACCAAACAATGAAGAAACTGCATGAAGACACACGAGCTACTATCGAGCAACAAGTCCTTCGCCAAGCATCAAGGCTAAACAACAACAAGAAAGAGATGATCTTCGACGAAGGCGACCTTGTGTGGATACACTTGAGTAAAGACCGCTTCCCCAAGGAACGCGACTCGAAACTCAAGCCAAGAGGTGATGGACCATTCAAAGTGCTAAAGAGGATCAACAACAACGCCTATATCATCGATATCCCAATATCAAAGTATCTTGTGAGCTCGACATTCAATGTCAAGGACCTCTCACCCTACCATGGGGAAGATGAAGTTGTGAAGGTTGAAGAGTCGAGGACGACTCTTTCCCAAGGGAGGGAGCTGATGCAGCTCGTCCTACGACCGCTACTACATCTACTCCCACGAGCTCCCCAAGTGGACCCATGACTCGCGCCTGAGCCAAACTCCTTCAAGCTAAGGTGAACTCGCTCCTCTCCTTGTCTGACTTCGATACACCCTTGGATGGCTCAATCGCATCGCATACCTTGTGCATCATCAGTACGAAGAGAAGGAACCACGAACGAGGAGCACCAGTGGAAGAGACCAAATGTTTTGTCGCCAGGGTACTATCGACACGCGACCAGATTACCGCCAAGACTACCGCCTCGCTACCGCCAACAATGAAGACCCAGGCGCTAGCCAAATGCTCTCACATCGGGCGGTATTACGCCACGGACCCGAGATTACCGAGCCACTAAGACTACCGCCCCCACCGCCACCAATGAAGGCCCAAATGAAGTCCCAGATTTACAAGCGGTACTACCGTCCAGAAGCGGTATTACCGCATGACCGGTACTACCGGTCGGACCGGACTACTACCGGACGACACAGAACCTGATCGTGTTAAGTCGGCCCAGCGCCTTGTAACCCTCTCTATATTTCGCTATTTGTTCCCAAAATACCCCTGTTTATGTGGTTGGCCTATATATAGCTCCCACCCTCCATTGTAAACCCTAGACTTGGATAATAATAGATTAAGGAAACCCTTTGAGGAACTTATATCTATTGGTCTCATGCTCCTACCAACGAGCACCGGATTATCCACCCTCCTCTTGGATCTTGCCTAGTGCGTTCAAGTTGTACAAGGCCTTGGGTTCTCGCCCCCAAGTCGCCAAGATCTCACCAAGCACCTCGTCCCCCGTTGTTAGCGTGGAGAGCGAGCTTCGCCCAACACCGATCCTAGGGATTATGTTGGACCGGTTGCCACCAGCGTGAGTTATCGGCGTGTATCGTGTTTTGTGTGCGTGAGTTCGTCGGGTTCTTCGTGGCGTGTGTTCGTGGATTCCATCCCCTTTCCCCCTTCCACCGCTTTACCCTCGATTCCCGCGGAGATTCGTGAAAGATCGGGCCACCCCAAGGGGTTACCCCATAACATAGAAGGACCCATCACAAGATCTCGTGCCAAACAACTTAACTATCAGGTACTTTCGTTTCTTGGAACTATTCCTCACATACATGAGAATATGATGCTGCCTAAATCAGATGTATTTCTTACTCTTAGGAATGATGGACCAAGCATGGATGAGAGGGACAAGCATTGGAGCATGGCCATGCATGGAGATGGCAGCAAGCGTGTGAAGATCCAAGAGAAGGCCACGGATGAAGATTTCAGAACTTTGAGGCCACCATAATGAAGAAAGAAGGCTTGGACGAAATATTCAAGATCAATACTTCACGAATTCGTCCATAGCTTAATATGGTGCTGCGACACCTTTTATTTTTGGGCCAGGCCCATGTAATTTTCGCATGATTTTAATTAGCCACTTTTTAGAGTCCGTATTTGAGGGGAAAAGGACTTCTAGGGTTGGATTCGGCCACCACTTCGATGGATGGCCGAAACCCCACCTATTCGCCCTTAAATACTCCCCATAGCCGTCACCCTAGACTCGGATTTTGTTTATACATTAAGTTAGCCATCATAACAACTTCGCCAAGGCTCGAGCGTCGCAGAGGCCTCTTGTACTTCGCACCTATTCAGGATCCCACCTTTTCAATAAAGCTTTCATCTTAATCCGCAATATCTTGATTGCAATATTAGTTCTTACTTGTTCTCGATTTCAGGTAGGAATTAAGACCCTTGTTGGTCAGGCTGATCGTGTTCCCGCAGGATCGGTAACCTCCAGGAGATTGGCCTAGCGATTGCATTGGCGCTCGTGCTCGCACGTGTAGTCGGATCGTCAAGCCCGAACTCCACCAAATCGATTATCGCCATCTCATCGAAAGATCGGACACCTTTTCCCTATCACTATTGCACCCAGCACTTTCATGAGATTAATGAACGAAGTTGTGCGTGCTTTCATTGGACGTTTTGTGGTAGTCTACTTTGATGATATTCTGATTTATAGCAAATCTTTAGAGGATCATTTGGACCATTTACGTGATGTTTTCAATGCTTTACGTGATGCACGTTAGTTTGGTAACCTTGAGAAGTGCACCTTTTGCACCAATCGAGTTGCGTTTCTTGGCTATGTTGTTACATCACAGGGTATTGAAGTGGATCCCGCCAAGATTGAAGCTATTGAGAATTGGCCGCAGCCCAAGACGGTCACACAAGTGAGGAGTTTTCTTGGCCTCGCTGGTTTTTATAGGCGCTTTGTCAAAGACTTTGGATCAATTGCCACCATGAATGAGCTTACCAAGAAGGATGTGCCTTTGTTTGGGCGATGCACAACAACATGTCTTCGCCATATTGAAAGATAAGCTAACACATGCTCCCTTACTCCAACTTCCTGATTTTACTAAGACTTTTGAGCTTGAATGTGATGCTAGTGGAATTGGTTTGGGAGGGGTTATTACAAGAGGGAAAACCATTGCATATTTTAGTGAGAAATTGAGTGGGCTAGTCCGAACTATTCTACTTATGATAAAGAATTATATGTTGGTTCGGACATTAAAAACTTGGCAACATTATCTATGGCCTAAAGAATTTGTTATTCATTCCGATCATGAATCTTTGAAGCATATTCGTAGTCAAGCTAAGTTGAATCGTCATGCAAAGTGGGTTGGATTTATTGAGTCTTTTCCTTATGTTATCAAACACAAAAGGGTAAAGATAATATTATTGTTGATGCTTTGTCGCTACCTATACTTTGTTATCTCAACTTGACTTCAAAATATTTGGATTAGAAACTATTAAGGAACAATATGTGCAAGATGCTGAATTTAAAGATGTGTTGGAATTGTAGAGATGGTAGAACATGGAACAAGTTCGTCTTCAATGATGGATTTGTGTTCGTGCTAACAAACTATGCATTCCGGATAGCTCTGTCTTTTTGTTGTTATAGGAGGCGATGGAGGAGGATTGATGGGACACTTTGGTGTCAAGAAGACGGAGGATGTTCTTGTTGCACACTTCTTTTGGCCACGTATCGCCGAGATGTTGAGCGATTTGTGGCACGCACTACTTGTCAAAAGCTAAGTCGCCTTAAATCACATGGTTTATATATGCCTCTTCCTGTTCCTAGTGTTCCTTGGGAGGATATTTCTATGGACTTTGTTTTGGGATTGCCACGCATACGTATGAGGGATAGTATTTTTGTTGTTGTGGATCGGTTTTCAAAGATGGCACACTTTATTCCTTGTCATAAAACGGATGATGCTACGCATATTGCTGATTTGTTCTTTCGTGAAATTGTTCGTTTACATGGTGTGCCAAATACTATTGTTTCTGATCGTGATACTAAATTTCTTAGCCACTTTTGGAGATGTTTATGGGCTAAGTTGGGGACTAAATTGTTGTTTAGTACTACATGTCATCCCCAAACTGATGGACAAACTGAAGTAGTAAATAGAACTTTGTCTACTATGTTGCGGGTTGTTTTAAAGAAGAACTTAAAATTGTGGGAAGAGTGTTTACCTCATATAGAATTTGCTTATAATCGTTCGCTGCATTCTACCACAAAGATGTGCCTGTTTGAGATCGTGTATGGTTTTGTTCCTCGTGCACCTATTGATTTATTGCATTTACCTTCTTCGGTGCAAAATAATTTGGATGCTACACAACACGCTTAAATGATATTAAACTTGCATAAGACTACTAAAGATAACATAGAACACATGAATGCTAAGTATAAACTTGCTGGGGATAAAGGGATAAAGCATGTTGTGTTTGATGTTGGAGATCTTGTTTGGTTACATTTGCATAAAGATCGTTTTCATGATTTACGCAAGTCTAAGTTAATGCCGCGTGCTGCTGGTCCCTTTAAGGTGTTAGAGAAAATAAACGATAATGCATATAAACTTGAGTTGCCTACAGACTTTGGTACGTTTAGTCCTACGTTTAACATTGCAGATTTGAAGCCTTACTTTGGTGAGGAAGATGAGATTGCGTCGAGGACGACTTCAATTCAAGAAGGGGAGCATGATGTGGACATACCATCTATTGATACAACCGTTGTACCTACAGGTACACACATACAAGGACCTATCACTAGATTTCGTGCCAAACAACTTAATTATCAGGTACTTCCGTTTCTTGGAACTATTCCTCACATACATGAGAATATGATGCTGCCTAAATCAGATGTATTTCTTACTCTTAGGAATAATGGACCAAGCATGGATGAGAGGGACAAGCATTGGAGCATGGCCATGCATGGAGATGGCAGCAAGCTTGTGATGATTCAAGAGAAGGCCACGGATGAAGATTTCAGAACTTTGAGGCCACCATAATGAAGAAAGAAGGCTTGGACGAAATATTCAAGATTAATACTTCACAAATGCGTCAATAGCTTACTATGGTGTTGTGACAACTTTATTTTGGGCCAGGCCCATGTAATTTTCGCAGGATTTTTAATAGCCACTTTTTAGAGTCCGTATTTGAGGAGAAAAAGGACTTCTAGGGTTGGATTCGGCCACCACTTCCATGGCTGGCCGAAACCCAACCTTTTCCTCCTTAAATACTCCCCATAGCCGTCACCATAGACTCGGATTTTGTTTAGACATTAAGTTAGCCATCATAGCAACTTCGCCAAGGCTCGAGCGTCGCAGAGGCCTCCTGTACTTCGCACCTATATAGGATCCCACCTTTTCAATAAAGCTTTCATCTTAATCCGCAATATCTTGATTGCAATATTAGTTCCTACTTGTTCTTAATTTCAGGTAGGAATTAAGACCCTTGCTGGTCAGGCTGATCGTGTTTCCGCAGGATCGGTAACCTCCAGGAGATTGGCCTAGCGATTGCATTGGCGGTCGTGCTCGCACGTGTAGTCGGATCGTCAAGCCCGAACTCCACCAAATCGACTATCACCATCTCATCAAAAGATCTGACACCTTTGCCCTATTATCATGGCTAACGCGTAATATACGGCGCTAGAATCACTAATGTCAGGGGTTATTAAGTCCCTACTTGATCATCATTGTTGTAAATAGAAGCCTAAGTTCTATTGCTCCATTATATCACCACTTAGGATGATATCTATGATTTCTTTATTTGTGAAAATAATATTTTCTTTATTTTATAGCATATTGATAACACACAATTTGCAAATACTTTGATAAAGACTCTTCAAAGGACATGAGCAAGTGATGAACTTGCCTTGTGATGGCAAGGTAGTGAAGTCTGATGCTTGAACTGGACTTGAGCTTCTATGTCTACAAAAACATCATTATTGCCCGGTAAGGACAATATTTAAAGAAGCAAAATGATTATGCAAGTAATGTAATGCATCATTTAACTTGATATGCATTCTCCCCATTATTATAAAAAAATAATAATAAAGGATTTATAAATATTATTTTTTAATATTTATAACATATATTGAATTATTATATTTTATTTCCCTTAGATTTGACTTTTATTGATTTAATAATTCTTTTAGGAATTATCACTTAAACATAAAAAAAATTATTAAATATCTATTTAGTATTTTTCAAAAATACTACAATATTAATATATAATTAAAGTGATTTTTATTTATTTATATCATCTTTCAATAATTTTGTAAAATTCTAGAAGCAATATATAATTTACAAAATCCTTAATAAAATTTAAATGTCTAAAATTTTATATCTTATTGTATTTGGATAGTGTGGATTATTGTGAATCCAAAAATATTTTATTTATAATTTTTGGACTTTTATTTTATTTTTATTTTTTACAATTTAATTAAGTTCAAGGGTATTTTGGTCTTTTCCTATTTATTAAAATAGGCCTTAAAAGATTTCTAGGCTGGCTTAATCTTATTGGGCCCTAGTGCCCCATTAGACATAGTCAAAAGAACCACCCCGAATGGTCTGGCCCAACTTAGCCCACTCCCCTGCTGCCTCTCTCCCTCGAGCTCCTCCTCTCCTCCTTCTCGACCGGTATGATGTGGTGGACACGCATGGCAGTTGATCTTGAATATTTCGTCTTTCCATTCTGATGTCCTCAATAGATTCAGATCTTGTCATAGTAGGGATGTCCACATCGATGTCACCGACATTTCCTCGATGTGGACATCCCTACTATTGATACAACCGCTGTACCTACAAAGAACACACATACAAGGACCCATCACTAGATCTCGTACAAACAACTTAACTATCGTGTACTTTCGCTTTCTTGAACTATTCCTCACTTACATAAGAATATGATGCTGCCTAAATCAGATATATTTCTTACTCTTAGGAATGATGGACCAAGCATGGATGAGAGGGACAAGCATTGAGCATGGCCATGCATGGAGATGGCAAGAAGCATGTGATGATCCAAGAGAAGGCCACTGATGAAGATTTTAGAACTTTGAGGCCACCATAATGAAGAAAGAAGGCTTGGACGAAATATTCAAGATCAATACTTTACAAATTCGCCCATAGCTTAATATGGTGTCATGACACCTTTATTTTGGGCCAGCCCATGTAATTTTGGCGCAGATTTTAATTAGCCACTTTTTAGAGTCTCAGATTTGAGGAAAAGGACTTTAGGGTTGGATTCGCCACCACTTCCATGTCTTGCCGAAACCCCACCTTTTTCGCCTCTTAAATACTCCTCATAGCCACCTTCTAGACTCGGATTTTGTTTAGACATTGTTAGCCATAGTCACAACTTCGCCAAGGCTCGAGCGCCGCAGAGGCCTCTTGTACTTCGCCTATTCAGATCCCACCTTTTCAATAAAGCTTTCCTCTTAATCCACAATATCTTGATTGCAATATTGGTTCTTACTTGTTCTCGATTTCGTAGGAATTAAGACCCTCGGTCAGCCGATTGTGTTCACGCAGGATCGGTAACCCGTGAGATTGGCCTAGCGATTGCATTGGCGCCAGGTTTCAGACGCAGTCGGATCGTCAAGACCGAACTCCACCAAATCGATTATCGCCATCTCATCGAAAGATCGGACACCTTTGCCCTATCAAGTGGTATCAGATTTCAGATTGCTCGGTGAGATTTTACTGTTTTTCGTAGATTAGATCTGTTTTTACCTATAACCCACGAAAAAGCCAAAAACACAGTTAGAATTTAGATCCATCCCATAACCAATCTACGCCTCGCATTTATCTTTTCAGTTTTTGCATTGTTAAATTTGTGTCTACATCGTCGCGTCGAGTTGCTGGTCTTAGTGTCTCGTCCCTTAGAGTTTTGAGTTCTAATCATACTAGTCACCGCCACACTCGCCGATCACCGCCAACATATTCCGCCACCATATTTCGCCGCCATATACCCAGCCACCATAAACCCTAATACTCCGCCACCGCCTTCCTACCGCGACATGATCCGATCTTTTCACAGACGAGTCCGAGTAGAGTTACTATTTCCTAGTTATTTCTTTTGACTTTCCTTCTTTGTTGTTTCCGTGTTCAGCTAAAGTCCGTGTCGTGATAAGAGTCCTGTCGTAAGTCCAGGAGAGCAAAAAAAAGTCTGGAACCGCCTCCGAAAAAATTTTCTGGCTATACTGTTTTTCGACTCCGGGGATCACTTTTCTCCATCGGCCGTTATAGCGATATTTTTTTGGTGTCTGCGCGCTTTCCGAAGCAAAATAAAAAATTTCGAAATTTTTTTTTTGGGCTAACCTCTTTTTAGACCCCGTAGATCGGTTCTAGACATTCGCCATCATAGTGATTTTCTGCATCTCGGTTCGCTTTTCAGGGTGCCATATCATCATACATTGCTTGTCGTCGCTGGCCGTGTGACATCGTTGGTGATCTAGGCTCGCCTCTAGTACGGTCTAGCCTAGGACCAAAGACAAGATCGTTGAGCATTCTTTCAACTTTTGCATTACTGTTTTGATAATTGCTAACCCCTTTGCTAAGCCTTCCCGAGCTCCACGATACTCTCCACGCATGTGTTCGACTCCTGGTAATCGCTTGGTTCAATCTCTGGACCCACTGATCCTCGTGGTTGCACACGCCTTTTCCTGCTGTTTGGTAAGAACTTGTAAGAGCTTCGTATATTGCTTGACGAATTACGCGTGACTTCCACCATATTTATGTACTATATACCTGTGCTTTTTAAGGACTAACCATGACAGATACTTCGCGGAACCCTGCCACAATGACGAATGAAGAACTACATGCCCACTTCTCCGCGCTCTTGGTCAGTCGCGCTGAAGACGTGGATACGCGCCTCGGGGAGTTTGACACCAAGCTCACCAACGCCGTGGACAAGATCGATGGACTCGAGAAATCCTTCAACACCAAGCTTGACGTTCGGTTCAAGGAGCTTTTGAACCGATTGCCAAGACCGCACCGCACCCACATGGCGCATGGCGCATTCCGATCACGGTCCTGATGGTTGAGCTGCCGCAAGACTTCGGCGGCTATCGCCACGACGCTCTCAGACTTCCGCCATGCGCCGCGACATTGGGGACAGACGATGGGTACTACAACGACCCCGACGACGACGATCTGTTTGATGAGGAGGTTGAACAACCTCCACAGGTACCTACTGGTCGTCCCCGACATTACTACCGCAACGCTCGCCCACCGGTACGTGATGATGATCATGTTGCAAAGCTTAAATTAAATATTCCATGTTTTGAGGGTAAATATAATCCTGATGCATATCTTACATGGGAGATGGAAGTAGAACAACGTTTTGCATGCTTAAAATATCCTGAGAATATGCGTGTTAGTGCTGCTACATGTGAATTTACTAAATTTGCTTCCCTTTGGTGGTCTGAGTATTGTCGTTTAAATCCTACTACTATTCCTAGTACTTGACCGCTTTAAAACTGTATGCGTGTTCGTTTGTACCTCCCACTTATCAACGTGATCTACTAAAGAATCGACACGTTTAGAGCAAGGGAAAATTTCAGAGAAGAGTATTATCGTGAATTGCAAACGGGATGGTTCGTGTGGTCTTGTTGAATCGATGAACAAATGCTTGCACGCTTTTGGTGGATTAAACAAGGACATTCAAAGACATCTTAGATTATAAGGAATATAATTCTATCACTGCTTGTTTCATCTTGCTTGCAAAGTCGAACGTGAAGTGCAGGATCGCCAAACACCATGGAGGAGGACTAATAATTCTGCAGGTCGCACATCCACTTGGACATCCCGACCATCAGCGCCTCCTCGTGATTCGCAACACACTACAACCAAATACAAGGACACCACAAGATTTCCATGCTCCTCCACCATCATCCAATGCTCCCGTCAGAGTGCATCTTCTATGGCTTCCACGGGTAAGACAAAGGATATACAATGCCGCAAGTGCTGGGGTTTTGGTCATATTGAGAGACAGTGCACAACACAACGTGTGATGATGGTGCGAGAAGATGGTCAGTACGATTCAGCAAGTGACTTTGATGAAGATACACTAGCCCTTTTTTCTGCTCGAGATGGAGACAATTCTGATGCTGATGAAGAGACAGAGGTAATGGGAGCTGAAGTTGCTGATCAATACCGGAGCTTAATTACACAACGTGTGTTGAGTGTGCAATTGAGCAAATCTGAGCAAGATCGACTCCACAACCTGTTCCAAACACGTGGTGTTGTCAAGGATAGAGCTATACGGATCATCATTGATGGAGGGAGTTGTAATAATCTGGCCAGTGTTGACATGGTAGAGAAGCTTGCACTTCCAACAAGACAACACCCACATTCATATTACATCCAATGGTTTGAGAGTTCTCGTAAGATCAAGGTAACAAGAACGGTACGCGTGCATTTTACTATTGGTACATATTCTGATTTTGTTGATTGTGATGTTGTACCTATGCAAGCCTGTTCTTTGTTACTTGGTAGACCATGGCAATTTGATAGAGAATATGTTCATAATGGCAAAACTAATCACTATTCTCTTATGCATGATGGAAAGAAAATTGGTTTAAAACCTATGACTCCCGAACAGATTTTAAAAGATGATCTTGCTAGATCTAATAGAGCTAAAACTGAGGAGAAAAATAAAAGTGAGAATCAGATTGTTGCTGCAGATTTTATACCACCAAAGAACACTAAATCTGATTCTGCACATGCTACTGAAATTCGTTTGAAGAGTCCATGTATGCTTGCAAATAAAATTGATATTGCTGAACTAGATGTAAACAATACTCAATGTTATGCAATTGTGTGCAAAGAGGTTCTGTTTTCCTTTGAGGATATGCCTCCTTCTTTGCCACCCGCTATTGCTAACCTTTTGCAGGAATATGAGGACGTCTTTCCCGCTGAGCTGCCACCAGGACTACCTCCTATTAGAGGAATTGAGCACAAAATTGATCTAATTCCTGGTGCCACGTTGCCCAACCGCGCGCCATATAGAACCAATCCAGAGGAGACAAAGGAGATACAACGCCAAATTCAGGAACTACTCGACAGAGATCATATTCGTGAGTCCCTTAGCCCTTGTGCTATTCCTATTATTTTGGTACCTAAGAAAGATGGTTCTTCGCGCATGTGTACTGATTGTAGAGCTATCAATAATATTACTATTCGATATCGTCATCCTATTCCACGTTTAGATGACATGCTTGATGAATTGAGTGGCTCTACCATGTTTTCTAAAGTTGATTTGCGTAGTGGTTACCACCAGATTCGTATGAAATTAGGAGATGAATGGAAAACAGCATTGATGCAGCCCGACCTACGGTCGTTACTACATCAAGGTCTCCAACTTACGCCAAGTCGCCATGGACTCCAAAGGTGAATCCGTTCCTCTATGAAAGCTCACTTCCTACCCTATTGAATGGTATGCTACTTCATACTCCGTCACATATTCATGATAGGTTCACACGACCAAGACGGAGGCAAGGAGGAAGTTGAGCATCAAGCCCGACAAGACGGAGGCTTGGAAGAGGAGACGAAGAAGACATGTCAAATGCCAGTCCAAGCGCGGTACTACCGTCGGCGGAACTGCAGATTACCGCTACCGCCAGATCTTGAATCCTGCCATCGCCATCGGATGCCCTTTGGATCGCTTGCGGTACTACCGCCCGCAAGCGGTACTACCGGTCCCAGAGCGGTACTACCGGTGATGACCGGTACTACCGGTCCCAAGTCCGGTACTACCGGTCATATATGTGCATGTGCGCACCTGTTGGGCCATAGCCCATGTATCCCCTTTTACTTACCTATTCGCCTAGTTTATCCCCAAACTACCCTTGTTTATGTGGTTGGCCTATAAATAGAGCCCCCACCCCTCATGTATCCCTGAGGCATAGATGATAGACTAAAGAAAACCCCCATTGTGGACTCTTTAGTTTTGCCTCATCCCCTTTACCAAGGGGACCGACTATCGTCACCAACCTCGATTGGACTTTGCATCACGCATCCATCGTTGAACAAGGCCTTGGGTTCTCGGTTTCTCGCCCCCAAGTCGTCAAGACCCTCCTCAAGGTGTTCTTCCCTCTCCGATGTGTATTTGAGGGAGCACGTTGACCGATCTTTCCTTGCGAGGATTCTATCGGACCGGTGGCCGCCGTTCGGGAGCAATCGGCCTTGTATCGTGTGAGTTTTGCGTGTGTTCGTCGTGTTCTTCGCGAGGTGTGTGTTCTCTTCCGCTACCTTCTCCCATTCCCCTCGCTTTCCCATCGATTTGACCACGAAATCCGTGAAGATCGGGCACCCAAGAGGTTAACCCCTCCATCATCTGGTATCAGCAGCTTTTGGTTGCCACGGATTTCTCATCGATTTGGTCTTTTCCCCATAATTTCGAAAATTCCACCAAAAGCAGCCCCAATTCGTGTTTTGGATCGATCTGTGATTTGAGTGCGTTTTGGTAGGTTTTGATCCGTGGATTGCTTGCTAAACTTGTTGATCTACCTTCCTTTGCGTTCCCATGGCCTAATTCCTTGTTTTCCCCCTTCGATTTGGTGCTTTTCTTGAAGATTTTCCGCCCAAATCACCCCAAAATCGCGAAAACGAGTCAAAACTGGGAGTTTCAGGTCCAAGCGGTACTACCGGGTCCAAAATCCGATTATCAAGACTTAACCGGTACTAGGGCCCAAACAACCGTACTACCGCCCCATACCGATCCAAAACAAAGGGTTCCAGATTTCACCTCTCACCGTTTGAGCATAACTTTTGCATACGACTCGGATTTTGGTGTTCTTTAGCTCGTTTCAAGAGGAAAGAGCTCTACATCATCATCCACGTGGTTCATGCTATCTACTCCATCCAAATTCCGTGAGAAAGGCGGAATCCAACAATAAAGGTGAAGATCGTCGTTAAAGGTATAAACATTCATGACTTCTCCCCACTTGCATTCCTTTGTGAACCCCACTATCTTTGCGAGCAACAAACACCTATTGAGACTAGTTCCTCTTATGATTGCTTGGGCTATGCACATTTGATACCTTGTAGATTCCGAGCAAACATTGTGAGCGCTTCTCATATAGTTATCTTGTATAGTTGTTGGCATAAGGAAGAGGCAAGTGAAAAAGAAAGAAAAAGAAAAAGAAAAAATATAGAAAAAGAAAAATAAAAAGAAAAAAGAAAGAGATATACATGTGCCTTATAGAATAGGAAGCGCAAGCTCGATGAACATCATATAGGTGGTACTTATTGTGCATATCTTGTAGCCCACCAATTTTGTGCAATCGAACTAGCGTCTCTCCTTGTACTTGTGTGACACGAGCTTATAGTCTTCGCTAGGTAATCATTTGGTTCTTAGCTCACTTTCTCCGTCGCACAACTCCCATTTATCCCACCGTGTGTGTTTCCTTGTACATATTTCCTATCTTGTGGATTAACTTGTTTTGCTTTGTGATCATTGTGGTTCTTTACTTGCCATTACAACATCTTGATTTCGGATTGGTTCTTGACATGCCACTTTCCATACCTATCCACCATAAGCCTTGTGTGTGTGTGTTTTTTGGTTCGTAGTTGGTTTTGGTGTTCCGCGTGAACTTCACTTTGCTTGGTTTATTGCTCTCAAGTGTGGCCACTTGTACGATACGATCTTCCAAGGTAAAGTAAGGTTTGACGTTGTATCCCTAACTCCCACTACCACTTCCATATACACCACTTGGTCTTGTGCATCATGTCTAGGGACTCCGGAACCGAGGATGATATCTATGAAGAATCCATGATGAGCCACCATGACTACGACTCCACAAGTATAGAGGACACGACGGAGCACAACACCGACAATGGCTCATCATGCTTTGAGGACCCGGAGCACTACACCTACGACGACTCCACATGCATGGAAGACATGGAGCTCTACGTCGACAATGGCTCCTCATGCATGGAGCCTATGGAGCACTACACCGACAATGGCACCACATGCTTGGGTGATATGGAGTACTACACCAACAACTACTCCCCAAGCATGGACGACTTCGAGTGCGACATCGATGACGCCTCGCCAATCATGGAGGACACGGAGAACTTCATCGACTTTGATGGATCCTCCATGAGCCATGAAGAATTCCTCCACCGTGCGGAGATGGAAACCTACTACGCCAAGCAAGAGGAGGCGCATCATCAAGATTCCATGACCTTCAAGGCCAAGCGTGCCACACCAAAGGGCACGACCTACTTCAATGATTCACCTCCAAGGCGACATGTGCCATCACCTCCAAGGCGTCAAGCTCTACCATCTCCAAGGCGCCAAGCTTCATCACCGCCAAGGCGCCAAGCTCCAACTCCTATCCAAACAAGAGTGGCGTCCAAACATCATATGCATGAAGAGGCGCCAAGAAACAAGACTCTTCATCGACAAACATCCTCTCATGAGCATCGCCACCATAAAGAGGATACAAGACATCGTCAAAGGCATCTTCGCTATAAAGACGAAGAATTCAAGATGAGCACCAACCATAATGCTCAAGCAAGCTCAAGAAGGCACCACAAGCACAAGAAGAGTGCCAAGGAAAATGATCATCGTCGCGAGTGTCATGTGGACCAACGCGCCACCTACATCAACCATCGGCAAGGCACGCCAATGACCTCCGTCGACACCATCATAGGGCACCTTCAACTACTCGTGCCACCACCATAATGGCACCAAGAGCAAGCCTTCCTCCACGCCATCAAGCTTCAAAGTCGACGCTTGACTTCTACGACCTCGCGAACGAGGAAAATGTAGACGCCTACTTCGCCAAGTTGGATAGCATGAGCCTACCTCCACCACTACTACGAGATGGCCACAAGACGGTCGAGAATGGGATTTTCCCTTCGACCATGGAGGAGAGAAATGATGCCCATCATATGGCATCCAACCTTGGAGGCGACAAGGTCAAGAATGGTGAGCATGGGATTATCCCTTCACCAAAGGAGGCGCATGGAGTTGAGGAAACCGAGCCTACCCCCATATGCTTGAGTGATGATGTGGTACCAATCCCATGTGAGTATGAGAGCCACTTAGCCCACTTGAGTGAGAACAAGAGTGAGATGAGTGACTCCACCTTATGTGAGATTGAGTGCTTCCACTTGGAGGGCATGAGCGATACTCCTAGTGAGTTGAGAGTGGTAGTTGATAGGTCAAGTGAGACCATTTCGATTTCTAACAACTTACCCTCTACCTCTAGTGTGTTCTCTTGTGTTGTGCTAGGTTCCATGGATGAAGAAGCGCCAAGTCATGAAGCAATGATGCCTCAATTGGAGAAGATGTACATGGTGCACGAAGATGATGCTACGCCATGGATACATGAAGAAGACGAAGTCGTCCACAAGGAGGCCACTACTTCCACAACACCCACTTCATATGAGAGGTATGAACAAGGTAACAATAAGGGTGTTGATGATGCCATGATCCCACTAGTGTACATGATGAATTGTGAGGATATGCATGCTATGGATGATACTTGTGACATTACATATGCTTCACTCATATTCCCATGTGATTATTTGCCTTTGCATCATATTGATCATGTGGAATTGTTTGATTGCGAACTCATTGCCATAAACATGCCATGCTATGCATCTTGTGTGTATCCTCCAATTGCTTCGGACTTGTCTTGTCATGCTAGTCATTCAATTTCTCCCGTTGCTTGCGATAAGATGAATGCTTGCTATTTCATTTATTTTGCTTGCAACAATATTGATCATATGCGTTATAATGAGATGGCCCCCATAGCTTTCTCAATTTTTGGAGATTTTGATGATTGCCATGATAAGCATGTTTGTTATGGGGTAACCCTGGGGTTGGCCCGATCTTTCACGAATTCCACGAGAAACGAGGGGGAAAGAGGTGGTCGGGTATGAAATCGGGGGAAGGCGATGAAAACCACGAACACACACACACACCAAAACACGATACACGCCTACTCCTCACGCCGGTGGCAACCGGTCCAACATAATCCCTAGGATCGGTGTTGGGCGAAGCTCGCTCTCCACGCCAACAACGGGGGATGAGGTGCTTGGTGAGGTCTTGACGTCTTGGGGGCGAGAAACCGAGAACCCAAGGCCTTGTACAACTTGAACGCACTAGGCAAGATCCAAGAGGGGGGTGGATAATCCGGTGCTCCTTGGTAGGAGCATGAGACCAATAGATATAAGTCCTCAAAGGGTTTCCTTAATATCTATTATTATCCAAGTCTGTCGTTTACAATAGAGGGTGGGGGCTATATATAGTCCAACCACAAAACAGGGGTAGTTTCGGAATGAAAAGGTAAATTATAGGTGGGGTTACAAGGCACAAGGCCGAACTGAGGCGATCAGGGTCTGGCAGGACCGGTAGTACCGGTTCGGCAACCGGTAGTACCGGTGGTAACCGGTAGTACCGCTTCCGGAGCGGTAGTACCGCTTCTGGAGCGGTAGTACCGCTTCCGGAGCGGTAGTACCGCTTGAGGGCCTGGAGCTTCCGTCGGAGGCGCCTGTGGCGAGGAGGGGCTGCAGTACTGCCACCGGTAGTACCGGCAGGACCGTAGTACCGCTTGCTTCGGGCGTGGAGTGGTGCTTCTGTGGCGAAGCAGAGGAGGCGGTAGGACCGCTTGGAGCTAGTACCGGTCGTCCCAACCGGTAGTACCGCTATGCCTGCAGCGATCGCTGGCTTCTTCGTGTCGATGATGCATGAGTTTGCGTGAAGTAGCAAGCCATCCAAGGGGTGTCAAGTCACACAAGGAGAGGAGCGAGTTCACCTTAGTTTGAAGGAGCTTGGCTGCACGAGTCATGGGTCCATTTGGGTAGCTCGTGGGAGTAGATGTAGTAGCGGTCGGAGGACGGGCTGCATCAGCTCCCCTTGGGAAAGAGTCGCCTCGACTCTTCAACCGCACAACTTCCTCTTCGCCATGGTAGGGTGAGAGGTCCTTGACATTGAATGTCGAGCTCACAAGATACTTGATGTTGGTATATCGATCACATAGGCGTTGTTGTTTATCCTTTTAGCACCTTGAATGGTCCGTCGCCTCGTGGCTTTAGCTTGGAGTCGCGTTCCTTGGGGAAGCGGTCTTTACTCAAGTGTATCCATACAAGGTCGCCTCATCAAAGATCATCTCTTTCTTGGTCTTGTTTAGCCTTGATGCTTGGCGAAGGACTTGTTGCTCGATAGTAGCTCGTGTGTCTTCATGGAGTTTCATCATTGCTTGGGCACGCTTGACAACGTCCATATTGGCACGTTCATGAAGTGGAAGTGGAAGGATATCGAGCGGTGAGAGGCTCGAATCCATAGACGATCATGAACGGGCTCCTCATGGTGGTGGAGTGCTTGCGGTTGTAGAAGTAACTTCGGCGTGTGGAATGCATTCCTCCCCTTTAAGGTTCTTCTTTATCAACACCGGAGAAGTGTGCCAAGACTTGATTGACTACCTCGTTTTCCATCGGTTTGAGGATGCGAGGCGGACGAGAAGAGGAGCTTGATGCCGAGCTTGGCCATGAGGGTCTTCCAGAAGTAGCTCATGAATTTTACGTCACGGTCGGAGACTATTGTTCGTGGCACGCCGTGTAGCCGAATTATTTCCCTGAAAAACAAATTTGCGACATGTGAAGCATCATCGGTCTTATGGCACGGAATAAAATGTGCCATTTTTGAAAAGCGATCCACGACTACAAATATGGAATCGTGACCATGTTTAGATCTAGGCAAGCCTAATACAAAGTCCATGCTAATGTCCGACCAAGGTGCATGAGGAATAGGCAATGGCATATAAAGACCAAAGGGGTTGGACTTAGACTTAGCTTGGATACATGTAGTGCATCGTTGAACGTGGCGCTCCACGTCGCGCTTCATCTTTGGCCAAAAGTAGTGAGTGGAAAGCATGTCATATGTCTTGTCACGGCCAAAGTGACCCATAAGGCCTCCACCATGGGACTCTTGAAGGAGCAAAAGTTGGAGAGACGATTTCGGAATGCAAAGCTTGTTTTGTTTGAAAAGAAAACCCTTATGCAAATAGAAATCATCAATCCCTTTGTCTATTGAACATTGTGCAAATATTGGTCCAAAGAAAGAATCGGACGTGCATAAAGATTTGATGTCCTCAAGACCCAAAACATTGACTTAGTCGTGTAAGAAGGCTTGTGGTTTTATGAGACAAGGCCGCCACCACATTTTCTGTGCCCTTCTTGTATTTTACAATGTAAGGAAAAGACTCCATAAACTCAACCCACTTTGCGTGCCTTTTACTCAAGTTGGCTTGGCCCTTAAGGTACTTCAACGACTCATGGTCGGAATGGATTATAAATTCTTTGGGCCAAATATAGTGTTGCCACACTTGAAGAACACGAACCAAGGCAAAAAGTTCTTTGTCATAAATGGGATAATTGAGGCGTGCGCCATCAAGTTTCTCACTATGGTAAGCAATAGGACGCCCATTCTGCATAAGGACGCCACCAATGCCAATACCACTAGCGTCCCATATATTGATACAACCATTGTACCTACAGCTACACACATACAAGGACCTATCACTCGATCTCGTGCCAAGCAACTTAACTATCAGGTACTTTCGTTTCTTGGAACTATTCCTCACATACATGAGAATATGATGTTGTCTAAATCAGATGTATTTCTTACTCTTAGTAATGATGGACCAAGCATGGATGAGAGGGACAAGCATTGGAGCATGGCCATCCATGGAGATGGCAGCAAGCATGTGATGATTCAAGAGAAGGCCACGGATGAAGATTTCAGAACTTTGAGGCCTCCATAATGAAGAAAGAAGGCTTGGACAAAATATTCAAGATTAATACTTCACGAATTCGGCCATAGCTTAATATGGTGCTGCGACACCTTTATTTTGGGCCAGGCCCATGTAATTTTCGCAGGATTTTAAATAACCACTTTTTAGAGTCCGTATTTGAGGAGAAAAGGACTTCTAGGGTTGGATTCGGCCACCACTTCCATGGCTGGTCGAAACCCCACCTTTTCCTCCTTAAATACTCCCCATAGCCATCACCATAGACTCGGATTTTGTTTAGACATTAAGTTAGCCTTCATAGCAACTTCGCCAAGGCTCGAGCGTCGTAGAGGCCTCTTGTACTTCGCACCTATACAGGATCCCACCTTTTCAATAAAGTTTTCCTCTTAATCCGCAATATCTTGATCGCAATATTGGTTCTTACTTGTTCTCGATTTCAGGTAGGAATTAAGACCCTCCGGTCAGCCGATCGTGTTCCCGCAGGATCGGTAACCTCCAGGAGATTGGCCTAGCGATTGCATTGGCGCTCGTGCTCGCACATGTAGTCGGATCGTCAAGCCCGAACTCCACCAAATCGATTATCACCATCTCATCGAAAGATCGGACACCTTTGCCCTATCATACTGGATGAATTAGATCATGTCTGGATGGTCTGTAAGCATGCTAAATGGTTATTAGCATGAGGCTTGTTGCTTGAGATGAACTATAATGGCTCTGGTGGCTTATTAGATGATTTTATGCTTGGTTTGCATATGATTCAGATGGTATAGTTGCTTTGGAATCCATGCTTGGTAAAGTCAGTGGCTTGATAACTTCCGCTGCCATTTCTTGGTTTATGATCATGATTATGGTGTGATGAAACCACTGTCTTAGTGTTGTTGGCTTGGGAATTAATGTGTGGTTTGATATTAACAGTGAAGATTAACATAGGAATAGCCTAATTATGATTCATGTATTAACAGGAAAATGATTAGTAAGTTAATTGATTGAATCTGTGATGATTAAATGTTTATCTTAACTCATGTAGAATTGTTCTTTTGACATCATCTTGGTATGGCACACAGAATTGATTCTAATCCTTTGATTGGGTTGGTTTAAGCTTAAGACAAGCTTAGCTTTAAAAGATAAATGGAAATGTTCTTTTCTGAAATCCCTAAGACTAATGATGTTGGTCTGAGGCTTAGGGGTTTAAGCCTTATCTAGTTGATTCATATAGATAGTCCTGGTAGTGGTACCAGCTATTGTTTCTTGAATCAAAGCTTGAAAAAAATGATAGTAGGCTTGATCACTATATGGATCCAAAAGATTAACTTCTAAGGTTCTACCCTTATCTTAGGGATGTGCCTAGAATTGAAATCTTAGCTATATTTGTGCTTGGATTGAAATATATAGCTTGACAGCCAATCAATGATGTTGTTCTGAGTCTTGAATGGATCCTTGTACTTTGTTGTTTGCTTTTAAAGCTTAAAATCCCAATGATGGATTCACCCCACTTGGGTGTTTTCTTGAGAGTTTGTTTCATAAAACAACACATGCTTCTGTCTAGATAATATGATTTGATCATGTGAGGGTTTTATGATTCTCACCATAAAAACTGATGATTATGGAGTTTGGTGATGATCTTGATCTTGTTTTGCTGGGCTCCTGTGCTTGACCTTGAGCTAGCCTGCTCCTCCTATCTCCTGGACTTGATCTTGATGTCCACCTGATCCTTTGATGCAGCCCGACCTACGGTCGTTACTACATCAAGGTCTCCAACTTACGCCAAGTCGCCATGGACTCCAAAGGTGAATCCGTTCCTCTATGAAAGCTCACTTCCTACCCTATTGAATGGTATGCTACTTCATACTCCGTCACATATTCATGATAGGTTCACACCGACCAGTACGGAGGCAAGGAGGAAGCTTGAGCATCAAGCCCGACAAGACGGAAGCTTGGAAGAGGAGGAGGAAGAAGATGATCAGCTACTGTGTTCAAGCGGTACTACGGTCGGAAACCAGTACTACGGTCAGATTATCACCGCTACCGCTAAGATCAAGCCCGCGCCATCGCCACCGGATGCCCGACATCGGCTTGCGGTACTACCGCCCGCAAGCGGTACTACCGGTCCCCAAAGCGGTACTAGGTGATGACCGGTACTACTGGGTCCCAAGTCCCAGACTACGGTCATGTCGATGTCACAAGGCACTAGTTGGGCCACAGCCCATGTATCCCCTTTACTTACCTATTCGCCTAGTTTATCCCCAAACTACCCTTGTTAAGTGGTTGGCCTATAAATAGAGCCCCACCCTCATGTACCCCTTAGGCATAGATGATAGACTAAAGAAACCCCATTGTGGAATCTCTAGTTTTGCCTCATCCCTTTACCAAGGGGACCGACTATCGTCACCAACCTCGATTGGACTTTGCATCACGCATCCATCGTTGAACAAGGCCTTGGGTTCTCGGTTTCGCCCCAAGTCGTCAAGACCCTCCTCAAGGTGTTCTTCCCTCCGATGTGGATTTGAGGGAGCACGTTGACCGATCTTTCCTTGCGAGGATTCTATCGGACCGTGGCCGCTCGGGAGCAATCGGCCTTGTATCGTGAGTTTTGCGTGTTCATCGTGTTCTTCGCGAGGTGTGTGTTCGCCCGCTACCTTCTCCCTTTCCTCGCTTTCCCATCGATTTGACCACGAGATCCATGAAGATCGGGCACCCAAGAGGTTAACCCTCCATCATCCGGTATCGCAGCTTTTGGTTGCCACGATTTCATCGATTTGGTCTTTTCCCCATAAATTCGAAAATTCCACCAAAAACAGCCCCAATTCGTGTTTTGGATCGATCTGTGATTTGAGTGCGTTTTGGTAGGTTTTGATCCGTGGATTGCTTGCTAAACTTGTTGATCTACCTTCCTTTGCGTTCCCATGGCCTAATTCCTTGATTTCCCCCTTCGATTTGGTGTTTTTCTTGAAGATTTTCCGCCCAAATCACCCCAAAATCGCGAAAACGCGTCAAATCTGGGCGTCCCAGGTCCAAGCGGTACTACCGGGTCCAAAAACCGGTACTACCGCACTTAACCGGTACTACCGGACCCAAAAGACCGGTACTACCGCCCCATTCTGATCCAAAACAGCAAGTTCCAGATTTCAGCCTCTCACCGTTTTGGGCATAACTTTTGCATACGAACTCGGATTTTGGTGTTCTTTAGCTCGTTTCGAAGAGGAGAAGGAGCCCTACATCATCATCCACATGGTTCATGCTATCTACTCCATCCAAATTCCGTGATCAAGGCGGAATCCAACAATAAAGGGTGAAGATCGTCGACGAAAGGTATAAACATTCCGCGACTTCTCCCCACTTGCATTCCTTTGTGAACCCCACTATCTTTGCGAGCAACAAACACCTATTGAGACTAGTTCCTCTTATGATTGCTTGGGCTATGCACATTTGATACCTTGTAGATTCCGAGCAAACATTGTGAGCGAATATCTCATATAGTTATCTTGTATAGTTGTTGGCACAAGGAAGAGGCAAGTGAAAAAGAAAAAGAAAAAGAGTGATACAAAAAGAAAAAAAATATAGAAAAAGAAAAAGAAAGAAAAAAGAAACAAATATACATGTGCCTCATAGAATAGGAAGCGCAAGCTCGATGAACATCATATAGGTGGTACTTATTGTGCATATCTTGTAGCCCACCAATTTTGTGCAATCGAACTAGCGTCTCTCCTTGTACTTGTGTGACACGAGCTTATAGTCTTCGCTAGGTAATCTTGTGGTTCTTAGCTCACTTTCTCCGTCGCACAAGTCCCATTTATCCCACCGTGTGTGTTTCCTTGTACATATTTCCTATCTTGTGGATTAACTTGTTTTGCTTTGTGATCATTGTGGTTCTTTACTTGCCATTACAACATCTTGATTTCGGATTGGTTCTTGACATGCCACTTTCCATACCTATCTACCATAGGCCTTGTGTGTGTGTGTTTTTTGGTTCGTAGTTGGTTTTGGTGTTCCGCGTGAACTTCACTTTGCTTGGTTTATTGCTCTCAAGTGTGGCCACTTATGACACGATCTTCCAAGGTAAAGTAAGGTTTGACGTTGCATCCCTAACACCCTCTACCACTTCCATATACAACACTTGGTCTTGTGAAGCATGTCTAGGGACTCCGGGACCGAGGATAATTTCTATGAAGAATCCACGATGAGCCACCATGCCTATGTCTCCACAAGCATGGATAACATGATGGAGCACTACACCAACAATGGATCCACATGCTTGGGTGACATGGAGTGCTACAACAACAACAACAACTCCCCAAGCATGGGCGACTTCAAGAATGACAACGACAAGCTCCTCAAGTCGCACCGGCCAAGACGAAGCCTACGCCTCGAGTGCGCCAAGGTCCACCATGAAATGGACAAGTTCGAGAGCGACCTCCACAACTTCAAGAAGGACATGGACAATGACTTCGACAAAAACATGAGCATGGTCGCCAAGACTAATGATGCCTTGTGCTCATTAGAAGAACTTATAAGGAAGCGTGCCAAGGACAAGGGTCATCGTCGCGAGCGTCATGTGGATGACCAAGTGCGCCACCTACACCAACCATCGGCAAGGCACACCAATGACCTCCATCGACACCGTCACAAGGCACCTTCAACTACTAGTGCCACCACCAAAATGGCACCAAGAGCAAGCCTTCGTCCACGCCATCAAGCTTCAACGACTACGCTTGCATTCGAAGACCTCATGAACGAGGAAAATGTAGACCTCTACTTCGCCAAGTTGGATAGCATGAGCCTACCTCCACCACTACTACAAGATGGCCACAAGAAGGTCGAGCATGGGATTTTCCCTTCGACCATGGAGGCGAGCAATGATGCCCATCTTATGGCATCCAACCTTGGAGGCGACAAGGTCAAGAATGTTGAGCATGGGATTTTCCCTTCACCAAAGGAGGCGCATGGAGTTGAGGAACCCGAGCCTACCCCCATATGCTTGAGTGATGATGTGGTACCAATCCCATGTGAGTATGAGAGCCACTTAGCCCACTTGAGTGAGAACAAGAGTGACATGAGTGACTCCACCTTATGTGAGATTGAGTGCTTCCACTTGGAGGGCATGAGCGATACTCCTAGTGAGTTGAGAGTGGTAGTTGATAGGTCAAGTGAGACCATTTCGAATTCTAACAACTTACCCTCTACCTCTACTGTGTTCTCTTGTGTTGTGCTAGGTTCCATGGATGAAGACGCCCGATGCTATGAAGCAATGATGCCTCGAATGGAGAAGATGTACATGGTAGATGCTACGCCATGGATAGACCAAGAAGATGAAGTCGTCCACAAGGAGGCCACTACTTCCACAACACCCACTTCATATGAGAGGTATGAACAAGGTAAAAATAAGGGTGTTGATGATGCCATGATCCCACTAGTGGACATGATGAATTGTGAGGATATGCATGCTATGGATGATACTTGTGACATGACTTATGCTTCATCCATATTCCCATGTGATGCTTTGCCTTTGCTTAATATTGATCATGTGGAATTGTTTGATTGCGATATCATTGCCATAAACATGCCATGCTATGCATCTTGTGTGTATCCTCCAATTGCTTTGGACTTGCCTTGTCATGCTAGTCATTCAATTTCTCCCGTTGCTTGCGATAAGATGAGTGCTTGCTATTTCACTTGTTTTGCTTCCAACAATATTGATCATATGCGTTATAATGAGATGGCCCCCATAGCTTTCTCAATTTTTGGAGATTTTGATGATGGCCATGATAAGCATGTTCCCCACTTGCATACTCACCATGCATCACTTTCATACTTGATTGACATTAATGGTGATGTGCACAAAAAGAGATACGTCATGATGGATGATGTGTATCTCTACCATGCACACACGTTCTTCCTTTTACATATGATGTGTGTAGGTACCCGCACGAGAATGTCAACCTCGGTTGAGCACGAGTTGACAAAAAGAGCTCTTGAGAGCATCCCACAAGTGAGTTCAAGATCGAACCCAGCTCTGATACCTTTTGCATGCTTTGCATCTTGCATGTTGGCAAATTGCTCTTTCCTATGGTTTGATTGCAAGCATGTTAATGGTATTATCTCCCCTTGTGACATTCATGTTTCTTTGCTTTTAGATAATGATGTTTTGTGTGTTGTAACAAAATTGGTGAACAATTTCTCGCTCGATGTTTTGCTTGCAACCACAATTCCATTAAGAGCATGTATTGTCATGAGAGCTTCCAAGAATCTGCCTTGTTGTTGCAACAAACATAAGGACCACTTGCTCTTTCATTTGGTTTGTTTGCAAACATAATACTTTTGTTTTGGATATGCTTCCTTTTGTGTTTTTGCCAAATTCTCCAAGCTTTGCATCAAAGATGTTGATAAAATTTCTATTCGATTGCTTTGAGTGCCACAATAAGATGTTATATGGAGTTTTTGAGTTTCCACATTTGGATGATGTTCAAACGATTTCCATGCACATTGACCATGCATATGCATTCCGTTTGCTATACTTGAGTTGTGCTAATCGTGTTGTGAACAAGAATGGACATGCCACAAAATGACATGCTCCTCTATCACACACAAACATATGTTGCTTGGTCTTTGTTGTATGAAGGTACAAATGCATACACGTCAACCTCTATGGACTATATGTTGACAAGAAGAACCGAAGAGAGTTACCTATGCCTACCCTTCATCGAGCTATCTCTACAAGCTAAGGTGACTTCCTTCTACTTGAGGACTCATGCTATAATCTTCATGAATTGGCTACGCTTTGAGTGTTGCTTTGCTTTTGTTGTGAGCTTTGTAGGCTTCAAGGAAGGTGAAGGAACAATGAAGTGTTGTCAAGTCAATCTTCCCGAGGACGACTATAAGGTGAAACCCAGGATCAAGAAGGTCTCTCGACCGCTTCTACTTTGTGATGAGCATGTAGAGTCGAGGACTCACTTTTTAAGGGGGAGATGATGCACCGACCTACGGTCGTTACTACATCAAGGTCTCCAACTTACGCCAAGTCGCCATGGACTCCAAAGGTGAATCCGTTCCTCTATGAAAGCTCACTTCCTACCCTATTGAATGGTATGCTACTTCATACTCGTCACATATTCATGATAGGTTCACACCGACCAAGACGGAGGCAAGGGAGGAAGCTTGAGCATCAAGCCCGACAAGACGGAAGCTTGGAAGAGGAGGAGGAAGAAGACAGATCGCAGCCTACTGTGTTCAAGCGGTACTACCGGTCATGGAACCAGATTACCACTGGTCAGTACTACCGCTACCGCTTTGATCGAAGCCTGCGCCATCGCCACTGGATGCCCGGTACTGGCTTGCGGTACTACCGCCCGCAAGCGGTACTACCGGTCCCCAAAGCGGTACTACGGTGATGACCGGTACTACCGGTCCCAAGTCCGATTACCGGTCATGTCGATGCTCACAGCACTAGTTGGGCCACAGCCCATGTATCCCCCCCTTTACTTACCTGTTCGCCTAGTTTATCCCCAAACTACCCTTGTTAAGTGGTTGGCCTATAAATAGAGCCCCCACCCCTCATGTACCCCTTAGGCATAGATGATAGACTAAAGAAAACCCCCATTGTGGAATCTCTAGTTTTGCCTCATCCCCTTTACCAAGGGGACCGACTATCGTCACCAACCTCGATTGGACTTTGCATCACGCATCCATCGTTGAACAAGGCCTTGGGTTCTCGGTTTCTCGCCCCCAAGTCGTCAAGACCCTCCTCAAGGTGTTCTTCCCTCTCCGATGTGGATTTGAGGGAGCACGTTGACCGATCTTTCCTTGCGAGGATTCTATCGGACCGGTGGCCGCCGTTTGGGAGCAATCATCCTTGTATCGTGTGAGTTTTGCGTGTGTTCATCGTGTTCTTCGCGAGGTGTGTGTTTGCTTCCGCTACCTTCTCCCTTTCCCCTCGCTTTCCCATCGATTTGACCACGAGATCCGTGAAGATCGGGCACCCAAGAGGTTAACCCCTCCATCATCCTTTCCCCTCCTTATGTCACCATCCTGGTGATGAGATCTTGGCTTTGGTTGGTTTGGTTGCTGGCTGTTGTGCTTGGTTAGCTGCTGGCTGTTCTTGTGTGTAAGCAGTGGAGAGATGCACTAGTGCCTCTCCACGGCTGTGCTGATGGTTTTGTGAGTTTGGGCTGTGCTGTGAAGCTGACAACACATCACATGCATTTAGTTGTGTGTCCTGCTTGTGTGCTTGTTGTGCACTTGTGGATATGCTTTGGACTTGAAAGTTACTTTGATTAGAATACTTTTACCTGGCTAGTGAACTTGCCCCTCCTTGCTGTCAATTTGACCCCCTTTTTGGCTTAAAATTTATGAAAGATAAATTCTTTCATATTGGTGAAACTTGCCCCTTTTATAATTTCTCGATGATGAACTTGTTCAGTGCACCTCACTGATATGTCTGAGAGAAAAACAATTCTAACTCTAACCTTATTATTGTTTTATAATTGTTTATCTTGCAGGTACAGATTTGAAGATGAAGATTTTAGTTTAGGTTTTCTTTATAGAATAGTTAATGTAATCTTCTTATTTTTTGTAATTTTCATTTTATTATTTTGTAATCTTCATTTTATTCTTCTGTAATAAAGATTATATTATTATTAATAAAGAAATATTCGTATTCTTTATTTATTTACTATTTGTGAAGTTGTTGAATAATTTCAATAAGTTTTATTTTTGTAACTTATTGATTGAATGAAAATATGAAATAAGTTTTCATATTCTTAATTGTTTTCTTTAGATAAAGTTTGAGTTAAAATAATTAACTCTTAATTTAATCAAGATTCAAATCTTATTCCCAATTCATTTGAATTATAATTCAAACACTCGAGTTTAAAATTCAAACTCATTTTCCAAAACACATAATTCCTCAGAGATCATATCAAAGTCTATAGCAATCATCCTTTAAGACTAAACCTAATATCAAAGTATGAAAGAAACCTTGATCACTTAAGGTTTTTATTTGGCGAAAATTTTACCACATTTTCACAAATGAATGCATGCAACATTCCAAATTCCTAAATCTACCTTCTTAGTTCCTAAATGCTGGGATGTTACACTCCGTTACCATATGCTCACACTGCTCTTCTTGTAACCAACGGGCCTCGAATCTGAACACATTCCGTACACCCCCACCGCCATCACCCGCCTGCTCATTCAACTCCACAATAACAGAGCGATGGTCTGAGTGGCGCGGATCCCCATTTATTACTTTATGTAGGGGAAACAAGCAGCACCACCCAACATTCGCCACACCCCGATCTAGTCGCTCCCGAGTATATCCTCCTGCCAAGTGCCAATTATTCCTCCATGTAAACAGTTCACCGACATACCCTAGGTCACTCAGCTCACAATCCTCCAGCGTCCTCCTAAAAGCCTCCATACACCCTTGGGCCCGAGCCGGCCCACCCTCCTTCTCCTGTGCCAAAAGAATCTCATTGAAGTCGCCTACACACAACCAAGGAATATCTGACTGACTATGTAGGGTTCATAGCAACCTCCACGTCTTCTCTTTTTCGCCCATCCTTGACTCCCCATAAATACCAGTCAACCTCCACTTTCTCCCATTCTCCTCCTCTACCTCCACATCGATGTGGTATCGGCCCTTCCATCGCAAGCTCACTTTGACATATGATATGGGATCTCTTGTGGGATTGACCCTAGGGTGGCCTGATCTTCACGGATTTGAGGCGGGGAGTGAGGGGATACCCGATGAACACGATGAACGCAACACAAACGCAAGGTAAAGATACAAACACACGCAATCACAACCCGATTCGATTTTCTCCCGTTGGCTCGAACACCCAATCCAATAGAATCCTCGACGAGAGACCGTTAGGTAGAATCACCAAAGGAGAGATCGGCAAGCGGATGATAGGAGAGAGTAGCAACCAAGTAGAATCCCAAAGGGGAGAGACCTAGCACTACTAGAATCCTTGATGAGGAGAGACCAAACACTTGAGGAGGGTCTTGACGACTTGGAGACGAACAACCGAACTCCAAGGCCTTGTACAACTCATAGATTAACTATAGAGAGGGGTTCCCATCTAGGGTTAGGAACAAGCCTTCATTCATCATCAACTCTAGGGTTTCAAGGAGGGGGTGGGGGCTTATATATAGGCCAGCCACGAGCTAGGGTTAAAATAGACATAAACAGGGAGTTCTGGGCGTTACATGGGCCAGGCCCAAAAGGCCTTAACATGCGTGGCGTCGAGCAGGACGGAGACTCCGGTGTGGGGTCCGGAGACTCCGGTCAATCTCCGGACCCGTCTCCGGAGGGGGCTTCTGGCTGTCCCGGGCTTGGTTCTGACAGGTGTCCGGAGACTCCGGTGTAGTCCGGAGACTCCGGTGTGATGGCCGGAGACTCCAGTCTGGTGTCCTCCACTTCTTGCGTCTTCTCTTCCAGGCCTCTTGCTCGGGGGTCTTGGTTTCTAGGGTCCTCTTGTCATCTCCTCTCGGTGTCATGGTCATGGGCCTGGTCATAGCATGGGCACTTGTCTCAAGTAGGATTCCATTCACATCATAACCAAAGGAGGGTGAGGTATGGAATGAGTTCACCTTTGAGGGTGTGGTTGACGTAGCATGGTGTGGACCAATGGTGAATGCCATGTGTTGGGCTGCATCATCTCCCCCCGCTTCAAAACGAGTCGTCCTCGACGAAGTTCCATCATCATATAGGGAGGAAGGTGTGCGCAAGGTCTTGAGCTTGTATGTTGTGGGATCTCTGGTGTCGTAGCCTTGTTCAAATTGGTCGAAGATCTTGAAGTTGAGCTTGTCATCAAGGTGTGGTTGGAGATCTTGTAGCGTGTTCCTTTGTAACTACCTCGGTGAAACAAGCCTGGATGAGCGGAAATGGTTGAAATAGTACGGTGGGGCCCAAATGCCACTCACAGGTAGACCTTTCGGCTGTCCCAACCATTTCCAATCATCGGGGCAAGAACGGCATGAATCGGCGTGAAGGGATCAACTACATACACAAATGAGTATGTATGCAAGCCACCATACAACAAAGACATCAGAGCCATTCCATCTAAAAAGAAAGGAAATATAGCAACGCCATACGGCAAGATTCAAATGTCCTAGATAGATATAATAGTTTAGGATATCTCCTCATACATCAAACATCAGAGTATCAGGCGAAAGCGGCAAACAAGATCCGAGTACGGATAAGAAGCAAATCGGCATAAGATGCCCCATAAATAAGCACATCCCGCCCACAGATCTCACGGATCCCCGTTCCCGGAATCTCTACACCGAACGATCGTTGCCCACATCATCCGCCTCCTCCACCCAGTATCCATCTTGTGAGTGTACCTGTTCATCTGAATCAAATAATTTATCGTGTGAGACCCTAGGGGTACTCACCAAGTCTTTATGCCTCTAAAGGGGACACAACCTGGGGTGACGCAATTGCAGCAAAAGATAAACCCTAACAATTCTATAGATACTTGCTAACCATCCGCCTAACCAAAGATAGACGGATGTCCGTGAATTAATGACAACAGTTATATCAGTAATATCATCAGATCCATCCTCCTCCTCGCTTACCAACGAGGAAGTGGACGAACAACCCCCCATCCGTTGGCAGTTTTATTAACCATTCCATGAGTGTTGCACTATTTACTAGTCAGTTACTTAGTCAAGTTAAAAGCGGTACTTTAGTTATGCTTGTCTATGATCGAGAAACTGTGCTCCAAGTCATCCATAACCGTGGACACGGCTTCGAAGTTTTACCCAGGGTGCACAAATAGCAACACACACTCGATCAACCTCGGAAAAACCAAATCAAAACCCAACGAGGCCTTCACGACAAAGCAATCACAAGATTGAGAATATTTGAGGGCCACCCCATTAAGTATACCATAGCGAAGTAGGTGACTTGAGACGGACTCAAGGTTTGTGGGGCCGGCTGTAAACGACTGAGAACCCGAAAGTGTGACTGGGCTTGTCGATACCGCGAAAACGGGTCACGATCCTCAACAGTACAGGTGCTCCTTGAACAATCGTAAATAAAGCAAGAAGCATGGCATAAGTACAGGATAGTAAATAAAACCTCAAACTAGTTTGTGGCCCCAAGAAATAAGAATGAATCGGGGCTCGGCTCGGGGTCCCATAAGCCTCCCGGATGTGGATAGCGCGAATAATCAAGGAACAGGAATCAAGTACTCGAGGTCCTACGGGACACAAGTGAGCAGGAAAAACCAAATAGCAGATATTGCTCACCGGTGCCACTTTCATTAGTTATCCCATTACTACTCAGGTTAAGTTGTTTAGGTACCTCGTTATCCATCAGACTCTCGCATACCCTACACATGATGTTCTACGACTCGCATGGCTCAAACAACTCCTGTAGTAATGGCTCATGGGATGGGGAACAAGCTTGGTGGGGTTTAAAAGTAAAGGCTATGCAATACTTGGGATTCAGTTTAATGCAATCGCGACTCAATGATGCAAGAATAAGATAGAGGCAATAGGTACTATATGTATGCAAGCATGTGGTAGTGCTTGCCTGGCAGCTCAGTTGAAGCGAGAGAAGGATCTGGGTAGTGCTCCTGGGTTTCTTGATATATCCCCTGCTCAGTGTCTAATCGAAGAAGAACCAAACAAACAAGGACCAACATAAATAAAGTGCACAAGCATATGAATAAGATGCGACAAGCAAACAATCATGCCATGATGAATGATGCACAATTTGCATGGCAATAAAGTAGCATGGCATGGGTGAGGTGTAGAATACAGTAAATAAACATTTTATTGAGTTTTGGCCACATTTTATCCTCATATTAGTTGTTGTTTACATTATATTTATATGATGCATGCTGCAAAACAGAACATGGAATGCATAAACAGAAAGGTCTCGTCGAGGTGATCATTTTAAACATATCATTTGTTAAATTTGGAGTTATAAAACAAAAGTTATTAATTAATTAAGGGGAAGGGCATTTTCTCGTAATTTTTTTCAACTTGAAATTTAAAATGTGCAAAATATATTTTGGGTGGCATATTTGAAATCCTCACATTTTTCTGATTCAAAAACATATATTATTTGTATTATTTGGAATTATGAATTTAAATTTATTTTAAAGTCAAAATAATTAAAAGGGGGTCAAAGTCAAAGGTTTGACTAGATAGAGTCAAATCTGGTTAAATTTGGAAACATGGTTGAGTTTATAATTGAAAAACATTCATATTTCATTTTATAACTTTTTCCAAATTCAAAACATTTCAAAAGATATGAATCATTTAAGTTATAAACATTTCCTAAATTTTATTTGATTTCAGAAAACTCTGGCGATTTTTCTCACTCAGGGACATTTCTACCCACCGTCAATGACATGTGGGGCAGAGGAAAGAGGGCAGGCAGGCTAGCGAGCAGGTGGTGACAAGTGGCGAAGGGAGACATGGGTTGAGCTGCCAAAAGTAGAGGCCTATGTGCAAATCACAAGAAGGTTCGATTCGATTTAACGAGCAGTGTTCGAAAAAAATGGCTAGCTGGTTCCAATTTCGGGCGACGATGGCGATAGATCTAGGCAGTATTTAGGGATGGTGTAAAAACGAAAAGTGTAGTTTACACTTAGACCTATAACTCTTGTATTCAAGGTTTCTCCAGAGGAGGTCTATAGCGGCCGGTAAACTTAAAGGAACAGAGGTGCTCTTTAACTATCGAAACTGACAGAGAACGAGCAGAAAAATGGTCACGCAAACAGTGAGGTTCGTCCAACTTCTGGAGTGATTTCCGAGCTCATTTGGGCATCGTTTAGAGGGACGCTTGATGTGATGAAGAGAGGGATGTTCCCTCTTCGTATGGATGTGAAGTACCCTGACGGAGGTGGACCGAGGAGGTTCCAATATTGTGACGAACAAGAAGAAAACGAGGCCGATTGACAGACGAAAAACTTCAGTTTTTGCAGCGTGACTAGCTGATCTTTGGCAGGAGATAGCGAGCGCTGGAGCCCGAATAGGACTACACCGATATGATAAAAGTTCTAGATCGATCTAGAGGCTACAAGTTTGCTGAAGGATGCTCGACGACATATGGTCAGAATCGAGGAGTTTTGTGCTTGAATTCAGAGGGAAAAGAAGTGATTGCGCGGGGCGGCGATGCGTCTTTATTAAGGCCTGAGCTACGGGCGTCGGTGGCAATGCGAGGCGGCACCGATGCAAGGCGAGGCCACAGAGATGGGCGACATGGAGGCTCACCGAGAGGGCTGATGAAGGAGGTTGGCTGCCGGAGAGGCGGCGGGGGCGATGACACCGGAAAGAAGAAGTCGATGGCGTGAGTGGTCACAAGAGAAGACGACCTTGGCGTCCTCTGCAGCAACCGGCTCTGCCTCCTTCAATTGATGAGGAAAGCATCCTGGTGCAATTCCCGGCCTCAGCTCGGCCTTGTGGAGCTCATGGCATCGACACGGTTGGGGAAGGCAGCCGTGCGGACCGTGCTGCTCTCAGATGCTCACAGAGAGGTGGGGGAAAAGGTAGGGAGACAGAGGAAAAGGTGGCGTGCTGGGAAGAAAGGGGTCGCTAGGGTTGCAGGGGGCGGCCTGGGGATAAGAAGGGCGCGAGGTGGAGGTGCGGTATGACGAGGATCACGGCGGGCGACGCCTACCTGCAGCGTTCCGTCACCTGCGCAGAGAGACAAAGAGAGAGAGAGAGAGAGAGAGAGAGAGAGAGAGAGAGAGAGAGAGAGAGAGAGAGAGATGCGAGACGGAAGAAGAACAGGGACGGCGTGTTCTCCTCCTGTCGACGAGGATGACGGGAGGAACGGGGACCTGCCCGCTGCCGTGAGCGCTTAGAGAGGAGGGTGCAGACGGCGTCGGTCGGGAGGCAGACCAAGAAGAGGAACAGAGACGACGTCGGGTGAAGGGGTACTGGGCCATGAAGAGGGAGAGAAGGACCCCGAGTGGGCCTGTGCTGCGGCCAGGAAAGGCCCAGGTATGTTCTTTCTCTCTTTCTATTATTCCCTGGTTTGTTTTATTTAGTTGTTTGTTTGAACTTGGTTCAATTTCAAATAACCTTTCTTTTGAATTCTTTTCAGATATTTTAAATAGAAGATTTTAGCACTTAAATGGAGAAAAGGGGGAGTAGAAGAATAGAAAGGATATGTCCATGAACCAATTTGGACATGATGCAAGATTAAAGAGATTTTGGCAAACAAAATAGGGATGAGGTTAATCAAAACATTTATAATTTTAAAATAATGGTGCTCCCCATTAAACAAGAAGGGGCCCCTTTGTAGAAATCGAAGAGGGATGGAGAAGAATAAGTTGAATTGGTTTGGATTTTTAAAACCTAGCTCCAAAGATTTGAATAAACAACACCAAAGAGAAAAATAGAAGAAGGGGGCCTCCTAATGAATGGATCATGCAAAACATTAGACATGTGCATGGGAGCATGTAGAATACAATGGATCAATCCATTTAGCTTGTGGGTATGATTGACAATCACAAATACAAATAAAAGAATCCACATGCTATAGGAATGGTGAACTACCCACAAGATCATGTAGGCAAAGTGTAGTGGAACAAAGGTGACAAGAATCCACACATTGTACATGGGCATGATTTAAATATAAACAAGACAATTAGAAGCCCACATGTACATGCATGGTGGATTCTAGAGAAACATTTATCACAAGGGGCCATAGTATGAACATTAGGTAGAATGATTTATAGAGACATGCCCTCAACTCAACTTGGTCATTAAACAATATATCAATAACCAAATACAATATCAAGAGGCAAATGCAATTGACAATGCATATGAGAGAAGATCCGAAACAAAAAAGGGTTTTATATGATGCTCAAATGCAAGGTGGCATGATGACATGAGCATGATATAATGATGATGCAACAATTATATATATGAAGTAACCATTATATTACTAAACCAAGTAGCATTACAGTTGTTAGACAAATGGGATGCTACATCCTTGTAGGTGGTAGGTGAGGTTGGGTATCCTGCAAAACCGACAACAAGGAGAAAGAGTTGTATGATGGATTGTTAGTATTGGGCACACTCAAATCACTCTTCTCACGTGTGGTGGCTTGCGACGTGGCACTCATGATTTTTTCACTCATTTGGGGCTTGTAGCACTCACTCACGTGTTGGTGGATAACTCTGATAGGGAAAAGGTGTCCGATCTTTCGATGAGATGATGATAATCGATTTGGTGGAGTTCGGGCTTGACGATCCGACTACACGTGCGAGCACGAGCGCCAATGCAATCACTAGGCCAATCTCCTGGAGGTTACCGATCCTGCGGGAACACGATCAGCCTGACCAGCGAGGGTCTTAATTCCTACCTGAAATCGAGAACAAGTAAGAACCAATATTGCAATCAAGATATTCCGGATTAAGAGGAAAGCTTTATTGAAGAGGTGGGATCATGAATAGGTGCGAAGTACAAGAGGCCTCTGCGATGCTCGAGCCTTGGCGAAGTTGCTACGATGGCTAACTTAATGTCTAAACAAAATCCTAGTCTAGGGTGACGGCTATGGGGAGTATTTAAGGAGGAAAAGGTGGGGTTTCGGCTAGCCATGTAAGTGGTGGCCGAATCCAACCCTAAAAGTCCTTTTCCCCTCAAATACGGACTCTAAAAAGTGGCTATTTAAAATCCTGCGAAAATTACATGGGCCTGGCCCAAAATAAAGGTGTCATAGCACCATATTAAGCTATGGACGAATTCGTGAAGTATTAATCTTGAATATTTCGTCCAAGCCTTCTTTCTTCATTATGGTGGCCTCAAAGTTCTGAAATCTCCATCCGTGGCCTTCTCTTGGATCATCACATGCTTGCCGCAATCTCCATGCATGTCCATGCTCGAATGCTTGTCCCTCTCATCCATGCTTGGTCCCTCATTCCTAAGAGTAAGAAATACATCTGATTTAGGCAGCATCATATTCTCATGTATGTGAGGAATAGTTCCAAGAAACGAAAGTACCTGATAGTTAAGTTGTTTGGCACGTGATCTTGTGATGGGTCCTTGTATGTGTGTAGTTTTAGGTACAACGGTTGTATCAATAGAAGGGATGTCCACATCATGCTCCCCTTCTTGAATTGAAGTCGTCCTCGACGCAATCTCATCTTCCTCATCAAAGTAAGGCTTCAAATCTGCAATGTTAAACGTAGGACTAACCGTACCAAAGTCTGCAGGCAACTGAAGTTTATATGCATTATCATTTATTTCTCTAACACCTTAAAGGGACCAGCAGCAAGCGGCATTAACTTAAACTTGCGTAAATCAGGAAAACGATCTTTACGCAAATGTAACCAAACAAGATCTCCAACATCAAACATAACATGCTTTCTCCCTTTATCCCCAGCAAGTTTATACTTAGCATTCATGTGTTCAATGTTATCTTTAGTAGTCTTATGCAAGTTTAATATCATTTCAGCGCGTTGTGTAGCATCCAAATTATTTTGCACCGAAGAAGGTAAAGGCAATAAATCAATAGGTGCACGAGGAACAAAACCATACACAATCTCAAATGGGCACATCTTTGTGGTAGAATGCGTGACGATTATAAGCAAATTATATATGAGGTAAACACTCTTCCCACAATTTTAAGTTCTTCTTTAAAACAGCCCGCAACATAGTAGACAAAGTTCTATTTACTACTTGGTTTGTCCATCGGTTTGGGATGACATGTAAAACTAAACAATTTAGTCCCCAACTTAGCCCATAAACATCTCCAAAAGTGGCTAAGAAATTTAGTATCACGATCGAAAACAATAGTATTTGGCACACCATGCAAACGAACAATTTCACGAAAGAACAAATCAGCAGAATATGTGAAGCATCATCCGTTTATGACAAGGAATAAAGTGTGCCATCTTAGAAAACCGATCCACAACAACAAAAATACTATCCCTCCCTTACGTGTTCGTGGCAATCCCAAAACAAAGTGCATAGAAATATCCTCCCAAGGAACACTAGGAACAGGAAGAGGCATATATAAACCATGTGGATTAAGGCGAGACTTAGCTTTTTGACAAGTAGTGCGTGCCACAAATCTCTCAACATCTCGACGACACGTGGCCAAAGAAGTGTGCATCAAGAACATCCTCCGTCTTCTTGACACCAAAGTGTCCCATCAATCCTCCTCCATGCCTCCCCAACAACAAAAGACGAACAAAACTATCTGGAATGCATAGTTTGTTAGCACGGAACACAAATCCATCATTGAAGACGAACTTGTTCCAAGTTCTACCAGCTCTACAATTCTGCAACACATCTTTAAATTCGACATCATGCATATATTGTTCCTTAATAGTTTCCAATCCAAATATTTTGAAGTCAAGTTGAGATAACAAAGCATAAGGGCGCGACAAAGCATCAACAGTAATATTATCTTTACCCTTTTTGTGTTTGATAACATAAGGAAAAGACTCAATAAATTCAACCCACTTTGCATGACGACGATTCAACTTACCTTGACTACGAATATGCTTCAAAGATTCATGATCAGAATGAATAACAAATTCTTTAGGCCATAGATAATGTTGCCAAGTTTCTAATGTCTGAACCAACTCATATAATTCTTTATCATAAGTAGAATAGTTCAGACTAGCACCACTCAATTTCTCACTAAAATATGCAACAGGTTTTCCCTCTTGTAATAACACCCCTCCCAAACCAATTCCACTAGCATCACATTCAAGCTCAAAAGTCTTAGTAAAATTAGGAAGTTGGAGTAAGGGAGCATGTGTTAGCTTATCTTTCAATATGACGAAGGCCTGTTGTTGTGCATCGCCCCAAACAAAGGGCACATCCTTCTTGGTAAGCTCATTCGGTGTGACAATTGATCCAAAGTCTTTGACAAAGCGCCTATAAAAACCAATGAGGCCAAGAAAACTCCTCACTTGTGTGACCGTCTTGGGCTGCGCCAATTCTCAATAGCTTCAATCTTGGCTAGATCCACTTCAATACCACCGTGATGTAACAACATAGCCAAGAAGCAACTCGATTGGTGCAAAGGTGCACTTCTCAAGGTTACCAAACAAACGTGCATCACGTAAAGCATTGAAAACAGCACGTAAATGGTCCAAATGATCCTCTAAAGATTTGCTATAAATCAGAATATCATCAAAGTAGACTACCACAAAACGTCCAATCAGAGCACGTAAAACTTCGTTCATTAATCTCATGAAAGTGCTAGGTGCATTAGTTAGACCAAACGGCATTACTAACCACTCATATAAACCGAACTTAGTTTTAAATGTTGTTTTCCATTCATCTCCTAATTTCATACGAATCTGGTGGTAACCACTACGCAAATCAACTTTAAAAAACATGGTAGAGCCACTCAATTCATCAAGCATGTCATCTAAACGTGGAATAGGATGACAATATCGAATAGTAATATTATTGATAGCTCTACAATCAGTACACATGCGCGAAGAACCATCTTTCTTAGGTACCAAAATAATAGGAACAGCACAGGGGCTAAGGGACTCACGAATATGATCTCTGTCGAGTAGTTCCTGAATTTGGCGTTGTATCACCTTTGTCTCCTCTGGATTGGTTCTATATGGCACGCGGTTGGGCAACGTAGCACTAGGAATTAGATCAATTTGGTGCTCAATTCCTCTAATAGGAGGTAGTCCTGGTGGCAGCTCAGCGGGAAAGACGTCCTCATATTCCTGCAAAAGGTTAGCAATAGCGGGTGGCAAAGAAGGAGGCATATCCTCAAATGAAAACAAAACCTCTTTGCAGACAATTGCATAACATTGAGTATTGTTTACATCTAGTTCGGCAATATCAATTTTATTTGCAAGCATACATGGACTCTTCAAACGAATTTCAGTAGCATGTGTAGAATCAGATTTAGTGTTCTTTGGTGGTATAAAATCTGCAGCAACAATCTGATTCTCACTTTTATTTTTCTCCTCAGTTTTAGCTCTACTAGCTCTAGCAAGATCATCTTCTAAAATCTGTTCGGGAGTCATAGGTTTTAGACCAATTTTCTTTCCATCATGCATAAGAGAATAGTGATTAGTTTTGCCATTATGAACAGATTCTCTATCAAATTGCCATGGTCTACCAAGTAACAAAGAACAAGCTTGCATAGGTACAACATCACAATCAACAAAATCAGAATATGTACCAATAGTAAAATGCACGCGTACCGTTCTTGTTACCTTCATCTTGCGAGAACTCTCAAACCATTGGATGTAATATGAATGCGTGTGTTGTCTTGTTGGAAGCGCAAGCTTCTCTACCATGTCAACACTAGCCAGATTGTTACAACTCCCTCCATCAATGTGTTGGAGATATGCCCTAGAGGCAATAATAAATATAGTTATTATTATATCTTTGTGTTTATGATAAATGTTTACATTCATGCTATAATAGTATTAACAAGGAAACATTAATACTTGTGTGATTTGTAAACTTAATTTGAAGTCCCTAGTATAGCCTCTATACTTCACTAGCTTGTTGGTTGATTAATGATTGTGGTTTCCCTATCATGAACATTGAGATGTTATCAACAACAAGATCATATCGTTAGGAGAATGATATGGTGGACATACTCCTATAGATAAGCATAGCATAAAGATCAAGTCATTTCAATAGTTCAATTGCTATATGCTTTACGATACATAGTAACCTAATTCCTTGACCATGAGATCATGCATATCACCTTTACCGGACGGATGCTTTGATGACATCAAACACCACACCAATCGGGTGGCTATAAAGGTGGCATTGAGTGTTGGAAAGTATTGGTTGAAACACATGGATCAAGAGTGGGATTTGTCCATCCATATGACGGATAGATATACTCTGGGCCCTCTCGGTGGAATGTCATCCAATTAGCTTGCAAGCATGTGACTGGGTCACAAGGGATCACATATCACGGAACGAGAAAAGAGTACTTATCGGTAACGAGGTTGAACTAGGTATGCGAGAATCAAGCGATCATAACCTCGGATAAGTAAACTATCGTGAGACAAAGGGAAATTGGTATCGTATGTAAGTGGTTCATTCGATCGCAAAGTAATCGTAGAAATATGTGGAGCCATATGAATTTCAGATTCCTCTATTGGTTATTGTTAGGAGAAGTGTCTCGATCATGTCCGCATAATTCACGAACCGTAGGGAGACACACTTAAGGATTGACGTTGTTTTGAGTAGTTATGGTATTATGAGAAAGAGACCGAATGTTGTTCAGAGTCTCGGATGGGATCCGGATATCACGAGGTGATCCGGAATGGTGGAGAATAAGATTCATATAAGGAAAGTCCGTTTGAGTTCGGGAATGATTCCGTGTTTTTATCGGGAATGTTCTAGAAGGTTCCGGATTGTCCTAAGACTCTGGGAGGGTACATGAATGTGTCATTGAATGATTGCATCATGTACTAAGTGTTCTTCTGTTCCAAAACTGAAAAGTCAAACTGCCAGCTTTGAAAGTCAAACGGCTAAACAGAAACTGGAAAACAGAAACTGGGAAGCAGAAACTGTGGGAAACAAGCAAGAGGAGGTTGAAACCAACTTGGAGGAGGAGTCCCTCTCCTCCAAGCCGGCCAGCCTAGGGCGAGTTGGGAGGACTCCTCCCTCCTGGCGCCCTCCCACCTATAAAAGGAGGCGGGGCCTCCTCCTCTGAACACACAAGTTCCTATCCTCTAATCTCCGGTTTAGAGCCGTTTTGGTTTAGAGCTTCTAATTGCTTTAGCCTGTGGTTTAGAGCCTTCTAATTGGTGTGTCTAATCTCTAGACCACTAATAGCCCTCTCTCATACTCCACCATACTCGCTGCGGCTTAAGGCGAAGCCCTGCGGGATTTCCCTATACTTAGGTGCCACACGTTGTCTGCCGGAATCGCGAGGAGAGTGCTACAACCTCCGCTTTCTTTGGAACAAGGGAGAGGAAGGTCTTCGTCGAACCGAACGTGTGACCGATTGGAAGCGCCAGGAACCTTGTGGGAAGGATCGTCTACGATCTTGAGATCGGAAGAGTACGACTACATCACCCACGAGAATCCGCTCTCGTTAAACACTTTGGAATCTTCGAGGGTAAGTTATTCCATCGACTCGTTGCTACAATCTAGTAGATAGATCTTGGCTTGTTTGTTTGTATGCGATAGAAAATTTTTGTTTTCCATGCTACGAACCCCTACTGAGGTATCGAGCCGTGTCTATATGTAGATCTGTTGACGAGTAGAACACAATGGTCATTGTGGGGCGTTGATGCTTTTATTGTCGATTGCTTTTGTGTACTTTGCATCTTGCGGTATGTTGGGATGAAGCGGCGGGCTAACCTTACATGACATCGTTCATGAGACTTGCTCCACGCTTGACATGCAACTTGTAATGCATAAGTGGCTTTGGGTGCTGTTTCTCCTAGCATAGTTAAGATCCAATTTACAACGGGTGATCAACAATGCTAGTATCAATGTTGTGGTTCTTGTTCGTAAGTTAGAACGACACTTATTGAAAGCCCCAAACCACGTAAAATATGCAAAGAAATTAGAGGCGTCTAACTTTGTTTTGCAGGGGTGTGCAGTGATGTGTTATGGCCATGATTGTGATTATATTTGATGTATGCAATGTTCCTTATTGTAAGTTGGCAACCGGCAGGAGCCATATGGTTGTCTTTAATTTATGTTAAGACCCGCATGTCTATTCAAAGTAGTTGTAATAGTTGAAGCCGGTGGACGACAACCATGGAGAAGCGTCATTGACCTTGATGCAATGCCGGTGATGATGGAGATCATGTTCGTGCTTGAAGATGGAGATCGGAAGCACAAAGAAGAAAGGCCATATCATATCACATATTATTGAATTGCATGTGATGTTAATCCTTTATGCATCTTGTATTGCTTGGTAGACGACGGTAGAATTATAAGATGATCCCTCATGCACATCAATTTCAAGTCATAAAGTGTTCACCCTTAGTTAGCACCGTTGCTAAAGCTTGTTGTTTCAAAGCACCACGTGATGATCGGGTGTGTTAGATTCTGCAAGTGTATACAACGTGAGCAAGCCAGATTTGCTCATGCAGAAACTAAGGTTTGATCTTGACGAGCCTAGCATGTACAGACATGGTCTCGGAACACGGATCACCGAAAGGTAAAGCATGAATTGTATAGTAGATATGATGAACATGACGATTGTTCGCCATTGAAACTATATCAACTCTCGTGATGATCGGTGTTGATGTAGTGGATTTGGTTCGTGTGATCACTAAAACAATGTGAGGGATGTTGTTTTGAGTGGGAGTTCACCTAGTTTAATTTCATTAATTAATTTGAACTCAATTTGTCATAAACTTAGTCTAAACTATTGCAAATATGTTGTATATCAATGGCAGCCCCTACCATCAATTTTAATGCGTTCCTAGAGAAAGAAAAGTTGAAAAACAATGGAAGCAACTTGCGGATTGGTTCCAATTTGAGGATTGTCCTCACATGGTAATTTGACCTATGTCTTTGGATGCACATTGGGTGACCACATGGTGATGCTTCCGATGAAGTAAAGAATGTTTACCTCGCTCGGAAGAATCGGTACTCCATAGTTCGATGTGCTATCTTGTATGGTTTAGAATCGGAGCTTGAAAAGGTTTGAAGAGTCGACCCATATGATATTGTCGAGGATCTCAAATTGATTTTGAGACTCATGCGGCAATTGAAAGCTATGAGGCTTACGAAAAGTTCTTTAAGCAAGATGGAAGAGGCAGCTCGTCGGTGAGCATGTGCTTAAGATGTCCGGGCACGCAAACAAACTTCAAAGCTTGGGTATAGTGATTCCTAATGCTTTGGGATTTACCGTGTCCTCCGATACGCCACCAAGTTACAGGAACTTTGTGATGAACTACAACATGCGAACATGAACAAAGAGTTGCGTAACTGTTTGCTATGTTAAAATCTGAAGTGGAGATCAAGAAAGAGCACCAAGTGTTGATGGTCAATAAGACCACCAAACTCAAGAAAGGCAAGTCTAAGCAAAGGACACTTCAAGAAGGGTGGTAAGAAAGTTACCACGCCGCGAAGAAGACCAAGGCTGGACCCAAGCAAACTGGCGAGTGCTTTCTTGCAAGGAGAAGGTCCTTTGGGCGGAATTGCCCAAAGTACTTGGCGGATCGAAGAACGGCAACATCAAGAAGAAAGGTATATCGATATACATGTTATTGATGTGTATCTCACTAGTACTCGTAGTAGTGCTGGGTATTTAATCTTGGTTCGGTTGCTCATATTTGTAACTCGAAGCAGTGCTCAAATAAGCGGAAGCTAGCGAAGAACGAGGTGACGATGCGGCGTGGAAGCGGATCAAAGGTTGATGTGATCATTGACGCTACCCCTTCATCTACCATCGGGATTAGTTTATACTTAAATAATTGTTATTTAGTGCTTGTGTTGAGCATGAACATTATATCGGGATCTTGTTTATTGCGAGGCGGTTACTTGTTTAAATCGAGAATAATGGTTGTTCGATTTATATGAGTAATATGTTTTATGCACATGCACCTTTGATAGATGGTCTATTCTTATTGAATCTCGATAGTGGAAATACACATATCAACAACATTGAGGCTAAGCGTTTGAAATCAGCGATAATTCGACCTATATGTGGCAATGTCGTCTTGGTCACATTGGAGTGAAGCGTATGAAGAAACTCCATTCGATGGACTTCTTGAATCACTTGATTTTGAATCACTTGAAAGATGCGAAGCATGTCGATGGGAAAAATGACTAAGACTCCATTTTACGGTATGATGGAGCGAGCTACGGACTTATTGGAAATCATACATACCGATGTGTGTGGTCCAATGAGTGTAGCATCGCGCGGTGGTTATCGTTATGTTCTTACCTTCACGGATGACTTGAGTAGATATGGGTACATCTATTTCATGAAACATAAGTCCGAAACTTTCGAGAAGTTTAAGGAGTTTCAAAGTGAGGTAGAGAATCAATGTAACAAGAAGATTAAATTTCTACGTTCTGATCGTGGAGGTGAATATCTAAGTTACGAGTTTGGCGAGCATTTGAAGAAATGCGAATACTTTCACGATTGATTGACACCGGGAACACCACAGCGTAATGGTGTGTCCGAACGTCGTAATCGAACTCTTTTAGATATGGTTTGTTCTATGATGTCACTTATAGATTTACCGCTATCATTTTGGGGTTATGCATTAGAAACAGCCGCATTCACTTTAAATAGGGCACCGTCTAAATCCGTTGAAACGACACCGTATGAATTATGGTTTGGGAAGAAACCTAAATTGTCGTTCCTTAAAGTTTGGGGATGCGAAGCCTATGTAAAGAAGTTACAGCCGGACAAGCTTGAACCCAAAGCGGAAAAATGCGTCTTCATAGGATACCCGAAGGAAACTATTGGATATACCTTCTATCATAGATCCGAAGGCAAAATCTTCGTTGCCAAGAATGGATCCTTTATAGAGAAGGAATTTCTCTCGAAAGAAGTGACTGGAAGGAAAGTAGAACTCGACGAGGTTGTCGAACCTTCTCTCGAAATTGCGAGTAGCGACACGGAAGAAGTTCTGTGGTGCTGCACCAATTAGAGGAAGCTAATGATGATGATCATGAAACTTCGGTTGAAGTTGCTCTGAGCCTAGGAGGTCAACGAGAACTCGTACCACTCAGTTGGTATGATCCGTTATGAGTGTCATGTTGGTGGACAACACGATGACCCCGAGACATATGAGGCGATGATGAGCCCAGATTCCAATAAATGGCAAGAAGCCATGAAATCCGAGATTGGATCCATGTACGAAAACCAAGTATGGACTTTGGTGGACTTACTAGGATGGCCGTAAGGCTGTCGAGAACAAATGGATTTTCAAGAAGAAAGCAGATCTTGATGGTAATGTTCGTCTATAAATCTCGACTTGTCGCAAAAGGGTTTCGACAAATTCAAGGAGTTGACTACGATGAGACTTTCTCACCAGTAGCGAAGCTAAAGTCTGTGAGGATTATGTTAGCAATCGCTGCATATTATGATTATGAGATATGGCATATGGATGTCAAAACAACATTCCTCAATGGAGATATTGATGAAGAGTTGTATATGATGCAACCCAAAGGTTTTGTCGATCCTAAAGATGCTAACAAGGTATGCAAACTTCAACGGTCCATCTATGGATTGAAGCAAGCATCCAGTTGGAATCAACGTTTGATAAGGTAATCAAAAGTTTTGGTTTTATACAAACTTATGGAGAAGCTTGTATTTACAAGAAAGTGAGTGGGAGCTCTGTAGCATTCTTAATACTATATGTGGATGACATATTGTTGATTGGGAATGATGTAGACCTTCTTAATAGTGTCAAGGAATATTTGAATAATAGTTTTTCAATGAAGGATCTTGGCGAAGCGACTTACATATTAGGCATAAAGATTTATAGAGATAGATCGAAGCGCCAAATATCATTGTCACAGTACATATTTGGACAAAGTTCTAAAGAGGTTTGGAATGGAGGAAAGCAAGAAAGGGTTCTTGCCCATGTTGCTAATCGACCTTGAGTAAAACTCAAAGTCCGACATCGGCAGAAGATAGAGAAAGGATGAGTAAGACTCCATGCCTCGACCATAGGATCTCTAATGTATGCCATGCTATGTACTAGACCCGACATTGCATATCTTTGTTAGTTTAACTAGCAGATATCAAAGTGATCCAGGAGTGGATCATTGGAATGATCAAAACATCCTTAAGTACTTGAGAAGAACTAAGGATATGGTTCTTTCTTATGGAGGTGATGAACATTTCGTTGTTAATGGTTACACCGATGCTAGTTGGAACACCGATCCGGATGATTCTAAATCACAACTGGATCGTATTTATTTTGAATGGTGCGGCGATTGTTGGAGGAGTGCAAAGCAAAGCGTTGTGGCGAGATCTTCAATCGAATCGGAATACATGGTCGCCGGAGGCTTCACAAGAAGCGATATGGATGAAAGAGTTCATTACAGTGGGTGTGGTTCCTAGTGCTGGACCCAATGTCTATCTCTTGTGATAACATGGGAGCCATAGCCAATGCGCAAGAACCAAGGTCACACAAGAAGCTGAAGCATATCAAGCTGCGTTTTCACGCTATTCGAGAACATATCCAGGATGGGGATATAAAGATTTGCAAAGTACACACAGATCTGAATGTGGCGGATCCGTTGACTAAACCTCTCCCGAGGGCAAAACATGACCAACACCAAACTGCCATGGGTGTTCGGTATATTACCATGTAATCTAGTGTAATCTAGATTAGATGACTCTAGTGCAAGTGGGAGACTGTTGGAGATATGCCCTAGAGGCAATAATAAATATAGTTATTATTATATCTTTGTGTTTATGATAAATGTTTACATTCATGCTATAATAGTATTAACAAGGAAACATTAATACTTGTGTGATTTGTAAACTTAATTTGAAGTCCCTAGTATAGCCTCTATACTTCACTAGCTTGTTGGTTGATTAATGATTGTGGTTTCCCTATCATGAACATTGAGATGTTATCAACAACAAGATCATATCGTTAGGAGAATGATATGGTGACATACTCCTATAGATAAGCATAGCATAAAGATCAAGTCATTTCAATAGTTCAATTGCTATATGTTTTACGATACATAGTAACCTAATTCCTTCGACCATGAGATCATGCATATCACCTTTACGGACGGATGCTTTGATGACATCAAACACCACACCGTAGCTGGTGGCTATAAAGGTGGCATTGAGTGTTGGAAAGTATTGGTTGAAACACATGGATCAAGAGTGGGATTTGTCCATCCATATGGGATAGATATACTCTGGGCCCTCTCGGTGGAATGTCATCCAATTAGCTTGCAAGCATGTGACTGGTCACAAGGGATCACATATCAGGAACGAGAAAGAGTACTTATCGGTAACGAGGTTGAACTAGGTATGCGGAGATACCGACGATCATAACCTCGGATAAGTAAACTATCGTGAGACAAAGGGAAATTGGTATCGTATGTAAGTGGTTCATTCGATCGAAAGTAATCGAGAAATATGTGGAGCCATATGAATTTCCGATTCCTCTATTGGTTATTGTTAGGAGAAGTGTCTCGATCATGTCCGCATAATTCACGAACCGTAGAGACACATAAGGATTCGACGTTGTTTTGAGTAGTTATGGTATTATGAAAGAGACCGAATGTTGTTGAGTCTCGGATGGGATCCGGGATATCACGAGGTGATCCGAATGGTCCGGAGAATAAGATTCATATAAGGTAAGTCCCGTTTGAGTTCGGGAATGATTCAGTGTTCTCATCGGAATGTTCTAGAAGGTTCGGATTGTCCTAAGCACTCGGGGGAGGTACATGAATGTGTCATTGAATGATTGCATCATGTACTAAGTGTTCTTCTGTTCCAAAACTGAAAAGTCAAACCAGTTTGAAAGTCAAGCGGCTAAAACAGAAACTGTGGAAACAGAAGCTGTGGGAAACAGGAAGCTGTGGGAAACAAGCAAGAGGAGGTTGAAACCAACTTGGAGGAGTCCTCTCCTCCAAGCCGGACCAGACCTAGGCGAGTTGGGGAGGGACTCCCTCCTCCTCTGGCAAGCCCTCCACCTATAAAAGGAGGCGGGCCTCCTCCTCTGACACACAAGTTCCTATCCTCTAATCTCCGGTTTAGAGCCGTTTTGGTTTAGAGCTTCTAATTGCTTTAGCCTGCGGTTTAGAGCCTTCTAATTGGTGTGTCTAATCTCTAGACCACTAATAGCCTCTCTCATACTCCACCATACCGCTCCGGCAAGGAGAAGCCTCATGATTTCCCTCTACTTAGGTACCACGCCGTTGTCTTCTTGGGAATCGCTACAACCTCCATTTTCTTTGGAACAAGGGAGAGGAAGGTCTTCGTCGAGTACCGAGCGATGTGACCGATTGCGAAGCGCTTAGGAGCCTTGCGGAAGGATCGTCTACACGATCTTGAGATCGGAAAGAGTACGACTACATCAGCCACGAGAATCCGCTCTCGTTAAACACTTTGGAATCTTCGAGGGTAAGTTATTCCATCGACTCGTTGCTACAATCTAGTAGATAGATCTTGGCTTGTTTGTTTGTATGCGATAGAAATTTTTTGTTTTCCATGCTACGAACCCCTACACAATGATGATCCGTATAGCTTTTTCATTGACAACACCACGTGTTTGGAACAGGTTGTGGCGTTGATCTTGCTCAGATTTGCTCAATTGCACACTCAACACACGTTGTGTAATTAAGCTCTTGTATTGATCGTGACTTGGCTCCCATTACCTCTATCTCTTCATCAAGATCGTAATTGTCTCCATCTCGGCGAAATAAGGGCTAATGTATCTTCATCAAAGTCACTCATGAATCGTATTGACCATCCTCCGCACCATCATCACACATTGTGTTGTGCCGTCTCTCAATATGACCAAAACCCCAACACTTGCGGCATTGTATATCCTTTGTCTTACCGTGGAAGCCATAGAAGATGCACTCTGACAGGAGCATTGGATGATGGTGGAGGAGCATTGGAAATCTTGTGGTGGCCTTGGATGTGGTAGTAGTGGTGACAAATCACGAGAAGGAGGCTGATTGTCGGGATGTCCAAGTGGATGTGCGACTGCAGAATTATTAGTCCTCCTCCATGGTGGTTGGCGATCCGCACTTCACGTTTGGCTTTGCAAGCAAGATGAAATAAGCAGTGATAGAATTATATTCCTTATAATCTAATATGTTTGAATGTCCTTGTTTAATCCACCAAAGAAGCGTGCAAGCATTTGTTCATTAGATTCAACAAGACCACACGAACCATCCCGTTTGCAATTCACGATAATACTCTTCTACGAATTTTTCCTTGCTCTAAACGTGTCAGATTCTTTAGTAAATCACGTTGATAAGTGGGAGGTACAAAACGAACACGCATAGCAGTTTTTAAAGCAGTCCAAGTACTAGGAATAGTAGTAGGATTTAAACGACAATACTCAGACCACCAAAGGGAAGCAAATTTAGTAAATTCACATGTAGCAGCACTAACACGCATATTCTCAAGATATTTTAAGCATGCAAAACGTTGTTCTACTTCCATCTCCCATGTAAGATATGATTCAGGATTATATTTACCCTCAAAAGATGGAATATTTCATTTAAGCTTTGCAACATGACCATCATCACGTACCGGTGGTCGAGCATTGCGGTAGTAATGTCGGGGACGGCCAGCAGGTACCCGTGGAGGTTGCTCAACCTCCTCGTCAAACAGATCGTCGTCGTCGGGGTCGTAGTAGTACCCGTCGTCTGTCCCCAATGTCACCGCAGCAGCCGCGGCGGAAGTATGAGGGTGTCACCGTGCGGTAGTCCGCTTTGCGGCAGGCAATGATCCGACCGTGATCGGAATGCGCCTGCGCCAAAGGTGCGGTCTTGGCAATCTGTTCAAAATCTCCTTGAGGAAGCGTCAAGCTTGGCGTTGAAGGATTTCTCGAGTCCATCGATCTTGTCCACGGCGTTGGTGAGCTTGGTGTCAAACTCCCTAGGCGTGTATCCACGTCTTCTTGCTTGACCAAGAGCTCGAAGAAGTGGGCATGTAGTTCTTCGTCATTGTGGCGAGGATTCCGTGATATCATCATGGTTAGTCCTTTAAAAAGCACAGGTATATACAACGGAAATATGGTGGAAGTCACGTGTAATCCGTCAAGCAATATACGAAGCTCTTACAAGTTCTTACCAAACAGCAGGAAAAAGGCGATGTGCAACCGCGAGGATCAGTGGGTCCAGAGATTGAACCAAGCGATTACCAGGAGTCGAGACGCCGCACGTGGAGAATATCTATGGAGCTCTGGGAAGGCTTAGCAAAGGGGGTTAGCAATTATCAAAACAGCAATGCAAAAGTTGAAAGAATGCTCAACGACGGTACCGTGGTGGTCCTAGGCTAGACCGTAGTAGAGACGCGAGCCTAGATCACCAACGATGTCACGACGCGACACAACAAGCAATGTATGATGATATGGCACCCTGAAAAGTGAACCGAGATGCGGAAAATCACTATGATGGCGAGTGTCTAAAACTGATCTACGGGGTCGAAAAACAGTATAGCCCCAAAAAAAAATTTCGAAATTTTTGTATTATGCTCCGGAAAGCGCGCAGGCACCAAAAAAATGTCGCTATAACGGCCGATGGAGAAAAGTGATCCCCGGGGTCGAAAAACAGTATAGCTAGAAAAAAATTCGGAGGCGGTTCCAGACTCCTTTTTTTTTGCTCTCCTTCTGGACTTACGACCGGACTCTGAACTCGACACGGACTTTAGCTGAACACAGAAACAACAAAGAAGAAAAGTAAAAAGAAATAACTAGGAAACAATAACTCAACTCGGACTCGTCTTGGCCAGGAAACGATCGGATCGTGTCGCGGTAGGAAGGCGGTGAGTATTAGGGTTTGATGGCTGGGTGTATGGCGGAATATGGTGGCGGTGATCGGCGAGTGTGGCGGTGACTATTATGATCGAACTCGAAACTCTAAGGGACGAGACACTAAGACCAACAACTCGGCCGACGATGTAGACACAAATTCAACAATGCAAAAACTGAAAAGATAATGCGAGTAGATTGGTTATGGGATGGATCTAAACTCTAAGCGTGTTTTGGCTTTTCGTGGGTTATAGATAAAACAGATCTAATCTCTGAAAACAGTAAAATCTCACCGAGCAACGAAATCGATACCACTTTATAGGGCAAAGGTGTCCGATCTTTCGATGAGATGATGATAATCGATTTGGTGGAGTTCGGGCTTGACGATCCGACTACGTGCGTAGCACGGCCAATGCAATCGCTAGGCCAATCTCCTGGAGGTTATCGATCCTGCGGGTACACGATCAGCCTAACCAGCGAGGGTCTTAATTCCTACCTGAAATCGAGAACAAGTAAGAACCAATATTGCAATCAAGATATTGCGGATTAAGAGGAAAGCTTTATTGAAGAGGTGGGATCCTGAATAGGTGCGAAGTACAAGAGGCCTCTGCGACGCTCGAGCCTTGGCGAAGTTGCTACGATGGCTAACTTAATGTCTAAACAAAATCTGAGTCTAGGGTGACGGCTATGGGGAGTATTTAAGGAGGAAAAGGTGGAGTTTCGGCCAGCCATGGAAGTGGTGGCCGAATCCAACCCTAGAAGTCCTTTTCCCCTCAAATACGGACTCTAAAAAGTGGCTATTTAAAATCCTGCGAAAATTACATGGGCCTGGCCCAAAATAAAGGTGTCACAGCACCATATTAAGCTATGGACGAATTCGTGAAGTATTAATCTTGAATATTTCGTCCAAGCCTTCTTTCTTCATTATGGTGGCCTCAAAGTTCTGAAATCTCCATCCGTGGCCTTCTCTTGGATCATCACATGCTTGCTGCCATCTCCATGCATGGCCATGCTCCAATGCTTGTCCCTCTCATCCATGCTTGGTCCCTCATTCCTAAGAGTAAGAAATACATCTGATTTAGGCAGCATCATATTCTCATGTATGTGAGGAATAGTTTCAAGAAACGAAAGTACCTGATAGTTAAGTTGTTTGGCACGTGATCTTGTGATGGGTCCTTGTATGTGTGTAGCTGTAGGTACAACGGTTGTATCAATAGAAGGGATGTCCATATCACACTCTCTCACCACTCATCTCACAAGGGTCCTTAGCTTGTTTTATCTTGGGCAGCGACGTCATGTTGGAAGTGATAATTTGGCTTGGCGTCATAGGTTGTAGCACCAATGTCTTGTCATTTCACTTAAAGGAGTATTGGTTGGAGGTACCATCGTGTAGTGCGCCCTTGTCGTATTGCCATGGTCTTCCAAGGAGCATGTGACACACGGTCATAGGCACGACATCACACTCGATGGTGTCTTGATATGGACCAATCTTGACGGAGACTTGGACCTTGTGTTTGATTTGAATGGTGCCATTGTCATCAAGCCACTTGACATGATAGGGCTGAGGGTGCTCCATGTATGGTAACTTGAGTTTCTCACAAAGATCGATGCTCGCAAGGTTGTGACAACTTCCTCCATCAATGATAACTTTTATGGACTTGCCATCAATTCCGGCTCGGGTTTGGAAGATGTTGAGGCGTTGGTCCTCTCTAGGGATGGAGTTGGTCGTCAAGACTTGGGCGATGACAAGTGAGGGGCTTGGATCATGTTCACAAAGAAGCGTGTCCTCATCTTGCATTGCGGCATCTTTTGCTATAGCGGCTTGGTTCATCGCGTCAAATTCATCTTTGCTCACGGAGTATGTTGCGCCGTTCTCATCCGTTAGCATGACTCTTGTGTTGATGCACTCAAACGACTTGTGTCCCTTTCCTCCACACTTGTGGCAAACTACTTGACTCTCCGTTGTTGTGTTGGAGGAGGAGGCCATAGGTGTCTTGGCTTGCTTAGAGGAGCTTGTTGCTTGGTTTGTTGGCTTGGAGGGGTTACTTGAGTTGAGTGAAGGGAAGTACGCCCTTTGCTTCTCATAAGCATGTTCCTTTTGCAAGTGGCGCTCGGCCTTGGTTGCTTGGTGAAGAAGGTTCACGAGAGTCTTGTAAGGTTGGAAATCGACTATCTTGCGTATTGGGCGGCTCAAACCATTGAGGAACCGTGCTATTGTTTGCTCCTCGAGTTCCTTCACATCGGCTCTCATCATAGTCATCTCCATCTCCTTATAGAACTCTTCAATTGTCTTTGTGCCTTGCTTCAATTTTTGTAGCTTATTGAAGAGGTCTTGGCGATAGTGCTCGGGGACAAATCTTGCATACATCACATTCTTCATCTCGGTCCAAGTGGTGACCGGTAGTTCTTCTTGCTTCTCACGATTGCTTTGGTAGTCTTCCCACCAAACATTGGCGTAGTCCTCAAACTCAAGAGATGCCATTGCCACTTTCTTCTCTTCGGAAAAGTTGTGGACTCGGAAGATCTTGTCGACTTTGAGCTCCCATTCAAGGTATGCATCGGCATTTTCTTCTCCTTTGAACTTGGGCATAATGAACTTGAGCTTCCCAAACTTGCCATCATCACGCTCATGGTGGTTGTTGCGACGTTCTTGGTGCATACTTGCGTCACTTGGAGGGCGAGGAGGCGGAGGGAGGGGCTCTTGATTGCCTTGAGGTTGTTGTGGAGGGTGATCTTGATGATGCTCGAAGTCTCTTCTTCGCCGTTGGTCGGCATCATTGACGTTCATAGCTTGACGGTGTCGGTGGTGGTGTTGTGCATGTCGGTTATTGCGTCGAGCTTGGCGTGCATCCTCATCATCATCACTTGTGTCCCATATCGGTTCTTGATTTTGTTGACGTTGCTCGTGGTGGTCATGAGGAGGATGACGACGCCTATCGTTATGGTTAGCTTCATCTTGGCATTCTCGAGGTTGGTGCACGTCAATGATTTCTTGTTGTGGTGGTGGACCATGCTCTTGTCGTTGTTGTTGAGGTTGGGGAGCATTAGGGTCCACCGCTTGAGGGCGACGATGACGAGCTTGTGGGTCCCCATTATGGTGGTGGGGTTCTCCGCGGCGGGAGTGTGACCTTGAAGACTCGCCATGTCGACTTGAGGAGTGCGTGCGGGAGGAACTTGACGAGCTTGAGCGATGACCGTGTCGGTTGCCAAGGTTGGCAATCGCTTGGTGAAGAGCTTGGAATTGAGCATGGTGTTCCTCTTGACGTTGCCGCTCACGGTACTCAAATTCTCGAAAAGTATCATCAAGACGGTGCTCAAGTCGCTCAAATTGATTGTTGAATTCTTGGCGTTGCGCCCATAAGTTGTGGCGCGTGGCAAAGCCATCTTGGTTGTTGAAATTGCTATCTCCACTAGCTCCACTTGCCCTAGACATGGTGCACAAACACACTTGATAGATATGGTGAGATTGGTGGAATGGTAATTGCTACCTTGCTTCACCGGAGTCAACGATTGGAAAGATTGTTGTTGCCGAGAGCAAAGCGAATAGCGGGTACACAAGACACACACACAAAGGCCTATGGTGGTAGGTTAGAAAGGTGGATAGCAAATGGAACAACTAAAAGAAAAGGATATTGTCAAAAGTGGGTACAATCCAACAAAACAAAGTCAAAGGAAAAGGTCAAAAAGGGTGACGAGAACCTACGACTATACACACACGGTGGAGATTAATGTGGCTAGCACGACTATGAAAAATGAGCAACGAACAAAATTGGACCTAACGAAGACTAATGCTCGGTGTCGTGCCAACACTAGGAGAGACCGTGTGGCATCCCGCAAAACCACTACTAGAAAATCGCGTTGTTTTGTGCATTGCATCGTCATCATCATGCATTGTTTGTCTGAAACTATTTCGAAACGCCTAGTTTTGTTTTCTAAATAGCCCCCGTCTTATTTCAAATTAAAAAACATTGGTCTGTTCAGATCTTTTATTTGTCTAAAAACTATTTACAAAATTTATTTTAAAGAAAACCCTAGTCTAAAATTTCTAGTCCTAAATTTACCCAATCCTAGTCTACCCACCAACCCCAGCTTGCCACCTCACCGTCCCTCCACCTCACCCTCAGCCCCGCCACCTCACCAATCCATCAGCCCCCACCTACACCCCTCTCTCTATCTCTCACACAGCCCCCACCTACCCCCTCTCTCTCTCTCTCCCCGATAGCCTGGACCCACCCTCTCCCTGGCCCCAGCACCACTCCCCACTCCTGCCTCTCTCCCTGGACACGCCACTCACGCGGGCCCCACGCGCCGACCCCCCTAGCCCACTCCTCCTCGCGTCGCTCCCCACCAACCCCTCCCTCCCCCGCTCGACCTCGCCCTTCTTCCTTCCCTCCGGCGCCTGCCTCCCACCTCGCCGCGTCTCCTCTCCGGCATGGCGACCCTCCCCCTCGTCACCTCCTCATATGCGGCCTTGTCGCCAGGCTCATCTCCTCCCAGCCTAGCTACGGAGCAGCGCCTCTTCCCGTCGCCTCCGCTGGCCGCCTCCCTCTGCGCCGCCCGCCCCTTCGGCTCCGTCGCCCCTGCCACGCATCCGCCTCCCGCCACGCTCGCGGACCGCCGCCCTCCTCGCTCCGGTCCGCCTGCCGCCGCCAGCCTCAACCAACCATGGCTGCGTCCTCCTCGGCCTCCGTCGCGGGCACCCAACCGCGTGGACCCGTGGTCGCCTCCTCCAGTTCCTCCGCCTCCTCATCCCGCGTGTGGCTCCGCGTCGACCAGCCGGCCGTCCTGCGCCGTCGCCTGTGCGTGGCCGCGGGACCTCCTCCTCCGCGCGGTCGAGGTGTCGTTTCCCCTGTGCTCACCGGTGTGGCCTCTGTTGTTGCACTGCGTGTCTATGCTCCTGTGTGTTTGAGTGATGTGGGCATTCTAGAGCCAATAGTTGGATGGGTGATCTTCTCCCCAAGTTGTGCCAACCAGACCACACCCTCGACAAGAACGACAACGTGGCCAAGTAACCTCAAGATCGACACCAACCCGATAGAGACCGAAGCGAGCCCGATGAACCATCGATGACCTCGAAGAACCACCGACAAGGGTATCAAACGCCATGCTCGCTTCATGGATCCTCATGAACTCCTTCACGGATCCCAAGTCCGGCCCGCTCAAGACCGATCACGGATCCGGTGGCGAGACCACGAACTCGGAGATCCTCTTCACGCAACGCCAAATGCGCCGACATGGGCCGGCGGTTCGCGAGAACCGCTCCACGACGGATGACCGCCAAGATCGCCACCGATACGACAAGCGCCGCTTTAACGCCAAGTTCTCCACCTTGAACGCCATGACTGTCTACGCGGACCCGAAGACCATGAATGCGACAAGAACGACATCGACCCGGGCGAATCCGATGCGCCCCGACACCGAACCAAGTTCTTCTTCTCGGATGCGACAAGACCTACTTCCTTTGTCAAATCGATCCGTCGGACCACGAACCGAGACCAACCCGAACCCATCGAACCCCAAGATCTTAGAACCCTAATGTGTGAACCTTTTCCCGAGCCCTATTTTATAAATGCTATATATCAAACTTGTTGCATATAAATTGTCTTACTCGCATGCATATTGTGTGGTTTGGGGGCATTATGCCGATTCACCATAAAATTAAATATGGGGCCCATATGCGGGCAAATCTAGTCTTATATTGGCCTCATTTAAATTTGTGTAGCGAACCGGTGTTATCTTTTGCCTTGTTAAGACAACATTTAAATTGTGGGGTAGCTAAATAACTTGAACCGTTTGAATAAATGTCGGAACCCCGGTTTCACTTAATATTGCCTAATTGCATCGCATCTTTGCCATGCCATACATCATGCATGCATCATGCCCGATCTTTTGCCGTAGTATTAAACAGTGCATCCGGTGTTTATTCTAGTGTTTTGGTTCTTTGCGGATAAGGCCGTTGAGTTGATGCGAGTGTCGACCCGATCTTCGGATGAACCTTCGACAATGTTTTCAGGCGAGCATCTCCCCTCTTTCTACCTATCTTACTTTTATAGTATTTATTCCCTCCTGTTGATCTATTGCTATCTGTGTTGCGATGCTCTAGTTTTCGTACCCGTGAAATCCCTTGCAACCCTATATTGCCTTGGACACATCCTATTACCTGCTGTTTGGTAGATAGTTGGACCTGCGTCGTGATCGCTTGCTCAAGTGTTGTTGCGTGTCGCCAAGTACCACAGTTGTTGGAGTATTGCCGTGTGTTTATTGTTGGAGATGCTCATAACTTTAATTACTGTTTAACAACTAAAATTGAAGTAAGTAAGCAGAGGCACAGGTGGGCAATAGATGTTATTTGGTTGTTAACCGTCCACTTGTGTCCGTGGGACCCGAGTACTTGATACTGTTCCTTGAATATTCGCGCTATCCACATCGGAGGATTATGGGACCCCTGAGCCAGAGCTTGATTCAGTCTTATTTCTTGGGGCCACAAACTAGTTTGAGGTTTTATTTACTATCCTGTACTTATGCCATGCTACTGCTTTATTACGATTGTGCGAGGAGCACCTGTACTTTTTAGGTAAGCGGAGTATTTTCGTGGTATCGACAAGCCCAGTTTGGGTTCCCGATCGTTCTGACCATTGTCGCAAACCTTGAGTCCGTCTCGAGTCAGCTAACCGCTATGGTCTACTCAATGGGGTGGCCCCAAATATTTCGAATCCTGTGATTGCTTTCGTGAAGACCTCGTTGGGTTTTGATTTGGTTTTCAGGGTTGATCGAGTGTGTGTGTTGCTATTTGTGCACCCTGCAGGTAAAACTTTCTGAAAGCCGTGTCGCGGTTATGGACGACTTGGAGCACGATATCTCGATCATAGACAACTATAACTAAAGTAGTGATATAAATTTGACTTTATAATGACTAGTAATCGACTTCACTATAATGGAATGGCTAAATAAACGCCAACAATTGCTTGTTTGGTTTGTAAACGCGACAATTGTATCGACTAGTAAGTATTGCAACTACAATGGAATGGCTAAATAAAAGTACCAACAACTGCTGGGTTTGGGTTATCTCCGCTAATTGTATTTGACTAGTAAGTGCAACTACAAGCGGAATGGCTAACTAAAATTGCTTGCTTATTATATCGGATGAATATCTATACGACTAGTAATTCTTGCAACGATAATCGAATGAATAAAGCGCCAACCGTGTGAGTTCCTCGGTTGACTTCCTCGTTTGGTCTCGAGGAAATACCAGATGGGTATGTTTGGTGGAAGTATCAAGGTGGTTCGAATAGGTCTTTCTTACCTCTCGATAGCCGCTAGTTGTATCGAGTCTCTATAGGTTGTTTAGTGCATCTTACCGCTCGATCCACCATACCTATGTAGGCGAGGACCGCCGAATTCTAGTCTCATGTACTAGCCTCAAGATCTTGGCTCTCTCTTTTCCTTTGCCCTTTGTCGGCACCTTTTTGTTTAAGCGGTTTTGAGATCGACGTCGTTAGCGGGGTTACCCTTCCGCTTGGCTCAAGGTGGTTATGGACGCCATTGGTTATTCTTCAGGGCTCTTAGCCCCATTTGCATCTTGTCCGTAGTTGTACGCTCTACCATTTTCAAGGTGATTTGGATCTTTGTATTGTATATCTGTATTCTAGACTCTTGGAGTCGTGTTGTATATATATATCTGTTCTGTGGGTCCCATCGAGGACTGTTGTGTAATGTTATTACTTCGTTTTTCCACCCGCACGAAAGTGCCTGGTGGGCACCTTTGAATCGTTTCTATGCGGGTTTGGCGGGTTTCGCTAAAACTTGCATAGGGCCGATTCTGAGGGTGTTACAGACCGTAGCCCGTTCGCACAAGGTTGAGAAGCAACAGATTTGTACGCTTGCCTTGCTCTTGCTCGCACTCTTTCTTAGAAGCTTTGGACTCTCTTTAGCTATTGGTATCTTTCTTTGTTTCTTTTGCTTAGAAGCTTTTTTTTGTAACACTATGGAGTCAATTTTGTTATTGCCTCTATATCATGACTATGCAAGAGCAAGCGCACAATGCTTCGGCAAACATAGGAGGGCTACTCTCGATAGGTTAGGTAACACACATAGGAAGAAGGGGGGTTAACAACGGTTGTGCAAGTTATACCTTTTGGTGATGTTGTACTTGCAATCGTTGGTGAAGGGATGGTTCGAGTTCCGCAGTGTCGATGTCGAGCACGAGGTGTTGTTGGCGTTGCGGAAGCTTACTAGTTGATAGACACTCAGGCGAAACACAAACACACAAAGGAAATTAGTCGAAAAAGGAAGAGGGGTCAAAGTTTTGTTCAGGGCCGGAGACTCCGGTGTGTTGGGGCCGGAGATTCCGGTGTGGTCCGGAGACTCCGGTCTGGTTCCAGCACGATGAACAACTCGAGTTCGTGAGCGGAAATTCGACCCTTTAACCCTCAAATCCAGAAAATTTCGACCAAATTGGGCTAGGAAACGCAGGGCAAAGGTAGACCAAATCCAAGGACAAGTTTCTAATGGACCAAAACCACAATTAACTCACCAAATCAAGAGATCGATCCAAAAGCAAATTGGGGCTAAATTTTTTGGTATTTTCGAATTTATGGTGGATATGGGGGAATGAAGACAAATCCGTGGCAACCAAAAGCTGCTGATACCAGTTGATATGGGATCCCTTGTGGGATTGATCCTAGGGTGGCCCGATCTTCATGCATTTGAGGCGGGGAGTGAGGGGATACCCGATGAACACGAGGAACGCAACAAAAACGCAAGGTAAAGATACAAACACACACAATCACAACCCGATTCGATTTGCTCCCGTTGGCTCGAACAACCAATCCAATAGAATCCTCGGCGAGAGACCGTTAGGTAGAATCACCAAAGGAGAGATCGGCAAGCGGATGATAGAATCCAAATCAAAGGAGAGAGTAGAAACCAAGTAGAATCCCAAAGGGGAGAGACCTAGCACTACTAGAATCCTTGATGAGGAGAGACCAAACACTTGAGGAGGGTCTTGACGACTTGGAGACGAACAACCGAACTCCAAGGCCTTGTACAACTCATAGATTAACTATAGAGAGGGGTTCCCATCTAGGGTTAGGCACAAGCCTTCATTCATCATCAACTCTAGGGTTTCAAGGAGGGTGGGGGCTTATATAGGCCACCGAGCTAGGGGTAAAATAGACATAAATAGGGAGTTCAAGGCGTTACATGGGCCAGGCCCAAAGGCCTTAACATGCACAGCGTTAAGCGGAGACTCGGTGTGGGGTCCAGAGACTCGGTCAATCTCGGACCCGTCTCGGGAGGGCTTGGCTGTCCGGGCTTGGTTCACAGGTCCAGACGGAGGGCAGTCGGAGACTACGGTGTAGTCCGAAGACTCCGGTGTGATGGCCGAAGACTTCGGTCTGGCGTCCGCCACTTCTTGCGTCTTCTCTTCCAGGCCTCTTGCTTGGGGGTCTTGGTTTCTGGGGTCCTCTTGTCATCTCCTCTCGGTGTCATGGTCATGGGCCTGGTCATAGCATGGGCACTTGTCTCAAGTAGGATTCCATTCACATGATAACCAAAGGAGGGTGAGGTATGGAATGAGTTCACCTTTGAGGGTGTGGTTGACGTAGCATGGTGTGGACCAATGGTGAATGCCATGTGTTGGGCTGCATCAACATCCCTTTTCTAGAAAAGAGCTAAGCCTCCACTCCTTCCCTCACAATCACGGACTATCATATTCACCATGTTCATCCTCCAACGTATGTACTCAATCTCTTTCTCCTTGAGTTTGGTTTCGCAGAGAAAAAGAATGTCGGGATCTTCCGCCCTCTGAAGTGCTAGAAGGCCATCCACTACCGGCTGGTTCCCAAGCCCCCGACAGTTTTGAGACACCACCCTCATTGGCTCCCGCAGGGCTGTTCTGACAGCCCCGCTACAGATGATACAGTTGCCTTCTTACCCCCTTTGATTTCTTCACCATCCCTCTATCCTCCTCTTCTATCTCCATCGGGTCTCCGCCACGCTTCTTACCCAGACTCACCGCTAGTGTTGGTTGGTTACTATTGGTGGTCGGCACCCTCGCAACCCTCTTGAAGGTACCCCTGGCTTTCTCTCCTGTTTGCTTAAGAGCCGGACACTCCACGTTCGAGCTATCCAGACCCTGCATGGGGGTCGAATGATCGACATGCTCCTCATGCACGGTGGGCCTATCATCAGTCCTACGGAGCTCCCGGCCCGCGCTGTTCCGCTCCCCTTCAACCGGTACACCCTTGCCAACACGATTCTCTTCTCCCTCCTCAAACCCCTGCGCCTTCTCCTTTATGCCATCCTTCGTGCCTGAGAAGTCCAGGGCTTTTGTGCCCCTTGGTGTGCCTTTCCTGCCGGCAGCTTTAGCGGACTAGATACCTCATCACTACATGTTGATTTGCTATTATGCTTACCTCCATCCTCATTGTCATCATCCCCCTTCCTCCATGATGAGCTGTCACTACCTCTTCCTCCATTCTACCTCCAAACCCGTACCCCTGCTATTCTGCCTCGCTCTACCATCAGACCAAATCTGTTTTCCACATCCTGTGATTTCAGCCAGCCCCCAAACTGTTTCTCCTCCCCCCTCGCAAGCTTGATGGAGCAGCTCTTGTCATCATGTCCAATAACACCACAAATATAGCAGAACTCAGGCAGAAATTCATACTCAAAAGGGCACCATCTGGATTTGATCTCCCCCTTCTTTCCCCCCTATGTCTCCTCCACCCCATCATCCGGACTAACCATAATCCCCCTCATGAGCGGCACTAAAATATTTATCCTTGCCTTTATTCTTAGGAATTCCCCCACCGCATTGCCATCCTCACCCAGCTCCACATCAACACTCTCTCCCACCATGTCAACGATCTCCATACCGTTCCTCCTATTCATCCATCCCAGAGGCAAGCACTTCACCCGAATCCATATCGGAATAGAATCAAACACATATTCCTCGAGAGCTTTATCCGGGACAAAATCCTCCATCACAATCAGATCGTTCTTCACCATCCATGGCCCATCTTGCAAGGCTTTCCTCTTCCCCGACTCCTGCAGGAAGGTGAATAGGAAAATGTTTGCCCCCATCTCCTTACAACGCACTCCCTTGATCGGACACCACTCTCCCCAATGACATCTCCAGACCCTTTTCATAGACCGGCTTCTCCGAAAGAACCTTACCCAATGCTTGCGCCTCCATCCACTCCCCCTTCTTCTTCTTCTTCTTCTTCTTCTTCTTCTTCTTCTTCTTCTTCTTCTTCTTCTTCTTCTTCTTCTTCTTCTTCTTCTTCTTCTTCTTCTTCTTCTTCTTCTTCTCCTCTCCTCCCAACTTAATCCCCCGCTGCTCCGCCGCAGAAAGCTTCAGCTTCCTCATCATCCCCTCGACCTTGTCCATCTCCTTTTCGATGAACCGGCCGAGAAACTCGAACTAGAACTACGACGCTGAAAAGTGTTTTACGACCACAAAACCCTAGCCAGTTTTTGGAAGGCTTATGGTGGAATGGATGGATCTTGGGTGTGTATGTGTGACGACGACGAGAGAGCACAGCCAATGCCTGAACGTAAACGGATGCCGGCCAAGGACGGATCTATGGCCACCGACGACGGCGGCCAGGAAAACCTAAACGAATTCGTTCGGAAATCGCCTCATCGTAATTACCGTATTTAGCTAGTAATATTGTACATGAGTACCAACCTATGCACAAGTTAGTTCATATACATAGGTAATGCCGATTTTGGGGCTCCTCCTCTCCTCTCCTCTCCTCCCCCCTTGACTTGCTTTGAGAGTCGTGCTCAGTAGGTCGGGGCCCTTCCGCGCCCTTCTTGCCGGAGTAGCCGGTGGGAGGTGGCGACGGAGGGTCGCCGAGGTAGTTGTAGGATGTAGTTTCTTTGGCTTCTTGCCGGTTGTGGGCACTCTGCCCGGTAGGTGGAGCGGAGCTCTAGATCTCGGCGACCAGATCTGGGGATTTTTAGGGTTCTTCCTCCTCTTTCTTCTGGCCCGATGGTGGCAGGAGACGAAAGAGAAGAACAACCGCCTCCGTCGATAAATCAAGAGTCGCGTTCCTTCGAGTGGTGGTGCCTGTGGCTTTTCTGGCCGGTAGTGGGCGAGGAGGAAAACATGGTGTTGCGACTTGGGGATGCGGATCCTCTCGGCCGGCCGTGGTGGCGAGGAGGTGGAGAAGCTCGGTTGCGACCTCCTCGAGTGGGTCGTCTGTTCTCTGTCAAGGGACATTTTGGTGGAGCTCTTGGGTGGGTGGACTGCCACTCCTCTTCCGTCGCTATGGTTGCGGCTCGGTGGAGGATGGTGGGTTGGTTCTTCTTCTTCCTCGAGATCTGCAGGTATCTAAAGCTGCGACTGTGGAGTTCCCAAGCAAAGGCGACAACGCCGGAGCTATTCACAGCTAGAGGCGGCTACCTCGCTCGAAGATCTTGAGCCTTCATTGCGCCATGTTGGCGACGCTCAAACCTCCGGTGTGGAGGCCCTGTATGGAGCACCTCAAGGATTCCCCAAGTGCCAAGTGGTCTTGTCCCCGGCGCCGCTCTGAGGGCCGACAAGACGTGCTCGCTGTCGTCGGCGGTGGAGAAGAAGCCTATGGACCTGATTGCTTTTCCTCTTTTAGTTCTGAGGGCTTCTTTGCATATGTAGTGGTACTGCTTTTGCTGTTTCCCTCTTTTAGGGGTTATTCTGTAATTTGTACCCACCGACAAGTTTAATGCAGCTTCTGGGTCTTCGGACCCTATTCCCGTTCAAAAAAAATAAATATACATAGGTAATGCCGTGGGCCCGTCACCGCCAGAATTGGCTATTGGATGTCCGAAAAATACGTGTGCCCCACCAACTTATTCTCTTTCCGACCAACAAAGCCTCACGTTCCTTTCGGACCGATTGGACCACATCCAGCAAGCCCTCCAAGCCTCCCCCGCCGCCGCCGGCAACCCCCGCCCTTCCTCTCTGGCCATCTCCGCCGTAGCGATCTTCTCGTCCTCCACGGACCTCTCTCTCTCTCCCGAAAGTACTGATCCTCACCTCTCTCTTCGTATCTACTGGATCGTTCCGGAAGAACATTTTTTGTTTCTGGTAAGCCCTAGAATTGGTTACCTGGATTGATTTCTAATTTTCTGTTAATCTTTCAAGTATGGGTGAAGTACTTTTGTCCTTTGAACAACGCCACCCGTGTTGAGATGTTTATGTGAATATTCAATGGAATATCGGGTCATATTGGTGACCTTATTTCTGGTTTTCGGTGGGGAAATCAGGAAATGGATTAGAAATGCGGAATGTACATCTGGACTGTGTCTAATTTGGAGCAGTTGGGCATAACCGTAAAGGGGGGGAGGGGGTATGTGCTCCTGGAAGCGATGAATGTAATCGATTGGGCCTTATCTAAGAGTTCACAGATAACCAGATTGGACATTAATATTGCCTGCAGTGTTTTCTGAAACAAGTTCATTAAATTCTGATAACATGAATCATCAAAATGTGTTTTCCCTCTGAAAAGGACGCCAGGACATAATTACTGTTGTTCCGTAACCTATAACCACATCCTAGTAGTTTTCTCAATCGAACTGATCACACTAGTAAGCATTGTTGAATATGGACTTAAGCTAACATCCTGCAATGCATTTCTGTAACTCCCTGGTTTTTCTATTGCAGTTTGCATATAATATATTAACATGGCTACAAAAGTTCGCCCCTCTTCTACTGACACAGAAAAATTGGAGGTGGGAGAAATAGATACAAGAGCTCCTTTTGAATCTGTTAAAGCTGCAGTGAGCCTATTTGGTGAAGTAAGGTTTTCATCTGACAAATCAGCTGCAAGAAAACCGAAGGCTCCTCAAGTAGAGGTAGGTACTCCAGTCGCATAACATGAATATTGAGGATGTCTGCTCTAACCATCGACATCCTTCTAAGTACAATTTTGAAAAGGAAATACAGACCATGCAGTTCATGAAACTTGTCTGTTGTGAAAACTACTACCTCAAAATCTTAGGTCACAAAGTTCTGTCACTGAGAAGTTCTAGATGTTTCCAATCAGTTGACAGTTGTGATAATTTTGATTTTGATCTTGTTTATCTCTGAAATTTCTAATTTATTTACTATGCAATATTTTTCTATTGATATATTTTGTCCTCTTTGTAGTCTTATTAGATTATTAGTTCCAGCACATTTGATATTTCCGTTAGTAATATCAATTGTGTTTTGATATGTGGCCCCTGTTGTTACTTACATGTGTATTATTATTTTTACTTAATTGATGGTGAGTGCAAACGTGTTCCGCACGTGGAATCCTTCAAATCAAAGATACCCATAAATTGGCAATTTACCTATCAGATTAATCTGTTTATACATATGACATGCAGATATTCAAACCAACTAAACAAATATGCTTTGCAACTAATATTTCTCTAAGCTTTGTAACTACCCTATCTCTAACCACAAGCTTATCCGCCCCACAGGAATGTGAAAATAAACATGTGTACTGTTCTGACTAACCACCTTTCTGTGCACTGCTGTCGGCACACCTCTCACAGCCATAACTTATGGTAACAGCTTATTTTTGTTCCCGGTAGAATGTTAAATTCAAATTGTACTTTCCTTTGCTTGTTGTGTTAATGATATTATTATGCCTGAAAACTTTCCAGTGAGGTCAATTTTTCATGGTAGATATTGGAAAACTGTGCCATTTATGTAATGAGAATTAATACCAGTGGGAACTGGAGTTACCGTGCTTGCATTTTTAAGATCTGAGTTTTTAATTGTTTTGCTTGGTTTTGGCATGGAAAATAGAAAAAAGGAGAAATTGTTTGAAACAATAGTTTAAATTGTGGTCAACTTTACCTTTTTTTGTAGATGACATGTACAGATAATTGAACACTAATCTGTGACAGAGAAAGGACAACTCTGTATGATCAAAAATTACTTCACATTTGAAACGAATCAACCAGCTTAACCGTCCACTAGCTCTACATTACATCCTCTAAACTTTTGGAGTCCCCCCGCGCGCGCGTTGTTTCACCTGTTTCCATTTACTCATAACTTCTGATTTTACTTAGGCCTTGTTTGGAAGTTTGGTTTTGGTTCCAAAACCAGCGAGAATTACAGTCCCGAAAAAACAGTCGCTCCTCTCTAAAAAAAAACTGTTCGGAAGTCTGGTATTTAGCTGATGCAAATCCACTGGTTTCCCAGATTACGTCGGTAAAATTAAGATCTGAGAGCGGTCTGTTTTTGAACCCGACAGCTATCGAGCAGGGGAGGGTGACTTGGGAGGCGAGGCAGAAACGAGGTGCTGCTGCTGGTTGCCACCGCCGTGAGCAGAAGCGTCCACCGCTGTCGTCCGCCACCGCGCGGGGAAAAGCGTACACGGCTGGCAGCCACCATCGCCAGGGGAATAGCTAGCATCCACCGCTGCTGGTCGCCGCCCCCGTGAGGGGAGAAGCGTCCACCGCCGCAGTGAGCTCTTTTCTCGCTTCCCGCCCATGGTGAAGCATCCATGGATCAGGTCAGATGGAGGGCTTCTGCCACGAATACTGCGGCGAAGGTCGCTGCCTGCCGCTGCTTCTTTTCCTGGCCATGCAGTGAGGAATGCGTCATGGTCTGCTCTGGTTCTTGGATAGCTCCAATGTAAAACTAGTTTGTAATTGAAGCTTCCATGTGTGATTGTTGTGTGTCTTCCCGTCTCCATCTCGGCGTGGCGCGGACCCATCTTGGCTCAGCTCTTGCGGCTCGTACTTGAGGACACATAGGGCATTGTTATGAGTTAGCAATCCATCCAAGGTAGAGTCGAAATCACACATCGTGAGGAGCGAGTTCACCTTCACGTAGGAGTTTGGCTCGGCACGGGTCATCGGTCCACTTTGGGGACTTGGCAGGGTGGATGTAGTGTCGTCGGTAGAACGGGCTGCATCATATATTTGGCATCTGATTATTCGAATATACTCTGACAGTTCAATTTTAAATTATACTTTTGCCAGAGGGTGTTAGCTAAGGAGACAGAACTGCACTTGGCCCAGAAAGAGTTGAATAAATACAAGGAACAGCTGAGTAATGCAGAAACAACCAGACTACAAGCCCTCTCTGAGCTGGGGAAAGCTAGAAAAACTGTTGATGAGCTAACTACCAAGCTGGATGCAATTAACAAGTCTAAAGAACTGGCTATTCAAGCCACAAAAGATGCAAAGACTCGCACCAAACAGCTTGAAGTTGGCAGCTCGAATGAAGCTTTTGGAAAAGATGGTCTCTTGAAGCAGGAACTGGACAGTGCAAGGCAACAGTACGCAGTTGCTCTAGCAGACCTTGATGCAGCAAAACAGGAGCTTAGGAAGCTCAAAAAGGATTTTGAAACATCATTAGATATGAGGCTATCTGCTGCTCAGCATGAAGAGGAATCATTGCACTCAACTGAAGCCAACAAGGAAAAGGCTGCTCAACTTCGTAATGAGGCTAAAGCAATTCAAGAATCACTTATGCATGTGAAGGCAGCTACAGAGCAAGCACAGGAGGACGAGTCGCAACTCCTTGCTGAGAAGGAGGTTTCCAGGAATACATACAAGCAGGCTTTGGAAGAAACTGAGAAGAAATTGTTATATTTGAGAAACGAATTTGATCCTGCTGCTTATAAAACTCTTGAACAAAAGCTAGATGAGACCAACTCTGAGATTTCATGTATGCAGAAAAAGATTGAGGATGCCCAAGCTCTAGATTTAGAGTCTGTTACTGTTGTTACCACAGAGTTGGATGACGCCAAGGAAATATTACAGAAAGTAGCAGAAGAGGAAAGCTTACTTCGGAGCTTAGTAGAATCACTGAAACTGGAGTTAGAAACTGTAAAGCAGGAGCACAGTCAGCTCAAGGAGAATGATACAGGTACTGAATCCATTGTTCGAGATCTACACACGAAGCTTCAGAAATGCAAATCTGAGCTTGAGGCAGCTGTTGCTGCTGAATCAAAAGCAGCAACAGCTTCTGATGACTTGATGCTAGATCTTCAACAGCTATCCTTTGAGTCAAAAACTGCCCTACAGGAAGCTGAAATGATGCAGAAGAGTGCAGCAGAGTTAAGAGATGAAGCTGAAGCTGCACGTGTTGCGTTAACAGAAGCCGAGGAAAAGTTGCAATCAGCTTTGAAAGAAGCAGAAGGAGCAAAAGCAGCTGAAGCAATGTCCCTTGATCAGATTGAGCAACTATCAGACATAGCAAGTGCTGTTCGAGCGTCAACTTCTGAACCCGTAGGAAAGATCACAATCTCAAAAGAGGAGTTTGAATCTCTTAGCCGGAAGGTAGAGGAGTCAGAGAAGTTGAGTGAGATGAAAGTAGCTGCTGCCATGGCTCAAGTGGAAGCTGTTAGAGCCAGTGAGAATGAGGCAATAAAGAAAATGGAAAATTCTAGGAAAGAGATGGAGGACATGGAATTGGCAACAGAGGAGGCACTGAAGAGGGCAGAGATGGCTGAAGCAGCAAAGAAAGCTGTAGAAGGTGAGCTTAAGAGGTGGCGCGAGAAGGAACAAAAGAAAGCTGCAGAGTCTGTGCCTTCCACTTATGGGCAAGCACACATAACCGTGCCTCCGTCTGTACATAAGGCGTCTTCTGCCACTGAGAAGAATGATGGGCATCAAAGGAGCAGCCGAACGCTATTGAAGAAGAGCTTTATATTGCCAAATATCACAGGCATGTTCCATAAGAAGAAGAGCCATGCTGATGGCAGTTCTCCATCATAACTTCCTGGGGGAAAAACTGTATGATATCATTGTTGCTATTCATTCGCATGATATTATTGTGGCTTTCATCCGCATGTTGTGATTCCAATTTGTATGATAACATGGTTGGATGCCATAATTTCTGTAATATATTTGTGGTTGCATGTGGTACATTGGTGACATAACTTTATCATGTTATGTATGTGTAGTTTAGATGGTTATTTTCTAATTCTTTCAGGACATTTCCTTAGGTAATACTCCCTCTATTTCAAAATATAAGATGTTTTAGCTTTGTGAAGAAAATGTATCTAGACTTGTTTTAGTGTGTAGGTTTATTCAAGTTTGGAGTGAATCTATACATTAAAACAAGTCTAGATATATTTGCTTCACAAAGCTAAAACATCTTATATTTTAAAACGGAGGGAGTAGTAGGTTTTTCTGGTTTGCCAAAAGTAAAACTCCCTCCGTCCCAAAAATTAATCGTGCCTTGCTACAGGTTGATTTTGACTCGTCTTCGATCAAATATTGAACCGATTGTGTTGATAGTTTGCATTTGCGTCTAGCGATTGTGACCTACTCTAATACAAAACTGTGGTATACTTTAATACCCCGCAATTGGATACGGTAGTTATACGAACAACAGAAGTGTTGCGAACAGTCTGACTGGAGCATAAGCTAAAGACGGTGACTAGAGAGGATGTCGGTGGATGATAATCCATGTTGCCAATATCGATTGTAGCAAGTAGTGTAGGTATCATGGTCGGTGGTGTTTTTGGGGTGTTGATGATGTAGTTGCCGTTGACGAAGTCGTTGAGGTTGATGTAGTTGTTGGTGTCGTCTTTAAGTCCGATGAAAGTCATCAAAGTAATAAAATAGTAAAAACCGGTTGAAGCGGTAGTCAACTCAAAGTAAACGTATCTGAAGTTGTGGTAGTAGAGATAGGCGACATGTCGTGTCGAGCTTGCCAAATTCGGGAGCGTGCCGGGGACGAAGACATGCGTCGATGTTGTCAATACCGGACGTGCGAAGACACGAACCATGCGAGACAGAGTCGGAGGGAGCAGCAGAGAAGACCTCCATTTGAGGCAGAGTCAGAGGGGGCAAGTAGTGTAGGTATCATGGTCAGTGGTGTTTTTGGGGTGTTGATGATGTAGTTGCCGTTGACGAAGTCGTTGAGGTTGATGTAGTTGTTGGTGTCGTCTTTAAGCCCGATGAAAGTCATCAAAGTAATAAAATAGTAAAAACCGGTTGAAGCGGTAGTCAACTCAAAGTAAACGTATCTGAAGTTGTGGTAGTAGAGATAGGCGACATGTCGTGTCGAGCTTGCCAAATTCGGGAGCGTGCCGGGGACGAAGACATGCGTCGATGTTGTCAATACCGGACGTGCGAAGACACGAACCATGCGAGACAGAGTCGGAGGGAGCAGCAGAGAAGACCTCCATGCGAGGCAGAGTCAGAGGGGGCAATAGAGAATACCTCCGTGTACAGTCGGTTGCGCACCGTATGCGCCGGAGTAGACGAAGTGGTTGCAAGAAGAAAATTAAGCACACGCGATGCAAATAAAAATTAGACTGCAACTCTGGCGGCGAGGTCGTGGTGGACGAAGACGGTGAGGTGGTTATCGATGGCGATTGAACTATAGCGGTAGTAGATGTCAGAGATCTATTCATCCACATGCAGAAACTCTTTCGTGTTTGTTGAGGGAGAGGTTGTAGATGCCAGGGATCAAACCCATTTTATTCATCTACATGCAGAAGCACGACAACGTAGAACCCGTTGGCGTTGACGAAGACCTTGATTAGTGGTGGCGGCGACGATGCGGTCCGCGCGACGAAGTTGTTGGTGTAGATTGTTGTTGGTGATGATGACCAACCACGATGCAGATGTGGCCCTTTGTTCAAGGCATCCCTTGGGGTGCATAGCGTATTTGGCATGATCGTTGGCAAGGATTTACCAAGGATGATTTGATGCTGACGTTGGAGTAGAGGCGCTTGATGGAGACATGCCCCTATAGATGGTTTTGGTAATTAATGACTATCCGTATGGACTAATGTTTTCATTGAGTTTTATATATATGAAGAAATATTCCATAGGTGATGATTGTAGTCTACTAGATGGGCACGCACGCTTCACCGTGCTGCGTGCAATCCATTTTGATATATTGTGGTAGGTGTGGTTGACTTGCAGGTGTAATCAGCCATGTCGGTGTCCATTGTGCGGGTGTAACCATCCATGTCGTTGTTCATTGTAATACGCTTACCGCAAGTTTGGTTCAAGAGAGTTGCTGACTGGGAATGGGAGTTTGAGGGTCTGAGGTTCTTGAATCCCTTGTTTGTTTTATGGTATTGGGAACTTAGATGGGATGGGGAAGAGGAGTTGAGATCGTTAATGCCCACGATGTCATTTCCAAGGAGAGACCTGTTAATTCGTGAGATTGGGTGGAAAAAATTCTTCGTATAAATTTCCAAAAAGACCCCATGTCGAATCCCTTCTCTAACTCTCTTCCCACTGATTGCCAAACATGCTCTTAGTCTTTTTTATATTTTTGTTCTTAGTAATTTTTTTGAGAGAACAGGTGCTTTATTGACTAAACAACATCATTACAAAGAGTTGGCCGGATACACTCCGGAACAGAATGAAAAATAGAACTCGAAGAACTATCCTTGCAGGATCTAGCTAAAATATGCGCCGCCTCATTCAGAGCATGCTTCACATGGATGAAAGATGCCAAAGAGAAGTCAAGAACCAACCTTCTGATATCAGCAACCAGATCCCCCACCGATGATCTATCCATCTTGGATGACAAAAGGCGTTGCACCAGCGATAAATAGTCCAAGGCAAAGATCACTTTATGGTTAAACTAACTCTATGGGGAATTCATACGCTAAATTCAGAACTCCCAACCCGCAAAAGATGCCAGGATTATGTTTTATAGAATTGTTATCAAAATCTACTAATGCTTCAAGCCATTATCAACATCAAAGAGGCCACACAACTCTCCTTGACGGAGATAATTATTTTATCTTCCTAGAGCTTATGAAACTACAGATGGGAACATCTTCAAAAGCTAAAGACCCAACTAAAGTTGCCATGATTATCAACGGAGCAAAAGCCTAATATAAAACATCCAGTCTCTAAGTGGTTTAAATAGATGAAAGAAAGCTTCTACCCAGAATTGGGACCTTTTTTGATCTGGACATTGTAAATCCGGATTCAAGGATCCAGCCATGAAGAGAGGTAAGTGGTGCCAAACCTAAGGTCATAGCAGCAAGGTCTCGTCCTACATCACCGGATCATCTCCCTTGGCTTCCTCTTCATATGACGCCGCCGTCGCTGCCTCACCAAGAGTTGTGTCCCGTACTCTATGGCGTGGTGCCTCCTCCATCCCGCCGCCTACTCCCTTGCTCCAAAACTGTCCAATGCGCACGCGCATATTTACTTGCTTGCAAAGAAACAAAAAAAATTCAGATATTTTCAAGTCTCGAGCAGCAGGAGGCAACAAATCATTTAATAGCAACCAAAAGTTCAATATTGAAAATTGACATTACAAAAGTATTAGTAGAAGATAACCTACATCTCATGTAACTCTTCAAACTCATCAAACAATTCTATCCAATCAATCCTCTAACCACGCAGTTTAATGATTTGGCGGCAGCGTCAAGAAAAGAAAAGGTATAAAGCAAGATAAACTGGTAAAATTCTACTTCCTCTTTCCGGAAATAAGCGACTTAGATTTGTATATCTACACACTAAACATGTCTAGATACATGCGAATCTAGAAAAGTCCGAGTTAATTATTTCCCGGCAGAGGGAGTATGAAACATCTAAATAGTTCTTTATAACCTAACAGAAACAATATCTACACCTTTCTCGACTACTAATAATATCATATTTATGTTTATCATGTCCACACAATAGCTCAATGAAAAATCAATCGCGAAATCACCGGAAAGACTTGCTATATTGAAGGTTTAGTGTTAATCAAATCTATACCTTCTATTCATGCCCAACAATATTTTATTATTATTTTAGGATTCTGTAGCATTTATAGTGAGGGGGCATCCTCTACTGTGCATTAGAAGGATAATATTGAAGCATTAAGACATGCATCAAAATGCATAGCAGGAAAAAGAACAATTGCTACCCAACCTCAAGAAGTTGTTTCCATTCAGATGAGTAGGATGTACATAATAAAATTAATATACTGAGAAAAATGACTTCAAACAGTTGATTGCACAATGACTTGGCTCTTGGAAAACAAAGATCATAAGATGAGCCACGCCCTTCTACCTTAGAGGGTGCCAAGTATAAAGTGCAGAGGAAGTTTGTGATATCATCATCACCTCGAAATGAAGAAGGTGAAAAGACTAAATATGTGAGAGGTAGGAGCAGGGAGGAACTGGCCATACAAAAGGATCAACCTACTACCAATAATGCAAAATTTGGCCCTGCAGATGCGAACTGATTTAACCGAAATCGTATTCGTATATCATATTTTCAGAGGGGCTGCCCCACATACATACTAATGGTCCTGGTGTAGATATGACAACTCTAGCAGAAGATCAATGTTAATGCCTAGAGTAGACTTGCATATCCGCGTTAGATATAAATCCGAATCATTCAAAAGTTATTGCCTTGTTTCCTTAAAAACTTAATAGTCAACTGGAGTTGTAGGGATATTTCAATATGTTTTAATGCAGATAATAAATACCAGTAAGTTCTCCATCTCTCACACATGACAATAATATCCTGATACTTCTAATTGCGCAATGTTCTCCCCCTCTAAATTTATTCATTAGAGGGATGGGGTTATTAGAACTATATGTGATTTGCACAATCAGTTAACATACTGGATTTCGAGGGCAAGAAACGATGGTCATGGTGTTTTTTGTGCACAAATTCTCTTTAACCTCCACCGTGCACCTTGGTAAAAAATATGCGTTTCCTCACATGTTTTTTTATTGATATAAGAGTAGAACTTGAGAAGATAACATTGGTCAAATGGTAGAGAATTCTCGACCAGATCATGTGGAGCATCGAGACAAAACTGAAAGCCGCAAGAGAGAAGCTATGCAATAGCAATCCAGCACTAATGGACATAACCCTGACACAACCAATTAAGCATGATCAACTATTGTAAACATACCCCTGAAAACCTCAACATAGGATGAATTCCCACATTATACATCCACGAGGCAGAAGGATTCAAGAAAAAATTTACATTGTTTTTGCCTGATGTAGGTTATGTACAGATCAGATAGATAAGAAGGGTGATGGAGGGGTTAACCTCTTGGGTGGCCCGATCTTCACGGATCTCGTGGTTAAATCGATGGGAAAGCGAGGGGAAAGGGAGAAGGTAGCGGAAGCGAACACACACCTCGCGAAGAACACGATGAACACACGCAAAACTCACACGATACAAGGCCGATTGCTCCCGAACGGCGGCCACCGGTCCGACAGAATCCTCGCAAGGAAAGATCGGTCAACGTGCTCCCTCAAATCCACATCGGAGAGGGAAGAACACCTTGGGGAGGGTCTTGACAACTTGGAGACAAGACAATGAACTCCAAGGCCTTGTTCAACGATGGATGCGTGATGCAAAGTCCAATCGAGGTTGGTGACGATAGTCGGTCCCCTTGGTAAAGGGGATGAGGCAAAACTAGAGATTCCACAATAGGGGTTGTCTTTAGTCTATCATCTATGCCTCAGGGATACATGAGGGGTTGGGGCTCTATTTATAGGCCAGCCACTAAATAAGGGTAGTTTGGGGATAAACTAGGCGATTAGGTAAGTAAAGGGGAATACATGGGCTGTGGCCCAACAGGTGCGCGCAGGCACATACATGACCGGTAGTACCGGACTTAGGTAAGGGGATGAGGCAAAACTAGAGATTCCACACAAGGGGGTTGTCTTTAGTCTATCATCTATGCCTAAGGAATACATGAAGAGGTGGGGGCTCTATTTATATGCCAGCCACATAAAGAGGGGCAGTTTAGGGATAAAACTAGGGTTTGGACGAGCTAGAGGGGTACATGGGCCGAAGGCCCATTGTGGTGAGCCCTTCATGTAGACAGGAGACTCGGTGTAGGTTCGGAGACTCGGTGTCGTATCCGAGTGGCGTCTTGTTGTCCCGGGTCGGTTCTTTGGGGTCGGTCCGAGACTCGGTCGCAGACCCGGAGACTCCGGTGTGATGGCTTACAACCACTTTTGTGGCCCGATCTTCATAGATTCGAGGGATTTGGGGAGGAGGCGAAGAACACGATGAACACAAGAGGAAATCGAAGATACAAACACACACCACACCCAAATCGGTTTGCTCTCGTTGGCGAACCACCAACCCAATAGAATCACAAAGGAGAGACCAAAGGTAGAATCCCTTGCAGAGATGCAAGCTCTTGATAGAATCACACGTAGGAGAGAGTAGCAACCAAGTAGAATCCCAAAGGGGAGAGACCTAGCACTACTAGAATCCATACATGGGAGAGATCAAGAACTAGAAGAGCGCCTTGACGACTTCAATTAAGAAGGCCTTGATACAACTCATAGATAATCTAATGAGAGGGGGTTCCCATCCAGGGTTTGGCCTAAGCCATGAGTCTCAACTCATCATCTATTCCATCCTAGGGTTTACATATGGGGGTGGGGGCATATATATAGGCCAGCCACGAGCTAGGGGCAAAATAGACATAAACAGGGAGTTCTGGGCGTTACATGGTCCAGGCCCAAAAGGCCTTAACATGCCTGGTGTCGAGCAGGCCGGAGACTCCGGTGTTGGGTCCGGAGACTCCGGTCTGGACCGGAGACTCCGGTCAATCTCGGGTGTCGTCTCTGGAGGGGCTTCTGGCTGTCCCGGGCTTGGTTCCTGGGTCCGGACCGGAGGACGGTCCGGAAACTCCGGTGTAGTCCGGAGACTCCGGTCTGGCGTCCGCAACTTCTTGCGTCTTCTCTTCTAGGCCTCATGCTTGGGGGTCTTGTCTCCTGGTTCATCCTTGTCGCATCCGCTTGGCATCACGGTCATGGACCTAGTCATACAATTGATAGTTGGCTCAAGTAGGATCCCATTCAAGTAAAGACCAAGGGAAGGCAAAAGATGGAAGGAGTTCACCTTGATTGGGATGTTTGGCATATCATGATGTGGACCAATGGTGAACGCCATGTGTTGGGAGGCATCATCTCCCCCTCTTGAAAAAGAGTCGACCTCGACGATACTCCATCATCATCTTGTAAGGAAGGAGGTGTGCCCGTTATGTCTCGATGGATGCTCTCTAGAGCTTGTTTTGTCAACTCGTGCTCAATCGAGGTTGACATTGGAGTATGGGTACCTACACACACCATAGATAAACGGAAGAACGTGTGTGTGTGATAGAGAAACACGTCATCCATCATGATGCGTCTTCTCTTGTGCACATCACCATTAGCACGAAACAATATGTCATAGAAGGCATGGTGATTATGCAAGCAAAAGGTGGACATATACTTATCATGGCATGTATCAAAATCTTCAAAGGTTGAGAAAGCTATGGGGGCGATCTCAATATGAACCATATGAGCATTATTGCAATCAACAACGGAATACAATGAAAAACATGAATGATCAAGCATTTCCAAAGTATGAGTATGGTTGCCTACAAACATAGGGAAAGAGCAATTGTTTATCAAGTTTGTCGCAACAATTGTGGGATAAAAGAAAGATTTGTAGCATGACACATCTATGGCAATATCATCGCACGCAAATAATTCCACATGATCAACATTATGCAAAGGCAAAGCATCACATGGGAATAAGAATGATGCATATGAAATGTCACAAGTAGAGTCCATAACATGCATATCCTCACAATTCATCATGTCCACTAGTGGGATCATGGCATCAACAACACCCATATCTATACCTTGGTTGTACCTCTCATTTGAAGTGGATGTTGTGAAAGGGGTGGCCTCCATGTGGACGACTTCTTCATCGTATATGGGGATGGCATCAACTTCATCCACCATGTACATCTTCTCAATATGGGGGGGCCATAATCTCCAAGCTTGGCGTCTCTTGCTCCAAGGTACCTAACACATCACGAGAAAACACACTAGAGGTAGAGGGTAAGTTGTTAGAAATTGGGATGGCCTCACTTGCCCTATCAACTACCACTCTCAACGCACTCGGTGTATCACTCATGTCCTCAAAGTGGAAGCACACAATCTCACATATGGTGGAGTCACTCGTCTCACTTTTGCTCTCACTCAAGTGGGCTAAGTGGCTCTCAAACTCACATGGGATTGGTACCACATCATCACTAAAGCATATGGGAATAGGCTCGGTTTCTTCAACTCCACGCGACTCGTTTGGTGAAGGGAAAATCCCATGCTCACCATCCTCCACCTTGCAACACTTGTCCAAGGTTTGGCACCATGTCTTGAAAGCGTCAACTTCATGAGAGGACATCTTGATTGGATCATCCAACTTTGCGAAGTAGAGAGCCATAGCGTCCTTCTCATTTGTTGACGATCTTATAGCTTATTGTAACTACCTCGGTGAATTACGCTCCTAGATACAAGCCTGGATGAGCGGTAGTGGTTGAAATAGTACGGTGGGGCCCCAAAAGCCACTCACGGGTAGACCTTTCGGCCGTCCCAACCACTTCCAATTCATCGGGACTGTCTGGGCGAATGTCGGCGTGAAGGATCAACTACATACACAAATGAGTATGTATGCAAGCCACCATACAAAAGTACATCGAGCCATTCCATCTAGAAAGAAAGGAAATATAGCATACGACAAGATTCAAATGACCTAGATAGACATAATATTTTAGGATAATTCCTCATACACCACACATCAGAGTATCAAGCGGAAGTGGCAAAACAAAGTCCGAGTACGGATAAGAAGCAAATCGGCATAAGATGCCACTGAAATAAGCACATCCATACAGATCTCACGGATCCCGTTCGGAATCTCTACACCGAGCGATCGTTGCCCACATCATCGCCTCTTCCACCCAAAGATCCGAATCTGCGAGTGTACCTATTCATCGAACCAATAATTTATCGTGTGAGACCCTAAGGGTTTTCGGCAAGTCTTTATGCCTCTAAAGGGACACAACACAGGGTGACGCAATTGCAGCGAAAGATAAGCCCTAGCAGTTCTATAGATAAGCTAACCATCCGCCTAACCAATGATAGGCGGATGTCCGTGAATTAATGACAAGTTATATGATAATTTCATCGATTCATCCTCCTCCCGCTTACCAACGAGGAAGCGGACAAACAACCCATCCGTTGGAAATTTTATTAACCATTCCATGAGTGTTGCATTTACTAGTCAAATTACTTAGTCGATTAAATCGGTACTTTAGTTATGCTTGTCTATGATCGGCGTGCTCCAAGTCGTCCATAACCGCGGACACGGCTTTGAAGTTTTACCCTGAGGGTGCACAAATAGCAACACACACTCGATCAACCTCGGAAAAACCAAATCAAAACCCAACGAGGCCTTCACGACAAAGCAATCACGAGATTGAGAATTATTTGAGGCCACCCCATTGAGTGAACCCATAGCGAAGTTAGCTGACTTCGAGACGGACTCAAGGTTTGCGTCAATGGCTGTAAACGACTGGGAACCCGAAAGTGTGACTGGGCTTGTCGATACCGCGAAAACTCTCCGCTTACCTAAACAGTACAGTGTGCTCCTCGCACGATCGTAAATAAACTGTAGCATGGCATAAGTACAGGATAGTAAATAAAACCTCAAACTAGTTTGTGGCCCCAAGAAATAAGACGGAATCAAGCTCTGGCTCAGGGGGGTCCCATAAGCCTCCCGGATGTGGATAGCGCGAATATTCTTGGAACAGGAATCAAGTACTCGGGGTCTTACAGGACACAAGTGAGCAGGAAAAACCAAATAGCAGATGTTGCCCACCGGTGCCACTTTCTTTAGTTATCCCATTACTACTCAGATTAAGTTGTTTAGGTACCTCGTTATCCATCAGACTCTCACATACCCTACACATGCTGTTCTACGACTCGCATGGCTCAAACAACTCCTGTAGTAATGGATCGTGGGACGGAGGGACAAGCTTGGTGGGGTTTAAATGTAAAGGCTATGCAATACTTGGGATTCAGTTTAATGCAATCGCGACTCAATGATGCAAGAATAAGATAGAGGCAATAGGTGCTGAATGTATGCAAGCATGTGGTAGTGCTTGCACAGCTCAGTTGAAGCGAGGCAGATCTGGTTAGTGCTCTGGTTCTCTTGATATATCCCACCTTTCGCGTCTAGAAGAAGAACCAAACAAACAAGGGCCAACATAAATAAAGAGCGCAAGCATATGAATAAAAATGCGACAAGCAAACAATCATGCTATGATGAATGATGCACAAGTTGCATGGCAATAATGTAGCATGGCATGGGTGAGGTGTAGAATACAAGAAATAACATTTTTATTGGGTTTTGATCACATTTTATTGTCATGATAGTTGCTGTACACTATATTTTTATATGATGCATGCTGCAATTGAATCCATGGATAGCATAAACAGAAAGGTCTCGTCGAGCTGATCATTTTAGACATATCATTTGTTAAATTCGGAGTTATAAAACAAAAGTTATTAATTTATTAAGGTCCAGGGGCATTTCGATGTAATTTAGATCATCTGGAAATTTAAAGTGTTCAAAATATATTTTGGATGGCATATTTGAAATCCTCATGTTTTTCTGATTCAAAAACATATATTATTTGGGTTTACAAATTAAAAGTTATTAAAACAGAATTAAATTGATATTAAAACATTTTCAGAGATTGTTTTATTAAAACAAAATTACACAGAGACTTTTTGTACCCAGGTTGTTCTAGCCCGAGTCATTGTGCTGGGTCCAGCGTCTTGTGGAGTCGAGGGGCTGCCACATGGCGAGGTGGAGGGACTGCGGCTTGGAAAAACAAAAAGCGAGGGGCCTAAGTGAAAACCGCCCGGAGCTGCCCGATTGAAGCCTCACGAACTGAAGAACCGATCGCGGAAAAAAAGGCTAGCTAAACCGAAACTTGTGACGAATATGTCGACCAAACCATTGAGAAATTCGACATGCCACAAAAACAAAAGATGAAAAGGGTTTAATGTTCTACAAGTTTGGTGTTCAAGGTTTCCCCGCACGATGTCTGCATGAGCCGGAAACGAAAGGAGAATAGGTCAAACAACAATGCGAATCGAACTTTACTCACGAAAACTGCTAGATCGGTTGATCTTTCGATGAAGATGGCGAGCAAACTAAGACAGATCTATCGACGACGCAAAAAGCAAAGATGTAGAGGGAGCCAAGGGCTACAACTTTGGTGTTTGGGGATTTTGAAGGAGGACAGCAGACGAGGCAAGGTGGAAAATAGAGGTGCGCCGGTCATTCTTTGGCCAGCGAGCTTGCTCGGCTTTGACGTCGTGACGGAGACTACAAGACGGCGATGATTCCGGGCAAGGTGCGAGAAGCGGGAAAAGAGAGGGGAAGCGGAGGTGGCACTCACCTCGACCAATTCATAAGAATTGGGGTCGGGACGGAGGCTATGGTCGGCGGTGGCGACGGGTGGCTGCAGTCACAGCCACAACGAAGATGGGCAAGCGATGTGAAAGCTCGGCTCCTCCTGCTGCCGATTCAAGAGGCGGCGGTGGTGGTACTTCTCCTCGGCTCAAACGCTCCGCATGTTGCCATGGAAGCTCCTCCTCGGTGCTCCCTCGAACTTGACGGAGGAAGAAGGCAGTCTGAAGGAGAGAAAAGAAAAGGGGTGGCGGGATGCAGAGAGGGTAGGCTAGGGTTCGGGGAACCAGGGTTTATAAAGGAGGAGGTCACGAAAAGGCGTGAGGATGACGAGGATCACGGCGGCGCCACTGCCGCTGTCACACCTGCAGAGAGAGAGAGAGGCGGCTGACGGAAGAAGAACGAGGCAGCGTCGGTGAAGGGGTCTTGGGGCCAGGAGGAGGAGAGAAGAGGGGTTCCTGGGCTGCTGTTGCACTTGGGCTGCTGCGGCTGGCAAGGCCCAGGTAGGCTGCTGCTGCTCCTCTCACAATCTCTTTTCTTTTATTTTTGTTTGCTTTGTATGTTTCAAATACAAACAACCTTTTTATTTCAAAACTTTTTGAACCTAGCAGATAATTTTGAACAGAGATAAGGGAAGGCCAAGGATAGAAAAGGGGGACAAAAGAAGTGGAGATGATTTATGCATACATACATAATTTATGAATGAGCCAAGTGGGGCATTTTACAAGATTATGAAGATATGGGGTTTTTGCAATTTAGAAGAAATCATTTGTAAAATTAGGGAACCTCCACATGGATCCAAGGCTTGTCGAAAACAAAACAGAGGGAGAGATATGAGGTGGTTCTTGCATGGCCCATGCAAATAATAAATGCCATGTATTCATATGGTGAAAACAACATAAAATCACTTGGCATTATTCCATGCATTCCCAAAAGGTGGAATAAGGCCAAGCAAAAGGGACTAGCATTGGATCCACCCAACCCACATGAGCTAGGTAAACTCAAATAAATGCCAGCTCATATTAATTGGATGGTGGAATTATAAGATGGTGAAGAAAAGGTGGTGGAGTCAATAAAAGATATGCCCCCAACTCAACTTGGGCATTTAACAATATATCAAGAACCAAATACAATATCAAGAGGCAAATACAAATATTAATGCATATGAGATAAGAACCAAAACAAAAGGGTTTTTGTATGATGCTCAAGTGCAAGGTGGCATGATGACATGAACATGACATGATGATGATGCAACAATTATTTGTAGGAAGTGGCCCTTTTATTACTAGATCAAGTAGCATTACAGATGTTAGACAACTGGGATGCTACACTTGTGTAGGGGGCTTCCTTGAAGAAGGTTTGTCGTGGAAGTTCTTGCCTTTGGAAGCTTCATGGCGAGAGTGACGTCTTGTTTGCTTGTTTACCTTCTTTGTTCGTGAGGTAGCGCCAACGTCATATGAGGTCTTCTCTCTTGAGGGTCTTGGAACTTGTGTAGTAATCGTCCTCGGAGGAGAAGTGGTGTCGTAGATGTTCTTGTAGTTGGGAACCTCATGTCGAACTTGTTTTGTCGATGTAGCTTGGTGGCGCGAACGATATCTTTCTTTCTTGTTCTCGTGGCGGAGAGGACTTGTACGCTTTCTTGAGCTTGTAGCGCATATAGCATGGATGCTCTTGAGCTCTTGTTGTTGGCGACGCACTTGTCTTGGCTCATGTGTATTGGTACTTGTTGAGTTGTCGTGCCTTCTTGAACTTGATGGGTATCTTGATGGACAACCCTCATGGTATGTAGTTCCTTTTGAAGGATGCGACTTGAAGAGCTTGTCCTTGTCGACCTCTTGGAGATGTGCCTTCGCTTGCATGGCGTGGAAGTTCTCGGTCTCCATGTGGTGGACGGAGTCATTGTATCTCAAGAGGGAGTCGCCATCATAGTCGATGAAGTGTTCGATGTCCTCCATGCTTGAGAAGTCGAAGTCCTCATGGTGCTCCATGTGCTCCACGCTTGGGGAGTCGTAGTTGGTGTAGTACTCGAAGTCCTCCAAGCATGCGGAGCCAATGTCGGTGTAGTGCTCCATCATGTCACCGATACTTGTGGAGTTGTCATTGCCGTGGCTCATCATGGATTCCTCTTCATCGGTTCCGAAGTCCCTATACATGTTGCTCACAAGATCAAGTGTGCTATAGTGGAAGTTGGATTCAAGGATGCTACGCCTTGGCTCACCTTGTAGATAGTATTGGATCAATGGTATGGACCAAGAGCAAACCAAATACAAAGGATAAGTGGCGTTGTATCAACGAAACAAGAAACACCAAACGCACACGACTTATGAGGAGCTTAGGTATGGTAATGTTATGGGGTAACCCCTTGGGGTGGCCCGATCTTTCACGAAATTCCACGGGAAACGAGGGGGAAAGCGGTGGACGGGGGAAGAAGGGATGAAAACCACGAACACACGCACGCAAATCACGATACACGCTGATATCTCACGCCGGTGGCAACCGGTCCAACATAATCTCTAGGATCGGTGTTGGGCGAAGCTCTCTCTCCACGCCAACAACGGGGGACGAGGTGCTTGGTGAGACCTTGACGACTTGGGGGCGAGAAACCGAGAACCCAAGGCCTTGTACAACTTGAACGCACTAGGCAAGATCCAAGAGGAGGGTGGACAATAGGTGCTCCTTGGTAGGAGCATGAGACCAATAGATTAAAAGATCCACAAAGGGGTGTCTTAATCTATCATTATCCAAGTCTAGGGTTTACATAGGAGGGGTGGGGCTATTTATAGGCCAACCACATAAACATGGGTAGTTCTGGAATAAAACTAGAAGTTTGGGCGAAATTGGGGGTTACATGGCCCAGGCCCAAAAGTCTTTAACATGCCTGGCGTCGGTCGGTCCGGAGACTCCTGGTGCTGAGACTCGGTGCAGACGGAGACTCGGTCAATCTCGGACCCGTCTCGGGAGGGGGCTTCGGCTGTCCGGGCTTGAGTCTCGGCCTGACGGAGGAAGGTCCGGAGACTCGGTGTAGGAGACCGGAGACTCGGTACACCGGAGACTCGGTGTGCAGCAGCTCAATGGCTTCTTCTCCTGGGCCTGCTTCCTTGGTGGCTTGGTGTGGTGGTGTTGCTTCATATCTGAGGATACACAACAATGATGCATGAAGTAGCAAGCCATCCAAAGGTAGACCAAAATCACATGAGTAAAGGAGCGAGTTAACCTTGGCTTGTAGGAGCTTGGCACGGGCGCGAGTCATTGGTCCACTTGGGGGACTAGGTGTTGTAGATGGAGGTGCGTCCGTAGGGCGGGCTGCATCAGCTCCCCCCCCCTTGGGAAAGAGTCGTCCTCGACTCTTCAACCTTCACAACTTCATCTTCCCCATGGTAGGGTGATAGGTCCTTGACATTGAATGTAGGGCTCACAAGATACTTGGATGTTGGGATATCTATGATGTAGGCGTTGTTGTTGATCCTCTTTAGCACTTTGAACGGTCCATCACCTCTTGGCTTGAGCTTGGAGTCGCGGTCCTTGGGGAAGCGGTCTTTACTCAAGTGTATCCACACAAGGTCGCCTTCTTCGAAGATCATCTCTTTCTTATTCTTGTTTAGCCTTGATGCTTGGCGAAGGACTTGTTTCTCGATCGTACCTCTTGTGTCTTCATGGAGTTTCTTCATTGTTTGGACGCGCTTGACCACGTCCATATTGGCACGTTCATGAAGAGGTAGTGGAAGGATATCGAGCGCGGTAAGGGGCTCGAAGCCATAGACGATCATGAACGGGCTCCTCATGGTGGTGGAGTGCTTGGCGCGGTTGTAGGCGAACTTGGCGTGTGGAATACATTCCTCCCAGTCTTTAAGGTTCTTCTTTATCAACACCCGGAGGAGTGTGCCAAGACTTCGGTTGACGACCTCGGTTTGTCCATCGGTTTGAGGATGCGAGGCGGACGAGATGATGTGGACATCCCTACTATTGATACAACCGTTGTACCTACAGCAACACACATACAAGGACCCATCACAAGATCTCGTGCCAAACAACTGAACTATCAGGTACTTTCGTTTCTTGGAACTATTCCTTACATACATGAGAATATGATGCTGCCTAAATCAGATATGTTTCTTACTCTTAGGAATGATGGACCGAGCATGGATGAGAGGGACAAGCATTGGAGCATGGCCATGCATGGTGATGGCAGCAAGCATGTGATGATCCAAGAGAAGGCCACGGATGAAGATTTCAGAACTTTGAGGCCACCATAATGAAGAAAGAAGGCTTGGACGAAATATTCAAGATCAATACTTCTGAATTCGTCCATAGCATAATATGGTGTCATGACACCTTTATTTTGGGCCAGGCCATGTAATTTTCCTTGATTTGAATTAGCCACTTTTTGGGGTCCGTATTTGAGGGGAAAAGGACTTTTAGGGTTGGATTCGGCCACCACTTCCATGGCTGGCCGAAACCCCACCTTTTCGCCCTTAAATACGCAACATAGCCGAACCTTTAGACTCGGATTTTGTTTAGACATTAAGTTAGCCATAGTCGCAACTTCGCCAAGGCTCGAGCGTCGCAGAGGCCTCTTGTACCGCACCTATTCGGGATCCCACCTCTTTCAATAAAGCTTCCTCTTAATCCGCAATATCTTGATTGCAATATTGGTTCTTACTTGTTCTCGATTTGGTAGGAATTAAGACCCTCACCGGTCGGTGATCGTGTTCACGCAGGATCGGTAACCTCCGGAGATTGGCCTAGCGATTGCATTGGCGCCGTGCTCGACGCGTGTAGTCGGATCGTCAAGCCGAACTCCACCAAATCGATTATCGCCATCTCATCGAAGATCGGACACCTTTGCCCTATCAAGTGGTATCAGTTTCAGGTTGCTCGGTGAGATTTTACTGTTTTCGTAGATTAGATCTGTTTTACCTATAACCCGAAAAAGCCAAAAACAGCTTAGAGTTTAGATCCATCCCATAACCAATCTCGCCTCGCATTATCTTTTCGGTTTTGCATTGTTGAATTTGTGTCTCCATCGTCGCGTCGAGTTCTTTGGTCTTAGTGTCTCGTCCCTTAGAGTTTCGAGTTCGATCATACTAGTCACCGCCACACTCGCCGATCACCGCCATATACCCGCCACCATATTCCGCCGCCATATACCCCGCCACCATAAAACCCTAATACTCGCACCGCCTTCCTACCGCGACACGGATCCGATCGGTTTTTACTGTGGTACGAGTCCGAGTAGAGTTACTGTTTCCTCGTTATTTCTTTTGACTTTCCTTCTTTGCTGTTTCCGTGTTCAGCTAAAGTCCGTGTCGAGCTAAGAGTCCGGTCGTAAGTCCAGAAGGAGAGCAAAAAAAAAAAAAAAAAAAAAAAATTCGACCCCGGAGCTAAGAGTCTGGAACCGCCTCCGAAAAAATTTTCTGGCTATACTATTTTTCGACCCCGGGGATCACTTTTCTCCATCGGCCGTTATAGCGATATTTTTTTGGCGCCTGCGCGCTTTCCGGAGCAAAATAAAAAATTTCGAAAAAATTTTTGGGGGCTAACCTCTTTTTAGACCCCGTAGATCAGTTCTAGACACTCGCCATCATAGTGATTTTCTGCATCTCGGATCGCTTTCCAGGGTGCTATATCATCATACAGTGCTTGTTGTGTCGCGTCGTGACATCGTTGGTGATCTAGGCTCGCGTCTCTAGTACAGTCTAGCCTAGGACCAAAGACTGATCGTCGTTGAGCATTCTTTCAACTTTTGCATTCTTTGTTTTGATAATTGCTGACCCCTTTGCTAAGCCTTCGAGCTCCACAGATACTCTCCACGTGCGGTGTTTGACTCGGTAATCGCTTGGTTCAATCCTGGACCCACCGATCCTCGTGGTTGCACATCGCCTTTTCCTGTTTGGTAAGAACTTGTAAGAGCTTAGTATATTGCTTGACGGATTCGCGTGACTTCCACCATATTCACGTAGTATATACATGCTTTTAAGGACTAACCATGACAGATACTTCGCGGAACCCCGCCACCATGTGAGCGAAGAACTACATGCCCACTTCTCGCGCTCACAGTGGTCGGCGCTGAAGACGTGGACAGCGCCTAGGGAGTTTGACACCAAGCTCACCAACGCTGTGGACAAGATCGATGGACTCGAAATCCTTCAACGCCAAGCTTGACGTTCGGTTCAAGGCTTGAACCGATTGCCGCACCCGCACGGCACCCACACATGGTGCAGGCGCATTCGATCACGGCTCGGACTGCTACGGCTGCCGCACCGGCGGCTCTGCTGCGGCCAGCGTTCCTCGAGACTTCCGCGGCTTCTGCTTTGCGACATTGGGGCATAACGGTACTACTACGACCCGGCGACGACGATCTGTTTGACGAGGAGGTTGAACAACCTCCGGTACTGCTGGTCGTCCCGACATTACTCATAGCGCCGCCCACGATGCGTAATGATGATGATCATGTTGCAAAGCTTAAATTAAATATTCCATCTTTTGAGGGTAAATATAATCCTGATGCATATCTTACATGGGAGATGGAAGTAGAACAACGTTTTGCATGCTTAAAATATCCTGAGAATATGCGTGTTAGTGCTGCTACATGTGAATTTACTAAATTTGCTTCCCTTTGGTGGTCTGAGTATTGTCGTTTAAATCCTACTACTATTCCTAGTAGTTGGACTGCTTTAAAAACTGCTATGCGTGTTCGTTTTGTACCTCCCACTTATCAACGTGATTTACTAAAGAATCTGACACGCTTAGAGTAAGGGAAAAATTCTGTAGAAGAGTATTATCAGGAATTGCAAACGGGGATGGTTAGGTGTGGTCTTGTAGAATCTAATGAACAAATGCTTGCACGTTTCTTTGGTGGATTAAACAAGGACATTCAGCACATATTAGATTATAAGGAATATAATTCTATCACTCGTTTGTTTCATCTTGCTTGCAAAGCTGAACGTGAAGTGCAGGATCGCCAAACACCATGGAGGAGGACTAATAATTGCGGTCGCACATCCACTTGGACATCCGACAATCAGCGCCTCCTCGTGATTCGCCTCCGGCTACTACCACATCCAAGGCCACCAAAAGATTTCCATTGCTCCTCCACCATCATCCAATGCTCCTTTCGTAGTGCATCTTCTATGGCTTCCACGGGTAAGACTAAGGATATACAATGCCGCAAGTCTTTGGGGTTTTGGTCATATTGAGAGACAAGGTGCACAACAACGTGTGATGATGGTGCGAGAAGATGGTGAATACGATTCATGAGTGACTTGATGAAGATACACTAGCCCTTATTTACGCTCGAGATGGAGACAATTACGATGATGACGAGCCAGAGGTAATGGGAGCTGAAGCTGATCAATACAAGAGTTTAATTACACAACGTGTGTTGAGTGTGCAATTGAGCAAATCTGAGCAAGATCAACGCCACAACCTGTTCCAAACACGTGGTGTTGTCAAGGAAAGAGCTATACGGATCATCATTGATGGAGGGAGTTGTAATAATCGCGGTGTTGACATGGTAGAGAAGCTTGCGCTTCAACAAGACAACGCCCGCATTCATACTACATCCAATGGTTTGAGAGTTCTCGAAGATCAAGGTAACAAGAACGATGCGTGCATTTTACTATTGGTACATATTCGATTTTGTTGATTGTGATGTTGTACCTATGCAAGCTTGTTCTTTGTTACTTGGTAGACCATGGCAATTTGATAGAGAATCTTCATAATGGCAAAACTAACCACTATTCTCTTATGCATGATGGAAAGAAAATTGGTCTAAAACCTATGACTCCTAACAGATTTTAAAAGATGATCTTGCTAGAGCTAGTAGAGCTAAACCGAGGAGAAAAATAAAAGTGAGAATCAGATTGTTGCAGATTTTATACCACCAAAGAACACTAAATCGATTCTACACATGCTCTTGAAATTCGTTTGAAGAGTCCATGTATGCTTGCAAATAAAATTGATATTCTGAACTAGATGTAAACAATACTCAATGTTATGCAATTGTCTGCAAGAGGTTCTGTTTTCATTTGAGGATATGCCTCCTTCTTTGCCACCGCTATTGCTAACCTTTTGCGGGAATATGAGGACGTATTTCATTGAGTTGCCACCAGACTACCTCCTATTAGAGGAATTGAGCATCAAATTGATCTAATTCCTGGTGCCACGTTGCCCAACCGCGCCATATAGAACCAATCCGGAGGAGACAAAGGAGATACAACGCCAAATTCAGAACTACTCGACGAGAGATCATATTCGTGAGTCCCTTAGCCCTTGTCTGTTCCTATTATTTTGGTGCCTAAGAAAGATGGTTCTTCGCATGTGTACGATTGTAGAGCTATCAATAATATTACTATTCGATATCGTCATCCTATTCCACGTTTAGATGACATGCTTGATGAATTGAGTGGCTCTACCATGTTTTCTAAAGTTGATTTGCGTAGTGGTTACCACGATTCGTATGAAATTAGGAGATGAATGGAAAACAGCATTTAAAACTAAGTTCGGTTTATATGAGTGGTTAGTAATGCCGTTTGGTTTAACTAATGCACCTAGCACTTTCATGAGATTAATGAGCGAAGTTTTACGTGCTTTCATTGGACGTTTGTGGTAGTCTACTTTGATGATATTCGATTTATAGCAAATCTTTAGAGGAACATTTGGACCATTTACGTGCTTTTTCAATGCTTTACGTGATGCACGTTTGTTTGGTAACCTTGAGAAGTGCACCTTTTGCACCAATCGAGTTGCGTTTCTTGGCTATGTTGTTACATCACGGTATTGAAGTGGATCCACCAAGATTGAAGCTATTGAGAATTGGCCAGACCAAGACGGTCACACAAGTGAGGAGTTTTCTTGGCCTCGCTGGTTTTATAGGCGCTTTGTCAAAGACTTTGGATCAATTGCCGCGCCGCTGAATGAGCTTACCAAGAAGGATGTGCCCTTTGTTTGGGGCGATGCACAACAACAGGCCTTCGTCATATTGAAAGATAAGCTAACACATGCTCCATTACTACAACTCCCTGATTTTACTAAGACTTTTGAGCTTGAATGTGATGCTAGTGGAATTGGTTTGGGAGGGGTGTTATTACAAGAGGGAAAACCTGTTGCATATTTTAGTGAGAAATTGAGTGGGGCTAGTCTGAACTATTCTACTTATGATAAAGAAATATATGCGTTGGTTCGGACATTAGAAACTTGGCAACATTATCTATGGCCTAAGGAATTTGTTATTCATTCTGATCATGAATCTTTGAAGCATATTCGTAGTCAAGCTAAGTTGAATCGTCGTCATGCAAAGTGGGTTGAATTTATTGAGTCTTTCCCTTATGTTATCAAACACAAAAAGGGTAAAGATAATATTATTGCTGATGCTTTGTCACGCTATATGCTTTGTTATCTCAACTTGACTTCAAAATATTTGGATTGGAAACTATTAAGGAACAATATGTGCATGATGCTGAATTTAAAGATGTGTTGCGTAATTGTAGAGATGGTAGAACTTGGAACAAGTTCGTCTTCAATGATGGATTTGTGTTCGTGCTAACAAACTATGCATTCCAGATAGCTCTGTTGTCTTTTGTTGTTACAGGAGGCATGGAGGAGGATTGATGGGACACTTTGGTGTCAAGAAGGCGGAGGAGGTTCTTGCTACACACTTCTTTTGGCCACGTATGCGTCGAGATGTTGAGAGATTTGTGGCACGCTGCACTACTTGTCACAAATCTAAGTCTCGCCTTAAACCACATGGTTTATATATGCCTCTTCCTGTTCCTAGTTTTCCTTGGGAGGATATTTCTATGGACTTTGTTTTGGGATTGCCACGAACACAGAAGGGGAGGGATAGTATTTTTGTTGTTGTGCATCGGTTTTCTAAGATGGCACACTTTATTCCTTGTCATAAACGGATGATCTGCGCATATTGCTGATTTGTTCTTTCGTGAAATTGTTCGTTTGCATGGTGTGCCAAATACTATTGTCTGATCGTGATACTAAATTTCTTAGCCACTTTTGGAGATGTTTATGGGCTAAGTTGGGGACTAAATTGCTGTTTAGTACTACATGTCATCCCCAAACTGATGGTCAAACTGAAGTAGTAAATATAACTTTGTCTACTATGTTACGGGCTGTTTTAAAGAAGAACTTAAAATTGTGGGAAGAGTGTTTACCTCATATAGAATTTGCTTATAATCGTTCATTGCATTCTACCACAAAGATGTGCCCATTTGAGATTGTGTATGGTTTTGTTCCTCGTGCACCTATTGATTTATTGCCTTTACCTTCTTTGGTGCAACATAATTTGGATGCTACACAACGCGCTGAAATGATATTAAACTTGCATAAGACTACTAAAGATAACATTGAACACATGAATGCTAAGTATAAACTTGCTGGGGATAAAGGGAGAAAGCATGTTGTGTTTGATGTTGGCGATCTTGTTTGGTTACATTTGCGTAAAGATCGTTTTCCTGATTTACGCAAGTCTAAGTTAATGCCACGTCTTGCTGGTCCCTTTAAGGTGTTAGAGAATCAATGATAATGCATATAAACTTGAGTTGCCCGCAGACTTTGGTGCAGTTAGTCCTACATTTAACATTGCATTTGAAGCCTTACTTTGGTGAGGAAGATGAGATTGCGTCGAGGACGACTTCAATTCAAGAAGGGAGCATGATGTGGACATCCCTACTATTGATACAACCGTTGTACCTACAAAGAACACACATACAAGGACCCATCACAAGATCTCGTACAAACAACTGAACTATCGTACTACGTTTCTTGGAACTATTCCTTACATACATGAGAATATGATGCTGCCTAAATCAGATATGTTTCTTACTCTTAGGAATGATGGACCGAGCATGGATGAGAGGGACAAGCATTGGAGCATGGCCATGCATGGTGATGGCGACAAGCATGTGATGATCCAAGAGAAGGCCACGGATGAAGATTTCAGAACTTTGAGGCCACCATAATGAAGAAAGAAGGCTTGGACGAAATATTCAAGATCAATACTTTACGAATTCGTCCATAGCATAATATGGTCATGACACCTTTATTTTGGGCCAGCCCATGTAATTTTCGCAGGATTTTAATTAGCCACTTTTAGAGTCCGATTTGAGGGAAAAGGACTTTTAGGGTTGGATTCGCCACCACTTCCATGGCTGGCGAAACCCCACCTTTTCGCCCTTAAATACGCCCATAGCCAAACCTTTAGACTCGGATTTTGTTTAGACATTAAGTTAGCCATAGTCGCAACTTCGCCAAGGCTCGGCGCCAGAGGCCTCTTGTACTTCGCACCTATTCAGGATCCCACCTCTTTCAATAAAGCTTCCCTCTTAATCCGCAATATCTTGATTGCAATATTGGTTCTTACTTGTTCTCGATTTCAGGTAGGAATTAAGACCCTCGCTGGTCAGGCTGATCGTGTTCACGCAGGATCCGTAACCTCCAGGAGATTGGCCTAGCGATTGCATTGGCGCTCGTGCTCGCACGTGTAGTCGGATCGTCAAGCCCGAACTCCACCAAATCGATTATCGCCATCTCATCGAAAGATCGGACACCTTTGCCCTATCACGAGAAGAGGAGCTTGATGCCGAGCTTGGCCATGAGAGTCTTCCAGAAGTAGCTCATGAATTTTACGTCGCGGTCGGAGACGATTGTTCTTGGTACACCGTGGAGCCGAATTATTTCCCTGAAAAACAAATTTTATACATGTGAAGCATCATCGGTCTTATGGCACGGAATGAAATGTGCCATTTTTGAAAAGCGATCCACTACTATAAATATAGAATCATGACCATGTTTAGATCTAGGCAAGCCTAACACAAAGTCCATGCTAATGTCCGACCAAGGTGCATGAGGAATAGACAATGGCATATAAAGACCAAAGGGGTTGGACTTAGACTTAGCTTGGATACATGTAGTGCATCGTTGGACGTGGCGCTCCACGTCGCGCTTCATCTTTGGCCAAAAGTAGTGAGTGGAGAGCATGTCATAAGTCTTGTCACGGCCAAAGTGACCCATAAGGCCTCCACCATGGGCTTCTTGAAGAAGCAAAAGTTGGAGAGACGATTTCGGAATGCAAAGCTTGTTTTGTTTGAAAAGAAAACCCTTATGCAAATAGAAATCATCAATCCCTTTGTCTATTGAACATGTTGCAAAAATTGGTCCAAAGAAGGTGTCGGACGCGTACAAAGATTTAATGTCATCAAGACCAAAGACATTTACTTCGAGTCGTGTAAGAAGGCTTGTGTTTTTGCGAGACAAGGCATCCGCTACCACATTTTCTTTGCCCTTCTTGTATTTTACAATGTAAGGAAAAGACTCCATGAACTCAACACATTTTGCATGCCTTTTACTCAAGTTGGCTTGGCCCTTAAGATACTTCAACGACTCATGGTCGGAATGGATGATAAATTCTTTGGGCCAAAGATAGTGTTGCCACACTTGAAGAACTCGAACCAAGGCAAAAAGTTCTTTGTCATAAATGGGATAGTTGAGGCGTGCGCCATCGAGTTTCTCACTATGGTATGCAATGGGACGCCCATTTTGCATAAGGACGCCTCTAATGCCAATTCCACTAGCGTCACATTCAATCTCAAAAGTTTTTGTGAAATCCGGTAATGCAAGGAGTGGTGCTTCAGTGAGCCTCTTTTTGAGCTCATCGAAAGCCTTTTGTTGTGCTTTTCCCCAAACGAACGTGACATTTTTCTTGGTCAATTCGTTGAGGGGGCAAGAAATGGTAGAAAAGTCTTTCACAAAGTGACGGTAAAATCCAGCCAACCCATGAAAACTACGAAGTTCACTAACATTTGTAGGGATGGGCCAATCTCGTATGTCCTTGACTTTTGAGACATCAACTTCAATGCCATTGGAAGACACAACAAAACCAAGGAAAATCAGCTTGTCTTTTGCAAAAGTGCACTTTGGGAGATTAGCATAAAGCTTTTTATGACGGAGGATTTGAAGGACCTCCTTAACATGAGTAACATGCTCTCTAGTGACTTGCTATAGACAAGGATGTCATCAAAGTAAACAACTACACTCTTCCCAATGAGAGATCTCAAAATATGGTTCATGAGACGCATGAAGGTAGATGGGGCATTAGATAAGCTAAAAGGCATAACCAACCATTCATAGAGACCAAGCTTGGTCTTGAAGGCGGTTTTCCACTCATCACCTTCGGCCATGCGAATTTGATGGTAACCACTACGAAGATCAATTTTCAAAAATATAGTGGCTCCACATAACTCATCAAGCATGTCATCAAGACGCGGTATAGGATGTCGATAACGCACGGTGATAGCATTGATTGGACGACAGTCCATGCATAACCGCAACGTATCATCCGTTTTTGGGACTAGAATCACGGGGACCGCGCTTGGGCTAGTGCTTACTTGGATCAAACCTTTGGAGACGAGTTGGTTGATTTGGCGTTCGATCTCTTTTGTCTCTTCCGGGTTCGTGCGATACGCGGCGCGGTTTGGGAGTGGGGCGCTGGGTATGAGGTCGATGCGGTGCTCGATTCCATGAAGAGGAGGAAGGCCATGAGGAAGCTCTTCGGGAAATACATCTTGGAATTCCTGCAAAACAGCCATCAAAGAGGGAGGAACATTTGTCAAGTCATTAGTTCCTTGCGCTAGTCCCTTGCATACAAGGACATAGTGCAAGATGGATGGGTTGTTCCGCACTTCTCTCATCTCACTTTTGGTGGCAAGAAGAACACTCTTAGTTTTTCCACTCGAGTTTGGCTTGTGGCACTCACTCACTATAGTGTGGTTCTCTCGCTCACCACTCTTCTCACAAGATGGTTTTGTGAATTGCGCCCTCGCTAAAGCCTTTGCATTGTCCGCAATTATTTGGCTAGGAGTCATTGGTTGCAATATACAAGTTTTGTCAAGCCATTTGAAGGTATAAGTGTTTGAGTGACCATCATGCAAAGCATGCTTGTCATATTGCCACGGCCTTCCGAGCAACATATGGCAAACCGTCATTGGGACCACGTCACATTCCACCGTGTCCTTGTAGGGCCCAATTGAGAACGTTACCGAGACGGTGTGCTTGATCTTGACGGATCCTTGGTCACTTAGCCATTGGATATGGTAGGGGTGTTTATGCGGATGGAGAGTGAGGTTGAGTTTCTCACACAATTCCGTGCTTGCAATATTGTGGCAACTCCCTCCATCGATGACAACTTTGATGGACCTCCCATTGATACCGAGACGAGTTTGGAAGATGTTTGATCATTGGTCTTCATTCTCATTGGCTTGAGTAGTTAAGACCCTTGTGACCACAAGCGATGGACTTGCGTCATGCTCACACATGAGTAGCTCTTGGTCCTCTTCCAAATGTTGCCTTGCCATGGCTTCCTTGACCCTTGCATCAAACTCATCTTCACTCAAGTATTCTTCATCGCCGTTGTCATGGATGAACAAAACTTTCTTGTTCCCACATGCGACTGACTTGTGTCCTTTGCCTCCACACTTGTAGCACTCACCATTGAATGGTTGTTCATCTTTTGTGTACTTGCCACTTGGGGGCGGTTTTCCTTGAGGAAGTGTTGGCTTGAAGGGAAGCTTGGTGGTATTTGAGGAGCTTCCACTTGGTGTTGTCGGAGTAGTGGTTGGAGCTTGCTTGTATGTGAAGTATGTCTTTGGCTTGTTGAACTTGATGTCCTCTTGCACTTGACGTTCGGCCTTTGATGCAATGTGTACAAGCTCAACCATGTTGTTGTACCTTTGGAACTCGGTGATGCAATTGATAGGATGGTTCAAGCCATTGAGGAAATGTGCCATTGTTTGCTCATCACGCTCTTCAATGTTGGCACAGATCATGTTGAGCTCCATTTGCTTGAAGTACTCTTCCACGGTCTTTGTTCCTTGACTAAGCGTTTGAAGCTTATTGAGGAGGTCACGCGTGTAGTGTGAAGGAACAAAGCGGGATCTCATATGAGCCTTCATATCTTGCCAAGTTGAGATTGGAGGCTCTTCTTTTGATTCACGAGCGAGTTGGACTTGTTCCCACCAAAGGTTGGCATATTCATCAAACTCGAGGGATGCCATGGCCATCATCTTCGCATTGCTAAAGTTGTGCATGCGGAAGATCTTGTCAACCTTGAGTTCCCATGAGAGGTATTCTTCGGGATCATTGGAACCGGTGAACTTGGGCATGGTGAACTTGAGCTTGCAGAAAGTTTCTTCCTCATTGCGGTTCCGGTTTCGACGGTTGCCATGATTGTGGCGGCCATCTTCATCATCCAAGATCTCATGTCTTGCTTGTTGATGGTGGTGTTGCTCGTGCGGTTGTTGAGGTGCCGCGTTTGGTGGTGGAACTTGGTTTGTGATAGGGCAAAGGTGTCCGATCTTTCGATGAGATGGCGATAATCGATTTGGTGGAGTTCGGGCTTGACGATTCGACTACACGTGCGAGCACGAGCGCCAATGCAATCGCTAGGCCAATCTCCTGGAGGTTAGCGATCCTGCGTGAACACGATCAGCCTGACCAGCGAGGGTCTTAATTCCTACCTGAAATCGAGAACAAGTAAGAACCAATATTGCAATCAAGATATTGAGGATTAAGAGGAAAGCTTTATTGAAGAGGTGGGATCCTGAATAGGTGCGAAGTACAAGAGGCCTCTGCGACGCTCGAGCCTTGGCGAAGTTTCTATGATGGCTAACTTAATGTCTAAACAAAATCCGAGTCTAGGGGGTCGGCTATGGGGAGTATTTAAGGGCGAAAAGGTGGGGTTTCGGCAAACCATGGAAGTGGTGGCCGAATCCAACCCTAAAAGTCCTTTTCCCCTCAAATACGGACTCTAAAAAGTGGCTAATTAAAATCCTGGGAAAATTACATGGGCCTGGCCCAAAACAAAAGGTGTCGCAGCACCATATTAAGCTATGGACGAATTCGTAAAGTATTGATCTTGAATATTTCGTCCAAGCCTTCTTTCTTCATTATGGTGGCCTCAAAGTTCTGAAATCTTCATCCATGGCCTTCTCTTGGATCATCACATGCTTGCTGCCATCTCCATGCATGGCCATGCTCCAATGCTTGTCCCTCTCATCCATGCTTGGTCCATCATTCCTAAGAGTAAGAAATATATCTGATTTAGGCAGCATCATATTCTCATGTATATGAGGAATAGTTCCAAGAAACGAAAGTACCTGATAGTTAAGTTGTTTGGCACGAGATCTTGTGATGGGTCCTTGTATGTGTGTTCTGTCAGAGGTACAACGGTTGTATCAATAGTAGGGATGTCTACATCATGCTCCCCTTCTTGAATTGAATTCCTCGACGCAATCTCATCTTCCTCACCAAAGTAAGGCTTCAAATCGCAATGTTAAATGTAGGACTAACTGTACCAAACTCGCAGTAACTCAAGTTTATATGCATTATCATTTATTTTCTAACACCTTAAAGGGACCAGCATCACGTGGCATTAACTTAGACTTGTAAATCAGAAAACGATCTTTACGCAAATGTAACCAAACAAGATCGCCAACATCAAACACAACATGCTTTCTCCTTTATCCCCAAAGTTTATACTTAGCATTCATGTGTTCAATGTTATCTTTAGTAGTCTTATGCAAGTTTAATATCATTTCAAATGTTGTGTAGCATCCAAATTATGTTGCACCGAAGAAGGTAAAGGCAATAAATCAATAGGTGCACGAGGAACAAAACCATACACAATCTCAAATGGGCACATCTTTGTGGTAGAATGCAATGAACGATTATAAGCAAATTCTATATGAGGTAAACACTCTTCCCACAATTTTAAGTTCTTCTTTAAAACAGCCCGTAACATAGTCGACAAAGTTCTATTTACTACTTCAGTTTGACCATCAGTTTGGGGATGACATGTAGTACTAAAGAGCAATTTTGATAGGGCAAAGGTGTCCGATCTTTCGATGAGATGGCGATAATCGATTTGGTGGAGTTCGGGCTTGACGATCCGACTACACGTGCGAGCACGAGCGCCAATGCAATCGCTAGGCCAATCTCCTGGAGGTTACCGATCCTGCGTGAACACGATCAGCCTGACCAGCGAGGGTCTTAATTCCTACCTGAAATCGAGAACAAGTAAGAACCAATATTGCAATCAAGATATTGCGGATTAAGAGGAAAGCTTTATTGAAAGAGGTGGGATCCTGAATAGGTGCGAAGTACAAGAGGCCTCATGACGCCGAGCCTTGGCGGTTGACTATGGCTAACTTAATGTCTAAACAAAATCCGAGTCTAAAGGTTCGGCTATGGGGCGATGATGGCGAGGCAGGGGTTTCGCCAGCCATGGAAGTGGTGACCGAATCCAACCCTAAAAGTCCTTTTCCCTCAAATACGGACTCTAAAAAGTGGCTAATTAAAATCCGAAAATTACATGGGCCTGGCCCAAAATAAAGGTGTCATGAAGACCATATTATGCTATGGACGAATTCGTAAAGTATTGATCTTGAATATTTCGTCCAAGCCTTCTTTCTTCATTATGGTGGCCTCAAAGTTCTGAAATCTTCATCCGTGGCCTTCTCTTGGATCATCACCATGCATGGCCATGCTCCAATGCTTGTCCCTCTCATCCATGCTTGGTCCATCATTCCTAAGAGTAAGAAACATATCTGATTTAGGCAGCATCATATTCTCATGTATGTAAGGAATAGTTCCAAGAAACGAAAGTACCTGATAGTTCAGTTGTTTGGCACGAGATCTTGTGATGGGTCCTTGTATGTGTGTTGCTGTAGGTACAACGGTTGTATCAATAGTAGGGATGTCCACATCATGCTCCTCTTCTTGAATTGAAGTCGTCCTCGACGCAATCTCATCTTCCTCACCAAAGTAAGGCTTCAAATCAATGTTAAATGTAGGACTAACTGTACCAAAGTCTGCAGCAACTCAAGTTTATATGCATTATCATTGATTTTCTAACACCTTAAAGGGACCAGAAGACGTGGCATTAACTTAGACTTCATGAAATCAGAAAACGATCTTTACGCAAATGTAACCAAACAAGATCGCCAACATCAAACACAACATGCTTTCTCCCTTTATCCCCAACAAGTTTATACTTAGCATTCATGTGTTCAATGTTATCTTTAGTAGTCTTATGCAAGTTTAATATCATTTCAGCGCGTTGTGTAGAATCCAAATTATGTTGCACCGAAGAAGGTAAAGGCAAGAAATCAATAGGTGCACGAGGAACAAAACCATACACAATCTCAAATGGGCACATCTTTGTGGTAGAATGCAATGAACGATTATAAGCAAATTCTATATGAGGTAAACACTCTTCCCACAATTTTAAGTTCTTCTTTAAAACAGCCGGTAACATAGTAGACAAAGTTCTATTTACTACTTCAGTTTGACCATCAGTTTGGGGATGACATGTAGTACTAAAGAGCAATTTAGTCCCCAACTTAGCCCATAAACATCTCCAAAAGTGGCTAAGAAATTTAGTATCATGATCAGAGACAATAGTATTTGGCACACCATGCAAACGAACAATTTCACGAAAGAACAAATCAGCAATATGCGCAACATCATCCGTTTTATGACAAGGAATAAAGTGTGCCATCTTAGAAAACCGATCCACAACAACAAAAATACTATCCCTCCCCTTCTGTGTTCGTGGCAATCCCAAAACAAAGTCCATAGAAATATCCTCCCAAGGAACACTAGGAACAGGAAGAGGCATATATAAACCATGTGGATTAAGGCGAGACTTAGCTTTTGACAAGTAGTGCAAAGTGCCACAAATCTCTCAACATCTCGACGACACGTGGCCAAAAGAAGTGTGCAAGAAGAACATCCTCCGCCTTCTTGACACCAAAGTGTCCCATCAATCCTCCTCCATGCGCCTCTGTAATAACAAAAGACGCAGAGCTATCTCGAATGCATAGTTTGTTAGCACGAACACAAATCCATCATTGAAGACGAACTTGTTCCAAGTTCTACCATCTCTACAATTCTGCAACACATCTTTAAATTCAGATCATGCACATATTGTTCTTTAATAGTTTCTAATCCAAATATTTTGAAGTCAAGTTGAGATAACAAAGTATAACGGCGCGACAAAGCATCAGCAATAATATTATCTTTACCCTTTTGTGTTTGATAACATAAGGAAAAGACTCAATAAATTCAACCCACTTTGCATGACGACGATTCAACTTATCTTGACTACGAATATGCTTCAAAGATTCATGATCAGAATGAATAACAAATTCTTTAGGCCATAGATAATGTTGCCAAGTTTCTAATGTCCGAACCAACGCATATAATTCTTTATCATAAGTAGAATAGTTAAGACTAGCCCCACTCAATTTCTCACTAAAATATGCAATGTGTTTTCCTCTTGTAATAACACCCTCCCAAACCAATTCCACTAGCATCACATTCAAGCTCAAAAGTCTTAGTAAAATCAGGAAGTTGGAGTAAGGGAGCATGTGTTAGCTTATCTTTCAATATGACGAAGGCACATTGTTGTGCATCGCCCAAACAAAGGGCACATCCTTCTTGGTAAGCTCATTCAGCGGCAATTGATCCAAAGTCTTTGACAAAGCGCCTATAAAACCAGTGAGGCCAAGAAAACTCCTCACTTGTGTGACCGTCTTGGCTGCGGCCAATTCTCAATAGCTTCAATCTTGGTTGGATCCACTTCAATACCCCGTGATGTAACAACATAGCCAAGAAACGAACTCGATTGGTGCAAAAGGTGCACTTCTCAAGGTTACCAAACAAACGCGTGCATCACGTAAAGCATTGAAAACAAGACGTAAATGGTCCAAATGTTCCTCTAAAGATTTGCTATAAATCAGAATATCATCAAAGTAGACTACCACAAAACGTCCAATGAAAGCACGAAACTTCGCTCATTAATCTCATGAAAGTGCTAGGTGCATTAGTTAAACCAAACGGCATTACTAACCACTCATATAAACCGAACTTAGTTTTAAATGCTGTTTTTCCATTCATCTCCTAATTTCATACGAATCTGTGGTAACCACTACGCAAATCAACTTTAGAAAACATGGTAGAGCCACTCAATTCATCAAGCATGTCATCTAAACGTGGAATAGGATGACGATATCGAATAGTAATATTATTTATAGCTCTACAATCAGTACACATGCGCGAAGAACCATCTTTCTTAGGCACCAAAATAATAGGAACAGCACAAGGGCTAAGGGACTCACGAATATGATCTCTGTCGAGTAGTTCCTGAATTTGGCGTTGTATCTCCTTTGTCTCCTCTGGATTGGTTCTATATGGCGCGCGGTTGGGCAACGTGGCACCAGGAATTAGATCAATTTGATGCTCAATTCCTCTAATAGGAGGTAGTCCCGTGGCAACTCAATGGAAATACGTCCTCATATTCTGCAAAAGGTTAGCAATGGTGGCAAAGAAGGAGGCATATCCTCAAATGAAAACAAAACCTCTTTGCAGACAATTGCATAACATTGAGTATTGTTTACATCTAGTTCAAAGAATATCAATTTTATTTGCAAGCATACATGGACTCTTCAAACGAATTTCAAGAGCATGTGTAGAATCAGATTTAGTGTTCTTTGGTGGTATAAAATCTGCAAAGAACAACTGATTCTCACTTTTATTTTTCACCTCGCTTTAGCTCTACTAGCTCTAGCAAGATCATCTTTTAAAATCTGTTCGGAGTCATAGGTTTTAGACCAATTTTCTTTCCATCATGCATAAGAGAATAGTGGTTAGTTTTGCCATTATGAACAGATTCTCTATCAAATTGCCATGGTCTACCAAGTAACAAAGAACAAGCTTGCATAGGTACAACATCACAATCAACAAAATCAATATGTACCAATAGTAAAATGCACGCATCGCTCTTGTTACCTTGATCTTGCGAGAACTCTCAAACCATTGGATGTAGTATGAATGTGGGCGTTGTCGTGTTGGAAGCGCAAGCTTCTACCATGTCAACACCGCCGATTATTACAACTCCCTCCATCAATGATGATCCGTATAGCTCTTTCCTTGACAACACCACGTGTTTGGAACAGGTTGTGGCGTTGATCTTGCTCAGATTTGCTCAATTGCACACTCAACACACGTTGTGTAATTAAACTCTTGTATTGATCAGCCAGCCTCCCATTACCTCGGCTCGTCATCATCGTAATTGTCTCCATCTCGGCGTAAATAAGGGCTAGTGTATCTTCATCGAAGTCATCATGGAATCGTATTCACCATCTTCTCGCACCATCATCACACGTTGTGTTGTGCACTGCCTCTCAATATGACCAAAACCCCAAAGACTTGGCATTGTATATCCTTAGTCTTACCCGTGGAAGCCATAGAAGATGCACTACTGCAGGAGCATTGGATGATGGTGGAGGAGCATTGGAAATCTTGTGGTGGCCTTGGATGTGGTAGTAGTGGAGGCGAATCACGAGGCGCCGATTGTCGGATGTCCAAGTGGATGTGCGACTGCAATTATTAGTCCTCCTCCATGGTGTTTGGCGATCTCGCACTTCACGCTCACTTTGCAAGCAAGATGAAACAAACGAGTGATAGAATTATATTCCTTATAATCTAATATGTGCTGAATGTCCTTGTTTAATCCACCAAAGAAACGTGCAAGCATTTGTTCATTAGATTCAACAAGACCACACCTAACCATCCCCGTTTGTAATTCCTGATAATACTCTTCTACAGAATTTTTCCCTTGCTCTAAACGTGTCAGATTCTTTAGTAAATCATGTTGATAAGTGGGAGGTACAAAACGAACACGCATAGCAGTTTTTAAAGCAGTCCAAGTACTAGGAATAGTTGTAGGATTTAAACGACAATACTCAGACCACCAAAGGGAAGCAAATTTAGTAAATTCACATGTAGCAGCACTAACACGCATATTCTCAGGATATTTTAAGCATGCAAAACGTTGTTCTACTTCCATCTCCCATGTAAGATATGCATAAGGTTTATATTTACCCTCAAAAGATGGAATATTTAATTTAAGCTTTGCAACATGATCATCATCACGCATCGGTGGCGGCGTTGCGGTAGTAATGTCGGGGACGGCCGCAGTACCTATGGAGGTTGTTCAACCTCCTCGTCAAATAGATCGTCGTCGGGGTCGTAGTAGTACCCGCCGTCCGTCCCCAACGTCGCAGCAGCAGCCCACGGCGAAGTCCGAGGAGCATCACAGTAGCGCTGCCGGCGGCACCGAACCAGCCGATTCGGCGTGATCGGAATGCGCCGGCGCCATGTGTGTGCGGTGCGGGCAATCGGTTCAAAAGCTCCTTGAACCGAACGTCAAGCTTGGCGTTGAAGGATTTCTCGAGTCCATCGATCTTGTCCACGGCGTTGGTGAGCTTGGTGTCAAACTCCCCTAGGCGCGTATTGTAACACCCTCAGAATCGGACCTATGCAAGTTTGGGCAAAATTCACCAAACCCGCATAGAAACGATTCAAAGGTGCCCACCAGGCACTTTCGTGCGGGTGGAAAACGAAGTAATAACATTACACAACAGTCCTCGATGGGACCCACAGACCAGATATATATATAACAGCGACTCAAAGAGTCAAGAATACAGATATATTATACAAAGATCCAAATCACCTTGAAAACGATAGAGCGTCCAGCTACGGACAAGATGCAAATGGGGCTAAGAGCCCTGAAGAATAACCAATGGCGCCCATAACCTGCCCAGCCAAGCCGAAGGGTAACCCCGCTAACGACGCCGATCTCAAAACCTGCTTAAACAAAGGGTGCCGACAAAGGGCAACGGAAAAAGAAGGAGCCAAGATCGAGGACAAGACACGCGAGGCTAGAATTCGGTCCTCGCCTACATAGGTATGGTGGACTGAAGCGGCAGCGGCAACATGCACTAAACAACCTATAGAGACTCGATACATCTGGCGGATATCAGAGAGGGATAAGAATGACCTAACCGGATCCAACCTGAAGCTATCACCAAACAAACCCATCCTGGCGTTTCCCCCTCGAGACCAAACGAGGAAGTCAACCGAGGAACTCACACAGTTGGCAGTTTTACTTATTCAGTTATAGTTACGGCACTTTACTAGTCAAGTTTAGATATTCGTCCTGATAAAGTAGGCAGTGGGCACTTTTAATTAACCATTCCGTTATAGTGGCAACACTTACTAGTCAGATACCATTAGCATGAGATAAACCCAAGACCCAGCAGTTGTTGGTACTTTTATTCAGCCAATTCCGTTGTAGTTGCCATACTTACTAGTCAGGTACAATGGTCGCAAGCGACAAACCAAACAAGAAATTGTGGGCGATTATTAGCCATTCCGTTATAGTGAAGTGATTACTAGTCATTATAAGTCAAATTTATAACAAGAACTTTAGTTATGCTTGTCTATGATCAAGAAACTGTGCTCCAAGTCGTCCATATCCTCGGACACGGCTTTCAGAAAGTTTTACCCGGCCGGGGTGCACCAATAGCAACACACACTCGATCAACCTCGGAAAAACCAAATCAAAACCCAACGAGGCCTTCACGACACAAAGAATCACAAGATTCAGAAATATTTGGGGGCCACCCTTTGAGTAGAACCCGAACGGAGTAGGCAAGCTCGAGACGGCCTCAAGGTCTGCGTCAATGGTCGGAGCGATCGGGAACCCCAAACGGGCTTGTCGACACCGCGTAATCACTCCGCTTACCTAAACAAAGTGCAGTGCTATCCGTCGACAATCGTAAATAAAGCAAAGAAACATGGCATAAGTACAGATAGTAATAAAGCCCCAAACTAGTTTGTGGCCCCAAGAAATAAGACGAATCAAGCTCGGCCGAGGGGGTCCCATATACCTCCCGGATGTGGATAGCGCGATAAATCAAGGAACAGGAATCAAGTACTCGGGGTCTTACGGGACACAAGTGGGCGTTCGGAAACCAAATATTATCTATCACCCACCGATGCCTCTGCTTATTTCAGTTTTAGTTGTTAAACAGAAATTAAAGTGACGATAAATAAAACTAGAATCATCTCCAACAGCAACATGCGGCAATACATCAGCAACTGTGGCATATGACGACACACATCAGCACTTGAGCAAGCAACTACGACGCGCAAGTCCAACTATCTACCAAACAACAGGTAATAGGATGTGTCCAAGGCAAATATACGGCTGCAAGGGATTTCACGGGTACGAAAACTAGAGCATCGCAACACAGATAGCAATAGATCAACAGGAAGGAATAAATACTATAAAAGTAAGATAGGTAGAAAGAGGGAGATGCTCGCCTGAAAACATTGTCGAAGGGTTCCACCGAAGATCGGGGCGAAGCTCACATCAACTCAACGGCCTTATCCGCGAAGAAGCAAAACACTAAAAGAAACACCGGATGCGATATTCAATAAAACGGCAGAAGATCGGCATGATGCATGTATGATAGATGACATGGCAAGGTGCGATGCAATTAGGTCATAATAGGTGGAACCAGGGTCCCGACAATTAATTAAATGGTTCAAGTTATTTATCTATCCCACAAATTATATGTTGTTTAGCAATGCAACAGATGGAACCGGTTCGCTACACATGTTTAAATGAGGCCAATATAAGGCTAGATTTGCCCGCATATGGGCCCCATATTTAATTATTAGGTGAATCGGCATAAGGCCCCAAACCACATGAATGGATGCATGCATGAACAATTTATATGCAACAGTTATATAGGTGTCATTTATAAATTAGGGTTCTCGGATAAGGGTTCACACATTAGGGGTTCACGATCTTGGGGTCTCCGGGGTTCGAGGGCGCGCGTTCTCGAATAGCGGATAGATCTTGTCGCAACCGGAAGCTTGTGGCTTGGCGTCGGGCGCATCGGCCCTGGTCGGTCTTGTCGCATCTGGGGTCTTAGGGTCATGTCGACGATCATGGCGTTCATGGAAGTTCTCGGCTTCGCATCCCCGAGGTAGTACTTGTCGTTCCGGGGGGCTCGACGAATTCTTGGCGTCCGAGGAGAAGATCATGTCGCATCAGCGGCTTTCGGGTACGGGTTCTTCGGGCTCCCATGTAGGGGATCTTGTCGTCGCGTCTTGACGGGGTTCGGGCTTGATCTTCTGACCGGTCGGGTCGGGGCTTAGGCCGAGGACGGTCTTGTGACTCGTGAACGGTCTTGGTCTCGGCGTTGGTGGTCTTGGCGCGTCCGGGATGAAGGAGTTCTTGTCGCGCTCGTGGTCCTCGGATCCGGGGTCTCGGCACCGGCAGATCTTGGTGACAAACCTCCATGTTGCGATTCTTAACGACGGGATCGGGGCTTGGGTCCGGCCTTGGTGTCCATTGTAGATGACGATCTTGGCGGGCCACTTTGGGATTCAACAGGTTCAGGTCTTGGCGCGTCCGATTCTGGCGACAGCGGGGTTGCCAGTCGAAGCGGGCGGAGGAGCGGGGAAGCGCGGCGACGGGCGCTTTGCTACGGGCTCGCGGCATGGCAGGGCCTGCGGCGGAGGTGGTCGGCCAGCGGACGCGGCTCGGACGGGGCCCGGGCTCAAGGCGAGCTCCTGTGGCGGCGGAACGCGAGCGGCGCGCTGCAGTCTTGGTCGGAGGAGGATCGGAGGCGTTCTTGGGGTCGGCATGAGGAGCAGGCATGCTCGGAGGCGGGCGCGCCGAGGCGGCTTACGGCCTGCGGAGCTTGGGGAAGAGGGGTCGACGGGGTCGGCAAGCTGGCTGAGCAGCCATGACGGGGTGAGGCGGTCGAGGCGAAGTGAGGCGGCGCTGAAGGCGGAAGCGCACTGACAGAGGGAGAGGCGGCGGCCTGGTGCAGAGGGAGGAGGCGAGCGGAGCGGAGGCGCGTGAGCCAGCGGGCGACGCGAGCCAAAGCGCGGAGTTGCCAGGGAAGGGCTGGCCGGAGGTGGGAGGAGGCGAGGTCATGGGGAACAGCGACAAAGGGTAGCCTGGGGCAAGGACGGCGGTGAGGGAGCTGGGCGAGCCCAGGAGGTGGAGCGGCTGAGGCGCGGCCTGGCTGGCGAGGAGGCTGGGAGTGAGCAGAGCGACGACGCTGGGAGAGGCACAGGGGAGAGGCGAGCTGAGGTCAGGTGGAGAAGGAAGGTAGGAGGAGGCGGGCGTGGGGAGAAGAGGAGGGAGGAAGAGAAAGCAGGGGGTGGGGGGCCGGCAGGCGCGTTGGTGGTCTGCGCAAAGGGCAGGCAGTGAGGGTCAAGGCGTGTGCGTAAAAGGCGTGCGTGCCGAGTCCAGGTGGCGTGTGTGGTGTGGTTGGTGGGAGTGTGAGTGGTGTGTGGGCAGGTTAGAGAGAGGGGGAAGAGAGGGAGTGACGTGGCAGTTTAGGATTGGGTTAGGGAAGAGGGTCAGCTGAGGTGGCGCAAAGCTATTGGCCCGGGTGAGGTGGCCAAGGAGGGTGGGTAGATTTTTAGGTAGCTGTAGGATTAGATGGGGCGGCAGGTTGGACCGATTTTAAAAACAGGGGTGGTCGTTCGGGTCGGGTTGGCCCGTTCGACTGCCCCTACTAAAAAAATAATATAATTTTATTTGTGTTAAACGGGCCGTTGGCAAACCGATAGCGGCCAAAACAAAATATTCCGGGGGCCCGGTTTTGATGTTTGAAAATAAAGAGGGGCGTTTAGAAAACAACACGGGCTTTGCAAACATAGTATTAGCAAACAATGCATGATGATGACGATGCAATGCACAAATTCAACGCGATTTTCTAGTAGTGGTTTTGCGGGATGCCACACGTATCCACGTCTTCAACGCGACTGACCAAGAGCGCGGAGAAGTGGGCAAGTAGTTCTTCGTTCGTCATGGTGGCAGGGTTCCGCAAAGTATCTGTCATGGTTAGTCCTTAAAAAGCACAGGTATATACTACAGGAATATGGTGGAAGTCACGCGTAATCCGTCAAGCAATATACGAAGCTCTTACAAGTTCTTACCAAACAGCAGGAAAAGGCGATGTGCAACTGCGAGGATCGAGAGGTCCAGATTGAACCAAGCGATTACCAGGAGTCGAGACACCGCACGTGAAGAATATCTGTGGAGCTCTGGGAAGGCTTAGCAAGGGGGGTTAGCAATTATCAAAACAGCAATGCAAAAGTTGAAAGAATGCTCAACGACGGTACTGTGCTGGTCCTAGGCTAGACCGTACTAGAGACGCGAGCCTAGATCACCAACGATGTCACGACGCGACACAACAAGTGATATGGGGTGGCCCGATCTTCTCAGCAAGCACTTGTCGATGATGATGGTGGATGATAGATAACTAGCATGTAGCTATGAACTCTCCCGCTCGAACCCTGATGCCAATGCAACAGCTCTCGAACCCTATGGGATATTCACAACACCACGCTCTTGCGCCTTGCCGAATCGACTTAACGGTAGTTTGCAATCTACTAATTCCCAATGGAACAACAGATCACACTCAATTACAGTAGATAATTCGATCACAGGGTAATTCCAGAGGTTCTTGATAAGAAACAACTCCAAAATAGTTTTAACGTGGTCTAACCCTAACTATGGGGACGTCCCAGGGCTTATAAGGGCGGCTGGGGCGGCCAAAATCGCGAAACAAAACGTGTCCGATACAGTCAGATCCGTCCAGATCTGTTGGTAACTTTCAGGGCCGGACTTTCCGCCCTAAGTAGGGGCGGATTATCCGCCCCCCGGATTATCCGCCCCCTATACTGAGCCTCGCGCCTGAAGTCCTTAGCAGAATTCCTGGAGCAGGGCCGGATTATCCGCCCTTGTGGGGGCCGGATTATCCGCCCCCTAGGGACGTGTAAGTACTCGTTGGAAAGCTCTCGGAGTGAGGTTTCCAAAAAGTGCTTATTTGCTTGATTTGGAGTTCGTATGAAGAATCCACGTCCGTTTCAATTTCAGGGCTTCTGTCTGTCCGAACTGAACCTTTCTTCTTGATGATCTTCTCTTGCGCCTTCCTCCCGCCTCCTCCCTCGCGCATCCTTGGCGATCATCACGTCGGACTCCTTGCCTTCCTCCCTCTCCTTCCCGCTGGCGTTAGTCCGATGGATATTAAATCTAGTCAAACAATAACACCATGATTTAGGTAGTATAAAGTTCTTATAAATCAACGTATCTTGTCCAACTAGGAATGAAGTCACCTTGTGATATTTTTCAATAAGGTTCAATATTTCATCCCAGCCGAGACAACTAGAATCAACATGATCCATGATTGTATCCTCATCATCCTCCCTTTCTTCAAGAAAAGCCGTCCACGGCTTTGGGTAAGCTGAAAGTGGAATGAACAAAAAGAACAACGTGTACGCAGAGTATATGTATACATAACATGTTGTATTATTTGTGTTCACGTGAATAATATGTTTACTATACATCAAGCAACTTAAATTGTGTATAAGTGAAGTACAAAGAATCATGATCATGTTGAAAACAAATAGATATATAGTCTTGTTGTGCATTACTAAATTCAGTTTTCTCAAAGAAGATCTATGATCAAATTTGTGATGAACAAGATCACCAATTCAAAATATGTGAAAACCAAGTGATTCATGCCATGCTTCAACAAGCGCTACTCGATTAGTAGGAACATAATCATTTTGTTTAGTATGTAACATACAACTCAATTTGCAAATATAAGTGAAGTATACATCAGTAGCACACTTATGCAATACATTGTGGTACAAACACAAGGGGTATGAAAAATCTGATTCAAATCTAGAAAGATTGGAACAATCCAACATAGGTAAAGTTACTTTTGTTGGGTGGACTATATCAACTAGATGTGAATGTACTTTCATATTATCAAAAATTGTAGTATCTATCCCACCACAAAGATATCTTGACAGAGAGCATCTATGGCTAAACACAGCAAGTTTCAATTCAGCAATTCTATCATATGTAATGCATATGTGATCCACAAGAAAAATTTCATCCATGCTATATTCACCAATTAGATTAAAGATGAAATATGGAGAATATGTGCTTGAATTCAGACATGAAATTTCAGAAATCTTATCCACAACACAACTCATATTCATAGGTTCATTTAGCATGATGGAAAATACAATATCAGTAGGTGGTATTCGAGCAAGTATTTCCTTATGTGTAATCAGTACCACATGATCAAAATGAAAATTTGGTAAACTATCACATGGTGTTGTAACATTATTGCAAGACAAGTCACAAGGAGGTACCAACAAAGGAATAGACACACAAAAGGTTGTGCTTGTTGGCTGTAGCTCCAAATCAGTACCGATATCTTCAGTATGCTCCTCACATGTAGTAGGCACTGGAACATCCTCCTCTAGTGACAATGCACAGTCCAGCGATGCAGGTTGTAAAATAGATGGCTCCCTTTCTTCAAAAGCAACCTGCATATCACAAGAAACAACACTAGGAGTAGAGATAATTACATTAGTAGAAACCTCATCTATCTCACCAACTTTCACTCTCGGTTCTTCTACGATGAAATCAACATGTGGGTTTATGTTGGTGGTTACAGGTGGACAGAGGTTTTGACGCCTAATCTCCTGAAATTGCTTAATACGTGTACGTGATAACCAAGTGTGCTTATCATTCCAAAAGATGGAAGGATCAGAATATTCATTACCAAACACAACCTGGAAGTGATTACACCAGTTTGTTCCCAACATGATATGGCAGGAGTTAAACGCTCTAGGAACGATAAAACAAGAAACATATCTGTGAGGGCCATAAATGGTGAGTGGAACACATGCGATCTGAGTAACTGGTAGTGCATGACCAGAAGTTGCTAACATAAATGGGATTGTTAATGCACGTGTGTATAATTGTAACTTTTCAACAACCTCAACACTAACCAAATTTATGGAAGAACAAGTATCAATGGTAGTAGCAGCATGTCTACCACAAATTTCCGTCGTGAAGTGGAACAAACCCGGATTAGGCACTACTCCTGACTCCTCCTCCCAAAATGTATGACTGCAGTGGTATCGTAATGGAAAGGGATAATCATCTGCATCCTTTTTCTGCATCACATCAACACTACTAAAAGACATGATTAGTATGTTAGTGCATAAAACAAAATCTGTTGGTGGAACTCTCACAACTCACTCAAAACTAACAAGAAAGCAGATCTTACCGTTCCAAAGTGAATAGTGATGCTTACCAATTCGAATCAACAACTTATGCACGGATGTGATGAAGTGAATATCAAGGGTATAGAGAACGATCACAGGGCACACAGGTTATTTATGGTGGAGCTGTAGGTATGGAATCCTAACTACACCGCAAACAAGTCCTAGTCCGATCGTTATGATAACCCAAGAAACACACACGGTGGAGATAAACGTGGCAAAGCAATTTATGAATAGGAATATTGCAATGCACAAGAGACGCTAGTAATAGCTCAAAATAAACAGCACAAGATTGCTCAATCTACAAGTGCTATGATCAACTAGGCCTCCAATAATGCACACTTTGATATCTCTTTTGTCACGCTTGTCGCTCTTTTCTTTTTTTATATCGAATCTCTTTTCCTTTTCTGTTTTTTTTAACTATATGACTCAATGCAAAACGAATGCAAACTAGGAGGGGGCCGGATAATCCGGTCTGTCGGGGCGAAAATTTTGCACTTTCAAAACCCTAATGAGCAGCCTGTTAGAGCAAAGCAACTAGTCTCGTGGGTACGTTCCTAGGCACGGATGTCAGAGATAGGTCAGAGCTAGGTTTGAAACACAAAAGTACGCTATGTGGACTCGGAAAAGTAGATGGAAACTTGCGGAAAACGATGATGGTGGACTCGGTGGAAAACAAGATCAAAACCCTAAACTGAAACACAAACGAAAACTAGACTCCTACGAGAAAAACCTTCAGATCGGATCTACGAGAAGACACGACCAGCAAATAAAACTCGAAAACGATGCAATCTAGGCTAGGGCAAATCTTTTTGTATGGCTTTTTCTGTATAGGACAAAAACAAGAACTAATCTATGGATGGATTTGTGGATGCTCACCGAGTAAACGAGGAGCTCTGATACCAAGATGATATGGGGTGGCCCGATCTTCTCAGCAAGCACTTGTCGATGATGATGGTGGATGATAGATAACTAGCATGTAGCTATAAACTCTCCCGCTCGAACCCTGATGCCAATGCAACAGCTCTCGAACCCTATGGGATATTCACAACACCACGCTCTTGCAGACGCGACCGACCAATTTAACGGTAGTTTGCAATCTACTAATTCCCAATGAAACAACAGATCACACTCAATTACAGAGATAATTCGATCATGGTAATTCCAGAGGTTCTTGATAAGAAACAACTCCAAAATAGTTTTAACGTGGTCTAACCTAACTATGGGGACGCCCCAGGCTTATAAGGGCGGCGGCCAAAATCGCTAAAACAAAACGCGTGTCCGATCCGTCCAGATCTGTTGGTAACTTCCAGGCCGGACTTTCCGCCCTAAGTAGGGGCGGATTATCCGCCCCCCGGATTATCCTCCCCTGGGGCGGATTATCCGCCCCCTATACTGAGCCTCGCGCCTGAAGTCCTTAGCAGAATTCCTGGAGCAGGGCCGGATTATCCGCCCTTGTGGGGGCCAGATTATCCGCCCCCTAGGGACGTGTAAGTACTCGTTGGAAAGCTCTCGGAGTGATGTTTCTAACAAGTGCTTATTTGCTTGATTTGGAGTTCGTATGAAGAATCCACGTCCGTTTCAATTTCAGGGCTTCTGTCTGTCCGAACTGAACCTTTCTTCTTGATGATCTTCTCTTGCGCCTTCCTCCCGCTCCTCCCTCGCGCATCCTTGGCGATCATCACGTCGGACTCCTTGCCTTCCTCCCTCTCCTTCCCGCTGGCGTTAGTCCGATGGATATTAAATCTAGTCAAACAATAACACCATGATTTAGGTAGTATAAAGTTCTTATAAATCAACGTATCTTGTCCAACTAGGAATGAAGTCACCTTGTGATATTTTTCAATAAGGTTCAATATTTCATCCCAGCTGAGACAACTAGAATCAACACGATCCATGATTGTATCCTCATCAACAAGCACTGTATGATGATATGGCACCCTGAAAAGCGAACCGAGATGCAGAAAATCACTATGATGGCGAGTGTCTAGAACTGATGTACGGGGTCTAAAAAGAGGTTAGCCCCAAAAAAAAATTTCGATTTTTTTTATTTTGCTCCGGAAAGCGCGCAGGCGCCAAAAAAATATCGCTGTAACGGCCGATGGAGAAAAGTGATCCCCAAAGCCGAAAACTAGTATAGCCAGAAAAATTTTTTGGAGGCGGTTCCAGACTTTTTTTTTTGCTCTCCTTCTGGACTTACGACCGGACTCTTAGCGCGACACGGACTTTAGCTGAACACGGACACAACAAAGAAGGAAAGTCGAAAGAAATAACTAGGAAACAGTAACTCTACTCGGACTCGTACCGCGGGAAAACCGATCGGATCCGTGTCGCAGAGGAAGGCGTATGAGTATTAGGGTTTATGGTGGCTGGGTATATGGCGGCGGAATATGGTGGCGGAATATGGTGGCGGTGATCGACGAGTGTGGCGGTGACTAGTATGATTAGAACTCGAAACTCTAAGGGACGAGACACTAAGACCAGCAACTCGACGCGACGATGTAGACACAAATTCAACAATGCAAAAACTGAAAAGATAATGCGAGGCGTAGATTGGTTATAGGATGGATCTAAACTCTAACTGTGTTTTTGGATTTTTCGTGGGTTATAGGTAAAAACAGATCTAATCTACGAAAAACAGTAAAATCTCACCGAGCAACCTGAAATCTGATACCACTTGATAGGGCAAAGGTGTCCGATCTTTCGATGAGATGGCGATAATCGATTTGGTGGAGTTCGGGCTTGACGATCAGACTACACGTGCGAGCACGAGCGCCAATGCAATCGCTAGGACAATCTCCTAGAGGTTACCGATCCTGCGTGAACACGATCAGCCTGACCAGCGAGGGTCTTAATTCCAACCTGAAATCGAGAACAAGTAAGAACCAATATTGCAATCAAGATATTGCGGATTAAGAGGAAAGCTTTATTGAAGAGGTGGGATCCTGAATAGGTGCGAAGTACAAGAGGCCTCTGCGACGCTCGAGCCTTGGCGAAGTTGCTATGATGGCTAACTTAATGTCTAAACAAAATCCGAGTCTAGGGGGGTCGGCTATGGGGAGTATTTAAGGGCGAAAAGGTGGGGTTTCCGCCAACCATGGAAGTGGTGGCCGAATCCAACCCTAAAAGTCCTTTTCCCCTCAAATACGAACTCTAAAAAGTGGCTAATTAAAATCCTGCGGAAATTACATGGGCCTGGCCCAAAACAAAAGGTGTCGCAGCACCATATTAAGTTATGGACGAATTCGTAAAGTATTGATCTTGAATATTTCGTCCAAGCCTTATTTCTTCATTATGGTGGCCTCAAAGTTCTGAAATCTTCATCCATGGCCTTCTCTTGGATCATCACATGCTTGCTGCCATCTCCATGCATGGCCATGCTCCAATGCTTGTCCCTCTCATCCATGCTTGGTCCATCATTCCTAAGAGTAAGAAATATATCTGATTTAGGCAGCATCATATTCTCATGTATATGAGGAATAGTTCCAAGAAACGAAAGTACCTGATAGTTAAGTTGTTTGGCACGAGATCTTGTGATGGGTCCTTGTATGTGTGTTGCTGTAGGTACAATGGTTGTATCAATAGTAGGGATGTCCACATCAGTTTGGGCGACGAGCTTGGGGAGCTTGCTCTTGTTGTTGGCGCGGTTGAGGACGAGGAGGAGGTTGTTGGTCCTCACGGCGAACTTGGGGATCTTGCTCTTGTTCTTGTCGAGGTTGATGCCGAGGAGCATTATCTTGTGCCATGTGGCGAGGAAGGCGTCGAGCCGCATGCGCAACGGGCTGCTCTCTTTCTTCTTGATGTGGAGGAGGCTCGTCATGAAGATCATGTTGACGACGTTGACGTTCATGTCGAGGAGGGCGCCTTGGTGGATCTTCGAGTGCTGCACGCCGCCGGCGAACTTGTTCTTCCACTTCGGATGCTTCACTTGTTGTGGAAAGAACATGTCGATGGCGATGGTCTTGATGGTCCATGTGTGATAGGGCAAAGGTGTCCGATCTTTCGATGAGATGGCGATGATCGATTTGGTGGAGTTCGGGCTTGACGATCCGACTACACGTGTGAGCACGAGCGCCAATGCAATCGCTAGGCCAATCTCCTGGAGGTTACCGATCCTGCGTGAACGATCACCGACCAACGAGGGTCTTAATTCCTACCTGAAATCGAGAACAAGTAAGAACCAATATTGCAATCAAGATATTGCGGATTAAGAGGAAAGCTTTATTGAAGAGGTGGGATCCTGAATATGTGCGAAGTACAAGAGGCCTCTGCGACGCTCGAGCCTTGGCGAAGTTGCGACTATGGCTAACTTAATGTCTAAACAAAATCCGAGTCTAAAGGTTCGGCTATGGGGAGTATTTAAGGCGAAAAGGTGGGGTTTCGCCAGCCATGGAAGTGGTGGCGAATCCAACCCTAAAGTCCTTTTCCTCAAATACGGACTCTAAAAAGTGGCTAATTAAAATCCTCATGAAAATTACATGGGCCTGGCCCAAAATAAAGGTGTCGACACCATATTATGCTATGGACGAATAGTAAAGTATTGATCTTGAATATTTCGTCCAAGCCTTCTTTCTTCATTATGGTGGCCTCAAAGTTCTGAAATCTTCATCCGTGGCCTTCACTTGGATCATCACATGCTTGCTGCCATCACCATGCATGGCCATGCTCCAATGCTTGTCCCTCTCATCCATGCTTGGTCCATCATTCCTAAGAGTAAGAAACATATCTGATTTAGGCAGCATCATATCCTCATGTATGTAAGGAATAGTTCCAAGAAACGAAAGTACCTGATAGTTCAGTTGTTTGGCACGAGATCTTGTGATGGGTCCTTGTATGTGTGTTGCTATAGGTACAACGGTTGTATCAATAGTAGGGATGTCCACATCATGCTCCCCTTCTTGAATTGAAGTCGTCCTCGACGCAATCTCATCTTCCTCACCAAAGTAAGGCTTCAAATCTGCAATGTTAAATGTAGGACTAACCGTACCAAAGTCTGCAGGCAACTCAAGTTTATATGCATTATCATTGATTTTCTCTAACACCTTAAAGGGACCAAAGACGTGGCATTAACTTAGACTTGCGTAAATCAGAAAACGATCTTTACGCAAATGTAACCAAACAAGATCGCCAACATCAAACACAACATGCTTTCTCCCTTTATCCCCAAAGAAGTTTATACTTAGCATTCATGTGTTCAATGTTATCTTTAGTATGCTTATGCAAGTTTAATATCATTTCAGCGTTGTGTAGCATCCAAATTATGTTGCAATCAAGAAGGTAAAGGCAATAAATCAATAGGTGCACGAGGAACAAAACCATACACAATCTCAAATGGGCACATCTTTGTGGTAGAATGCAAAGAACGATTATAAGCAAATTCTATATGAGGTAAACACTCTTCCCACAATTTTAAGTTCTTCTTTAAAACAGCCCGTAACATAGTAGACAAAGTTCTATTTACTACTTCAGTTTGACCATCGGTTTGGGATGACATGTAGTACTAAAGAGCAATTTAGTCCCCAACTTAGCCCATAAACATCTCCAAAAGTGGCTAAGAAATTTAGTATCACGATCGAGACAATAGTATTTGGCACACCATGCAAACGAACAATTTCACGAAAGAACAAATCAGCAATATGCGCAGATCATCCGTTTATGACAAGGAATAAAGTGTGCCATCTTAGAGAACCGATCCACAACAACAAAAATACTTTCCTCCCTTCGTGTTCGTGGCAATCCCAAAACAAAGTCCATAGAAATATCCTCCCAAGGAACACTAGGAACAGGAAGAGGCATATATAAACCATGTGGATTAAGGCGAGACTTAGCTTTTTGACAAGTAGTGCGGCGTGCCACAAATCTCTCAACATCTCGACGACACGTGGCCAAAAAGAAGTGTGCAAGAACATCCTCCGCCTTCTTGACACCAAAGTGTCCCATCAATCCTCCTCCATGCGCCTCTGTAATAACAAAAGACGAACAGAGCTATCCGAATGCATAGTTTGTTAGCACGAACACAAATCCATCATTGAAGACGAACTTGTTCCAAGTTCTACCATCTCTACAATTCGCAACACATCTTTAAATTCAGCATCATGCACATATTGTTCTTTAATAGTTTCCAATCCAAATATTTTGAAGTCAAGTTGAGATAACAAAGCATAACGGCGTGACAAAGCATCAGAATAATATTATCTTTACCCTTTTGTGTTTGATAACATAAGGAAAAGACTCAATAAATTCAACCCACTTTGCATGACGACGATTCAACTTAGCTTGACTACGAATATGCTTCAAAGATTCATGATCGAATGAATAACAAATTCCTTAGGCCATAGATAATGTTGCCAAGTTTCTAATGTCCGAACCAACGATATAATTCTTTATCATAAGTAGAATAGTTCACTAGCCCCACTCAATTTCTCACTAAAATATGCAATGTTTTTCCTCTTGTAATAACACCCTCCCAAACCAATTCCACTAGCATCACATTCAAGCTCAAAAGTCTTAGTAAAATCAGGAAGTTGGAGTAAGGGAGCATGTGTTAGCTTATCTTTCAATATGACGAAGGCTGTTGTGCATCGCCCAAACAAAGGGCACATCCTTCTTGGTAAGCTCATTCAACAGCGGCAATTGATCCAAAATCTTTGACAAAGCGCCTATAAAACCAGCGAGGCAAAGAAAACTCCTCACTTGTGTGACCGTCTTGGTCATGGGCCAATTCTCAATAGCTTCAATCTTGGCTGGATCCACTTCGATACTCGTGATGTAACAACATAGCCAAGAAACTAACTCGATTGGTGCAAAAGGTGCACTTCTCAAGGTTACCAAACAAACGTGCATCACGTAAAGCATTAAAAACAAAGACGTAAATGGTCCAAATGATCCTCTAAAGATTTGCTAAAATCAGAATATCATCAAAGTAGACTACCACAAAACGTCCAATGAAAGCACGTAAAACTTCGTTCATTAATCTCATGAAAGTGCTAGGTGCATTAGTTAAACCAAATGGCATTACTAACCACTCATATAAACCGAACTTAGTTTTAAAAGTTGTTTTCCATTCATCTCCTAATTTCATACTTAACTGGTGGTAACCACTACGCAAATCAACTTTAGAAAACATGGTAGAGCCACTCAATTCATCAAGCATGTCATCTAAACGTGGAATAGGATGACGATATCGAATAGTAATATTATTGATAGCTCTACAATCGACACATGCGCGAAGAACCATCTTTCTTAGGTACCAAAATAATAGGAACAAAGACAGGGCTAAGGGACTCACGAATATGATCTCTGCCGAGTAGTTCACGAATTTGGCGTTGTATCTCCTTTGTCTCCTCCGGATTGGTTCTATATGGCGTGGTTGGGCAACGTGGCACCAGAATTAGATCAATTTGATGCTCAATTCCTCTAATAGGAGGTAGTCCCGGTGGCGACTCAATGGAAAGACGTCCTCATATTCCTGCAAAAGGTTAGCAATAGCGGGTGGCAAAGAAGGAGGCATATCCTCAAATGAAAACAAAACCTCTTTGCATACAATTGCATAACATTGAGTATTGTTTACATCTAGTTCAGCAATATCAATTTTATTTGCAAGCATACATGGACTCTTCAAACGAATTTCAGTAGCATGTATAGAATCAGATTTAGTGTTCTTTGGTGGTATAAAATCTGCATCAACAATCTGATTCTCACTTTTATGTTTCTCCTCAATTTTAGCTCTACTAGCTCTAGCAAGATCATCTTTTAAAATCTGTTCGGGAGTCATAGGTTTTAGACCAATTTTCTTTCCATCATGCATAAGAGAATAGTGATTAGTTTTGCCATTATGAAGATTCTCTATCAAATTGCCATGGTCTACCAAGTAACAAAGAACAAGCTTGCATAGGTACAACATCACAATCAACAAAATCAGAATATGTACCAATAGTAAAATGCACGCTGCATCGCTTCTTGTTACCTTGATCTTGCGAGAACTCTCAAACCATTGGATGTAATATGAATGTGGGCGTTGTCTTGTTGGAAGCGCAAGCTTCTCGACCATGTCAACACTGGCCAGGTTATTACAACTCCCTCCATCAATGATGATCCGTATAGCTCTTTCCTTGACAACACCACGTGTTTGGAACAGGTTGTGGCGTTGATCTTGCTCAGATTTGCTCAATTGCACACTCAACACACGTTGGGTAATTAAGCTCTTGTATTGATCAGCAGCTTCAGCTCCCATCACCTCTGGCTCTTCATCAGCATCAGAATTGTCTCCATCTCGAGCAGAAATAAGGGCTAGTGTATCTTCATCAAAGTCACTCGCTGAATCGTATTGACCATCTTCGCGCACCATCATAACACGTTGTGTTGTGCACTGTCTCTCAATATGACCAAAACCCCAACACTTGCGGCATTGTATATCCTTTGTCTTACCCGTGGAAGCCATAGAAGATGCACTACGAGCAGGAGCATTGGATGATGGTGGAGGAGTAGCTGGAAATCTTGTGGTGGCCTTGGATGTGGTAGTAGCTGGAGGCGAATCACGAGGAGGCGCTGATTGTCGGGATGTCCAAGTGGATGTACGACCTGCAGAATTATTAGTCCTCCTCCATGGTGTTTGGCGGTCCTGCACTTCACGTTCAGCTTTGCAAGCAAGACGAAACAAACGAGTGATAGAATTATATTCCTTATAATCTAAGATGTGCTGGATGTCCTTGTTTAATCCACCAAAGAAACGTGCAAGCATTTGTTCATTAGATTCAACAAGACCACACCTAACCATCCCCGTTTGCAATTCCTGATAATACTCTCATCCATGCTTGGTCCATCATTCCTAAGAGTAAGAAACATATCTGATTTAGGCAGCATCATATTCTCATGTATGTAAGGAATAGTTCCAAGAAACGAAAGTACCTGATAGTTCAGTTGTTTGGCACGAGATCTTGTGATGGGTCCTTGTATGTGTGTTGCTGTAGGTACAACGGTTGTATCAATAGTAGGGATGTCCACATCATGCTCCCCTTCTTGAATTGAAGTCGCCTCGACGCAATCTCATCTTCCTCACCAAAGTAAGGCTTCAAATCGCAATGTTAAATGTAGGACTAACTGCACCAAAGTCTGCAGCAACTCAAGTTTATATGCATTATCATTGATTTTCTAACACCTTAAAGGGACCAAAGAAGACACGTGGCATTAACTTAGACTTGTAAATCAGAAACGATCTTTACGCAAATGTAACCAAACAAGATCGCCAACATCAAACACAACATGCTTTCTCCTTTATCCCCAAAGCAAGTTTATACTTAGCATTCATGTGTTCAATGTTATCTTTAGTATGCTTATGCAAGTTTAATATCATTTCAAATACGTGTGTAGCATCCAAATTATGTTGCAATCAAGAAGGTAAAGGCAATAAATCAATAGGTGCACGAGGAACAAAACCATACACAATCTCAAATGGGCACATCTTTGTGGTAGAATGCAAAGAACGATTATAAGCAAATTCTATATGAGGTAAACACTCTTCCCACAATTTTAAGTTCTTCTTTAAAACAGCCCGTAACATAGTAGACAAAGTTCTATTTACTAGTTCAGTTTGACCATCAGTTTGGGGATGACATGTAGTACTAAAGAGCAATTTAGTCCCCAACTTAGCCCATAAACATCTCCAAAAGTGGCTAAGAAATTTAGTATCACGATCAGAGACAATATGATAGGGCAAAGGTGTCCGATCTTTCGATGAGATGGCGATAATCGATTTGGTGGAGTTCGGGCTTGACGATCCGACTACACGTGCGAGCACGAGCGCCAATGCAATCGCTAGGCCAATCTCCTGGAGGTTACCGATCCTGCGTGAACACGATCACCGACCCGAGGGTCTTAATTCCTACGAAATCGAGAACAAGTAAGAACCAATATTGCAATCAAGATATTGCGGATTAAGAGGAAAGCTTTATTGAAAGAGGTGGGATCTGATTAGGTGCGACAAGAGGCCTCTCATGACGCCGAGCCTTGGCGAAGTTGCGACTATGGCTAACTTAATGTCTAAACAAAATCCGAGTCTAAAGGTTCGCTATGGGCGTGTTAAGGCGAAAGGTGGGTGGGGTTTCGCCAGCCATGGAAGTGGTGACCGAATCCAACCCTAAAAGTCCTTTTCCCTCAAATACGGACTCTAAAAAGTGGCTAATTAAAATCCGCGAAAATTACATGGGCCTGGCCCAAAATAAAGGTGTCGCAAAGACCATATTATGCTATGGACGAATTCGTAAAGTATTGATCTTGAATATTTCGTCCAAGCCTTCTTTCTTCATTATGGTGGCCTCAAAGTTCAAATCTTCATCCGTGGCCTTCTCTTGGATCATCACATGCTTGTCGCCATCACCATGCATGGCCATGCTCCAATGCTTGTCCCTCTCATCCATGCTTGGTCCATCATTCCTAAGAGTAAGAAACATATCTGATTTAGCAAGATCATATTCTCATGTATGTAAGGAATAGTTCCAAGAAACGAAAGTACACGATAGTTCAGTTGTTTGGCACGAGATCTTGTGATGGGTCCTTGTATGTGTGTTCTTTGTAGGTACAACGGTTGTATCAATAGTAGGGATGTCCACATCATGCTCCCTTCTTGAATTGAAGTCGCCTCGACGCATCTCATCTTCCTCACCAAAGTAAGGCTTCAAATCGCAATGTTAAATGTAGGACTAACTGTACCAAAGTCTGCAGCAACTCAAGTTTATATGCATTATCATTGATTTTCTCTAACACCTTAAAGGGACCAAAGACGTGGCATTAACTTAGACTTGCGTAAATCAGGAAAACGATCTTTACGCAAATGTAACCAAACAAGATCGCCAACATCAAACACAACATGCTTTCTCCCTTTATCCCCAGCAAGTTTATACTTAGCATTCATGTGTTCAATGTTATCTTTAGTATGCTTATGCAAGTTTAATATCATTTCAGCGCGTTGTGTAGCATCCAAATTATGTTGCACCGAAGAAGGTAAAGGCAATAAATCAATAGGTGCACGAGGAACAAAACCATACACAATCTCAAATGGGCACATCTTTGTGGTAGAATGCAAAGAACGATTATAAGCAAATTCTATATGAGGTAAACACTCTTCCCACAATTTTAAGTTCTTCTTTAAAACAGCCCGTAACATAGTAGACAAAGTTCTATTTACTACTTCAGTTTGACCATCAGTTTGGGGATGACATGTAGTACTAAAGAGCAATTTAGTCCCCAACTTAGCCCATAAACATCTCCAAAAGTGGCTAAGAAATTTAGTATCACGATCGAGACAATAGTATTTGGCACACCATGCAAGCGAACAATGTCACGAAAGAACAAATCAGCAATATGCAAGATCATCCGTTTATGACAAGGAATAAAGTGTGCCATCTTAGAGAACCGATCCACAACAACAAAATACTATCCCTCCCTACGTGTTCGTGGCAATCCCAAAACAAAGTCCATAGAAATATCCTCCCAAGGAACACTAGGAAGGAAGAGGCATATATAAACCATGTGGATTAAGGCGAGACTTAGCTTTTTGACAAGTAGTGCACGTGCCACAAATCTCTCAACATCTCGACGCATACGTGGCCAAAAGAAGTGTGCGGCAAGAACATCCTCCGTCTTCTTGACACCAAAGTGTCCCATCAATCCTCCTCCATGCGCCTCTGTAATAACAAAAGACAACAGAGCTATCTGGAATGCATAGTTTGTTAGCACGAATGTAAATCCATCATTGAAGACGAACTTGTTCCAAGTTCTACCATCTCTACAATTCGCAACACATCTTTAAATTCAGCATCATGCACATATTGTTCTTTAATAGTTTCCAATCCAAATATTTTGAAGTCAAGTTGAGATAACAAAGCATAACGGCGTGACAAAGCATCACAATAATATTATCTTTACCCTTTTGTTTGATAACATAAGGAAAAGACTCAATAAATTCAACCCACTTTGCATGACGACGATTCAACTTAGCTTGACTACTTAATATGCTTCAAAGATTCATGATCGGAATGAATAACAAATTCCTTAGGCCATAGATAATGTTGCCAAGTTTCTAATGTCGAACCAACGCATATAATTCTTTATCATAAGTAGAATAGTTCAGACTAGCCCCACTCAATTTCTCACTAAAATATGCAAGGTTTTCCTCTTGTAATAACACCCTCCCAAACCAATTCCACTAGCATCACATTCAAGCTCAAAAGTCTTAGTAAAATCGGGAAGTTGGAGTAAGGAGCATGTGTTAGCTTATCTTTCAATATGACGAAGGCTGTTGTTGTGCATCGCCCCAAACAAAGGGCACATCCTTCTTGGTAAGCTCATTCATTGGCGGCAATTGATCCAAAGTCTTTGACAAAGCGCCTATAAAAACCAGCGAGGCCAAGAAAACTCCTCACTTGTGTGACCGTCTTGGGTCATGCCAATTCTCAATAGCTTCAATCTTGGCTGGATCCACTTCAATACCACGTGATGTAACAACATAGCCAAGAACGCAACTCGATTGGTGCAAAAGGTGCACTTCTCAAGGTTACCAAACAAACGTGCATCACGTAAAGCATTGAAAAAAGACGTAAATGGTCCAAATGTTCCTCTAAAGATTTGCTATAAATCAGAATATCATCAAAGTAGACTACCACAAAACGTCCAATGAAAGCACGTAAACTGGTTCATTAATCTCATGAAAGTGCTAGGTGCATTAGTTAAACCAACGGCATTACTAACCACTCATATAAACCGAACTTAGTTTTAAATGCTGTTTTCCATTCATCTCCTAATTTCATACGAACTGTGGTAACCACTACTAAATCAACTTTAGAAAACATGGTAGAGCCACTCAATTCATCAAGCATGTCATCTAAACGTGGAATAGGATGACGATATCGAATAGTAATATTATTTATAGCTCTACAATCGACACATGCGAAGAACCATCTTTCTTAGGCACCAAAATAATAGGAACAAGACAAGGGCTAAGGGACTCACGAATATGATCTCTGTCGAGTAGTTCTGAATTTGGCGTTGTATCTCCTTTGTCTCCTCTGGATTGGTTCTATATGGCATGCATAACGTGGCACCAGGAATTAGATCAATTTGATGCTCAATTCCTCTAATAGGAGGTAGTCCCGTGGCAACTCGGCGGGAAATACGTCCTCATATTCACGCAAAAGGTTAGCAAATGGTGGCAAAGAAGGAGGCATATCCTCAAATGAAAACAAAACCTCTTTGCAGACAATTGCATAACATTGAGTATTGTTTACATCTAGTTGAGCAATATCAATTTTATTTGCAAGCATACATGGACTCTTCAAACGAATTTCAAGAGCATGTGTAGAATCGATTTAGTGTTCTTTGGTGGTATAAAATCTGCGAACAACTGATTCTCACTTTTATTTTTCTCCTCAGTTTAGCTCTACTAGCTCTAGCAAGATCATCTTTTAAAATCTGTTCGAGTCATAGGTTTTAGACCAATTTTCTTTCCATCATGCATAAGAGAATAGTGGTTAGTTTTGCCATTATGAACAGATTCTCTATCAAATTGCCATGGTCTACCAAGTAACAAAGAACAAGCTTGCATAGGTACAACATCACAATCAACAAAATCAGAATCTGTACCCATAGTAAAATGCACGCTGCATCGTTCTTGTTACCTTGATCTTGCGAGAACTCTCAAACCATTGGATGTAGTATGAATGTGGGCGTTGTCTTGTTGGAAGCGCAAGCTCCTCTACCATGTCAACACGCCGATTATTACAACTCCCTCCATCAATGATGATCCGATAGCTCTTTCCTTGACAACACCACGTGTTTGGAACAGGTTGTGGCGTTGATCTTGCTCGATTTGCTCAATTGCACACTCAACACACGTTGTGTAATTAAACTCTTGTATTGATCGAGCTTCAGCTCCCATTACCTCCGGCTCGTCATCATCATCGAATTGTCTCCATCTCGAGCGTAAATAAGGGCTAGTGTATCTTCATCAAGTCACTCGGAATCGTATTCACCATCTTCTCGCACCATCATCACACGTTGTGTTGTGCATCGCTCTCAATATGACCAAAACCCCAAAGACTTGCGGCATTGTATATCCTTAGTCTTACCCGTGGAAGCCATAGAAGATGCACTACGGCGGAGCATTGGATGATGGTGGAGGAGCAGCTGGAAATCTTGTGGTGGCCTTGGATGTGGTAGTAGGGAGGCGAATCACGAGGAGGCGCGATTGTCGGGATGTCCAAGTGGATGTGCGACTGCAGAATTATTAGTCCTCCTCCATGGTGTTTGGCGATCTGCACTTCACGTTCACTTTGCAAGCAAGATGAAACAAACGAGTGATAGAATTATATTCCTTATAATCTAATATGTCTGAATGTCCTTGTTTAATCCACCAAAGAAACGTGCAAGCATTTGTTCATTAGATTCTACAAGACCACACCTAACCATCCCGTTTGCAATTCACGATAATACTCTTCTACAATTTTTCCCTTGCTCTAAGCGTGTCGATTCTTTAGTAAATCGCGTTGATAAGTGGGAGGAACAAAGCGAACACGCATAGCAGTTTTAAAGCAGTCAAGTACTAGGAATAGTAGTAGGATTTAAACGACAATACTCGACCACCAAAGGGAAGCAAATTTAGTAAATTCACATGTAGCAGACTAACACGCATATTCTCGGGATATTTTAAGCATGCAAACGTTGTTCTACTTCCATCTCCCATGTAAGATATGCATCGATTATATTTACCCTCAAAAGATGGAATATTTAATTTAAGCTTTGCAACATGATCATCATCGATGCGTCTGCGGGCGGCGTTGCGGTAGTAATGTCGGGACGACCAGCGGTACTGTGGAGGTTGTTCAACCTCCTCGTCAAACAGATCGTCGTCCGGGTCGTAGTAGTACCGTCGTCATCCCCAATGTCGCAGCAAGAGCCACGGCGGAAGTCCGAGGAACGTCGGTACCGCAAAGAGTCGCCGGGTAGCCGCAATGCAGTCCGAGCCGTGATCGAATGCGTCGCACCATGTGTGGGTGCCGGGTCGCGGGCAATCGGTTGAAGCTCCTTGAACCGAGCGTCAAGCTTGGCGTTGAAGGATTTCTCGAGTCCATCGATCTTGTCCACGGCGTTGGTGAGCTTGGTGTCAAACTCCCTAGGCGTGTCCACGTCTTCGCCGACCGACCGGAGCGCGGAGAAGTGGGCATGTAGTTCTTCGTTCGTCATGGTGGCGGGTTCCTTGAAGTATCTCATGGTTAGTCCTTAAAAGCACGGTATATACTACAGGGAATATGGTGGAAGTCACGCGTAATCCGTCAAGCAATATCTAAGCTCTTACAAGTTCTTACCAAAGCGCAGAAAAGGCGATGTGCAACCACGAGGATCGGTGGGTCCAGAGATTGAACCAAGCGATTACCGAGTCGAAACACCGCACGTGGAGAGTATCTGGAGCTCGGGAAGGCTTAGCAAAGGGTCGCAATTATCAAAACAGCAATGCAAAAGTTGAAAGAATGCTCAACGACGGTGTCTTGGTCCTAGGCTAGACCGTACTAGAGACGCGAGCCTAGATCACCAACGATGTCACGACGCGACACAACAAGCCGTATGATGATATAGCACCACAGAAGCGATCCGAGATGCAGAAAATCACTATGATGGCGAGTGTCTAGAACTGATCTACGGGGTCTAAAAAGAGGTTAGCCCCCAAAAATTTTTTCGAAATTTTTTATTTTGCTCCGGAAAGCGCGCAGGCGCCAAAAAAATATCGCTATAACGGCCGATGGAGAAAAGTGATCCCCGGGGTCGAAAAATAGTATAGCCAGAAAATTTTTTCGGAGGCGGTTCCAGACACTGGCCAGGTTATTACAACTCCCTCCATCAATGATGATCCGTATAGCTCTTTACTTGACAACACCACGTGTTTGGAACAGGTTGTGGCGTTGATCTTGCTCAGATTTGCTCAATTGCACACTCAACACACGTTGGGTAATTAAGCTCTTGTATTGATCAGCAGCTTCAGCTCCCATCACCTTTTGCTCTTCATCAGCATCAGAATTGTCTCCATCTCGAGCAGAAATAAGGGCTAGTGTATCTTCATCAAAGTCACTCGCTGAATCGTATTGACCATCTTCGCGCACCATCATAACACGTTGTGTTGTGCACTGTCTCTCAATATGACCAAAACCCCAGCACTTGCGGCATTGTATATCCTTTGTCTTACCCGTGGAAGCCATAGAAGATGCACTACGAAAGGGAGCATTGGATGATGGTGGAGGAGTAATGGAAATCTTGTGGTGGCCTTGGATGTGGTAGTAGTGGAGGCGAATCACGAGGCGCTGATTGTCGGGATGTCCAAGTGGATGTACGACCTGCGAATTATTAGTCCTCCTCCATGGTGATTGGCGGTCGCACTTCACGTCACTTTGCAAGCAAGATGAAACAAACGAGGGATAGAATTATATTCCTTATAATCTAAGATGTGCTGGATGTCCTTGTTTAATCCACCAAAGAAACGTGCAAGCATTTGTTCATTAGATTCAACAAGACCACACCTAACCATCCCCGTTTGCAATTCCTGATAATACTCTCATCCATGCTTGGTCCATCATTCCTAAGAGTAAGAAACGTATCTGATTTAGGCAGCATCATATTCTCATGTATGTAAGGAATAGTTCCAAGAAACAAAAGTACCTGATAGTTCAGTTGTTTGGCACGAGATCTTGTGATGGTTCCTTGTATGTGTGTTGTTGTAGGTACAACGGTTGTATCAATAGTAGGGATGGCCACATCATGCTCCCCTTCTTGAATTGAAGTCGTCCTCGACGCAATCTCATCTTCCTCACCAAAGTAAGGCTTCAAATCTGCAATGTTAAATGTAGGACTAACCGTACCAAAGTCTGCAGGCAACTCAAGTTTATATGCATTATCATTGATTTTCTCTAACACCTTAAAGGGACCAGCAGCACGTGGCATTAACTTAAACTTGAATAAGCATACTAAAGATAACATTGAACACATGAATGCTAAGTATAAACTTGCTGGGGAACACATGAATGCTAAGTATAAACTCCGCCACCGCCTTCCTACCGCGACACAGATCCGATCAGTTTTCCTGTGATAGGGCAAAGGTGTCCGATCTTTCGATGAGATGGCGATGATCGATTTGGTGGAGTTCGGGCTTGACGATCCGACTACACGTGCGAGCACGAGCGCCAATGCAATCGCTAGGCCAATCTCCTGGAGGTTACCTATCCTGCGTGAGCACGATCAGCCTGACCAACGAGGGTCTTAATTCCTACCTGAAATCGAGAACAAGTAAGAACCAATATTGCAATCAAGATATTGCGGATTAAGAGGAAAGCTTTATTGAAGAGGTGGGATCCTGAATAGGTGCGAAGTACAAGAGGCCTTTGCGACGCTCGAGCCTTGGCGAAGTTGCGACTATGGCTAACTTAATGTCTAAAGAAAATCCGAGTCTAAAGGTTCGGCTATGGGGCGTATTTAAGGGCGAAAAGGTGGGGTTTCGGCCAGCCATGGAAGTGGTGGCCGAATCCAACCCTAAAAGTCCTTTTCCCCTCAAATACGGACTCTAAAAAGTGGCTAATTAAAATCCTGCGAAAATTACATGGGCCTGGCCCAAAATAAAGGTGTCATGACACCATATTATGCTATGGACGAATTCGTAAAGTATTGATCTTGAATATTTCGTCCAAGCCTTCTTTCTTCATTATGGTGGCCTCAAAGTTCTGAAATCTTCATCCGTGGCCTTCTCTTGGATCATCACATGCTTGCTGGCATCACCATGCATGGCCATGCTCCAATGCTTGTCCCTCTCATCCATGCTTGGTCCATCATTCCTAAGAGTAAGAAACATATCTGATTTAGGCAGCATCATAGTCTCATGTATGTAAGGAATAGTTCCAAGAAACGAAAGTACCTGATAGTTCAGTTGTTTGGCACGAGATCTTGTGATGGGTCCTTGTATGTGTGTTGCTGTAGGTACAACGGTTGTATCAATAGTAGGGATGTCCACATCAATGTGAGGTTGTTCTTGTTGAAGCACAAGTGCCCTTTGATGTGGCCGGTCCGCTTCATGTCGTGGAGGTCTTGCGGAGAGGTCACCATCATAGCTTGACGTTGCGGCGTGTCGCGGAGATGGTACCGCTTGAGAAGAGCTCATGGATTGAAGGACGGGTCCATCCCGGTTTTGAAGCGTGTGGCGAGGAGCACTTGATTCACTTGAGGAGTGCCGTGATGATCTTGAGTCGCGCGAGCGTGGCCTTGCCAACCCATCAATGAGGCGTTGAAGCTTCTCATCCGTTGAGGCTAGGGCACGACCAAGGGCTTCATTTTGATGACCGAGGTTGTGTTGCATGGCATGCATTTGGCCTCGGACTTCCTCGAAGCGGTTGTCGATGTTATTGAACTTCACTCGGGCTTCGCTAAATTGTTCATCTTGGCGCCGCTCAAGGGCTTCATAACAGTAGTTGAATTCTCCCCAAACCTTCCAATGGTCCCATCTTGTCATGTATGGATTGTCGTCCTCCGTAGGTGGTGGTGGTTGGGACGGCTCGCCATTCTTGTCCATGATGCAAAGCCGACAAAGGTTGTATATGGAGAGTAAAGGTGCGTAGAGTTAGCCTTTTACCTCACCTTGGAGATTATATCAAACCAATTGCCACACAAAGGAGCGAACAACGTGCAAAGTGAAATGGCAAAGAAACTCACACACAAAGGAGCTACACTCTCAAAAGCTTTTGGTGGATGGGTAGGATTGTGTACAAGCCAAAGAACCAACCGAATGCAAAGGATAGTCAAAAGTGGAGAAGATCCAACAAAACGCAAGTCAAAAGGAAATGGTCAATTCAAAAGGTGACGAGAACCTACGACTACACACACACGTGGAGAAAAATGGGGTTAGCACGACTATGGAAGTGAGCACGAAATGGCCTAACGAAGACTACGCTCGGGTGTCGTGCCAAAGCAAGGAGAGACCACAACTCGTTTGCCAAAAGAGGGTAAGCAACGGATTTGTGCACTTGCCTTGGCGCGCTTCTTCCTCTCTCTTTTGCTTACAAGCTTGATGCTCTCTTGTATTGGGAGACTATGTATCTTTCTATTTTTCTTTTTCTTTTTCTCTCTTTTTTTTGATTCTTTTTCTTTTTCTCCCTTGCTATGCTACTATGTTAACTTTTTTATTTGCCCTCACACTCACTTTCCAATGACAAGTGCACAATGCTTAGACAAACACAAAATGAGTTGCTCTCATAGGATAGGTACACACAAAGGAAGATATGGCTACAAGGGTTGACACAAGCTATACCTTAGTTGATGGTGATGATCTTGTGTCGATGGAGCGGGGAAGAGTTTGGGGTTCGTGGTGTCGAAGAGCGCGGCGATGTTGCGTAAGCTATCTGTTAGTTGGTGACACGCACACGGAACACAAACAACAAGTGGACAGATTGGCCAATGCAGGAAAAGAGGAAAAATGGGCAAAACTGGCGTCCAGGTCCAGAGACTCCGGTCTCAGGCCGGAGACTCCGGTGTAGACCAGAGACTCCGGTGTGCAGGCCGGAGACTCCGGTGCGGTGGGTCTGCTCGTGTTCTTGAGCGGAAATCCACGCCTAGAGTCCTCAAATCCGCGAAAATTTGGCCAAAATTGGGCTGGGAAACGCATGCAAAAGCTGAACCAACAACTTAGACAAGATTTGGTCGGATCAAAACCACCAAAAACACTCCAAAACGACAGATCGATCCAAAGGCAAATTGGGGCTGTTTTTTGGGAAATTTTCGAATTTATGGTGGAGACAAGAAAAATTGGGGGGAAATTCGTGATCAACCTTGCTCTTGATACCAAGATGTTATGGGGTAACCCCTTGGGGTGGCCCGATCTTTCACGAAATTCCACGGGAAACGAGGGGGAAAGCGGTGGACGGGGGAAGAAGGGATGAAAACCACGAACACACACACACACAAATCACGATACACGCCGATATCTCACGCCGGTGGCAACCGGTCCAACATAATCTCTAGGATCGGTGTTGGGCGAAGCTCTCTCTCCACGCCAACAACGGGGGACGAGGTGCTTGGTGAGACCTTGACGACTTGGGGGCGATAAACCGAGAACCCAAGGCCTTGTACAACTTGAACGCACTAGGAAAGATCCAAGAGGAGGGTGGACAATAGGTGCTCCTTGGTAGGAGCATGAGACCAATAGATTAAAAGATCCACAAAGGGGTGTCTTAATCTATCATTATCCAAGTCTAGGGTTTACATATGAGGGGTGGGGCTATATATAGGCCAACCACATAAACATGGGTAGTTCTGGAATAAAACTGGAAGTTTGGGGCGAAATTGGGGGTTACATGGGCCAGGCCCAAAAGGCTTTAACATGCCTGGCGACGGTCGGTCCGGAGACTCCGGTCTGGGGTCCGGAGACTCCGGTCTGGACCGGAGACTCCGGTCAATCTCCGGACCCGTCTCCGGAGGGGGCTTCTGGCTGTCCCGGGCTTGAGTCTCCGGCCTGGACCGGAGGAAGGTCCGGAGACTCCGGTGTAGGAGACCGGAGACTCCGGTCTACACCGGAGACTCCGGTGTGCAGCGCTCCAGCGGCTTCTTCTCCTGGTCCTGCTTCCTTGGTGGCTTGGTGTGGTGGTGTTGCTTCATATCTGAGGATACACAACATAGATGCATGAAGTAGCAAGCCATCCAAAGGTAGACCAAAATCACATGAGGAAAGGAGCGAGTTAACCTTGGCTTGTAGGAGCTTGGCACGGGCGCGAGTCATTGGTCTACTTGGGGGACTAGGTGTTGTAGATGGAGGTGCGTCCGTAGGGCGGGCTGCATCAGGTAAGTGGCACGCAAATTGGAACAACCGGAAACCAAGATTTGTAAAGGCAAGTAAAGAACCACGGTGGTCACAAAGCAAACAAGTTGATCCACAAGATAGAAATTAAGGTCAAGGAAACACACACATTGGGATAAATGAGACTTGTGCGACGGAAAAAGCGAGCTAAGAACCAAATGAAGGCCTAGCGAAGACTATGAGCTCATGTCGCACAAGTACAAGGAGAGACGCTAGTTCGATTGCAAAAAAATTTGAAGGGCTACAAGATTTGCACAATAAGTACCACCTACAAGTTTGTCATCGAGCTTGCTCTTCCTATTCTATATGGCACATGTATCTTTTTTTTTGTATTTTGTATTTTTCTCTATTTTTTTATATATTTTTTTCTCTTTTTCACTTGCTTTTCCTTGTGCCAACAACTATACAAGATAACTATATGAGATAGCGCTCACCAATTTTGCTCGGAATTCTACAAGGTATCAAATGTGCAAAGCCCAAGCAATCAAAGGAGGAACTAGTCTCAATAGGTGCTTGTTTTATCGCAAAGATGGTGTGGCTCTCAAAGGAAAACAAGTAGGGGAGATCACGGAAATGATATAACTTTCGTCGATGATCTTCACCCTTGCTCACCGTTTTTTTGTTGGTGTAGATAGCATGAACACATGGATGATGGTGTAGGGCTCCTTCTCCTCTTCGAAACGAGCTAAAGAACACCAAAATCCGAGTTCGAATGCAAAAGTTATGCTCAAAACAGTGTTGCAGATTTTACATTTTGAGAGGCGGAGACTCGATGAGCTCAAAAGTCCGGAGACTCCGGTCTAGGCCGGAGACTCCGGTCCGGGAGATTCCAGGACGTCCAGAACTCGAACGGGACGCATTTTGGGCGGAAAAACTCGAAGGAAAGCCTCAAAATTGATGGGGAAATCAAGGAATTGGGCTAAGGGAACGCAAAGGAAGGTAGATCAACGAGTATAGCAGCGGATCTATGGATCAAAACCTACCAAAATGCTCTCAAAATCCAGATTGATCCAAATCACGAATATGGCTATTTTTGGTGGAAATTTTCGAATTTAGGCAAGAAAAAGAAAATTGGTGGCTAGAAACTCAACACAAACTCGAATCCATGGCAACTAAAGGCTCTGATACCATATGATGTGGCTTACAACCACTTTTGTGGCCCGATCTTCATATATTCGATGGGATTTGGGGGAGGAGAGCGAAGAACACGATGAACACGAGAGGGAAATCGAAGATACAAACGCACACCACACCCAAATCGGTTTGCTCACGTTGGCCCGAACCACCAACCCAATAGAATCACAAAGGGAGAGACCAAAGGTAGAATCCCTTGCGAGATATTGGCAAGCTCTTGATAGAATCACACGTAGGGAGAGAGTAGCAACCAAGTAGAATCCCAAAGGGGAGAGACCTAGCACTACTAGAATCAATACATGGGAGAGATCAAGAACTAGAAGAGCGCCTTGACGACTTCAATTAAGAAGACCTTGATACAACTCATAGATAATCTAATGAGAGGGGGTTCCCATCCAGGGTTTAGCCTAAGCCATGAGTCTCAACTCATCATCTATTCCATCCTAGGGTTTACATATGGGGGTGGGGGCATATATATATAGGCCAGCCACGAGCTAGGGGCAAAATAGACATAAACAGGGAGTTCTGGGCGTTAAATGGGCTAGGCCCAAAAGGCCTTAACATGCCTGGCGTCGGCGTGGAGTGGAGACTCGGTGTTGGGTCGAGACTCGATGACTGGAGACTCTGTCAATCTCGGTGTCGTCTCCGGGAGGGCCTGGCTGTCTCGGCTTGGTTCCTAGGTCCGGACCGAGGAGGCAGTCCGAAACTCGTGTAGTCTGAGACTCGATGCAGGCGTCCGCAACTTCTTGCGTCTTCTCTTCCAGGCCTCATGCTTGGGGGTCTTGGCTCCTGGTTCATCCTTGTCGCATCCGCTTGGCATCACGGTCATGGACCTAGTCATACAATTGATAGTTGGCTCAAGTAGGATACCATTCAAGTAATGACCAAGGGAAGGCAAAAGATGGAAGGAGTTCACCTTGATTGGGATGTTTGGCATATCATGATGTGGACCAATGGTGAACTCCATGTGTTGGGCGGCATCACGGTGAAGCAGGACCGGAGACTCCGGTGGTTCAGCCGTGGCTTCTTCCGCCTCCTCTTCCAAGCCTCCGTCTTGTCGAGCTTGATGTTCCGGGCTTCCTCCCTTGCCTCCGTACTTGTCGGTGTGAACCTATCATGCATATGTGACGGGGTATGAAGTAGCATACCATTCAATATGGTAGGAAGTGGGCTCGCATAGAGGAACGGATTCACCTTTGGAGTCCATGACGACTTGGCGTAAGTTGGAGATCATGATGTGGTAACGACCGTAGGTCGGGCTGCATCATCTCCCCCCTTCAAAAAGATTCGTCCTCGACTCTCCATGTACATCACGAAGTAGAAGAGGTCGAAGGACATCCTTGATCCTGGGGTTCACCATATAGTCGTCCTCGGGAAGATTTACTTGATAACACTTCAATGTTCCTTCACCCTCCATGAAGCCTACAAAGCTCACGACAAAAGCGAAGCAACACTCAAAGCATAGCCAATTCATGAACATTATAGCATGAGTCCTCAAGTAGAAGGAAGTCACCTTAGCTTGTAGAGATAGCTCGATGAAGGGTAGCCATAGGTAACTCTCTTCGGTTCTTCTTGTCAACATATAGTCCATAGAGGTTGACGTGTATGCATTTGTGCCTTTACACAACAAAGACCAAGCAAAATATTTTCGTGCGTGATAGAGGAGCATGTCAAATGTGGCATGTCCATTCTTGTTCACAACACTATTAGCACAATACAAGGATAGCAAATGGAATGCATATGCAAGGTCATAGTGCATGGAAATTGTTTGAACATCATCCAAATGTGGAAACTCAAAAACTCCATATAACGTAGTAGTGGGGCACTCAAAGAATTGGATCCAAATTTCAAACAACATCTTTGATGCAAGAATAGGAGATTTTGGCAAAAACACACAAGGAAGAATGTCCAAAGAAGCATCATTATGTGTGCAAACCAACCATTGGAAAGAGAAATTGTTCAACATGTTGGATGTCACACACAAATCATCGAAAGCAAATATCATGGGAATATGAGTATCCCAAGCAGAAGCAAAAACAACATGTTCGCAACCAAACCAAATGGAAGAGCTAGTGGTCCTTATGTTTGTTGCAACAACAAGACGAGATTCTTGGAAGCTCTCATGATAATACATGCTCTTAATGGCATTATGGTTGCACACAAAACATCGAAAAGGGAAATTGTTCAACAATTTTGGTGCAACACACAAAGCATCAAAATCCAATGGCAAAGAAACATGATTGTCATAAGTGGATATAATACCATTAACATGCTTGCAATCAAAACATAGGAAAGAGCAATTTGCCAACATGAAAGATGCAAAGCATGCAAAAGGTATTAGAGCTGGATTCGATCTTGAACTCACTTGTGGGATGCTCTCTAGAGCTCTTTTTGTCAACTCGTGCTCAATCGAGGTTGACATTCTCGTGCGGGTACCTACACACATCATACACAAAAGGAAGAACGTGTGTGCATGGTAGAGATACACATCATCCATCATGACGTATCTCTTCTTGTGCACATCACCATTAATGTCAATCAAGTATGAAATAGGTGCATGGTGAGTATGCAAGTGGGGAACATTCTTATCATGGCAATCATCAAAATGATGCAGCCCGTCCTACGACCGCTACTACATCTACTCCCATGAGCTACCCAAGTGGACCCATGACTCGCGCCCGAGCCAAACTCCTTCAAATTAAGGTGAACTCGCTCCTCTCCTTGTGTGACTTCGACACACCCTCGGATGGCTTGCTACTTCACACGCAAACTCTGTGCATCATCAGTGCAGAAGCCACCGATCATTGCCAGACGCTAAGCTCAAGATTACCGGTACCACTGGCCCCTCCTCACTTCGCCAGGCGCCTTGAAGCTCCAGGCCCTCAAGCGGTACTACCGCTCAGAGCGGTACTACCGGTTTTCCAGTGCTCTGGGTTGCACTTACCGGCCCGTCTGACCCTGATCACCTTAGTTCGGCCATGTGCCTTGTAACCCCACCTATAATTTACCTTTTCATTCCGAAACTACCCTTGTTTTGTGGCTGGACTATATATAGCCCCCACCCTCTATTGTAAACGCTTAGACTTGGATAATAATAGATATTAAGGAAACCCTTTGAGGACTTATATCTATTGGTCTCATGCTCCTACCAAGGAGCACCGGATTATCCATGATAGGGCAAAGGTGTCCGATCTTTCGATGAGATGGCGATAATCGATTTGGTGGAGTTCGGGCTTGACGATCCGACTACACGTGCGAGCATGAGCGCCAATGCAATCGCTAGGCCAATCTCCTGGAGGTTACCGATCCTGCGTGAACACGATCAGCCTGACCAGCGAGGGTCTTAATTCCTACCTGAAATCGAGAACAAGTAAGAACCAATATTGCAATCAAGATATTGCGGATTAAGAGGAAAGCTTTATTGAAAGAGGTGGGATCCTGAATAGGTGCGAAGTACAAGAGGCCTCTGCGACGCTCGAGCCTTGGCGAAGTTGCGACTATGGCTAACTTAAATGTCTAAACAAAATCCGAGTCTAAAGGTTCGGCTATGGGCGTGTTAAAGGCGAAAAGGTGGGTTTCGCCAGCCATGGAAGTGGTGGCGAATCCAACCCTAAAAGTCCTTTTCCCTCAAATACGGACTCTAAAAAGTGGCTAATTAAAACTCGAAAATTACATGGGCTGGCCCAAAATAAAGGTGTCATGACACCATATTATGCTATGGACGAATTAAGTAAAGTATTGATCTTGAATATTTCGTCCAAGCCTTCTTTCTTCATTATGGTGGCCTCAAAGTTCTGAAATCTTCATCCGTGGCCTTCTCTTGGATCATCACATGCTTGCTGCCATCTCCATGCATGGCCATGCTCCAATGCTTGTCCCTCTCATTCATGCTTGGTCCATCATTCCTAAGAGTAAGAAATGTATCTGATTTAGGCAGCATCATATTCTCATGTATGTAAGGAATAGTTCCAAGAAACGAAAGTACCTGATAGTTAAGTTGTTTAGCACGAGATCTTGTGATGGGTCCTTGTATGTGTGTTGCTGTAGGTACAACGGTTGTATCAATAGTAGGGATGTCCACATCATGCACCCCTTCTTGAATTGAAGTCGTCCTCGACGCAATCTCATCTTCCTCACCAAAGTAAGGCTTCAAATGCAATGTTAAATGTAGGACTAACTGCAGTAAAGTCTGCAGGCAACTCAAGTTTATATGCATTATCATTGATTTTCTCTAACACCTTAAAGGGACCAGCAGCACGTGGCATTAACTTAGACTTGCATAAATCCGGACACCGATCTTCACGCACATGCAAACAATCAAGATCTCCAACATCAAACACAACATGCTTTCTCCCTTTATCCCCAGCAAGTTTATACTTAGCATTCATGTGTTCAATGTTATCTTTAGTAGTCTTATGCAAGTTTAATATCATTTCAGCGCGTTGTGTAGCATCCAAATTATGTTGCACCGAAGAAGGTAAAGGCAATAAATCAATAGGTGCACGAGGAACAAAACCATACACAATCTCAAATGGGCACATCTTTGTGGTAGAATGCAATGAACGATTATAAGCAAATTCTATATGAGGTAAACACTCTTCCCACAATTTTAAGTTCTTCTTTAAAACAGCCCGTAACATAGTAGACAAAGTTCTATTTACTACTTCAGTTTGACCATCAGTTTGGGGATGACATGTAGTACTAAACAGCAATTTAGTCCCCAACTTAGCCCATAAACATCTCCAAAAGTGGCTAAGAAATTTAGTATCACGATCAGAGACAATAGTATTTGGCACACCATGCAAGCGAACAATTTCACGAAAGAACAAATCAGCAATATGCGACATCATCCGTTTTATGACAAGGAATAAAGTGTGCCATCTTAGAAAACCGATCCACAACAACAAAAATACTATCCCTCCCCTTCTGTGTTCGTGGCAATCCCAAAACAAAGTCCATAGAAATATCCTCCCAAGGAACACTAGGAACAGGAAGAGGCATATATAAACCATGTGGATTAAGGCGAGACTTAGCTTTTTGACAAGTAGTGCAGCGTGCCACAGATCTCTCAACATCTGGACGCATACGTGGCCAAAAGAAGTGTGCAGCAAGAACATCCTCCGTCTTCTTGACACCAAAGTGTCCCATCAATCCTCCTCCATGCGCCTCCTGTAATAACAAAAGACGAACAGAGCTATCTGGAATGCATAGTTTGTTAGCACGGAACACAAATCCATCATTGAAGACGAACTTGTTCCAAGTTCTACCATCTCTACAATTCTGCAACACATCTTTAAATTCAGCATCACGCACATATTGTTCCTTAATAGTTTCCAATCCAAATATGATAGGGCAAAGGTGTCCGATCTTTCGATGAGATGGAGATAATCGATTTGGTGGAGTTCGGGCTTGACGATCCGACTACACGTGCGAGCACGAGCGCCAATGCAATCGCTAGGCCAATCTCCTGGAGGTTACCGATCCTGCGTGAACACGATCAGCCTGACCAGCGAGGGTCTTAATTCCTACCTGAAATCGAGAACAAGTAAGAACCAATATTGCAATCAAGATATTGCGGATTAAGAGGAAAGCTTTATTGAAAGAGGTGGGATCCTGAATAGGTGCGAAGTACAAGAGGCCTCTGCGACGCTCGAGCCTTGGCGAAGTTGCAACTATGGCTAACTTAATGTCTAAACAAAATCCGAGTCTAAAGGTTCGGCTATGGGGCGTATTTAAGGGCGAAAAGGTGGGGTTTCGCCAGCCATGGAAGTGGTGGCGAATCCAACCCTAAAGTCCTTTTCCTCAAATACGGACTCTAAAAAGTGGCTAATTAAAATCCTGCGAAAATTACATGGGCCTGGCCCAAAATAAAGGTGTCATGACACCATATTATGCTATGGACGAATTCGTAAAGTATTGATCTTGAATATTTCGTCCAAGCCTTCTTTCTTCATTATGGTGGCCTCAAAGTTCGAAATCTTCATCCGTGGCCTTCTCTTGGATCATCACATGCTTCTCGCCATCACCATGCATGGCCATGCTCCAATGCTTGTCCCTCTCATCCATGCTCGGTCCATCATTCCTAAGAGTAAGAAACATTTCTGATTTAGGCAGCATCATATTCTCATGTATGTAAGGAATAGTTCCAAGAAAGCGAAAGTACGATAGTTGAGTTGTTTGTACGAGATCTTGTGATGGGTCCTTGTATGTGTGTTCTTTGTAGGTACAACGGTTGTATCAATAGTAGGGATGTCCACATCATGCTCCCCTTCTTGAATTGAAGTCGTCCTCGGCAATCTCATCTTCCTCACCAAAGTAAGGCTTCAAATCTGCAATGTTAAATGTAGGACTAACCGTACCAAAGTCTGCAGGCAACTCAAGTTTATATGCATTATCATTGATTCTCTCTAACACCTTAAAGGGACCAGCAGCACGTGGCATTAACTTAGACTTGCGTAAATCAGAAAAACGATCTTTACGCAAATGTAACCAAACAAGATCGCCAACATCAAACACAACATGCTTTCTCCCTTTATCTGACAAGTTTATACTTAGCATTCATGTGTTCAATGTTATCTTTAGTAGTCTTATGCAAGTTTAATATCATTTCAGCGTTGTGTAGCATCAAATTATGTTGCAGAAGAAGGTAAAGGCAATAAATCAATAGGTGCACGAGGAACAAAACCATACACAATCTCAAATGGGCACATCTTTGTGGTAGAATGCAATGAGCGATTATAAGCAAATTCTATATGAGGTAAACACTCTTCCCACAATTTTAAGTTCTTCTTTAAAACAGCCCGTAACATAGTAGACAAAGTTCTATTTACTACTTCGGTTTGACCATCAGTTTGGGGATGACATGTAGTACTAAACAGCAATTTAGTCCCCAACTTAGCCCATAAACATCTCCAAAAGTGGCTAAGAAATTTAGTATCACGATCAGAGACAATAGTATTTGGCACACCATGCAAGCGAACAATTTCACGAAAGAACAAATCAGCAATATATGCGGCATCATCCGTTTTATGACAAGGAATAAAGTGTGCCATCTTAGAGAACCGATCCACAACAACAAAAATACTATCCCTCATACGTGTTCGTGGCAATCCCAAAACAAAGTCCATAGAAATATCCTCCCAAGGAACACTAGGAGCAGGAAGAGGCATATATAAACCATGTGGATTAAGGCGAGACTTAGCTTTTGACAAGTAGTGCGGCGTGCCACAAATCTCTCAACATCTCGGCGCATACGTGGCCAAAAGAAGTGTCGGCAAGAACATCCTCCGTCTTCTTGACACCAAAGTGTCCCATCAATCCTCCTCCATGCGCCTCCTGTAATAACAAAAGGCGAAACGAGCTATCTGGAATGCATAGTTTGTTAGCACGGAACACAAATCCATCATTGAAGCGAACTTGTTCCAAGTTCTACCATCTCTACAATTCGCAACACATCTTTAAATTCAGCATCATGCACATATTGTTCTTTAATAGTTTCCAATCCAAATATTTTGAAGTCAAGTTGAGATAACAAAGCATAACGCGTGACAAAGCATCGACAATAATATTATCTTTACCCTTTTGTGTTTGATAACATAAGGAAAAGACTCAATAAATTCAACCCACTTTGCATGACGATTCAACTTAGCTTGACTACGAATATGCTTCAAAGATTCATGATCGAATGAATAACAAATTCCTTAGGCCATAGATAATGTTGCCAAGTTTCTAATGTCGAACCAACGCATATAATTCTTTATCATAAGTAGAATAGTTCAGACTAGCCCCTCAATTTCTCACTAAAATATGCACAGGTTTTCCCTCTTGTAATAACACCTCCCAAACCAATTCCACTAGCATCACATTCAAGCTCAAAAGTCTTAGTAAAATCGGGAAGTTGTAGTAAGGGAGCATGTGTTAGCTTATCTTTCAAGATGACGAAGGCCTGTTGTTGTGCATCGCCCCAAACAAAGGGCACAGCCTTCTTGGTAAGCTCATTCGGTGGCAATTGATCCAAAGTCTTTGACAAAGCGCCTATAAAAACCAGTGAGGCCAAGAAAACTCCTCACTTGTGTGTGACCGTCTTGGCTGCGGCCAATTCTCAATAGCTTCAATCTTGGTGGATCCACTTCAATACCTGTGATGTAACAACATAGCCAAGAAAGCATAACTCGATTGGTGCAAAGGTGCACTTCTCAAGGTTACCAAACAAGCGTGCATCACGTAAAGCATTGAAAACAACGTAAATGGTCCAAATGTTCCTCTAAAGATTTGCTATAAATCGAATATCATCAAAGTAGACTACCACAAAGCGTCCAATGAAAGCACGTAAAACTTCGTTCATTAATCTCATGAAAGTGCTAGGTGCATTAGTTAAACCAAAGCGGCATTACTAACCACTCATATAAACCGAACTTAGTTTTAAATGCTGTTTTCCATTCATCTCCTAATTTCATACGAATGGTGGTAACCACTACGCAAATAAATCAACTTTAGAAAACATGGTAGAGCCACTCAATTCATCAAGCATGTCATCTAAGCGTGGAATAGGATGGCGATATCGAATAGTAATATTATTGATAGCTCTGATCGGTACACATCTTGAAGAACCATCTTTCTTAGGCACCAAAATAATAGGAACAGCACAAGGGCTAAGGGACTCACGAATATGATCTCTGTCGAGTAGTTCCTGAATTTGGCGTTGTATCTCCTTTGTCTCCTCTGGATTGGTTCTATATGGCACGCGGTTGGGCAACGTGGCACCAGGAATTAGATCAATTTGATGCTCAATTCCTCTAATAGGAGGTAGTCTGGTGGCAACTCGGTGAAATCGTCCTCATATTCCCGCAAAAGGTTAGCAACAATGGTGGCAAAGAAGGAGGCATATCCTCAAATGAAAACAAAACCTCTTTGCAGACAATTGCATAACATTGAGTATTGTTTACATCTAGTTCACAATATCAATTTTATTTGCAAGCATACATGGACTCTTCAAACGAATTTCAGCATGTGTAGAATCAGTTAGTGTTCTTTGGTGGTATAAAATCTGCAGCAACAATCTGATTCTCACTTTTATTTTCTCCTCGTTTAGCTCTACTAGCTCTAGCAAGATCATCTTTTAAAATCTGTTCGAGTCATAGGTTTTAGACCAATTTTCTTTCCATCATGCATAAGAGAATAGTGGTTAGTTTTGCCATTATGAGCATTCTCTATCAAATTGCCATGGTCTACCAAGTAACAAAGAACAAGCTTGCATAGGTACAACATCACAATCAACAAAATCGAATATGTACCAATAGTAAAATGCAGCGTCGTTCTTGTTACCTTGATCTTCGAGAACTCTCAAACCATTGGATGTAGTATGAATGTGGGCGTTGTCTTGTTGGGCGCAAGCTTCTCTACCATGTCAACACGGCCAGATTATTACAACTCCCTCCATCAATGATGATCCGTATAGCTCTTTCCTTGACAACACCACGTGTTTGGAGCAGGTTGTGGCGTTGATCTTGCTCAGTTGCTCAATTGCACACTCAACACACGTTGTGTAATTAAACTCTTGTATTGATCGACTTGACTCCCATTACCTCGGCTCATCATCATCGAATTGTCTCCATCTCGAGCGAAATAAGGGCTAGTGTATCTTCATCGAAGTCACTCGCGGAATCGTATTCACCATCTTCTCGCACCATCATCACACGTTGTGTTGTGCCTTTGTCTCTCAATATGACCAAAACCCGGCACTTGCGGCATTGTATATCCTTAGTCTTACCGTGGAAGCCATAGAAGATGCACTCTGCGGGAGCATTGGATGATGGTGGAGGAGCATGGAAATCTTGTGGTGGCCTTGGATGTGGTAGTAGGCGAGGCGAATCACGAGGCGCTGATTGTCGGGATGTCCAAGTGGATGTGCGACTGCGAATTATTAGTCCTCCTCCATGGTGTTTGGCGATCTGCACTTCACGTTCAGCTTTGCAAGCAAGATGAAACAAGCAGTGATAGAATTATATTCCTTATAATCTAATATGTCTGAATGTCCTTGTTTAATCCACCAAAGAAAGCGTGCAAGCATTTGTTCATTAGATTCTACAAGACCACACCTAACCATCCCGTTTGCAATTCACGATAATACTCTTCTCTGAATTTTTCCCTTGCTCTAAGCGTGTCGATTCTTTAGTAAATCACGTTGATAAGTGGGAGGTACAAAGCGAACACGCATAGCAGTTTTAAAAGTCAAGTACTAGGAATAGTAGTAGGATTTAAGCGACAATACTCGGACCACCAAAGGGAAGCAAATTTAGTAAATTCACATGTAGCGGCACTAACACGCATATTCTCGGGATATTTTAAGCATGCAAAACGTTGTTATACTTCCATCTCCCATGTAAGATATGCATCGATTATATTTACCCTCAAAAGATGGAATATTTAATTTAAGCTTTGCAACATGATCATCATCGATGCGTCTTGGGCGGCGTTGCGGTAGTAATGTCGGGGACGACCAGCGGTACATGGAGGTTGTTCAACCTCCTCGTCAAGCAGATCGTAAATCGGGTCGTAGTAGTGCGTCATCCCCAATGTCGCAGCCAGCGGAAGTCCGAGGAACGTCGGTCGCGAGGAGCCGGGGTGCGGCGGCACCACCAGCGGTCCGAGCCGTGATCGGAATGCGTCGTGCCATGTGTGGGTGCGGTCGGTGCGGGCAATCGGTTGAAGCTCCTTGAACCGAGCGTCAAGCTTGGCGTTGAAGGATTTCTCGAGTCCATCGATCTTGTCCACGGCGTTGGTGAGCTTGGTGTCAAACTCCCTAGGCGCGTGTCCACGTCTTCGCGGTGACCCGAGGCGGAGAAGTGGGCATGTAGTTCTTAAATCATGGTGGCGGGGTTCCATGAAGTATCTGTCATGGTTAGTCCTTAAAAGCACGGTATATACTACGGGAATATGGTGGAAGTCACGCGTAATCCGTCAAGCAATATCTGAAGCTCTTACAAGTTCTTACCAAGCGGCAGAAAAGCGATGTGCAACCACGAGGATCGGTGGGTCGGAGATTGAACCAAGCGATTACGAGTGAAACACCGCACGTGGAGAGTATCTGGAGCTCGGAAGGAAAATAGCAAAGGGTTGCAATTATCAAAACAGCAATGCAAAAGTTGAAAGAATGCTCAACAGTGCATGCTTTGGTCCTAGGCTGAACCATACTAGAGACGCGAGCCTAGATCACCAACGATGTCACGACGCGACACAACAAGCCGTATGATGATATAGCACCTGAAGCGATCCGAGATGCGGAAAATCACTATGATGGCGAGTGTCTAGAACGATCTACGGGTCTAAAAGAGGTTAGCCCCAAAAATTTTTCGAAATTTTTATTTTGCTCGAAAGCGTAAAAAAATATCGCTTCTCTACCGATGGAGAAAAGTGATCCCGGGTGAAAAATAGTATAGCGAGAAAATTTTTTGGGAGGCGGTTCAGACTCTTTTTTTTTTTTTTTGCTCTCATACGGACTTACGGCCGGACTCTTAGTTCGACACGGACTTTAGCTGAACACTTGAAGCAAAGAAGGAAAGTCAAAAGAAATAGCGAGGAACAGTAACTCTACTCGGACTCGTACCACAATGAAAAAAGCGATCGGATCTGTGTCGCGGTAGGAAGGCGGTGGCGAGTATTAGGGTTTTATGGTGGCGGGGTATATGGCGGCGAATATGGTGGCGAGGTATATGGCGGCGGTGATCGTGAGTGTGGCGGTGACTAGTATGATCGAACTCGAAACTCTAAGGGCGAGACACTAAGACCGACAACTCGACGCCGACGATGTAGACACAAATTCAACAATGCAAAACTGAAAAGATAATGCGGCGTAGATTGGTTATGGGATGGATCTAAACCCTAAGCATGTTTTTGGCTTTTTCGTGGGTTATAGGTAAAACAGATCTAATCTCTGAAAACGGTAAAATCTCACCGAGCAACGAAATCGATACCACTTGATAGGGCAAAGGTGTCCGATCTTTCGATGAGATGGAGATAATCGATTTGGTGGAGTTCGGGCTTGACGATCCGACTACTGCGTGCGAAACGGCGTAATGCAATCGCTAGGCCAATCTCACGGAGGTTACCGATCCTGCGTGAGCACGATCGGCTGACCAACGAGGGTCTTAATTCCTACGAAATCGAGAACAAGTAAGAACCAATATTGCAATCAAGATATTGCGGATTAAGAGGAAAGCTTTATTGAAGAGGTGGGATCACGAATAGGTGCGAAGTACAAGAGGCCTCTCTGACGCTCGAGCCTTGGCGAAGTTGCGACTATGGCTAACAATGTCTAAACAAAATCCGAGTCTAAAGGTTCGGCTATGGGGCGTATTTAAGGCGAAAAGGTGGGGTTTCGCCAGCCATGGAAGTGGTGGCGAATCCAACCCTAAAAGTCCTTTTCCTCAAATCTGGACTCTAAAAGTGGCTAATTAAAATCCTGCGAAAATTACATGGGCCTGGCCCAAAATAAAGGTGTCATGACACCATATTATGCTATGGACGAATTCGTAAAGTATTGATCTTGAATATTTCGTCCAAGCCTTCTTTCTTCATTATGGTGGCCTCAAAGTTCTGAAATCTTCATCCGTGGCCTTCTCTTGGATCATCACATGCTTGCTGCCATCACCATGCATGGCCATGCTCCAATGCTTGTCCCTCTCATCCATGCTCGGTCCATCATTCCTAAGAGTAAGAAACATATCTGATTTAGGCAGCATCATATTCTCATGTATGTAAGGAATAGTTCCAAGAAACGAAAGTACCTGATAGTTCAATTGTTTGGCACGAGATCTTGTGATGGGTCCTTGTATGTGTGTTGCTGTAGGTACAACGGTTGTATCAATAGTAGGGATGTCCACATCAAGTGCTCCATCATGTTATCCATGCTTGTGGAGACATAGGCATGGTGGCTCATCGTGGATTCTTCATAGAAATCATCGTCGGTCCCGGAGTCCCTAGACATGCTTCACAAGACCAAGTGTTGTATATGGAAGTAGTAGAGGGTGTTAGGGATACAACGTCGAACCTTACTTTACCTTGGAAGATCGTATCGTGCAAGTGGCCACACTTGAGAGCAATAAACCAAGCAAAGTGAAGTTCATGCGGAACACCAAAACCAACTACTAACCAAAAAACACACACACACAAGGCCTATGGTGGATAGGTATGAAAAGTGGCATGTCAAGAAACAATCCGAAATCAAGATGTTGTAATGGCAAGTAAAGAACCACAATGATCACAAAGCAAAACAAGTCAATCCACAAGATAGGAAATATGTACAAGGAAACACACACGGTGGGATAAATGGGACTTGTGCGACGGAGAAAGTGAGCTAAGAACCAAATGATTACCTAGCGAAGACTATAAGCTCGTGTCACACAAGTACAAGGAGAGACACTAGTTCGATTGCACAAAATTGGTGGGCTACGAGATATGCACAATAAGTACCACTTATATGATGTTCATCGAGCTTGCGCTTCCTATTCTATAAGGGACATGTATGTTTCTTTCTTTTTCTCTTTCTTTTTCTATTTTTTTTTCTCTTTTTCTTCTTCTTTTCTCTTTTTCTTTTTCACTTGCCTCTTCCTTATGCCAACAACTATACAAGATAACTATATGAGATAGCGCTCACAATGTTTGCTCGGAATCTACAAGGTATCAAATGTGCATAGCCCAAGCAATAATAAGTGGAACTAGTCTCAATAGGTGTTTATTGCTCGCAAAGATAGTGGGGTTCACAAAGGAATGCAAGTGGGGAGAAGTCGCGGAATGTTTATACCTTTCATCAACGATCTTCACCCTTTATTGTTGGATTCCGCCTTGCTCACGGAATTTGGATGTAGTAGATAGAATGAACAACGTGGATGATGATGTAGTGCTCCTTCTCCTCTTAGAAACGAGCTAAAGAACACCAAAATCCGAGTTGAAATGCAAAAGTTATGCTCAAAACCGTGCTGTAGTTTTTCTGTCTGCAGGAAGGGCGGAGACTTCGGTCTGGAGCTCAAAAAGTCCGGAGACTCCGGTCTAGGCCGGAGACTCCGGTACGGGTGATTCCAGAGCGTCCAGAACTCGAACGGGACGTGTTTTGGGCGGAAAAACTCTAAGCAAAACCTCAAATTGATGGGGAAAATCAAGGAATTAGGCCATGGGAACGCAGGGGAAGGTAGATCAACAAGTTTAGCAAGTAATCCACGGATCAAAACCTACCAAAACTCACTCAAATCACAGATCGATCCAAAACACGAATTGGGGCTGTTTTTTGTGGAATTTTCGAATTTATGGGGAAAAGACCAAATCGATGAGAAATCCGTGGCAACCAAAAGCTGCTGATACCAGATGATGGAGGGGTTAACCTCTTGGGTGGCCCGATCTTCACGGATCTCGTGGTCAAATCGATGGGAAAGCGAGGGGAAAGGGAGAAGGTAGCGGAAGCGAACACACACCTCGCGAAGAACACGATGAACACACGCAAAACTCACACGATACAAGGCCGATTGATCCCGAACGGCGGCCACCGGTCCGATAGAATCCTCGCAAGGAAAGATCGGTCAACGTGCTCCCTCAAATCCACATCGGAGAGGGAAGAACACCTTGGGGAGGGTCTTGACAACTTGGAGACAAGACAATGAACTCCAAGGCCTTGTTCAACGATGGATGCGTGATGCAAAGTCCAATCGAGGTTGGTGACGATAGTCGGTCCCCTTGGGTAAGGGGATGAGGCAAAACTAGAGATTCCACACAAGGGGGTTGTCTTTAGTCTATCATCTATGCCTAAGGGATACATGAAGGGGTGGGGGCTCTATTTATAGGCCAGCCACATAAACAGGGGTAGTTTAGGGATAAAACTAGGGTTTGGACGAGCTAGAGGGGTACATGGGCCGAAGGCCCAGCTGGCGGCGCGCAGGCCCATCGTGTAGGCCGGAGACTCCGGTGTAGGCCGGAGACTCCGGTGTCGTCTCCGGAGTGGCGTACTGACTGTCCCCGGGTCGGTTGCTGGGGTCGGTCCGGAGGTCGGTCCGGAGACTCCGGTGCGCAGGACCGGAGACTCCGGTGTAGGCCGGAGACTCCGGTGGTTCAGCCGTGGCTTCTTCCGCCTCCTCTTCCAAGCCTCCGTCTTGTCGGGCTTGATGTTCCGGGCTTCCTCCCTTGCCTCCGTACTTGTCGGTGTGAACCTATCATGCATATGTGACGGAGTATGAAGTAGCATACCATTCAATAGGGTAGGAAGTGGGCTCGCATAGAGGAACGGATTCACCTTTGGAGTCCATGATGACTTGGCGTAAGTTGGAGACCATGATGTGGTAACGACCGTAGGTCGGGCTGCATCAAAGGGTGAGTCCAAGAGAATTTGGCTTGAGATCACAAAAAAGAGGACTTGCTGGCTACAAGATTGGCAAGATCATACTCGCAAAATAAAATCAGAACACCTTGGTGTTATTTATGAAGTTCACATGTAGCACTTTGTCTGCCAAGTGAAGGAAAAAAGAACCCGGTGAATAGTCACCAGTCAGCAAATAGACTACATTACTCCATTATTTTGAAAAGATATTCTTAAATCTGAACATCAAGGTATCGGACAATAACTCCAAAATTTCAATTTATTTACCATGAATTTTCATAACTTCCCCTCCCTATTGATCATGTGCGTTATCTTATCAAGCTCCACCGTTGTGGACTTCGTCTGCACATGATTACAGCCTCCCCAGCTCGATTCCTCCTCTGAGCAGACGAACTCCACAATGGTGGAGCTTGTGGTATCACCAGTTGGTCTTGGGGTGGTCCCAAACGGCGACGGCAAGCGACTCCGGCGAGCTAGGGTTTCGGCTCCTATGCGAGAGAGATATAGAGAGAGCGAGAGGAGATGAGATAGGTATGAGAGGATAGAGGAGGACGCGGCGGTCTTATCTACACCCCTTAGGGTCGGCGGCGGAGCAGCACGTCGGTTGGATTTTGATGACGGCGGCAAACGACATCGATGGTACGCACGCAGGTGCCTGTGTGCGTAAGGATAACGACGATGATCATTTTTTGGAAAAACCCCTGAGCTTCATCGAAACAAACCCGTGGTCCCTGGCGGTGTCCCACTTCAGTCATAGAGGGAGATAAGTCGGGCTGGTTACTGGGCCGAGGTGGGCTGCGTTTGGGCTGCTCGTGAGCAGTAGTGATAGGGCAAAGGGGTCCGATCTTTCGATGAGATGGTGATAGTCGATTTGGTGGAGTTCGGGTTTGACGATCCGACTACACGTGCGAGCACGAGCTCCAATGCAATCGCTAGGCCAATCTCCTGGAGGTTACCGATCCTGCAGGATCACAATCAACCTGACCAGCGAGGGTCTTAATTCCTACCTGAAATCGAGAACAAGTAAGAACTAATATTGCAATCAAGATATTGCGGATTAAGAGGAAAGCTTTATTGAAAAGGTGGGATCCTGTATAGGTGCAAAGTACAAGAGGCCTCTGCGACGCTCGAGCCTTGGCGAAGTTGCTATGATGGCTAACTTAATGTCTAAACAAAATCCGAGTCTATGGTGACGGCTATGGAGAGTATTTAAGGAGGAAAAGGTGGGGTTTCGGCCAGCCATGGAAGTGGTGGCCGAATCCAACCCTAGAAGTCCTTTTCTCCTCAAATACGGACTCTAAAAAGTGGCTATTTAAAATCCTGCGAAAATTACATGGGCCTGGCCCAAAATAAAGGTGTCGCAGCACCATATTATGCTATGGACGAATTCGTAAAGTATTGATCTTGAATATTTCGTCCAAGCCTTCTTTCTTCATTATGGAGGCCTCAAAGTTCTGAAATCTTCATCCGTGGCCTTCTCTTGGATCATCACATGCTTGCTGCCATCTCCATGCATGGCCATGCTCCAATGCTTGTCCCTCTCATCCATGCTTGGTCCATCATTCCTAAGAGTAAGAAATGTATCTGACTTAGGCAGCATCATATTCTCATGTATGTAAGGAATAGTTCCAAGAAACGAAAGTACCTGATAGTTAAGTTGTTTGGCACGAGATCTTGTGATGGGTCCTTGTATGTGTGTTGCTGTAGGTACAACGGTTGTATCAATAGTAGGGATGTCCACATCACTTTTATAGTAGGTTATTACCTCATGGTAATAAACCTATAATCATATTATTATGAAAATAGTGTTTTCGGACCTTTTTCAAATGCAGGTGACGACAACACTGGATTTGTAAAATACTTTACAGAAAATAATCAAAGGACATGAGAAAGTGTGAACTTTCCTTTTGTGATTGCAAGATTATGCACTCACGGTCTTCGAGTCAATGTATAAGATCCAAAATCCGAAATCAGCATCATTGGTCTGGTAAGGACTAATGTTTAAAGAAGCAATATGCTTTTATGAATAAGTAACGTGATGCACATTCTAAGCGCAAATCTTGAGAATAACGTTGTGCTAGGGTTTAGATTCCGAAAGTGATTACTTTGGAATGCGTGATGCTTTAGGATAAAGTTCGTAGTTGTACTTTTATTATAGTTTAGGAGTGGTTGTAAACAACGCATATGTAGGAGTAAAGTGTACATACTTATGACATACTAGTTAGGATTACTTATACAAGGTTTCTGTTTTAAAGTGGCAAAAAGGATAACCTTCGAAGAAAAGGTTTCACTTCTAAGGTCTAAGAAAACTTTGTGGTTAGTTAGTTAGTGGTGGTTGATTTCATTTGTTTGCTCACATGGTTTGGCTGGAGTTGCTTTATAGTTTAACTATCTCAGACCAAAGTTAACTATAAAACATATAATAATGCTTATGGTGTTATATTAAGATTTTGTAGACTAAAGTTAATTTTAAAGTATAGATAGTTTTGAAAGTATCGTACTTATACATTGGTATCTTGTATATCTGAAATGTGTTCTTTAAGTTACTTAAGAATGTTTATTTTGTTACTTGAGTAATGGTTTCTTGATGTGAGTATGGAGTAATATCATTTATCTTTTGTAGACAAGTGGGTATAGTTTATAAACCCAACATAATATTATTTAATTACTCATGGATTTATATTGGGTTGTAGTAGTTTTTGTAATTTGGTACTTAATATGGTTTAGAAAATATTTGATTGTTTACAAGTTGTTCTTGAAGGATTTATTATTAGTGGAACTCTTTTTAGAGATAATCTTCATTTAAGGTTGTGGATTCTTCTAAAATAAGAATATTTATAATGTTTTAAACCATTATGGCATTAGATTATTAATATTTAAGACTAATACTATTAATTAGACTTATTTGACTCATTTTAGGAATATTAATAAATTTCATTTATCTTTATATGAATTATTAATGAAGTAAATAGGTTTAAATTGGAGTTATTAAAGTGTTTAACCTTTTTCTTTAACACAAAAGTGGAATATTATAATTTGATCATATAGTTAATATTTTTGTGGAAATTTTGGTATACATTTATTTTTGTGATTTAAAAATAACAAGATATGATTTTTACAATTATTATTACTTTATAATTACTTAATAAATAATAAATATTTAATTAAGTGAAATAATAATACATAATTATATTTTAAATTAGAATTCTTATTTTTATAGGATTTTTGGTATTTTATTTATATTGTAAACATTTATCATTATAGGAATATGAATTATTAAAGTTTCATTACTATCAAACCTTTATTAAATGATATTCATTTAAATAATTATCTCAATAATATTTAGTAATAAGTTTAAGTTATAGATTTTATTTTTCTAAATTTTTTCATATATGATGAGGATACAATCATGGATCATGCTGATTTCAACTGTTTGAACTGGAAAGAAATATTGAGTCTCATTGAAAAATATCACAAGGTGAATTCATTCCTAGTTGGACATGATACTTTGATTTATAAGAACTTTATACTACCTAAATCATTGTGTTATTGTTTGACTAGATTTGGCATCTATCGGGCTAGCGCGCCCGGTGAGGAGGAAGGCAACCGAGAGATGGAAGACGCACTAGGAGGCAATAAGGAAAGAAGGCATGATAAAGAGAGATATGTGGCGCGCCAGGACACGTTTGAGGTGCACCACGACATATGGCCTGCGCGCCAAGTAGACCGAACCCATCTATGGGTCGGTATGTATCAGTTTGAGTCGAACCGAGTCAGTTTGGGCCAAGTTATGGCTGTTTTTAGGCCCGTTTATGGGGGAGGACGCCCCAGCCCTCATATATACCCCGGCAGCCGCCGCAATTAGGGTTAGACCACGTTTAGATTAAACCAATACTTGTTTCGTTGAACTGCTGCAAGCATTCATCTGAAATTATATGTTCCTCTTTGATTCGATCAGGAATATCTACCATACCTCCACTTTGATTCGATCTGGAGTTTGCTATTGAAAGTCTTCGTGTTTTCTGCTGTTACATTGGGAATTGGTAGATTGCAAACCGCTTCGTGGTCGGTGCTACGTGTGTGAAGTTGCGAATACCATCTGGGTTGAGATCTGTTGCATTGGCAGCGGGGGAACAACCGGTGATTCACAGCATCCCACAAGTTATCTCCATTACCTCCACCATCATCTACGACGTGCTCAACGAGAAGATCGGGCCACCCCTTATCAATATATTATACACATTTTTCTGAATTATGAATCAAAAGTTATTAATTAAACAAGATTTAATCCTTTATTTGATTTCTGGAATATTATTAATTGAATTATAACATTTGATTTTAATTATTAACAGAAAAATACTTTTTATACCATGACCAAAGCTAGCCCTAGTCACTGACCTGTGGCCCATTGTCCACCTCAGCTCTCACGTGAAAGAAATGCATTTGCTACTGACCTTCTCTCTACTCACTGTCGATGACATGTGGGCCTTGGGCCATGTCATCCACCACGCGAGGCAAAGACTAGTCAAACGACTGACGTGGCTCGATCATGACGTAAGCTTGGCGTCGGCATCACCACCGCCATCGGTGAGTGGTCACCGGCGACGATCTACGGTGCCCTAGCAAGCGAGATTAGCTTAGTTCGAATCAGCGCAACCTACTGAACCTAAGAGTGGCAGCGCCGCTCGGAAATGGTCATCGGAGCCTCAGCTCCGACGAGCTCCGACAGTGGCTGACGGTGGCTTATAGTGAAACGGTGATTTACAACGAGATCAAACGATTTAAGGATGCTGTAAGATTCAGGAACTCACCCTGATGAGGATTGAGTGGTTGGCGAGGACAGGCGCGACTGGAATTGAGCTTCCCGGTGAGGATTCCGACGAACTGCCGCGAAGGAAAATGATCAAATTCGCCCGCTCCAGTGCTCCCCTTGATGCACGCTTCTACCCAGAGGATCTACGGAGGCTGGCGCTTCTCCATGACGGCTCAGAATGGTGTGGGGAGGCGTGGTTCGACGGCGAGGAGTGGATCCAGCGAGTTAGGGTTCGGTCTCGCTCGTATCTGAGAGGATAAGGAGAGATTGGAGATAGGGATTGAGACGATGCGTCGCGGTGGCCTTCTTATCCCCTCCTGGCAACGGCGGCGAGTATCTTGACGCAACGACGACGATGACGGCATCGGGCGGCGATGAGCTCCGCCAGCGAGCTGCCTGTGTGCTTGACGGTGACGACGATGACCGTTTTGCGGATAACCCCCTAGAAATTTCTTTAGCTTAACCCACGGTCCTCTCCTGACCCCACTTGTCAGTTACAGTCAGAAAAGAACCTGGGCTGGTACTGGGCCGTTGTGGGCTGCACATAGGCGTCAGATAGGTATAGGGTGTTGGGCTGCGGCCAGGTTTAGTTTTTTATTTGTTTTAACCTTTTTCTATTTTCTGTTTTCTAATTCAGATTTAAATTTGAATTAGATTTTTGAACCTTTCTTTGTATGTTTAATTTGCTGGATATTGGCAATAATATTAAAATATATTTGGCAACCTTTGTGAACCTTCATTATGCCTTCTTTTTATATTTATTTTATTTTCTCAATAAGAACTCTTTTTTAATATTTGGAAGAAACTTCTTCTTATTATTTTTCTCTTCTATCTTAATTAGAGATTTATTGAATGATATGTTCTTATTTGCTTATAAATTTAATTTTAATGAGCTCATAGTTTGAATAGAAACTTTATATATAAGTTTAATGATTTTATACCATTATTTGATGCATGAAATATAAAGACCTTAATATGGTAATTATTACTCCCATTAATTTGGAAAATAGCAATGTATGTGAATAACAAAGAAGTTTAGGGTTTTGAATCTTGGAATATTACCCTTGGTTTTAGGATTTTATATAGATTTAGATTCGCTTTAAGATTTAGGATTTATCAACCAAGTGTATTGCCTTTTGTGTATTGTATTGGATGAAATCTCCCTTTTAAATTGGAAAATTTTAATTAGAGGGTTTTATAGAAGTGAATATACTTAAGCACATATAGTGAGGATGGTTGAAATTAACAGAGATATGCTTATGTAATTTGCTATAGGAAACTATCTCTATAAAGTGTTATAGACATCAGATGATGAATCAATGGTATATGATGGATAGTATGTCTGAGTTGAGATTTAGAGTTGAATGCTTATCATGATTAAAATAGGAAAATGATTTATACATATAACTATATTTCTCCACCTTGGGTTTCTAATTAAGGAACTCCTTTCCTAGATATAATACCTTTTTCAATCCATTACCATGGTTAGTTTGAGGGATTTATTTATTAAAATCTTATTAGTCAATATATCATTCTTCTAAACTTTGGAATGAATCCAATGAGTTTGATATAAATATACTTCATAGATTTCTCAATCCTTGCTTGGTTGAATCTACTATTTTTTTACTGTTGACAATCTTCCATCCCACCAGTAGTTCCTTCAAACTCTACTCCCAACCTTTCTTAATCCCCAACATTATTCTTTCTCTAAAGTAAACTATCCTTAAAGATGAATACATCACTTTTAATGACTCTATGCTATACTAGCTTTAGTTGAATAACACCATCTTATAATTACTTAACTCTTATGACTTACACTTCAATCCCTGAAGTGGGTTGCAGAGGCTTCTCTAGAATCACTTATCTTTACTAAGGTTCCACTCATGTTCTACCCACCAGTATTACCTTACTAAATATAAGCATTTCATGTTGGTGGCCAAAACATTACCATTATAATACTTTAATCATTTATTACTGATGTTCTTAGTTGGCTAAGCAGAGCTTTAGCAATCCTACCTTTTATTGTCTGGAAATTATCTTCTTAGTATCTCATATTGGATTAAAGTTATTTATGAACTATGCCCTCTTTAAAAGATTTAAGTAGATGTTATGATAAGATTAGGAAATAATAGATCAAAGATTAATAGTTAAAGAGTTTGTGAATCAATGGTTGATTACTCAAAATTAATGAACAACAGATATCAAAATAGGTTCCATTAAGATTGATATGGAAAGAAAGATATATGGTGGATGATCCTGACTTGGTCTCTTTCCAACTCCAACTCATTTAAGAGTTCAAGGTTATGTGTTACTATGATACTCATAACAAGAATAGATAAAAATAAGATAGGTCAGCACTAATCATTGCATTTTTATTATTCTAGTGGTAATCTTAACTTAGTATTCATAGATTGGTATGATGAATAGTATGATATGATCCCTTAAGGACCATATATGAATCATTTAAGCAATGTATTATGAGTGACATTTATTATAACTAGTCTTCCCTTAGACCAAATCATGTTTAACCAAATAAGGTTTTAGCAAAGGTCACATTGGAACTTATCGCGGTCAACTTGATGATCTACTTCAATTCCATCAAGCTAAGAGAAGCTTCAATCATTTTGACAAGTTTTGTTTAAAAGCGCGAAAATTACTCGGATTTTCTATGCATGAATGCAATGCACACATATGGGTTCAACTTATTTCTAGGATCTAATGCTGGGATGTTACAGACTCTCCCCCTTAAAATAAACTTCGTCCTCGAAGTTCGCAAACTCTCATGTTTCGGACTAAGAAATTACTTTGTAGTAGTTGCTACACTCTCCAATCCATGATGATCTTTAATGGAATTAATTGGAGTCTTCCATAACCTGATTAGATATCCTCATTCAATTCTTCTTCTTGAACCATCAAATTTCACTACTACATTAAGTATAGTTTGGAGGTTCTCACTACCATAAGTTTTTAAGTTTCTATATACGCATTTTAATAGTCAATTGACTATCTTACTATTCCGTTCATTATATAGTTGATACTGGTATTCCTTCTTAAGATTGGATTTGAACCCAATTTGTCCATACCCATTGGAATTGTTCATTCTCGACACTTGTTTAATTGGGATCCTATATTACTTCTTTAAGGTTTACTTAAAAGTTGTTTATTTTTAAATTTGATTGTTAAATGTATCCTTTATCACCCTCCAGTTTATACCTTCTTAAGATTTTTAAATAACTTTTCTTTATTACCTATAGTATTTCCTTCAACTTTCTTTCCTAATGTTTACTCTCCCCCTTAAGTTTTGCTAATAGTTTTGAAACTCCATGCATAGAAGTCATTGATTCTGGAACTAAAATGTTGGTTCCTGCTCAGTTTATATTTTACTGGTTTAAGGTCCAATGAAAGATTATACGGTGTATCCACATAGTTGTGGATCTCCGAAGCAGATCTTTCAACATTAAATGTTGTACTTACTATTGGGCATTCTTGCTGAATAGACTGGACCTTGCAAAGCATCTTGCCAAGCGATCGCCTTCAAATCTGTTAACTTTCTTAGGTCTTACTTAACTTAGGCCAAATTTAACGCTCTTTATGCAACTTCTAATAAGATTTGGTTAACTATTTCAACCAAATACCAGCTGCGGACAAAATACCAACTGTGGATTAGTTACTAGTTATGGATCAAATACCAGTTGTGGATGATTACCAGCTGCGAACCGTCCTAGGGTGTGTGTATTACCCTATGGTTTCTTACATACCTTTCACATTTTCTCGGAATTTTCAGTGTTTGAATACCATTTGGTTCCAAAGCTAACTATTTGTACTTATTCATGATACTTCCATGAACTTGGTATAATTATTTCATTACTTCTTAGTAATATTACCCACTTTGATTGATCTTTAAGTTCAATATTTCTTGTGGCTCCCTACATCTTGATAGGGCAAAGGTGTCCGATCTTTCGATGAGATGATGATAATCGATTTGGTGGAGTTCGGGCTTGACGATCCGACTACACGTGCGAGCACGAGCGCCAATGCAATCGCTAAGCCAATCTCCTGGAGGTTACCGATCCTGCGGGAACAGATCAGCCTGACCAGCGAGGGTCTTAATTCCTACCTGAAATCGAGAACAAGTAAGAACCAATATTGCAATCAAGATATTGCGGATTAAGAGGAAAGCTTTATTGAAGAGGTGGGATCCTCAATAGGTGCGAAGTACAAGAGGCCTCTGTGACGCTCGAGCCTTGGCGAAGTTGCTATGATGGCTAACTTAATGTCTAAACAAAATCCGAGTCTAGGGGGACGGCTATGGGGAGTATTTAAGGGCGAAAAGGTGGGGTTTCGGCCAGCCATGGAAGTGGTGGCCGAATCCAACCCTAAAAGTCCTTTTCCCCTCAAATACGGACTCTAAAAAGTGGCTAATTAAAATCCTGCGAAAATTACATGGGCCTGGCCCAAAATAAAGGTGTCATGACACCATATTAAGCTATGGACGAATTCGTAAAGTATTGATCTTGAATATTTCGTCCAAGCCTTCTTTCTTTATTATGGTGGCCTCAAAGTTCTGAAATCTTCATCCGTGGCCTTCTCTTGGATCATCACATGCTTGCTGCCATCTCCATGCATGTCCATGCTCCAATGCTTGTCCCTCTCATCCATGCTTGGTCCATCATTCCTAAGAGTAAGAAATACATCTGATTTAGGCAGCATCATATTCTCATGTATGTGAGGAATAGTTCCAAGAAACGAAAGTACCTGATAGTTAAGTTGTTTGGCATGAGATCTTGTGATGGGTCCTTGTATGTGTGTTGCTGTAGGTACAACGGTTGTATCAATAGAAGGGATGTCCACATCATGCTCCCCTTCTTGAATTGAAGTCGTCCTCGACGCAATCTCATCTTCCTCACCAAAGTAAGGCTTAAAATCTGCAATGTTAAACGTAGGACTAACCGTACCAAAGTCTGTAGACAACTCAAGTTTATATGCATTATCATTTATTTTCTCTAACACCTTAAAGGGACCAGCAGCACGTGGCATTAACTTAGACTTGCGTAAATCAGGAAAACGATCTTTACGCAAATGTAACCAAACAAGATCGCCAACATCAAACACAACATGCTTTCTCCCTTTATCCCCAGCAAGTTTATACTTAGCATTCATGTGTTCAATGTTATCTTTCGTAGTCTTATGCAAGTTTAATATCATTTCAGCGCGTTGTGTAGCATCCATATTATTTTGCACCGAAGAAGGTAAATGCAATAAATCAATAGGTGCACGAGGAACAAAACCATACACGATCTCAAATGGGCACATCTTTGTGGTAGAATGCAGCGAACGATTATAAGCAAATTCTATATGAGGTAAACACTCTTCCCACAATTTTAAGTTCTTCTTTAAAACAGCCCGCAACATAGTAGACAAAGTTCTATTTACTACTTCAGTTTGTCCATCAGTTTGGGGATGACATGTAATACTAAACAGCAATTTAGTCCCCAACTTAGCCCATAAACATCTCCAAAAGTGGCTAAGAAATTTAATATCATGATCAGAAACAATAGTATTTGGCACACCATGCAAACGAACAATTTCACGAAAGAACAAATCAACAATATGTGCAACATCATCCGTTTTATGACAAGGAATAAAGTGTGCCATCTTAGAAAACCGATCCACAACAACAAAAATACTATCCCTCCCCTTCTGATAGGGCAAAGGTGTCCGATCTTTCGATGAGATGGCGATATTCGATTTGGTGGAGTTCGGGCTTGACGATCCGACTACACGTGCGAGCACGAGCGCCAATGCAATCGCTAGGCCAATCTCCTGGAGGTTACCGATCCTGCGTGAACACGATCACCGACCACGAGGGTCTTAATTCCTACCTGAAATCGAGAACAAGTAAGAACCAATATTGCAATCAAGATATTGCGGATTAAGAGGAAAGCTTTCTTGAAGAGGTGGGATCCTGAATAGGTGCGAAGTACAAGAGGCCTCTGTGACGCTCGAGCCTTGGCGAAGTTGCGACTATGGCTAACTTAATGTCTAAACAAAATCCGAGTCTAGAGGTTCGGCTATGGGGCGTATTTAAGGCGAAGCAGGGTTTCGGCCAGCCATGGAAGTGGTGGCCGAATCCAACCCTAAAAGTCCTTTTCCCCTCAAATACGAACTCTAAAAATTGGCTAATTAAAATCCTGCGAAAATTACATGGGCCTGGCCAAAATAAAAGGTGTCGCAGCACCATATTAAGCTATGGACGAATTCGTAAAGTATTGATCTTGAATATTTCGTCCAAGCCTTCTTTCTTCATTATGGTGGCCTCAAAGTTCTGAAATCTTCATCTGTGGCCTTCTCTTGGATCATCACATGCTTGCTGCCATCTCCATGCATGGCCATGCTCCAATGCTTGTCCCTCTCATCCATGCTTGTCCATCATTCCTAAGAGTAAGAAATATATCTGATTTAGGCAGCATCATATTCTCATGTATGTGAGGAATAGTTCCAAGAAACGAAAGTACCTGATAGTTAAGTTGTTTGGCACGAGATCTTGTGATGGGTCCTTGTATGTGTGTTGTTGTAGGTACAATGGTTGTATCAATAGTAGGGATGTCCACATCATGCTCCCCTTCTTGAATTGAAGTCGTCCTCGACGCAATCTCATCTTCCTCACCAAAGTAAGGCTTCAAATCTGCAATGTTAAATGTAGGACTAACCGTACCAAAGTCTGCAGGCAACTCAAGTTTGTATGCATTATCATTGATTTTCTCTAACACCTTAAAGGGACCAGCAGCACGTGGCATTAACTTAGACTTGCGTAAATCAGGAAAACGATCTTTACGCAAATGTAACCAAACAAGATCGCCAACATCAAACACAACATGCTTTCTCCCTTTATCCCCAGCAAGTTTATACTTAGCATTCATGTGTTCAATGTTATATTTAGTAGTCTTATGCAAGTTTAATATCATTTCAGCGCGTTGTGTAGCATCCAAATTATGTTGCACCGAAGAAGGTAAAGGCAATAAATCAATAGGTGCACGAGGAACAAAACCATACACAATCTCAAATGGGCACATCTTTGTGGTAGAATGCAATGAACGATTATAAGCAAATTCGATATGAGGTAAACACTCTTCCCACAATTTTAAGTTCTTCTTTAAAACAGCTCGTAACATAGTAGACAAAGTTCTATTTACTACTTCAGTTTGACCATCAGTTTGGGGATGACATGTAGTACTAAAGAGCAATTTAGTCCCCAACTTAGCCCATAAACATCTCCAAAAGTGGCTAAGAAATTTAGTATCACGATCAGAGACAATAGTATTGGGCACACCATGCAAACGAACAATTTCACGAAAGAACAAATCAGTAATATGCGCAACATCATCCGTTTTATGACAAGGAATAAAGTGTGCCATCTTAGAAAACCGATCCACAACAACAAAAATACTATCCCTCCCCTTCTGTGTTCGTGGCAATCCCAAAACAAAGTCCATAGAAATATCCTCCCAAGGAACACTAGGAACAGGAAGAGGCATATATAAACCATGTGGATTAAGGCGAGACTTAGCTTTTTGACAAGTAGTGCAGCGTGCCACAAATCTCTCAACATCTGGACGCATACGTGGCCAAAAGTGTGCAAAGAAGAACATCCTCCGTCTTCTTGACACCAAAGTGTCCCATCAATCCTCCTCCATGCGCCTCTGTAACAACAAAAAGACGAACAGGCTATCTCGAATGCATAGTTTGTTAGCACGGAACACAAATCCATCATTGAAGACGAACTTGTTCCAAGTTCTACCATCTCTACAATTCTGCAACACATCTTTAAATTCAGCATCATGCACATATTGTTCCTTAATAGTTTCCAATCCAAATATTTTGAAGTCAAGTTGAGATAACAAAGCATAACGACGTGACAAAGCATCAACAATACTATTATCTTTACCCTTTTTGTGTTTGATAACATAAGGAAAAGACTCAATAAATTCAACCCACTTTGCATGACGACGATTCAACTTAGCTTGACTACGAATATGCTTCAAAGATTCATGATCAGAATGAATAACAAACTCTTTAGGCCATAGATAATGTTGCCAAGTTTCTAATGTCCGAACCAACGCATATAATTCTTTATCATAAGTAGAATAGTTCAGACTAGCCCCACTCAATTTCTCACTAAAATATGCAATGTGTTTTCCTCTTGTAATAACACCCTCCCAAACCTATTCCACTAGCATCACATTCAAGCTCAAAAGTCTTAGTAAAATCAGGAAGTTGGAGTAAGGGAGCATGTGTTAGCTTATCTTTTAATATGACGAAGGCATGTTGTTGTGCATCGCCCAAACAAAGGGCACATCCTTCTTGGTAAGCTCATTCACGGCGGCAATTGATCCAAAGTCTTTGACAAGGCGCCTATAAAAACTAGCGAGGCCAAGAAAACTCCTCACTTGTGTGACCGTCTTGGGCTGCGGCCAATTCTCAATAGCTTCAATCTTGGCTGGATCCACTTCAATACCCTGTGATGTAACAACATAGCCAAGACACGCAACTCGATTGGTGCAAAAGGTGCACTTCTCAAGGTTACCAAACAAACGTGCATCTCGTAAAGCATTGAAAACAGCACGTAAATGGTCCAAATGATCCTCTAAAGATTTGCTATAAATCAGAATATCATCAAAGTAGACTATCACAAAACGTCCAATGAAAGAACGTAAAACTTCGTTCATTAATCTCATGAAAGTGCTAGGTGCATTAGTTAAACCAAACGACATTACTAACCACTCATATAAACCGAACTTAGTTTTAAATGCTGTTTTCCATTCATCTCCTAATTTCATACGAATCTGGTGGTAACCACTACGCAAATCAGCTTTAGAAAACATGGTAGAGCCACTCAATTCATCAAGCATGTCATCTAAACGTGGAATAGGATGACGATATCGAATAGTAATAATATTGATAGCTCTACAATCAGTACACATGCGCGAAGAACCATCTTTCTTAGGTACCAAAATAATAGGAACAACACAAGGGCTAAGGGACTCACGAATATGATCTCTGTCGAGTAGTTCCTGAATTTGGCGTATCTCCTTTGTCTCCTCCGGATTGGTTCTATATGGCGCGGTTGGGCAACGTGGCACCAGGAATTAGATCAATTTGATGCTCAATTCCTCTAATAGGAGGTAGTCCTGTGGCAACTCACCGGAAAGACGCCCTCATATTCCTCGCAAAGGTTAGCAACAATGGTGGCAAAGAAGGAGGCATATCCTCAAATGAAAACAAAACCTCTTTGCAGACAATTGCATAACATTGAGTATTGTTTACATCTAGTTCAGCAATATCAATTTTATTTGCAAGCATACATGGACTCTTCAAACGAATTTCAGTAGCATGTGTAGAATCAGATTTAGTGTTCTTTGGTGGTATAAAATCTGCAGCAACAATCTGATTCTACCTTTTATTTTTCTCCTCAGTTTTAGCTCTACTAGCTCTAGCAAGATCATCTTTTGATGGGGATATGCCTACCGGGGTATACCCAGCAGGACGTTTCCGACTGGCCCAAGAACCGGCGAGTGGGCCTGCAGGACGGCGAATGGATTGAAGCCCAGCGAGGAACCAAGCGATCGAAGTCAAGGCCCAAAGTAGTAGATAGGCCTAGTCGGATTAGGTTTAAACGATTACTGAAGCTTTAACTGAATCGGTTGAGATATGTAAACCCTAGGGGAGGTGAGCCTATATAAACCTCCCTATAGGGCGAGTAGAGATACGTCCCCTCACACACCCAAGCGACTCGCCGCCTAGCCGCCGAGCTCGCTCATTGTAACACCTCCATAATACAATCTAGCAGGAGTAGGTCTTTACCCTCCGGGGGGCCGAACCTAGGTAAAACCCTGTGTCTTTGCCCTCATCTCGCACCGCAGATGGCTGGCCGCCCTTGCCCCTCGTTCTACTACTCGCTGCCGATTGCATCATCTGCCGTGACCATTCCCACGACAGTGGCGCCCACCGTGGGGCCTGGCCGGTCCGGCCGGTGTTCTGCGGCAAGATCCAATCTGCCCATCAACGAGACGGTCGCCACCGGCCGCATGATAGCGATCGGCGAGATGCTCCAAATCTTGCCGAGCAGCTACGTCCCGGCGGCGCGACCCGTCACTCACAGCGTGATCCTGCCGATCAGCACGATCAACCTCTTCGTCGGTCTCACCGACGTCATCGTCTCGGAGGATTCGGATCGCATCCGCGAGTCGCCGCCATGCGATCGGCTCTCCGAGAGCCAGATCCGCACGATCCATCGCCTCGCCTCCGAGTACAACTCGGCCCACAAAGAACGTGGGCCGAGAACTTCGCCGCAGAGGACGCGGCCCTCACCGACGACGCCGACTCGGCAACCCCAGCGTCACTCGCCGGATCCATCACCGCGGCTTCATCCGCGGGCTCCATCGCCCAGGTCTCCAACGCGGGAGACTTCGAGGACCCCTCCATCGTCGGGATCTTCGAGTTCGACTCCGGGTCGGAGAACTCCGCCGACCTCCGCGACGGAACCGGTCGCCACACCGTGACCTACATGGCGACCGGCACCGATCCGACGGAGGATCCGTTCTCCACCCCAATCCCTCCTAACGCCACGACAACGGAGGTCGAGGAACTCCGCCTGAAACTGGCAGCGGCGATACGCAAGGAACAAGCCGAGCGCGAAAAATTTCGCCTCGAGCAGGTGACGGCGCAGGAGCTATCACGCTACCACCAGCAGCGGATCAGGTCACGCCTGAACCCCACCGTTCAGGGGAGTGCCCTGAACTTCGACGACGAAAACGACCCGGCCCGCGTGGCCGAGCGCGCGATCTGCGAGAACGCGCCACCAGGAGGAAGCGCCTGGCCCTCGCCAGGATCAACGGCAATGGGTGCCCCACCTCCACCCAACCGCACCCCTCCCAGGGACCAGCCACGGATAGTAGTCTCCTCACGGGAGCGAGACGCAAACGGCCTCCCGTTGTTCTCCACCCCGATGGACAACCTCGTGGCAGGCCGAGCAGCAGCGGACAACATCACGGCCACCGGCAACGGCGCCCTACATATCGAATACGTCAAGGCCGCTTTCGAAAAGGCCGCCGAAGCAAAGAGCGGGCGCCGACTCGCAAGGACGAGTATACTCGCGTTCCTCGGGAAGCAGAGCGGCCTCAAGCGGCCGCCCCGCAGCGGCAAACACCCTCAATTGCCCGCCACCAGAGCCACTGCAGCTCCAACACCGACCCGCGAACGCGGCACTCTCCACCAACGACCCTAGGCCGGCAAACAACCTTGTCGCCGCCAACGGGCAACCCATCGACGCCCGCACCCACATCATCAACAACCAAAGTTGGCGCGCACGCCAGCCCGACGACCTGCGACATACCTTAACCAATCGCCGCGATGGCGAGCCCATGGGGTCGCTCAGTCGACTCGGACCCAAGTGCTTCGGACCAATGATCCGAGGCGAGAAGTACCCGCCAAACTTCAAGGCGCCAAAGGAGATAGAAAAGTACGACTCCTCGTACGACCCCGCCGTCTGGCTCGACACATACCTCATGGCGATGGGGATTGCAGGCCACACCGACCTGCTAGCCGCCCGTTACCTCCCCCTGATGATGGAAGGGACGTGCAGGCAGTGGATCAACACCCTCCCCAGTGATGCGATCGACTCGGGAGGAGATGCGCGACGCCTTCGTCAGGCACTTCGATTGCTCCTACACCCGTGCCACCACTATCGAGGACCTGGAGCGACGGCCCAGGGACCACGCGAGTTGACCCAAGAATCGGGTCCAACGGTGGCAAGAACTTTGGTACAACGCGTCGGCATCCACCCGGACACCGCGATCCATCGCTTCAAGACCTCGTGCCGCCACGAGCCCTCGGTCGCCAAGCTCAGCGACACTCCGCACACTCGACAACATCCCCGACCTCCTCGAGATCGCCAAACCAGACGCCGAGGAAGACCCAAACTAGGAAACCGTCGACGAGTCAGAGGTCAACGCCAAGACGAGCGGCAACGACGACGCCGATCCGACCTACGCTACACCGGCAAGCGCCGCAGTGACGGGCGAGTCGACTTCGTCGCCAACGCCGGGCACGCGCAACGCGAGCCCAAGAGCTTCCGCCGCGACGGAGGACAACGCCGCGACGGCGGCAACTACAAGGCCAAGCCAAGGTTCGACCCCGCGGCTCTCCTTAACCAACCATGTGCGTTTCATAGCAGGGAAGGGAAGCCCGCAACGCACACCACCGCCGACTGCCACACCCTCAGGGAAATCGAGAAGGCACGGCGAGCGCGGGAGGACCCCGACAACGACCCGCCAAATGGCGGAAAATTCGGCAAAGTGGCCGGCTCGCTCCACACCTTCACAGGCTTCAACACGAAGCGCGAGAAGAAGGTCATCGCCATTGTCGCCGCTAACGCGGCACGGTGGTGGACGTTCCCGGTTCCTAAACCGGTCGAGCGACCCATCACCGAGCCGCCAAGACCACTCGCCACGCATCGAGTACCCAGGACGAGTCGCCCTGGTGGTCAAGCCCAAGGTCGGCGACTACTGGCTCCCCAAGACATTGATGGATGGCGGCAGCTCCATCAACATCCTGTACCTCGACACCTTCAGACGACTGCGGCTCCCGCAGTCGATGATCGAGACGACCCACACCACATTCCATGGCATCGTCCCCGGTCGGAAGGCATACCCGATCGGCAAGGTCACGCTGCCAGTCACCTTCGGCACACCGGCAAACTTCCGCACCGAGCGGATTGTCTTCGAGCTGGTGCCCTTCGATAGCCCCTACCACTGCGTCCTGGGGCGCCAGGCGTTCGCTAAATTCATGGCAGCGCCCCACTACGCGTACAACGCGATGAAGCTCCCCGGGCCGTGTGGCGTCATCACCATCCACGGCGACCCCGACATGGCCGCCGAGTGTGAGGCCAAAGGAGCCGAGATCGCTGACGTCGTCATCGCGGCGGAGACCAACCACGCCGACGAGCTCGCCAAGTACGCGAGCGGGGTCAACAACGACGACCCCACCATACTAAAGAAGCCCAACTCGGAGGGCGCATACACCTCAACCTTTGAGGCCACGACGCACACCCGCACCGTCGAGCTGGTCCCAGGCGACTCCAGCCAGACGGTGACGATCGGGACGGGCATGAGCCCAACATAGGAAGGCGCGCTCATCGAGTTCCTCCGTGAGAACAGGAACATCTTCGCATGGAAGCCCTCTGACATGCCCGGTGTCCCCAGGGAGCTCGCTGAGCACAAGCTAAACGCCGACCCCAAAGTGCGACCTGTCAAACAGTCGTTGCGGCCCTTCAATGAAGAACGCCGTCGAGCAATTGCCGAGGAGGTGCAGCGTTTACTGCCGGCTTCATCCGCCAATCAAGTACTCCAAGTGGTGGCAAATCCAGTCTGTCGAGAAGAAGAACGGAACACGGAGAATGTGTATCGACTACACAAACCTGAACGGCGCCGCCCAAAGGAGCGTCCTCTCGCGGATCGACCAGATAATCGATTCAACTGCGGGCTCGGAGTCGCTATGTTTCCTCGACGCCTACTCTGGGTACAACCAGATCAAAATGGCTGTCGAAGACGAGGAGAATACGGCGTTCATCACGCCATTCGGAGCCTTCTGCTACACCGCCATGACCTTCGGCCTCAAGAACGCCGGGGCGACCTACCAGCGGTGCATGCAAGAATGCCTCGCGAGCCAAATTGGCCGCAACATCCACGTCTACATCGACGACGTGGTCGTGAAATCCGCTCACCAAGGCGACCTACTCGCCGACCTGGCGGAAACATTCGCCAACCTGCGAAGATACAAGATAAAGCTCAACCCAGGCAAATGCACCTTTGGTGTACCTGCCGAACAACTACTGGGGTACGTCGTCTCCAAACGAGGGATCGAGGCGAACCCCACGAAGATCGACACGATCGCTCGGCTCGGCAAACCCGAGTGCCTGCGCGACATCCAGAAGCTGGCCGGGCGAGTAGCGGCTCTCAGTCGCTTCATCCCCCGCCTGGGCGAAAAGGCGATGCCCCTATACCGCCTGATGCGCAAGAACCCCACCTTCCAGTGGGACAAGGAGGCGGACGACGCGTTCCGCGACCTCAAAAAGGTGCTACTCGCCGCACCATTACCGCCGCCGCCTCACGACAAAGAACCCATGCTGGTTCGTCGCGGCTTCCGAGCGCCGTCATGCGTGATGGTCGTCGAGCGACCGAGAGGAAGGAAAGGAGCGCCCGAAATGGACGGTGTACTACATCAGCGAGTCCTCACCGAAGTCGCGCCAGTACCCACCTGATACCAAAAGCTAGTATACGGTCTTGAGCTCGGCGGCGCTTTGCACTACTTCCAGAGCACCCGATCACGGTCGCTCTCTGCACCACCGCAAGACATCATCCGAATCATGAGGCGACGGCGGGTCGCCAAGTGGGCCTTCGAGATCGGCCCACAACATCAAATACGAGCCACTAAAAGCGATCAAGTCGCAGCATCGAGACTTCATCGCCGACCGAAGAGGCCCACAGCTGAGAAGCCGCCATACCTCCATTATCGAGCACGCACTTCGGCTCCCAAGAACGCGGAGTGCAGAGCAGGGATAGTGCTAACTTCACCAAAGGGCGACAAGCTCCGCTACATCCTCTGCCTTGACTTCACACCTGTACCAACAACATGGTCTGACGAGGCCCTACTCCACAAAGATGCGAGTGCCAAGGAGATGAACGCCAATCGCCTCCGCTGCACGGAGATTCCGACCTTGTCGCGGGGCAAGTCGCCGCACCGCCGCCTCCCTACCATGGTGGCGCATCGCCAAGCAGTGGACAAGTTGGGCGGACACCACCGGCTATTCCCGAGTGGATCGACATGCGAAGAACGAGGAGGCCGACGACTCGCATCGGGTCGGCTCGACTCGCACCACCCGGCCGCGTGTTCCTCGACACGATCACCAAGCCATCGCCTCCCAGGGAGATCGACATCGAGTCCCACTCCAACCAGAGGCAGCCTTGGTCGCACTTCGCCAACGAGCGACGACCGACCAAGCCCTACATCGCTTACTCGGAAGCCGCACCGCCGGCAGATGAGACGGACGCCGGATGATCGCCGTCGATGCAAGTCCTACACCATCATCGACGGCGAGCTCCACAAGCCGCGTCACCGGCGTGTTCCAACGCCAGGTGTCCAACCACCGAAGGACGCAAGATCCTCCACGACATTCACTCCGTGATCGCGCCACCACGCCGCCGCCCGCTCCGGTCGCCAAGGCTATGCGACATGGCTTTTATCGCCCATCAACACGCCGACGCTGTCGATATCGTCCAGCGATGTGCGGATGCCGGCACGCCAACCAGACGCACGCATCGAGCTTGGCGCTCAAACAATCCCCATCACCGCCATTCGCTGTGTGGGCATGGATATGGTAGGCCCTTCAAGAAGGCCCTCCGGCTACACCCACCGCTAGTCGCCACGACAAATTCACGAAATGGGTGGAGGCCAAGCCGTCCGAAATGCGACGGAAGACCGCCACTAAATTCCTACACGAGCTCATATATCGCCACGGTTCCCAAACAACATCATCACGGACAACGGCACCAACTTCGCCAAGGAGCCATGGCCGACTCGAAGAGCACCACATCCGCTCAACCTCGAGTCACGCCCACCCGAATCCAACGGCCAAAGCGGGCCAACAAAGCATCCTCCACGGCTCAAGCGACCTGTGTAACTCGAAAGATCACGTGGTCTTCGAGGAGTTGTGATGTGGACATCCCTACTATTGATACAACCGTTGTACCTACAAAGAACACACATACAAGGACCCATCACAAGATCTCGTACAAACAACTGAACTATCGTACTTTCGTTTGTTGGAACTATTCCTTACATACATGAGAATATGATGCTGCCTAAATCAGATGTTTCTTACTCTTAGGAATGATGGACCAAGCATGGATGAGAGGGACAAGCATTGGAGCATGGCCATGCATGGAGATGGCGCAAGCATGTGATGATCCAAGAGAAGGCCACCGATGAATATTTCGAACTTTGAGGCCACCATAATGAAGAAAGAAGGCTTGGACGAAATATTCAAGATCAATACTTTACGAATTCGTCCATAGCATAATATGGTGCTGCGACACCTTTATTTTGGGCAGGCCCATGTAATTTTCATGGATTTTAATTAGCCACTTTTAAAGTCCGTATTTGAGGGAAAAGGACTTTTAGGGTTGGATTCGCCACCACTTCCATGGCTGGCCGAAACCCACCTTTCGCCTTAACACGCCCCATAGCCGAACCTCTAGACTCGGATTTTGTTTAGACATTAAGTTAGCCATATTCGCACCTTCGCCAAGGCTCGAGCGTCGCAGAGGCCTCTTGTACTTCGCACCTATTCAGGATCCCACCTCTTCAATAAAGCTTTCCTCTTAATTCGCAATATCTTGATTGCAATATTGGTTCTTACTTGTTCTCGATTTCGTAGGAATTAAGACCCTCATTGGTCGGTGATCGTGTTCACGCAGGATCGGTAACCTCCAGGAGATTGGCCTAGCGATTGCATTGGCGCTCGTGCTCGCACGTGTAGTCGGATCGTCAATCCCGAACTCCACCAAATCGAATATCGCCATCTCATCGAAAGATCGGACACCTTTGCCCTATCAAGTGGTATCAGATTTCAGGTTGCTCGGTGAGATTTTACTGTTTTTCATAGATTAGATCTGTTTTTACCTATAACCCACGAAAAAGCCAAAAACACAGTTAGAGTTTAGATCCATCCATAACCAATCTACGCCTCGCATTATCTTTTCAGTTTTTGCATTGTTGAATTTGTGTCTACATCGTCGCGTCGAGTTGCTGGTCTGAGTGTCTCGTCCCTTAGAGTTTCGAGTTCTGATCATACTAGTCACCGCCACACTCGCCGATCACCGCCACTGATGTGGACATCCCTACTATTGATACAACCGTTGTACCTACAGCAACACACATACAAGGACCCATCACAAGATCTCGTGCCAAACAACTGAACTATCAGGTACTTTCGTTTCTTGGAACTATTTCTTACATACATGAGAATATGATGCTGCCTAAATCAGATATGTTTCTTACTCTTAGGAATGATGGACCGAGCATGGATGAGAGGGACAAGCATTGGAGCATGGCCATGCATGGTGATGGCAGCAAGCATGTGATGATCCAAGAGAAGGCCACGGATGAAGATTTCAGAACTTTGAGGCCACCATAATGAAGAAAGAAGGCTTGGACGAAATATTCAAGATCAATACTTTACGAATTCGTCCATAGCATAATATGGTGTCATGACACCTTTATTTTGGGCCAGCCCATGTAATTTTCGCAGGATTTTAATTAGCCACTTTTAGAGTCCGTATTTGAGGAAAAGGACTTTTAGGGTTGGATTCGCCACCACTTCCATGGCTGGCGAAACCCCACCTTTTCGCCTTAAATACGCCCCATAGCCGAACCTTTAGACTCGGATTTTGTTTAGACATTAAGTTAGCCATAGTCGCAACTTCGCCAAGGCTCGGCGCCGCAGAGGCCTCTTGTACTTCGCACCTATTCAGATCCCACCTCTTTCAATAAAGCTTTCCTCTTAATCCGCAATATCTTGATTGCAATATTGGTTCTTACTTGTTCTCGATTTCGTAGGAATTAAGACCCTCATTGGTCGGTGATCGTGTTCACGCAGGATCGGTAACCTCCGTGAGATTGTCCTAGCGATTGCATTGGCGCCGTGTCGCACGTAGTCGGATCGTCAAGCCCGAACTCCACCAAATCGATTATCGCCATCTCATCGAAAGATCGGACACCTTTGCCCTATCAAGTGGTATCGATTTCGGGTTGCTCGGTGAGATTTTACTGTTTTTCAGAGATTAGATCTGTTTTACCTATAACCCACTTAAAAAGCCAAAACACGCTTAGAGTTTAGATCCATCCCATAACCAATCTATGCCTCGCATTATCTTTTCGCTTTTGCATTGTTGAATTTGTGTCTACATTGTCGCGTCGAGTTCTCGGTCTTAGTGTCTCGTCCCTTAGAGTTTCGAGTTCGATCATACTAGTCACCTCCACACTCGCGATCACCGCCGCCATATACCCTGCTACCATATTCGCCGCCATATACCGCCACCATAAAACCCTAATACTCCGCCACCGCCTTCCTACCATGATCCGATCAGTTTTACTGCCGTGACGAGTCCGAGTAGAGTTACTGTTTCCTCGTTATTTCTTTTGACTTTCCTTCTTTGTTTTCCGTTCACTAAAGTCCGTGTCGCGCTAAGAGTCCGGTCGTAAGTCCAGAAGGAGAGCAAAAAAAAAAAAGTCTGGAACCGCCTCCGAAATTTTTTTCTAGCTATACTGTTTTTCGACCCCGGGGATCACTTTTCTCCATCACCGTTATAGCGATATTTTTTACGCTGCGCTCGAGCAAAATAAAAATTTCGAAAAAATTTTGGGGCTAACCTCTTTTTAGACCCGTAGATCTTCTAGACACTCGCCATCATAGTGATTTTACGCATCTCGGATCGCTTTGGTGCTATATCATCATACTGCTTGTTGTGTCGCGTCGTGACATCGTTGGTGATCTAGGCTCGGCCTCTAGTACGGTCTAGCCTAGGACCAAAGACAAGATGCCGTTGAGCATTCTTTCAACTTTTGCATTGCTTGTTTGATAATTGCGACCCCTTTGCTAAGCCTTCCCGAGCTCCAGATACTCTCCACGTGCGGTGTTTCGACTCACGGTAATCGCTTGGTTCAATCTGGACCCACGATCCTCGTGGTTGCACATCGCTTTTCCTGCTGTTTGGTAAGAACTTGTAAGAGCTTCAGATATTGCTTGACGGATTACGCGTGACTTCCACCATATTCTGTAGTATATACCGTGCTTTTTAAGGATTAACCATGACAGATATCAGCGGAACCCCGCCACCATGATTTAACGAAGAACTACATGCCCACTTCTCCGCTCCCGGTCAACAGCGCGAAGACGTGGACACGCCCTAGGGAGTTTGACACCAAGCTCACCAACGCCGTGGACAAGATCGATGGACTCGAGAAATCCTTCAACGCCAAGCTTGACGTTCGGTTCAAGGAGCTCAACCGATTGCCCGCACCGCACGGCACCCACATGGTGCACGCATTCGATCACGGCTCGGACTGCTGGTGCCGCCGCAGACTTACGGCTCTTCTTCGCGATCGACGTTCCTCGACTTCCGTGGTTGCTGCCGCAACATTGGGGATGACGACGGGTACTACTACGACCCAACGACGATCTGTTTGACGAGGAGGTTGAACAACCTCCGGTACCTGCCGGTCGTCCCGACATTACTACCGCAATGCTCCCACCCAGACGTAATGATGATGATCATGTTGCAAAGCTTAAATTAAATATTCCATCTTTTGAGGGTAAATATAATCTCGATGCATATCTTACATGGGAGATGGAAGTAGAACAACATTTCGCATGCTTAAAATATCCCGAGAATATGCGTGTTAGTCTTTGCTACATGTGAATTTACTAAATTTGCTTCCCTTTGGTGGTGCGAGTATTGTCGTTTAAATCCTACTACTATTCCTAGTACTTGACTGCTTTAAAACTGCTATGCGTTCGTTTTGTACCTCCCACTTATCAACGTGATTTACTAAAGAATCGACACGCTTAGAGCAAGGGAAAATTCGTAGAAGAGTATTATCGGGAATTGCAAACGGGATGGTTAGGTGTGGTCTTGTAGAATCTAATGAACAAATGCTTGCACGCTTCTTTGGTGGATTAAACAAGGGCATTCAAAGACATATTAGATTATAAGGAATATAATTCTATCACTCGTTTGTTTCATCTTGCTTGCAAAGTGAGCGTGAAGTGCAGGATCGCCAAACACCATGGAGGAGGACTAATAATTCTGCAGTCGCACATCCACTTGGACATCCCCAATCAGCGCCTCCTCGTGATTCGCCTCCGCCTACTACCACATCCAAGGCCACCACAAGATTTCAATGCTCCTCCACCATCATCCAATGCTCCTTTCGTAGTGCATCTTCTATGGCTTCCACGGGTAAGACTAAGGATATACAATGCCGCAAGTCTTTGGGGTTTTGGTCATATTGAGAGACAGTGCACAACACAACGTGTGATGATGGTGCGAGAAGATGGTGAATACGATTCATGCGAGTGACTTGATGAAGATACACTAGCCCTTATTTCTTTCGAGATGGAGACAATCGATGATGATGACGAGCCGAGGTAATGGGAGCTGAAGCTGGCGATCAATACAAGAGTTTAATTACACAACGTGTGTTGAGTGTGCAATTGAGCAAATCGAGCAAGATCAACGCCACAACCTGTTCCAAACACGTGGTGTTGTCAAGGAAAGAGCTATACGGATCATCATTGATGGAGGAGTTGTAATAATCGGCGGTGTTGACATGGTAGAGAAGCTTGCGCTTCCAACAAGACAACGCCCACATTCATACTACATCCAATGGTTTGAGAGTTCTCGAAGATCAAGGTAACAAGAAGTGCAGCGTGCATTTTACTATTGGTACATATTCTGATTTTGTTGATTGTGATGTTGTACCTATGCAAGCTTGTTCTTTGTTACTTGGTAGACCATGGCAATTTGATAGAGAATCTGTTCATAATGGCAAAACTAACCACTATTCTCTTATGCATGATGGAAAGAAAATTGGTCTAAAACCTATGACTCCCGAACAGATTTTAAAAGATGATCTTGCTAGAGCTAGTAGAGCTAAAACCGAGGAGAAAAATAAAAGTGAGAATCAGATTGTTGCTGCAGATTTTATACCACCAAAGAACACTAAATCTGATTCTACACATGCTACTGAAATTCGTTTGAAGAGTCCATGTATGCTTGCAAATAAAATTGATATTTGAACTAGATGTAAACAATACTCAATGTTATGCAATTGTCTGCCAAAGAGGTTCTGTTTTCATTTGAGGATATGCCTCCTTCTTTGCCACCCGCTATTGCTAACCTTTGCGGGAATATGAGGACGTATTTCATTGAGTTGCCACGGGACTACCTCCTATTAGAGGAATTGAGCATCAAATTGATCTAATTCCTGGTGCCACGTTGCCCAACCGCGCCATATAGAACCAATCCGAGGAGACAAAGGAGATACAACGCCAAATTCAGAACTACTCGACAGAGATCATATTCGTGAGTCCCTTAGCCCTTGTCTTGTTCCTATTATTTTGGTGCCTAAGAAAGATGGTTCTTGCGCATGTGTCGATTGTAGAGCTATCAATAATATTACTATTCGATATCGTCATCCTATTCCACGTTTAGATGACATGCTTGATGAATTGAGTGGCTCTACCATGTTTTCTAAAGTTGATTTGCGTAGTGGTTACCACAGATTCGTATGAAATTAGGAGATGAATGGAAAACAGCATTTAAAACTAAGTTCGGTTTATATGAGTGGTTAGTAATGCCGTTTGGTTTAACTAATGCACCTAGCACTTTCATGAGATTAATGAGCGAAGTTTCGTGCTTTCATTGGACGTTTTGTGGTAGTCTACTTTGATGATATTCGATTTATAGCAAATCTTTAGAGGAACATTTGGACCATTTACGTCTGTTTTCAATGCTTTACGTGATGCACGTTTGTTTGGTAACCTTGAGAAGTGCACCTTTTGCACCAATCGAGTTGCGTTTCTTGGCTATGTTGTTACATCACGGGGTATTGAAGTGGATCCAACCAAGATTGAAGCTATTGAGAATTGGCGCAGCCAAGACGGTCACACAAGTGAGGAGTTTTCTTGGCCTCATTTGGTTTTATAGGCGCTTTGTCAAAGACTTTGGATCAATTGCCGCTACCGAATGAGCTTACCAAGAAGGATGTGCCCTTTGTTTGGGGCGATGCACAACAACAGGCCTTCGTCATATTGAAAGATAAGCTAACACATGCTCCATTACTACAACTCCACGATTTTACTAAGACTTTTGAGCTTGAATGTGATGCTAGTGGAATTGGTTTGGGAGGGTGTTATTACAAGAGGAAAACTGTTGCATATTTTAGTGAGAAATTGAGTGGGGCTAGTCTGAACTATTCTACTTATGATAAAGAATTATATCGTTGGTTGGACATTAGAAACTTGGCAACATTATCTATGGCCTAAGGAATTTGTTATTCATTCGATCATGAATCTTTGAAGCATATTCGTAGTCAAGCTAAGTTGAATCGTCGTCATGCAAAGTGGGTTGAATTTATTGAGTCTTTCCTTATGTTATCAAACACAAAAGGGTAAAGATAATATTATTCTTGATGCTTTGTCACGCCGTTATGCTTTGTTATCTCAACTTGACTTCAAAATATTTGGATTGGAAACTATTAAGGAACAATATGTGCATGATCTGAATTTAAAGATGTGTTGCAGAATTGTAGAGATGGTAGAACTTGGAACAAGTTGTCTTCAATGATGGATTTGTGTTCGTGCTAACAAACTATGCATTCGAGATAGCTCTGTTCGTCTTTTGTTGTTCTGGGAGGCGCATGGAGGAGGATTGATGGGACACTTTGGTGTCAAGAAGGCGGAGGATGTTCTTGCTACACACTTCTTTTGGCCACGTGTCGTCGAGATGTTGAGAGATTTGTGGCACGCTGCAATACTTGTCAAAAAGCTAAGTCTCGCCTTAATCCACATGGTTTATATATGCCTCTTCCTGTTCCTAGTGTTCCTTGGGAGGATATTTCTATGGACTTTGTTTTGGGATTGCCACGAACACAGAAGGGGAGGGATAGTATTTTTGTTGTTATGGATCGGTTTTCTAAGATGGCACACTTTATTCCTTGTCATAAAACGGATGATGCTGCGCATATTGCTGATTTGTTCTTTCGTGAAATTGTTCGTTTGCATGGTGTGCCAAATACTATTGTCTCTGATCGTGATACTAAATTTCTTAGCCACTTTTGGAGATGTTTATGGGCTAAGTTGGGGACTAAATTGCTCTTTAGTACTACATGTCATCCCCAAACTGATGGTTAAATCAAGTAGTAAATAGAACTTTGTCTACTATGTTACGGCTGTTTTAAAGAAGAACTTAAAATTGTGGGAAGAGTGTTTACCTCATATAGAATTTGCTTATACTCGTTCATTGCATTCTACCACAAAGAAGTGCCCATTTGAGATTGTGTATGGTTTTGTTCCTCGTGCACCTATTGATTTATTGCCTTTACCTTCTTGATTGCAACATAATTTGGATGCTACACAACGCTGAAATGATATTAAACTTGCATAAGACTACTAAAGATAACATTGAACACATGAATGCTAAGTATAAACTTCTTTGGGATAAAGGAGAAAGCATGTTGTGTTTGATGTTGGCGATCTTGTTTGTTACATTTGCGTAAAGATCGTTTTCTCGATTTACGCAAGTCTAAGTTAATGCCACGTCACTTGGTCCCTTTAAGGTGTTAGAGAGAATAAATGATAATGCATATAAACTTGAGTTGCTGCAGACTTTAGTGCAGTTAGTCCTACATTTAACATTGCAGATTTGAAGCCTTACTTTGGTGAGGAAGATGAGATTGCGTCGAGGCGACTTCAATTCAAGAAGGGAGCATGATGTGGACATCCCTACTATTGATACAACCGTTGTACCTACAAAGAACACACATACAAGGACCCATCACAAGATCTCGTGCCAAACAACTGAACTATCGTACTTTTGTTTCTTGGAACTATTTCTTACATACATGAGAATATGATCTTGCCTAAATCAGATATGTTTCTTACTCTTAGGAATGATGGACCGAGCATGGATGAGAGGGACAAGCATTGAGCATGGCCATGCATGGTGATGGCGACAAGCATGTGATGATCCAAGAGAAGGCCACGGATGAAGATTTGAACTTTGAGGCCACCATAATGAAGAAAGAAGGCTTGGACGAAATATTCAAGATCAATACCTTACGAATTCGTCCATAGCATAATATGGTGTCATGACACCTTTATTTTGGGCCAGGCCCATGTAATTTTCATGATTTTAATTAGCCACTTTTTAGAGTCCGTATTTGAGGGAAAAGGACTTTTAGGGTTGGATTCGCCACCACTTCCATGGCTGGCGAAACCCCACCTTTTCGCCCTTAAACGCCCCATAGCCGAACCTTTAGACTCGGATTTTGTTTAGACATTAAGTTAGCCATAGTCGCAACCGCCAAGGCTCGGCGTCAGAGGCCTCTTGTACTGCACCTATTCAGGATCCCACCTCTTTCAATAAAGCTTTCCTCTTAATCCGCAATATCTTGATTGCAATATTGGTTCTTACTTGTTCTCGATTTGGTAGGAATTAAGACCCTCATGGTCAGCCGATCGTGTTCACGCAGGATCGGTAACCTCCAGGAGATTGGCCTAGCGATTGCATTGGCGCTCGTGCTCGCACGTGTAGTCGGATCGTCAAGCCCGAACTCCACCAAATCGATTATCGCCATCTCATCGAAAGATCGGACACCTTTGCCCTATCAGCCACCATATTCCTCCACCATATTCCGCCGCCATATACCCAGCCACCATAAACCCTAATACTCCGCCACCGCCTTCCTACCGTGACACACATCCGATCAGTTTTCCCGTGATGCAGTCCGAGTAGAGTTACTGTTTCCTAGTTATTTCTTTTGACTTTCCTTCTTTGTTGTTTCCGTGTTCTCTAAGAGTCCGGTCGTAAGTCCAGAAGGAGAGCAAAAAAAAAAGTCTGGAACCGCCTCCGAAAATTTTTTCTGCCTATACTATTTTTCCACCCCGGGGATCACTTTTCTCCATCGGCCGTTATAGCAATATTTTTTGGCGTCAAGCTTCGAGCAAAATAAAAAAAAAATCAAATTTTTTTTGGGGCTAACCTATTTTTAGACCCCGTAGATCAATTCTAGACACTCGCCATCATAGTGATTTTTCACCTCTCGGTTCGCTTTTCAGGGTGCCATATCATCATACAGTGCTTGATGTGTCGCGTCGTGACATCGTTGGTGATCTAGGCTCGCGTCTCTAATGTCCTAGCCTAGGACCAGCCTGATACCGTCGTTGAGCATTCTTTCAACTTTTGCATTCTGTTTTGATAATTGCTAACCCCCTTGCTAAGCCTTCCCAGCTCCACGGATATTCTCCACGTGCGGTGTCTCGACTCACGGTAATCGCTTGGTTCAATCTGGACCCACCGATCCTCGCAATTGCACATCGCCTTTTCCTTGTTTGGTAAGAACTTGTAAGAGCTTTGTATATTGCTTGACGGATTACGCGTGACTTCCACCATATTCTGTAGTATATACATGCTTTTAAGGACTAACCATGACAGATACTGGCGGAACCCCGCCACCATGACGAACGAAGAACTACATGCCCACTTCTCGCGCTCTTGGTCATCATGAAGACGTGGATACGCCTAGGGAGTTTGACACCAAACTCACCAACGCCGTGGACAAGATCGATGGACTCGAAATCCTTCAACGCCAAGCTTGACGTTCGGTTCAAGAGCTTTTGAACCGATTGCCCGCACGCACCGGCACCCACATGGCGCCTGACGCATTCCGATCACGGGTCGGATGCTGGTTCGGCCGCCGCACCCGTTGCCTTCTGCGGCCGACGCTCCTCGAGACTTCCGGCCATGCTTTGCAACATTGGGGATAGACGACGGGTACTACTACGACCCCGACGACGACGATCTATTTGACGAGGAGGTTGAACAACCTCCACAGGTACCTGCTGGTCGTTCCCGACATTACTACATAGCGCCGACCACCGATGCGTGATGATGATCATGTTGCAAAGCTTAAATTAAATATTCCATCTTTTGAGGGTAAATATAATCTGATGCATATCTTACATGGGAGATGGAAGTAGAACAACGTTTTGCATGCTTAAAATATCCACGAGAATATGCGTGTTAGTGCTACATGTGAATTTACTAAAATTGCTTCCTTTGGTGGTGCGAGTATTGTCGTTTAAATCCTACTACTATTCCTAGTACTTGGACTGCTTTAAAAACTGCTATGCGTGTTCGTTTTGTACCTCCCACTTATCAACGTGATTTACTAAAGAATCGACACGCTTAGAGCAAGGAAAAATTTCGTGAAGAGTATTATCAGGAATTGCAAACGGGGATGGTTCGGTGTGGACTTGTTGAATCTAATGAACAAATGCTTGCACGTTTCTTTGGTGGATTAAACAAGGACATTCAGCACATATTAGATTATAAGGAATATAATTCTATCACTCGTTTGTTTCATATTGCTTGCAAAGCTGAACGTGCAGTGCAGGATCGCCAAACAGCATGGAGGAGGACTAATAATTCTGCAGGTCGCACAACCACTTGGACATCCCGACAATCAGCACCTCCTCGTGATTCGCCTCCAGCTACTACCACATCCAAGGCCACCACAAGATTTCCAGCTACTCCTCCACCATCATCCAATGCTCCTGCTCGTAGTGCATATTCTATGGCTTCCACGGGTAAGACAAAGGATATACAATGCCGCAAGTGCTGGGGTTTTGGTCATATTGAGAGACAGTGCAGAACACAATGTGTGATGATGGTGCACGAAGATGGTCAATCTGATTCAGCGGTGACTTTGATGAAGATACACTAGCCCTTATTTACGCTCGAGATGGAGACAATTACGATGATGAAGAGCCAGAGGTAATGGGAGGCTGTTGATCAATACAAGAGCTTAATTACACAACGTGTGTTGAGTGTGCAATTGAGCAAATCGAGCAAGATCAACGCCACAACCTGTTCCAAACACGTGGTGTTGTCAAGGAAAGAGCTATACGGATCATCATCGATGGAGGGAGTTGTAATAATCGCCGGTGTTGACATGGTAGAGAAGCTTGCGCTTCAACAAGACAACGCCCATTCATATTACATCCAATGGTTTGAGAGTTCTCGCAAGATCAAGGTAACAAGAGCGATGCAGCGTGCATTTTACTATTGGTACATATTCTGATTTTGTTGATTGTGATGTTGTACCTATGCAAGCTTGTTCTTTGTTACTTGGTAGACCATGGGAATTCATAATGGTAAAACTAATCACTATTCTCTTATGCATAATGGAAAGAAAATTGGTCTAAAACCTATGACTCCCGAACAAATTTTAAAAGATGATCTTGCTAGAGCTAGTAGAGCTAAAGCGAGGAAAAATAAAAGTGAGAATCAGTTGTTCTGCAGATTTTATACCACCAAAGAACACTAAATCTGATTCACATGCTCTGAAATTCGTTTGAAGAGTCCATGTATGCTTGCAAATAAACTTGATATTCTGAACTAGATGTAACCAATACTCAATGTTATGCAATTATGCAAAGAGGTTTTGTTTTCATTTGAGGATATGCCTCCTTCTTTGCCACCCGCTATTGCTAACCTTTGCGAGAATATGAGGACGTCTTTCCTGAGCTGCCACCGGGACTACCTCCTATTAGAGGAATTGAGCACCAAATTGATCTAATTCCTGGTGCCACGTTGCCCAACCGCGCCATATTGAACCAATCCGGAGGAGACAAAGGAGATCCAACGCCAAATTCAGAACTACTCGACAGAGATCATATTCGTGAGTCCCTTAGCCCTGTCTTTGTTCCTTTTATTTTGGTACCTAAGAAAGATGGTTCTTCATGTGTCTTGATTGTAGAGCTATCAATAATATTACTATTCGATATCGTCATCCTATTCCACGTTTAGATGACATGCTTGATGAATTGAGTGGCTCTACCATGTTTTCTAAAGTTGATTTGCGTAGTGGTTACCACCAGATTCGTATGAAATTAGGAGATGAATGGAAAACAGCTTTTAAAACTAAGTTCGGTTTATATGAGTGGTTAGTAATGCCGTTTGGTTTAACTAATGCACCTAGCACTTTCATGAGATTAATGAACGAAGTTTTACGTGCTTTCATTGGACGTTTTATGGTAGTCTACTTTGATGATATTCTGATTTATAGCAAATCTTTAGAGGATCATTTGGACCATTTACGTGTTGTTTTTAATGCTTTACGTGATGCACGTTTGTTTGGTAACCTTGAGAAGTGCACCTTTTGCACCAATCGAGTTGCGTTTCTTGGCTATGTTGTTACATCACAGGGTTTGAAGTGGATCCAGCCAAGATTGAAGCTATTGAGAATTGGCCGCAGCCCAAGACGGTCACACAAATGAGGAGTTTTCTTGGCCTCGCTGGTTTTTATAGGCGCTTTGTCAAAGATTTTGGATCAATTGCCGTGCCGCTGAATGAGCTTACCAAGAAGGATGTGTCCTTTGTTTGGGGCGATGCACAACAACAGGCCTTCGTCATATTGAAAGATAAGCTAACACATGCTCCCTTACTCCAACTTCCTAATTTTACTAAGACTTTTGAGCTTGAATGTGATGCTAGTGGAATTAGTTTGGGAGGGTGTTATTACAATAGGGAAAACCTGTTGCATATTTTAGTGAGAAATTGAGTGGGGCTAGTCTGAACTATTCTATTTATGATAAAGAATTATATGCGTTGGTTCGGACATTAGAAACTTGGCAACGTTATCTATGGCCTAAGGAATTTGTTATTCATTCTGATCATGAATCTTTGAAGAATATTCGTAGTCAAGCTAAGTTGAATCGTCGTAATGCAAAGTGGGTTGAATTTATTGAGTCTTTTCCTTATGTTATCAAACACAAAAAGGGTAAAGATAATATTATTGCTGATGCTTTGTCACGCCGTTATGCTTTGTTATCTCAACTTGACTTCAAAATATTTGGATTGGACACTATTAAGGAACAATATGTGCATGATGCTGAATTTAAAGATGTGTTGCAGAATTGTAGAGATGGTAGAACTTGGAACAAGTTCTCCTTCAATGATGGATTTGTGTTCCGTGCTAACAAACTATGCATTCCAGATAGCTCTGTTCGTCTTTTGTTGTTACAGGAGGCGCATGGAGGAGGATTGATGGGACACTTTGGTGTCAAGAAGACGGAGGATGTTCTTGCTGCACACTTCTTTTGGCCACGTATGCGTCGAGATGTTGAGAGATTTGTGGCACGCTGCACTACTTGTCAAAAAGCTAAGTCTCGCCTTAATCCACATGGTTTCTATATGCCTCTTCCTGTTCCTAGTGTTCCTTGGGAGGATATTTCTATGGACTTTGTTTTGGGATTGCCACGAACACAGAAGGGAGGATAGTATTTTTGTTGTTGTGGATCGGTTTTCTAAGATGGCACACTTTATTCCTTGTCATAAAACGGATGATGCTGCGCATATTGCTGATTTGTTCTTTCGTGAAATTGCTCGTTTCCATGGTGTGCCAAATACTATTGTCTCGATCGTGATACTAAATTTCTTAGCCACTTTTGGAGATGTTTATGGGCTAAGTTGGGGACTAAATTGCTCTTTAGTACTACATGTCATCCCCAAACTGATGGTCAAACTGAAGTAGTAAATAGAACTTTGTCTACTATGTTACGGGCTGTTTTAAAGAAGAACTTAAAATTGTGGGAAGAGTGTTTACCTCATATAGAATTTGCTTATAATCGTTCATTGCATTCTACCACAAAGATGTGCCCATTTGAGATTGTGTATGGTTTTGTTCCTCGTGCACCTATTGATTTATTGCCTTTACCTTCTTGATTGCAACATAATTTGGATGCTACACAAAGCTGAAATGATATTAAACTTGCATAAGACTACTAAATATAACATTGAACACATGAATGCTAAGTATAAACTTGCTGGGGATAAAGGGAGAAAGCATGTTGTGTTTGATGTTGGCGATCTTGTTTGGTTACATTTGCGTAAAGATCGTTTTCTGATTTACATAAGTCTAAGTTAATGCCACGTGTTGCTGGTCCCTTTAAGGTGTTAGAGAAAATCAATGATAATGCATATAAACTTGAGTTGCTGCAGACTTTGGCAGTTAGTCCTACATTTAACATTGCAGATTTGAAGCCTTACTTTGGTGAGAAAGATGAGATTGCGTCGAGGACGACTTCAATTCAAGAAGGGGAGCATGATGTGGACATCCCTACTATTGATACAACCGTTGTACCTACAGAAACACACATACAAGGACCCATCACAAGATCTCGTGCCAAACAACTGAACTATCAGGTACTTTCGTTTCTTGGAACTATTCCTTACATACATGAGAATATGATGCTGCCTAAATCAGATATGTTTCTTACTCTTAGGAATGATGGACCAAGTATGGATGAGAGGTACAAGCATTGGAGCATGGCCATGAATGGAGATGGCAGCAAGCATGTGATGATCCAAGAGAAGGCCACGGATGAAGATTTCAGAACTTTGAGGCCACCATAATGAAGAAAGAAGGCTTGGACGAAATAATCAAGATCAATACTTTACGAATTCGTCCATAGCATAATATGGTGCTGCGACACCTTTATTTTGGGCCAGGCCCATGTAATTTTCGCAGGATTTTAATTAGCCACTTTTTAAAGTCCGTATTTGAGGGGAAAAGGACTTTTAGGGTTGGATTCGGCCACCACTTCCATGGCTGGCCGAAACCCCACCTTTTCGCCCTTAAATACGCCCCATAGCGAACCTCTAGACTCGGATTTTGTTTAGACATTAAGTTAGCCATAGTCGCAACTTCGCCAAAGAGGCCTCTTGTACTTCGCACCTATTCAGGATCCCATCTCTTCAATAAAGCTTTCCTCTTAATCCACAATATCTTGATTGCAATATTGGTTCTTACTTGTTCTCGATTTCGTAGGAATTAAGACCCTCATGGTCAGCCGATCATGTTCACGCAGGATCGGTAACCTCCAGGAGATTGGCCTAGCGATTGCATTGGCGCTCGTGCTCGCACGTGTAGTCGGATCGTCAAGCCCGAACTCCACCAAATCGAATATCGCCATCTCATCGAAAGATCGGACACCTTTGCCCTATCAAGTTGCCCTCTGTCATCTGGGGGATCCGCACCTCAGTCAATAGATCAACAGGGTTCACTCCCTTCTCCATGGTCTACGGCGCCGAGGCAGTCATGCCCACCGACCTCGAGCACGACTCGCCGCGGGTCGTCCACTATACGGAGGCTGCGAACGAGCTTGCCCGCCAAGACGGGATCGACCAACTCGATGAAGCACGTGACCTCGCTCGGTCACGCACCGCTATCTACCAGCAGGGACTCCGCCGCTACCATATCCGGCGGGTGAAAACTCGCACCTTCCAAGAAGGCGACCTGGTGTTACGCCTCATCCAGGACAAGAAGGGCATGCACAAGCTCTCCCCTCTGTGGGAAGGCCCATTCGCCATCGGGCGCGTACTCGGCAACGACGCTTTACTACCTCATCGACGTCCGCGGGGACGACGAACTCGACGTCAAGCGATCGTGGAATGAAACCTCCTACGGAAGTTGATGCAGCCCGTCCTCCGACCGCTACTACATCTACTCCCACGAGCTACCCAAGTGGACCCATGTGATAGGGCAAAGGTGTCCGATCTTTCGATGAGATGATGATAGTCGATTTGGTGGAGTTCGGGCTTGACGATCCGACTACACGTGCGAGCACGAGCGCCAATGCAATCGCTAGGCCAATCTCCTGGAGGTTACCGATCCTGCGGGAACACGATCAGCCTGACCAGCGAGGGTCTTAATTCCTACCTGAAATCGAGAACAAGTAAGAACCAATATTGCAATCAAGATATTGCGGATTAAGAGGAAAGCTTTATTGAAAGAGGTGGGATCCTGAATAGGTGCGAAGTACAAGAGGCCTCTGCGACGCCGAGCCTTGGCGAAGTTGACTATGGCTAACTTAATGTCTAAACAAAATCCGAGTCTAGGGGTCGGCTATGGGAGTATTTATGGCGAAAAGGTGGGGTTTCGCCAGCCATGGAAGTGGTGGCGAATCCAACCCTAAAAGTCCTTTTCCTCAACACGGACTCTAAAAGTGGCTAATTAAAATCCTGCGAAAATTACATGGGCTGGCCCAAAATAAAGGTGTCGACACCATATTAAGCTATGGACTAATTAGAAAGTATTGATCTTGAATATTTCGTCCAAGCCTTCTTTTCTTCATTATGGTGGCCTCAAAGTTCTGAAATCTTCATCCGTGGCCTTCTTGGATCATCACATGCTTGTCGCCATCTCCATGCATGGCCATGCTCCAATGCTTGTCCCTCTCATCCATGCTTGGTCCATCATTCCTAAGAGTAAGAAATGTATCCGACTTAGGCAAGATCATATTCTCATGTATGTAAGGAATAGTTCCAAGAAACGAAAGTACCGATAGTTAAGTTGTTTGGCACGAGATCTTGTGATGGGTCCTTGTATGTGTGTTCAGAGGTACAACGGTTGTATCAATAGTAGGGATGTCCACATCATGCTCCCTTCTTGAATTGAAGTCGCCCTCGACGCAATCTCATCTTCCTCACCAAAGTAAGGCTTCAAATGCAATGTTAAATGTAGGACTAACTGCACAAAGTCTGCAGCAACTCAAGTTTATATGCATTATCATTGATTCTCTCTAACACCTTAAAGGGACCAGAGACGTGGCATTAACTTAGACTTGCGTAATCAGGAAAACGATCTTTACGCAAATGTAACCAAACAAGATCGCCAACATGAAACACAACATGCTTTCTCCCTTTATCCCCAAAGAAGTTTATACTTAGCATTCATGTGTTCAATGTTATCTTTAGTAGTCTTATGCAAGTTTAATATCATTTCAGCGTTGTGTAGCATCCAAATTATGTTGCAATCAAGAAGGTAAAGGCAATAAATCAATAGGTGCACGAGGAACAAAACCATACACAATCTCAAATGGGCACATCTTTGTGGTAGAATGCAATGAACGATTATAAGCAAATTCTATATGAGGTAAACACTCTTCCCACAATTTTAAGTTCTTCTTTAAAACAGCCCGTAACATAGTAGACAAAGTTCTATTTACTACTTCAGTTGACCATCTTTGGGGATGACATGTAGTACTAAACAATTTAGTCCCCAACTTAGCCCATAAACATCTCCAAAAGTGGCTAAGAAATTTAGTATCACGATTAGAGACAATAGTATTTGGCACACCATGCAAACGAACAATTTCACGAAAGAACAAATCAGCAATATGCGCAAAGATCATCCGCTTTTATGACAAGGAATAAAGTGTGCCATCTTAGAAAACCGATCCACAACAACAAAATACTATCCTCTCCTTCGTGTTCGTGGCAATCCCAAAACAAAGTCCATAGAAATATCCTCCCAAGGAACACTAGGAACAGGAAGAGGCATATATAAACCATGTGGATTAAGGCGAGACTTAGCTTTTTGACAAGTAGTGCATCGTGCCACAAATCTCTCAACATCTCGACGCATACGTGGCCAAAAGAAGTGTGCAAGAAGAACATCCTCCGCCTTCGACACCAAAGTGTCCCATCAATCCTCCTCCATGCGCCTCAGAACAAAAGACTTAACAGAGCTATCTCGAATGCATAGTTTGTTAGCACGAATACAAATCCATCATTGAAGACGAACTTGTTCCAAGTTCTACCATCTCTACAATTTCGCAACACTTTAAATTCAAAGATCATGCACATATTGTTCCTTAATAGTTTCCAATCCAAATATTTTGAAGTCAAGTTGAGATAACAAAGCATAACGGCGTGACAAAGCATCAAGAATAATATTATCTTTACCCTTTTTGTGTTTGATAACATAAGGAAAAGACTCAATAAATTCAACCCACTTTGCATGACGTTTATTCAACTTAGCTTGACTACGAATATGCTTCAAAGATTCATGATCGTAATGAATAACAAATTCCTTAGGCCATAGATAATGTTGCCAAGTTTCTAATGTCCGAACCAACGATATAATTCTTTATCATAAGTAGAATAGTTCAGACTAGCCCCACTCAATTTCTCACTAAAATATGCAATGTGTTTTCCTCTTGTAATAACACCCTCCCAAACCAATTCCACTAGCATCACATTCAAGCTCAAAAGTCTTAGTAAAATCAGGAAGTTGGAGTAAGGGAGCATGTGTTAGCTTATCTTTCAATATGACGAAGGCATGTTGTTGTGCATCGCCCAAACAAAGGGCACATCCTTCTTGGTAAGCTCATTCAACAAGGCAATTGATCCAAAGTCTTTAACAAAGCGCCTATGAAAACCAAATGAGGCCAAGAAAACTCCTCACTTGTGTGACCGCCTTGGGTCATGCGCCAATTCTCAATAGCTTCAATCTTGGGATCCACTTCAATACCCCGTGATGTAACAACATAGCCAAGAAACGAACTCGATTGGTGCAAAAGGTGCACTTCTCAAGGTTACCAAACAAACGTGCATCACGTAAAGCATTGAAAACAACGTAAATGATCCAAATGTTCCTCTAAAGATTTGCTATAAATCAGAATATCATCAAAGTAGACTACCACAAAACGCCCAATGAAAGCACGAAAACTTCGCTCATTAATCTCATGAAAGTGCTAGGTGCATTAGTTAAACCAAAAGGCATTACTAACCACTCATATAAACCGAACTTAGTTTTAAATGCTGTTTTCCATTCATCTCCTAATTTCATACGAACTGTGGTAACCACTACGCAAATCAACTTTAGAAAACATGGTAGAGCCACTCAATTCATCAAGCATGTCATCTAAACGTGGAATAGGATGACGATATCGAATAGTAATATTATTGATAGCTCTACAATCAAGACACATGCGCAAGAACCATCTTTCTTAGGTACCAAAATAATAGGAACAAAGACAAGGGCTAAGGGACTCACGAATATGATCTCTGTTGAGTAGTTCCGAATTTGGCGTTGTATCTCCTTTGTCTCCTCCGGATTGGTTCTATATGGCATGGTTGGGCAACGTGGCACCAGGAATGAGATCAATTTGATGCTCAATTCCTCTAATAGGAGGTAGTCGGTGGCAACTCAATGGAAAGACCTCATATTCCCGCAAAAGGTTAGCAACAATGGGTGGCAAAGAAGGAGGCATATCCTCAAATGAAAACAAAACCTCTTTGCAACAATTGCATAACATTGAGTATTGTTTACATCTAGTTCAAGAATATCAATTTTATTTGCAAGCATACATGGACTCTTCAAACGAATTTCAAGAGTATGTAGAATCAGATTTAGTGTTCTTTGGTGTTATAAAATCAAGAACAATCTGATTTTCACTTTTATTTTTCCTCGCTTTAGCTCTACTAGCTCTAGCAAGATCATCTTTTAAAATCTGTTCGGAGTCATAGGTTTTAGACCAATTTTCTTTCCATCATGCATAAGAGAATAGTGATTAGTTTTGCCATTATGAACAGATTCTCTATCAAATTGCCATGGTCTACCAAGTAACAAAGAACAAGCTTGCATAGGTACAACATCACAATCAACAAAATCAGAATATGTACCAATAGTAAAATGCACGCACTGCTATTGTTACCTTGATCTTGAGAACTCTCAAACCATTGGATGTAGTATGAATGTGGGCGTTGTCGTGTTGGAAGCGCAAGCTTCTACCATGTCAACACCGCCGATTATTACAACTCCCTCCATCAATGATGATCCGATAGCTAGCTTTTCCTTGACAACACCACGTGTTTGGAACAGTTGTATGCTTGATCTTGCTCGATTTGCTCAATTGCACACTCAACACACGCTGTGTAATTAAGCTCTTGTATTGATCAGCCTTCAGCTCCCATTACCTCCGGCTCTTCATCATCATAATTGTTCCATCTCGAGCGTAAATAAGGGCTAGTGTATCTTCATCAAGTCACTCGCTGAATCGTATTCACCATCTTCTCGCACCATCATCACACGTTGTGTGCACTGCCTCTCAATATGACCAAAACCCCAAGACTTGCGACATTGTATATCCTTTGTCTTACCCGTGGAAGCCATAGAAGATGCACTACGAAAGGAGCATTGGATGAAGGTGGAGGAGCAAATGGAAATCTTGTGGTGGCCTTGGATGTGGTAGTGGAGGCTAATCACGAGGAGGCGCCGATTGTCGGATGTCCAAGTGGATGTGCGACTGCAGAATTATTAGTCCTCCTCCATGGTGTTTGGCGATCCTGCACTTCACGCTCAGCTTTGCAAGCAAGATGAAACAAACGAGTGATAGAATTATATTCCTTATAATCTAATATGCGAATGTCCTTGTTTAATCCACCAAAGAAACGCAAAGCATTTGTTCACTAGATTCAACAAGACCACACCTAACCATCCCGCTTTGCAATTCCGATAATACTCTTCTACGTAATTTTCCCTTGCTCTAAGCGTGTCGATTCTTTAGTAAATCACGTTGATAATTGGGAGGTACAAAACGAACACGCATAGAAGTTTTTAAAGCAGTCCAAGTACTAGGAATAGTAGTAGGATTTAAACGACAATACTCGAGACCACCAAAGGAAGCAAATTTAGTAAATTCACATGTAGCAAAGACTAACACGCATATTCTCGTGATATTTTAAGCATGCAAACGTTGTTCTACTTCCATCTCCCATGTAAGATATGCATCAGGATTATATTTACCCTCAAAAGATGGAATATTTAATTTAAGCTTTGCAACATGATCATCATCATTACGCATCGTGGGCGGCGTTGCGGTAGTAATGTCGGGACGACTCACAGTACCGTGGAGGTTGTTCAACCTCCTCGTCAAAACAGATCGCCGTCGTCGGTCGTAGTAGTACCCGTCTGTCTCCCCAATGTCGCAGCAGCACCGCATGCTAAGTCCGAGGAACGCTACCGCAGCAGAGTCCGCCGCGGCGGAGCCGAACCAGCATCCGACCTGCGGATCGAATGCGCCATACGCCATGTGTGGGTGCGGTGAAAGGGCAATCGGTTCAAAAGCTCTTGAACCGAACGTCAAGCTTGGCGTTGAAGGATTTCTCGAGTCCATCGATCTTGTCCACGGCGTTGGTGAGCTTGGTGTCAAACTCCCTAGGCGCCAGATCCACGCTCTTCGCGATCGACCAAGAGCGGAGAAGTGGGCATGTAGTTCTTCGCTCATGGTGGCAGGGTTCCGCCAAGTATCTCCATGGTTAATCCTTAAAAGCATGTATATACTACATGAATATGGTGGAAGTCACGCGAATCCGTCAAGCAATATAAAGCTCTTACAAGTTCTTACCAAACAAGAGAAAGGCGATGTGCAACCACGAGGATCTGGGTCCAGAGATTGAACCAAGCGATTACTGTGAGTCGAAACACCGCACGGAGAGAGTATCTGTGGAGCTCGGGAAGGCTTAGCAAAGGGGTCGAATTATCAAAACAAAGAATGCAAAAGTTGAAAGAATGCTCAACGACGCAGATCTTGGTCCTAGGCTAGACTGCATTAGAGACGCGAGCCTAGATCACCAACGATGTCACGACGCCGACACAACAAGTTCAGAGATGATATAGCACCTCAAAAGCGATCCGAGATGCAGAAAATTACTAGGATGGCGAGTGTCTAGAACTGATCTACGGGGTCTAAAAAGAGGTTAGCCCCCAAAATTTTTTTCGAAATTTTTTTATTTTGCTCCGGAAAGCGCGCAGGCGCCAAAAAAATATCGCTATAACGGCCGATGGAGAAAAGTGATCCCCAAAGCCGAAAACCAGTATAGCCAGAAATTTTTTTCGGAGGCGGTTCCAGAGTTACGACCGATTTTTTTTTTCTTTTACCTTTTTTTTTTTTTTTGCTCTCCTTCTGGACTTACGACCGGACTCTTAGCTCGACACGGACTTTAGCGGAAAACGGAAACAACAAAGAAGGAAAGTCAAAAGAAATAACTAGGAAATAATGACTCAACTCGGACTCGTGCCGCGGCAGGAAAGGTGATCGGATCCGTGTCGCGGTAGGAAGGCGGTGGCGGAGTGTTAGGGTTTATGGTGGTGGTATATGGCGGCGGAATATGGTGGTGGTGATCGCGAGTGTGGCGGTAACTAGTATGATTAGAACTCGAAACTCTAAGGGACGAGACACTAAGACCAAAGAACTCGACGCGATGTAGACACAAATTCAACAATGCAAAACTGAAAAGATAATGCGAGGCGAGATTGGTTATGGGATGGATCTAAATTTAACCGTGTTTTGGCTTTTTCGTGGGTTATAGGTAAAACAGATGTAATCTACGAAACAAGAAAATCTCACCGAGCAACCTGAAATCGATACCACTTGATAGGGCAAAGGTGTCCGATCTTTCGATGAGATGATGATAGTCGATTTGGTGGAGTTCGGGCTTGACGATCCGACTACACGCGAGCACGAGCGCCAATGCAATCGCTAGGCCAATCTCCGAGGTTACCGATCCTGCGGAACACGATCACCGACCAATGAGGGTCTTAATTCCTACCAAATCGAGAACAAGTAAGAACCAATATTGCAATCAAGATATTGCGGATTAAGAGGAAAGCTTTATTGAAAGAGGTGGGATCCCGAATAGGTGCAGTACAAGAGGCCTCGCGACGCCGAGCCTTGGTTAAGTGCGACTATGGCTAACTTAATGTCTAAACAAAATCCGAGTCTAGGGGTCGGCTATGGGGAGTATTTAAGGGAAAGGTGGGGTTTCGGCCAGCCATGGAAGTGGTGGCCGAATCCAACCCTAAAAGTCCTTTTCCCCTCAAATACGGACTCTAAAAAGTGGCTAATTAAAATACTGCGAAAATTACATGGACCTGGCCCAAAATAAAGGTGTCGCAGCACCATATTAAGCTATGGACGAATTCGTAAAGTATTGATCTTGAATATTTCGTCCAAGCCTTCTTTTCTTCATTATGGTGGCCTCAAAGTTCTGAAATCTTCATCCGTGGCCTTCTCTTGGATCATCACATGCTTGCTGCCATCTCCATGCATGGCCATGCTCCAATGCTTGTCCCTCTTATCCATGCTTGGTCCATCATTCCTAAGAGTAAGAAATGTATCTGACTTAGGCAGCATCATATTCTCATGTATGTAAGGAATAGTTCCAAGAAACGAAAGTACCTGATAGTTAAGTTGTTTGGCACAAGATCTTGTGATGGGTCCTTGTATGTGTGTTGCTGTAGGTACAACGGTTGTATCAATAGTAGGGATGTCCACATCACCATGACTCGCGCCCGAGCCAAACTCCTTCAAACTAAGGTGAACTCGCTCCTCTCCTTGTGTGACTTCGACACCCCCTTGGATGGCTTGCTACTTCACACGCAAACTCTGTGCATCATCAGGTACGAAGAAGCCACCGATCACGCCAGATGCAAGCGGATTACTCGGGTTGGGACGACTGCACCGCCCAAGCGGACTCCACGCCTCCTGCATGCCGCCACAGAAGCACTACCCCACGCCTGTATAAGCGGTACTATCGGTCCAAGAATCGACTACAGTGGCTAAGGTACTACCCTCCTACCGCCACTAACGCCCGACGGAAGCTCCAGGCCCTCAGCGGTACTACCGCTCGAAGCGGTACTACATCGGACCGGTACTACCGGTCCCGCCGACCTCGATCACCTAAGTTCGGCCCTCGCCTTGTAACCCAACCTATCATTTATCTCTTCATTCAAACTACCTGTTTTGTGGCTAGACTATATATAGCCCCCACCCTCTATTGTAAACGTTTAGACTTGGATAATAATAGATATTAAGGAAACCCTTTGAGGACTTATATCTATTGGTCTCATGCTCCTACCAAGGAGCACCGGATTATCCACCCACCTCTTGGATCTTGCTTAAGTGCGTTCAAGTTGTACAAGGCCTCGGGTTCTCAGTGTCTCGCCCCCAAGTCGTCAAGATCTCACCAAGCACCTCATCCCCCGTTGTTGGCGTGGAGAGCGAGCTTCGCCCAACACCGATCCTAGGGATTATGTTGGACCGGTTGCCACCGGCGTGAGGAGTAGGCGTGTCTCGTGTTTTGGTGTGTGTGTGTGTTCGTGGTTTTCACCGCCTTCATCGATTTCATCCCCCGACCACCTCGTTCCCCTCGTTTCTCGTGGAATTCGTGAAAGATCGGGCCAACCCCAGGGTTACCCCATAACATATTGGTATCAAGAGCACGGTTGATCACGAATTTCCTCCAATTTTTTCTTTTATCCGCCTTAAAAACAAAAATCCTACCAAAAAGAGCGCAATTTGCCTTCGGATCGATCTCTGGATTTGGTGAGTTTTTCGTGGTTTTGGTCCATAGATCTGTTGCTTTGGGAGTCGATCTATAGCCCCCCTTGTTTCTAGCTCAGCCTTTTTCAACGAATTTGAGGTTTTGGCAAGTTCACCTCGTTCTGTGCTGTGCAAGCGACTGTCGTTGTGCAAGCGGTATTACAGCTAGTGACCGGGTACCGGTAGTACAAGCAGATACCGCTCACCAGATTACCGCTCGTTATCAATGTACTACCGCCGCCATCGACCGCCCTTGACGCCTCGATTTCGTCACGACCTTTTCCACCTCGCTTGTTCGTGTTTCGTGTTTGTCAACAATTTCACAACAGCTTCCGTGATCAACGTCATACCGCTACCAACGACACCGACACTCGAACATCTTCCTCGCCAACGGTTGCAAGTCGTCAACAATACCAAAGGTATAACTTGCACCACCTTGACAGCCCCATATCTTCCTTTGTGTGTATCTATCCTATGAGAGCAACTCATTTTGTGTTTGTCTAAGCATTGTGCACTTGCCTTCGGAAAAGTGAGAGTGTGCGGCCAAATACAAAAGCTAACATAGAAGCATAGCAAGGGAGAAGAAATTGGAGAAAAAAACAACAAGGAAAAGAAAAAGATAGAATACAAAGTTACATAGTCTCCCAATACAAAGAGAATACCAAGCTTGTAAGCCAAGAAAGAGAGAAGAAAGAGCGCTCCGCGGCAAGTGCACAAATCTATTGCTTACCCTCTTTTGGCAAACGAGTTGTGGTCTCTCCTTGTGTTGGCACGACACCCGAGCGTAGTTTTCGTTAGGACCTTTTGTGCTCATTTTCATAGTCGTGCTAACCTTTTTTCCACGTGTGTGTTTCGTGTTTTTGTAGGTCGATCCTTTTTGCTTCTGATCTTTGGTTCTTCACCACGTAGGACAATAACCTTTTGCTTGGATCGTTTCATTTGGTTTTCCACAACCCTTACCTTCCACCAAAAGCCTTTGAGAGTTTCTTGCCATTTCACTTTGCACGCTTTTCGCTCATTTGTGTGGCAATTGGTTTGATATAATCTCCAAGGTGAGGTAAAAGGCTAACTCTCCACACCCTTTCTCTCCATATACAACCATTGTTGGCTTTGCATCATGGACAGGCATGGAGAGCCATCCCAACCACCACCACCTCCGGAGGATGATAACCAATTCATGACAAGATGGGACCATTGGAAGATCCGAGGAGAATTCAACTATCGTTGTGAAGCTCTCGAGCGGCGCCAAGATGAACAATTTAGCGAGGCCCGTGTGGAATTCAAGAACATCGACAACCGCTTTGAAGAAGTCCGTGGCCAAATGCATGCCATGCAACACAACCTCGGGCATCAAAATGAAGCTCTTGGCCGTGCACTCGCCTCAACGGATGAGAAGCTCCAACACATCATCGATGGACTCGCAAGGACACGCTCGCGCGAATCAAGATCATCTCGGCACTCATCAAGTGAAACAAGTGCACCTCGCCATCACGCTTCAAGGCACCGGGATGGACCCGTTCTTCAATCCATGAGCTCTTCGCAAGTGGTACCATCTCCGCGTCACGCCGCGACATCAAGCTATGATGGTGACCTCTCCGCAAGACCTCCAAGACGTGAAGCAAACCGATCACAACCAAGGGCACTGGTGATTCAACAAGAGCAACCTCGCATGGACCACCACGGCCATCGACGTCGACACGCTCCTTCAACAACAAGTGAAACTTCCGAAGAGGACGAACAAGATCCTCCAAGGCGTCATCATCGACATGAGCGCCTTCGTCGCCAACATAATGGTCATGACGAGCCTCCCCTACACCAAGAAGAAGAGCAGCCCATTGCGCATACGGCTCGACGTCCTCCTCGCCACATGGCGCAAGCTAATGCTCCTCGCCATCAACCACGACAAGAGCAAGAGCAAGCTCCCCAAGCTCGTCGTGAGGACCATCAACCTCCTCCTCGTCCGCATCCGCGACAAGAAAACGAGCACGCTCCCCAAGCTCGTCGTCAACAACAAGTTCCACCACCAAACGCGGCACCTCAACAACCACGCGAGCATCGCAACAATCACCAAGCAAGACATGAGAGCTCGGATGATGATGATGACCGTCAAAATAATGGCAACCGACGCAACCGGAACCGGAATGGAGAAGAAACTTTCGGCAAGCTCAAATTCACCATGCCCAAGTTCACCGGTTCCAATGAGCCCGAGGAATATCTCTCTTGGGAACTCAAGGTCGACAAGATCTTCCGCATGCACAATTATAGCAATGAGAATATGATGGCCATGGCATCCCTCGAGTTTGATGAGTATGCCAACCTTTGGTGGGAACAAGTCCAACTCGCTCGCGAAGCAAAAGAAGAGCCTCCAATCGCCACTTGGCAAGATATGAAGGCTCATATGAGATCCCGCTTTGTTCCTTCACACTACACGCGTGACCTCTTCAACAAGCTTCAAACGCTTAGTCAAGGGACAAAGACCGTGGACGAGTACTTCAAGCAAATGGAGCTCAACATGATCCATGCCAACATTGAAGAGCGAGATGAGCAAACAATGGCACGCTTCCTCAATGGCTTGAACCATCCCATCAAGCGCATCACCGAGTTCCAAAAGTACAACAACATGGTTGAGCTTGTGCACATCGCATCCAAGGCCGAGCGCCAAGTGCAAGAGGACATCAAGTACAACAAGCCAAAGACGTACTTCACCTACAAGCAAGCGCCAACCACTACTCCAACAACACCAAGTGGAAGCTCCCCAAGTACAACCAAGCTTCCCTTCAAGCCAACTATTCCCCAAGGAAAACAGCCCCCAAGTGGCAAACACACAAGGGATGATCAACCATTCAATGGTTAATGCTACAAGTGTGGAGGCAAAGGGCACAAGTCCAATGCATGTGGAAACAAGAAAGTTTTGTTCATCCATGACAACGGCGATGAAGAATACTTGAGTGAAGAAGAGTTTGATGCAAGGGTCAAGGAAGCCATGGCAAGGCAACACTTGGAAGAGGACCAAGAACTTCTTGTGTGTGAGCATGACGCAAGTCCATCGCTTGTGGTCACAAGGGTCTTGACTACCCAAGCCAATGAAAGTGAAGACCAACGCTCGAACATCTTCCAAACTCGTGCCGGCATCAATGGGAAATCCATCAAAGTTATCATCGATGGAGGGAGTTGCCACAACCTCGCAAGTACGGAATTGTGTGAGAAACTCAACCTCACCCTTCATCCACATTGGCCCACCCCTACAAATGTTAGTGAACTTCGTAGTTTTCATGGGTTGGCTGGCTTTTACCGTCGCTTTGTGAAAGATTTTTCCACAATTGCTTGCCCCCTCAACGAATTGACCAAGAATAATGTCACGTTCGTTTGGGGAAAAGCACAACAAAAGGCTTTTGATGAGCTCAAAAGGAGGCTCACCGAAGCACCACTTCTTGCATTGCCGGATTTCACAAAAACCTTTGAGATTGAATGTGACGCTAGTGGTATTGGTGGCATCCTTATGCAAAATGGGCGTCCTATTGCTTACCATAGTGAGAAACTTGATGGCGCACGCCTCAATTATCCCATTTATGACAAAGAACTTTTTGCCTTGGTTCGTGTTCTTCAAGTGTGGCAACACTATCTTTGTCCCAAAGAATTTCTAATCCATTCCGACCATGAGTCGTTGAAGTACCTTAAGGGCCAAGCCAACTTGAGTAAAAGGCACGCAAAGTGGATTGAGTTTATGGAGTCTTTTCCTTACATTGTAAAATACAAGAAGGGCAAAGAAAATGTGGTATGACGCCTTGTCTCGAAAAACCACAAGCCTTCTTACACGACTCGAAGTCAATGTTTGGGTCTTGAGGACATCAAATCTTTGTACGCGTCCGGTTCTTTCTTTGGACCAATATTTGCACAATGTTCAATAGACAAAGGGATTGATGATTTCTATTTGCATAAGGGTTTTCTTTTCAAACAAAACAAGCTTTGCATTCAAATCCTCTCCAACTTTTGCTTCTTCAAGAGTCCCATGGTGGAGGCCTTATGGGTCACTTTCGTGACAAGACATACGACATGCTCTCCACTCACTACTTTTGGCCAAAGATGAAGCGTGGAGCGCCACGCTCAACGATGCACTACATGTATCCAAGCTAAGTCTAAGTCCATCCCCTTTGGTCTTTATATGCCATTGCCTATTCCTCATGCACCTTGGTCGGACATTAGCATGGACTTTGTATTAGGTTTGCCTAGATCTAAACATGGTCACGATTCCATATTTGTAGTCGTGGATCGCTTTTCAAAATGGCACATCTCATTCCGTGCCATAAGACCGATGATGCTTCACATGTCGCAAATTTGTTTTTCAGGAAATAATTCGCTACACGGCGTACCACGAACAATCGTCTCCGACCGTGACTTAAAATTCATGAGCTACTCGAAGACCCTCATGGCCAAGCTCGGCATCAAGCTCCTCTTCTCGCCTCGCATCCTCAAACCGATGGACAAACCGAGGTAGTCAATCAAGTCTTGGCACACTTCTCCGGTGTTGATAAAGAAGAACCTTAAAGACTGGAGGAATGCATTCCACACCGAAGTTCGCCTACAACCGCGCCAAGCACTCCACCACCATGAGGAGCCCGTTCATGATCGTCTATGGCTTCGAGCCTCTCACCGCGCTTGATATCCTTCCACTTCCACTTCATGAACGTGCCAATATGGACGTTGTCAAGCGTGCCCAAGCAATGATGAAACTCCATGAAGACACACGAGATACTATCGAGCAACAAGTCCTTCGCCAAGCATCAAGGCTCAACAAGATCAAGAAAGAGATGATCTTTGACGAGGGCGACCTTGTATGGATACACTTGAGTAAAGACCGCTTCCCCAAGGAACGCGACTCCAAGCTAAAGCCACGAGGCAATGGACCATTCAAGGTGCTAAAAAGGATAAACAACAATGCCTATGTGATCGATATACCAACATCGAAGTATCTTGTGAGCTCGACATTCAATGTCAAGGACCTCTCACCCTACCATGGCGAAGAGGAAGTTGTAGCTTGAAGAGTCGAGCGACTCTTTCCCAAGGGGGAGCTGATGCCCGGCCTCCGACCGCTACTACATCTACTCCCACGAGCTACCCAAGTGGACCCATGACTCGCGCCCGAGCCAAACTCCTTCAAACTAAGGTGAACTCACTACTCTCCTTGTGTGACTTGACACCCCCTTGGATGGCTTGCTACTTCACACGCAAACTCTGTGCATCATCAGGTACGAAGAAGCCACCAGTCGCTGCCAGATGCAAGCGGTACTACCGGTTGGGACGACCGGTACTACCGCTCCAAGCGGACCTACCGCCTCCTCATACCGCCACAGAAGCACTACCCCTGTATAAGCAATCGGTACTACTGGGTACTACTACCGCCCTCCTACCGCCACCGACGCCTCGAGCTAAGGGCCTCAAGCGGTACTCTGGCTCAAGCGGTACTAGGGTTACCACCGGGATTATCACCGGACGGTACTACCGTCCTGCTCGACCGATCACCTAAGTTTGGCCCTGTGCCTTGTAACCCAACCTATCATTTATCTCTTCATTCAAACTACCCCTTTTGTGGCTAGACTATATATAGCCCCACCTCTATTGTAAACGTTAGACTTGGATAATAATAGATATTAAGGAAACCCTTTGAGGACTTATATCTATTGGTCTCATGCTCCTACCAAGGAGCACGGATTATCCACCCACCTCTTGGATCTTGCTTAAGTGCGTTCAAGTTGTACAAGGCCTCGGGTTCTCTGTCTCGCCCCCAAGTCGTCAAGATCTCACCAAGCACCTCATCCCCGTTGTTGGCGTGGAGCGAGCCGCCCAACACCGATCCTAGGATTATGTTGGACCGGCCACCGGCGTGAGGAGTAGCGTGTCTCGTGTTTTGGTGTGTGTGTTCGTGGTTTTCACCGCCTTCATCGATTTCATCCCCGACCACCTCGTTCCTCGCTTTCTCGTGGAATTGTGAAAGATCGGGCCAACCCTGTGGTTACCCCATAACATATTGGTATCAAGAGCACGGTTGATCACAATTTCCTCCAATTTTTCTTTTATCCGCTTTTAAAAGAAAAATCCTACCAAAAGAGCGCAATTTTCCTTCGGATCGATCTCGGATTTGGTGAGTTTTTCGTGGTTTTGGTCCATAGATCTGCTGCTTTGGGAGTCGATCTATAGCCCCTTGTTTCTAGCTCAGCCTTTCGGCCGTTTTTTCAACGAATTTGAGGTTTTGGCAAGTTCACCTCGTTCGGGCTGTGCCAAGATGCACTGTCGGCAAGCGGTATTACAGCTAGTGACCGTACTACCGGTAGTAAGCAGTACTAGCTCACCCAGATTACCGCTCGTTACCAGGTACTACCGCCATCGACCGTGCTCGCCTCTTTGACGCCTCGATTTCGTTCGCTGACCTTTTCCACCTCGCTTGTTCGTGTTTCGCGTGTTTGTCAACAATTTCACAACAGCTTCCGCATCAACGTCATACCGCGCTCAACGACACCGCGACACTCGAACATCTTCCCCCGCCAACGGTTGCAAGTCGTCAACAATACCAAAGGTATAACTTGCACCACCTTGACAACCCCATATCTTCCTTTGTGTGTATCTATCCTATGAGAGCAACTCATTTTGTGTTTGTCTAAGCATTGTGCACTTGCCTTCAGAAAAGTGAGAGTGTGAGGCCAAATACAAAAGCTAACATAGTAGCATAGCAAGGGAGAAAAAGAAAAAGAATCAAAAAAAACAAGGAAAAGAAAAAGATAGAATACAAAGTTACATAGTCTCCCAATACAAAGAGAATACCAAGCTTGTAAGCCAACAAGAGAGAAGAAAGAGCGCACCGAGGCAAGTGCACAAATCTATTGCTTATCCTCTTTTGGCAAACGAGTTGTGGTCTCTCCTTGTGTTGGCACGACAACCGAGCGTAGTCTTCATTAGGACCTTTTGTGCTCATTTTCATAGTCGTGCTAACCACGTTTTTCTCCACGTGTGTGTTTTCCGTGTTTTTGTAGGTCGTATCCTTTTTGCTTCTGATCTTTGGTTCTTCACCACGTAGGACAATAACCTTTTGCTTGGATCGTTTCATTTGGTTTTCCACAACCCTTACCTTCCACCAAAAGCCTTTGAGAGTTTCTTGCCATTTCACTTTGCACGCTTTTCGCTCATTTGTGTGGCAATTGGTTTGATATAATCTCCAAGGTGAGGTAAAAGGCTAACTCTCCACACCCTTTCTCTCCATATACAACCATTGTTGGCTTTGCATCATGGACAGGCATGGAGAGCCATCCCAACCACCACCACCTCCGGAGGATGATAACCAATTCATGACAAGATGGGACCATTGGAAGATCCGAGGAGAATTCAACTATCGCTAGAAGCTCTCGAGCGCCAAGATGAACAATTTAGCGAGGCCGTGTGGAATTCAAGAACATCGACAACCGCTCAAGAAGTCCGTGGCCAAATGCATGCCATGCAACACAACCTCGGGCATCAAAATGAAGCTCTTGGCGTGCACTCGCCTCAACGGATGAGAAGCTCCAACACATCATCGATGGACTCGCAAGGACACGCTCGCGCGAATCAAGATCATCTCGGCACTCATCAAGTGAAACAAGTGCACCTCGCCATCACGCTTCAAGGCACCGGGATGGACCCGTTCTTCAATCCATGAGCTCTTCGCAGTGGTACCATCTCCGGCCACGCCGCGACATCAAGCTATGATGGTGACCTCTCCGCAAGACCTCCAAGACGTGAAGCAAACCGATCACAACCAAGGGCACTGGTGATTCAACAAGAGCAACCTCGCATGGACCACCACGGCCATCGACGTCGACACGCTCCTTCAACAACAAGTGAAACTTCCGAAGAGGACGAACAAGATCCTCCAAGGCGTCATCATCGACATGAGCGCCCTCGTCGCCAACATAATGGTCATGACGAGCCTCCCCTACACCAAGAAGAAGAGCAGCCCATTGCGCATACGGCTCGACGTCCGCTTCGCCACATGGCGCAAGCTAATGCTCCTCGCCATCAACCACGACAAGAGCAAGAGCAAGCTCCCCAAGCTCGTCGTGAGGACCATCAACCTCCTCCTCGTCCGCATCCGCGACAAGAAAACGAGCATGCTCCCCAAGCTCGTCGTCAACAACAAGTTCCACCACCAAACGCGGCACCTCAACAACCACGCGAGCATCGCAACAATCACCAAGCAAGACATGAGAGCTCGGATGATGATGATGACCGTCAAAATAATGGCAACCGACGCAACCGGAACCGCAATGGAGAAGAAACTTTCGGCAAGCTCAAATTCACCATGCCCAAGTTCACCGGTTCCAATGAGCCCGAGGAATATCTCTCTTGGGAACTCAAGGTCGACAAGATCTTCCGCATGCACAATTATAGCAATGAGAAGATGATGGCCATGGCATCCCTCGAGTTTGATGAGTATGCCAACCTTTGGTGGGAACAAGTCCAACTCGTCATGGCAAAAGAAGAGCCTCCAATCGCCACTTGGCAAGATATGAAGGCTCATATGAGATCCCGCTTTGTTCCTTCACACTACACGCGTGACCTCTTCAACAAGCTTCAAACGCTTAGTCAAGGGACAAAGACCGTGGACGAGTACTTCAAGCAAATGGAGCTCAACATGATCCATGCCAACATTGAAGAGCGAGATGAGCAAACAATGGCACGCTTCCTCTATGGCTTGAACCATCCCATCAAGCGCATCACCGAGTTCCAAAAGTACAACAACATGGTTGAGCTTGTGCACATCGCATCCAAGGCCGAGCGCCAAGTGCAAGAGGACATCAAGTACAACAAGCCAAAGACGTACTTCACCTACAAGCAAGCGCCAACCACTACTCCAACAACACCAAGTGGAAGCTCCCCAAGTACAACCAAGCTTCCCTTCAAGCCAACTATTCCCCAAGGAAAACAGCCCCCAAGTGGCAAACACACAAGGGATGATCAACCTTTCACCGGTGAATGCTACAAGTATGGAGGCAAAGGGCACAAGTCCAATGCATGTGGAAACAAGAAAGTTTTGTTCATCCATGACAACGGCGATGAAGAATACTTGAGTGAAGAAGAGTTTGATGCAAGGGTCAAGGAAGCCATGGCAAGGCAACACTTGGAAGAGGACCAAGAACTTCTTGTGTGTGAGCATGACGAAGTCCATCGCTTGTGGTCACAAGGGTCTTGACTACCCAAGCCAATGAAAGTGAAGACCAACGTCGAACATCTTCCAAACTCGTCTGCAAGATCAATGGGAAATCCATCAAAGTTATCATCGATGGAGGGAGTTGCCACAACCTCGCAAGTACGGAATTGTGTGAGAAACTCAACCTCACCCTTCATCCACATTGGCCCACCCCTACAAATGTTAGTGAACTTCGTAGTTTTCATGGGTTGGCTGGCTTTTACCGTCGCTTTGTGAAAGATTTTTCCACAATTGCTTGCCCCCTCAACGAATTGACCAAGAAGAATGTCACGTTCGTTTGGGGAAAAGCACAACAAAAGGCTTTTGATGAGCTCAAAAGGAGGCTCACCGAAGCACCACTTCTTGCATTGCCGGATTTCACAAAAACCTTTGAGATTGAATGTGACGCTAGTGGTATTGGAATTGGTGGCATCCTTATGCAAAATGGGCGTCCTATTGCTTACCATAGTGAGAAACTTGATGGCGCACGCCTCAATTATCCCATTTATGACAAAGAACTTTTTGCCTTGGTTCGTGTTCTTCAAGTGTGGCAACACTATCTTTGTCCCAAAGAATTTCTAATCCATTCCGACCATGAGTCGTTGAAGTACCTTAAGGGCCAAGCCAACTTGAGTAAAAGGCACGCAAAGTGGATTGAGTTTATGGAGTCTTTTCCTTACATTGTAAAATACAAGAAGGGCAAAGAAAATGTGGTGGCGGACGCCTTGTCTCGCAAAACCACAAGCCTTCTTACACGACTCGAAGTCAATGTTTGGGTCTTGAGGACATCAAATCTTTGTACGCGTCCGATTCTTTCTTTGGACCAATATTTGCACAATGTTCAATAGACAAAGGGATTGATGATTTCTATTTGCATAAGGGTTTTCTTTTCAAACAAAACAAGCTTTGCATTCCAAAATCGTCTCTACAACTTTTGCTTCTTCAAGAGTCCCATGGTGGAGGCCTTATGGGTCACTTTGGCCGTGACAAGACATACGACATGCTCTCCACTCACTACTTTTGGCCAAAGATGAGGCGCGACGTGGAGCGCCACGTTCAACGATGCACTACATGTATTCAAGCTAAGTCTAAGTCCAACCCCTTTGGTCTTTATATGCCATTGCCTATTCCTCATGCACCTTGGTCGGACATTAGCATGGACTTTGTATTAGGTTTGCCTAGATCTAAACATGGTCACGATTCCATATTTGTAGTCGTGGATCGCTTTTCAAAAATGGCACATTTCATTCCGTGCCATAAGACCGATGATGCTTCACATGTCGCAAATTTGTTTTTCAGGGAAATAATTCGGCTACACGGCGTGCCACGAACAATCGTCTCCGACCGTGACGTAAAATTCATGAGCTACTTCTGGAAGACCCTCATGGCCAAGCTCGGCATCAAGCTCCTCTTCTCGTCCGCCTCGCATCCTCAAACCGATGGACAAACCGAGGTAGTCAATCGAAGTCTTGGCACACTTCTCCGGGTGTTGATAAAGAAGAACCTTAAAGACTGGGAGGAATGCATTCCACACGCCGAGTTCGCCTACAACCGCGCCAAGCACTCCACCACCATGAGGAGCCCGTTCATGATCGTCTATGGCTTCGAGCCTCTCACCGCGCTTGATATCCTTCCACTTCCACTTCATGAACGTGCCAATATGGACGTTGTCAAGCGTGCCCAAGCAATGATGAAACTCCATGAAGACACACGAGATACTATCGAGCAACAAGTCCTTCGCCAAGCATCAAGGCTCAACAAGACCAAGAAAGAGATGATCTTTGACGAGGGCGACCTTGTATGGATACACTTGATTAAAGACCGCTTCCCTAAGGAACGCGACTCCAAGCTAAAGCCACGAGGCAATGGACCATTCAAGGTGCTAAAAAGGATAAATAACAACGCCTATGTGATCGATATACCAACATCGAAGTATCTTGTGAGCTCGACATTCAATGTCAAGGACCTCTCACCCTACCATGGCGAAGAGGAAGTTGTGACGGTTGAAGAGTCGAGGACGACTCTTTCCCAAGGGGGGGGGGAGCTGATGCAGCCCGTCCTCCGACCGCTACTACATCTACTCCCACGAGCTACCCAAGTGGACCCATGACTCGCGCCCGAGCCAAACTCCTTCAAACTAAGGTGAACTCGCTCCTCTCCTTGTGTGACTTCGACACCCCCTTGGATGGCTTGCTACTTCACACGCAAACTCAGGCATCATCAGTGCGAAGAAGCCACCGATGTTGCCCAGATGCAAGCGGTACTACCGGTTGGGACGACCGGGTACTACCCAAGCGGACCTACCGCCTCCTCATACCTTCGCCACAGAAGCACTACCCCACGCCTGTAAGCGGTACTACCGGTCCCAAGAATCGGTACTATCGGTGGCAGTACTACCCCTCCTACCGCACATCGACGCCTCGACGGAAGCTCCAGCGGTACTACCGCTCGAGCGGATTACTCTGGTTACCGGACGGTACTACCGATCCCGACCTCCTCGATCACCTAAGTTCGGCCCTGTGCCTTGTAACCCAACCTATCATTTATCTCTTCATTCCGAAACTACCCCTGTTTTGTGGCTGGACTATATATAGCCCCCACCCTCTATTGTAAATGTTTAGACTTGGATAATAATAAATATTAAGGAAACCCTTTGAGGACTTATATCTATTGGTCTCATGCTCCTACCAAGGAGCACCGGATTATCCACCCACCTCTTGGATCTTGCTTAAGTGCGTTCAAGTTGTACAAGGCCTTGGGTTCTCGGTGTCTCGCCCCCAAGTCGTCAAGATCTCACCAAGCACCTCATCCCCCGTTGTTGGCGTGGAGAGCGAGCTTCGCCCAACACCGATCCTAGGGATTATGTTGGACCGGTTGCCACCGGCGTGAGGAGTAGGCGTGTCTCGTGTTTTGGTGTGTGTGTTCGTGGTTTTCACCGCCTTCATCGATTTCATCCCCCGACCACCTCGTTCCCCTCGTTTCTCGTGGAATTCGTGAAAGATCGGGCCAACCCCAGGGTTACCCCATAACAGAAGTTCTACTCCTAGAACCCCACACATGTACTCTCCAGCCGCTATGAAATAAAAAGAAACGGTTACCGCAAATTGCGCCAACTCTCCATGACTTGTGCCACTGCTTCGTAATAACGTTACGCTAACCGCAGGTCAACCTTTGGTACAGCGATCGACGGCTAAGTAGTGCATGTAAGAACACCGAGTCACCTCAGTCTTGCATCGTCCATGAAAAACGCCTACCCGGAGCCCCATTGAGTCGCCTAGCTCGATGGTTCTCTGAGCCAAGACATCCGCCTCGCTTCACAATGACTGGTCCTCCGCATCCTCGGCATAGCGACTCGAACGGCTAAGTACCACGCCGGGGACTAAAGACCAGTTCATCGCGAGCGGTCGAAAACGCCAAGTAGGAGAGCATGCCCAGATCACACGCGACCGACCCCACGGCCAGGGCAGAGCGAGCGCCAAACCAACGCGCTAAGTCCTCAACCACCCTCAAGTCGCGCCTAGAACAACCAAGTACCACGCTCGGGGACTCGGCCACCCGACCTCGTTCGCGCAAGGGAAAACGGTAAAGTACAGAGCACTCAAGGGAGTTGCCTAGCGACTGGCTCTTCGAGCTCGGGCGAGTCAACCAAAATAACAAAACACATAACCAAACACATAACAACAACACATATATTGCATACGAGGTAAACCCCACAAAAAGGGCGGACGCGCTCGGGGACTCGTTCAAAAATCAATCACAAGCACACAACATATACCAAAATAGACACGATGTCTCATTCAATTGCATATCGCATTGTTTCATGCTACAAAATATGCCCGCATGTCAGACCTGCTACTAACGCCACAAGGCAAACTATCATATTCTGCAGGCTTTAATGACGATTCGCCAACATCCCGGCGATTGCGGATGAACGGCGTGTACGGGTTCTACGGATACGTCGTCAGTTCACCCACCATCGCCGCGCGAAAAGGTTGCTCGACCTTGAAGTCACGATGTGGCGGCTCGGGGTCGTTCGGCGCGACGACCGTCTCCTGGTACGGAAGGAGGTCGCCCATCACCCGCACGTTACGATGCGTGGCGGCGCGGTCCGCAACTTGAGAACCTCGACAGCTCCACCGCCGATCGACGATGGATATCCACTGCCACGCCGTCGATGTCGAAGTCTTCGGGAAGTGTGCAAGTCCAAGACTAAGGCGTCGACGCCCACGCCAAACGCCGACCGCGTCATGAACTCAACGACCGCAGCGCTTTCTCCAAATACTTCCACACCTCAACGAGGTCGCTGGAATCACCTGGGGCGATATTTCTTGGAGATGCGGATGCACGCCGCCGATAACGTTGCCGAATCGACGAGCATGCTTACGATCGCCTCGCGTCGGCGAAGCTCGCCTCTTCCTCGCTATCAATGATGCGACCTGAGTAGAAGACAATAATGACTACGACGGACAACACAAAAGACGCAACCACCGGAAGGGAAGATGTACTCACCAAGCGGCGGGCAAGTTCCGTGATGAAGCTTTGAAGGGCGTATGGTCGCCGAAGCCCAAGAATAAGGACTTCCGACACCTTGCGGTCCTCCTCGGTGAACGGCGGCCTTAGCTCGCCCGTCGGCGAGCTCGCTTCTTCCTTTGCCTCCGCAGCAAGGCTCGAGGTTGGCAATCCATTGCTCGCCGCACTCAAAGCCGATTGCGCCACCAATTCACCGGGACAAGCCTGGCGAGCTTTCTACGCCTTCAGCAAACTGAAGCCCTTTGTTCGCTTCCTGGACGATGGCCAGCTCCTTCTCTGCGCGCTGCTTCGCGGCCAATCGGTCCGCGGACTCAAGCTGCAGACCCTGCACATCACCAAAATGTAGGGGTTCGTAGCATGGAAAACAAAAATTTTCTATCGCATACAAACAAACAAGCCAAGATCTATCTACTAGATTGTAGCAACGAGTCGATGGAATAACTTACCCTCGAAGATTCCAAAGTGTTTAACGAGAGCGGATTCTCGTGGGTGATGTAGTCGTACTCTTTCCGATCTCAAGATCGTGTAGACGATCCTTCCCAGCCACGTTCCTAAGGCGCTCATGATCGGTCACACGTTCGGTACTGATTTAAGACCTTACTCTCCTTGTTCCAAAGAAAATGGAGGTTGTAGCACTCTCCTCGCGATTCCGAAAGACAACCGTGGTACCTAAGTAGAGGGAGATCCTGAGGCTTCTTTAAGCCGCAAGTTGCAGTATGGTGGAGCTTATGAGAGAGGCTATTAGTGGTCTAGTAATTAGACACAACAATTAGAAGGCTCTAAACCAATTAGAAGGCTCTAAACCGCTGGCTAAAGCAATTAGAAGCTCTAAACCAAAACGGCTCTAAACCGAAGATTTAGAGGTAGGAACTTGTGTGTCTAGGAGGGGAGCCCTGCCCCTCCTTTTATAGATGGGAGGCGCGGTGAGGGGAGTCCCTCCCAAGTCGGCCTTGGTGGCCTACGGCTTGGAGGAGACTCCTCCTCAAGTCGGTTTCAAACACCTCTTTCTTGTTTCCCACGTTTCTTGTTTTGGCGGTTTGACTTTCAAACTGGACATTTGACTTTTCTGCTTTAGGATTCAATTTAATCCTTTATTTGGGACAGCAAGAACACTTAGTACATGATGCAATCATTCCAATAAGCAATGACACATTCATGTACCCTCCCCGAGTGCTTGGGACAATCCGAACCTTCTAGAACATTCCCGATGAAAACACCTAATCATTCCCGAACTCAAACGGACTTTCCTTATATGAATCTTATTCTCGGACCATTCCGGATCACCTCGTGATATCCGGATCCCATCCGAGACTCGAACAACATTCGGTCTCTTTCTCATAATACCATAACTACTCAAACAACGTAATCCTTAGTGTGTCTCCTACGGTTCGTGAATTATGCGGACATGATCGAGACACTTCTCCGACAATAACCAATAGAGGAATCTGGAAATTCATATGGCTCCCACATATTTCTACGATTACTTTGCGATCGAATGAACCACTTACATACGATACCAATTTCCCTTTGTCTCACGATAGTTTACTTATCCGAGGTTATGATCGCTTGTATCTCGCATACCTAGTTCAACCTCGTTACGATAAGTACTCTTTTCTCGTTCCTGATATGTGATCCCTTGTGACCAAGTCACATGCTTGCAAGCCAATTGGATGACATTCCACCGAGAGGGCCCAGAGTATATCTATCCGTCATGTGGATGGACAAATCCCACTCTTGATCCATGTGTTTCAACCAATACTTTCCGAACACTTAATGCCACCTTTATAGCCACCCATTCACGGTGTGGTGTTTGATGTCATCAAAGCATCCATCCGTAAAGGTGATATGCATGATCTCATGGTCGAAGGAATTAGGTTACTATGTATCAGAAAGCATATAGCAATTGAACTATTGAAATGACTTGATCTTTATGCTACGCTTATCTATAGGAGTATGTCCACCATATCATTCTCCTAACGATATGATCTTGTTGTTGATAACATCTCAATGTTCATGATAGGGAAACCACAATCATTAATCAACCAACAAGCTAGTGAAGTATAGAGGCTATACTAGGGACTTCAAATTAAGTTTACAAATCACACAAGTATTAATGGTTTCCTTGTTAATACTATTATAGCATGAATGTAAACATTTATCATAAACACAAAGATATAATAATAACTACATTTATTATTGCCTCTAGGGCATATCTCCAACAGTCTCCCACTTGCACTAGAGTCATCTAATCTAGATTACATGGTAATACACCGAACACCCATGGCAGTTTGGTGTTGGTCATGTTTTGCCCTGGAGAGGTTTAGTCAACGGATCCGCCACATTCAGATCTGTGTGTACTTTGCAAATCTTTATATCCCCATCCCGGATATGTTCTCGAATAGCGTGAAAACGCAGCTTGATATGCTTGACTTCTTGTGTGACCTTGGTTCTTGCATTGGCTATGGCCCATGTTATCACAAGAGATAGACATTGGGTCCAGCACTTGGAACCACACCCAGCTGTAATGAACTCTTTCATCCATATCGCTTCTTGTGAAGCCTCCGGCGACCATGTATTCCGATTCGGTTGAAGATCTCGCCACAACGCTTTGCTTTGCACTCCTCCCTAATCGCTGCACCATTCAAAATAAATACGATCCGGATTGTGATTTAGAATCATCCGGATCGGTGTTCCAACTAGCATCGGTAACCATTAACAACGAGCTGTTCATCACCTCCATAAGAAAAACCATATCCTTAGTTCTTCTCAAGTACTTAAGGATGTTTTTGATCACGTCCAATGATCCACTCTGGATCACTTTGATATCCGCTAGTTAAACTAACAGCATATGCAATGTCGGTCTAGTACATAGCATGGCATACATTAGAGATCCTATGGCTGAGGCATAGGAGTCTTACTCATCCTTTCTCTATCTTCGCCGATGTCGGACTTTGAGTTTTACTCAAGGTCGTATTAGCAACATGGGCAAGAACCCTTTCTTGCTTTCTTCCATTCCAAATCTCTTTAGAACTTTGTCCAAATATGTACTCTGTGACAATGATATTTGGCGTTTGATCTATCTCTATAAATCTTTATGCCTAATATGTAAGCTGCTTCGCCAAGATCTTTCATTGAAAAACTATTATTCAAATATTCCTTGACACTATTTAGAAGGTCTACATCATTCCCAATCAACAATATGTCATCCACATAGTATTAAGAATGCTACAGAGCTCCCACTCACTTTCTTGTAAATACAAGCTTCTCCATAAGTTTGTATAAAACCAAAACTTTTGATTACCTTATCAAAACGTTGATTCCAACTTCGGATGCTGCTTCAATCCATAGATGGACCGTTGAAGTTTGCATACCTTGTTAGCATCTTTAGGATCGACAAAACCTTTGGGTTGCATCATATACAACTCTTCATCAATGTCTCCATTGAGGAATGCCGTTTTGACATCCATCCGCCATATCTCATAATCATAATATGCGCGATTGCTAACATAATCCTCACAGACTTTAGCTTCGCTACCGTGAGAAAGTCTCATCGTAGTCAACTCCTTGAATTTGTCGAAACCCTTTTGCGACAAGTCGAGCTTTATAGACGATAACATTACCATCAAGATCTGCTTTCTTCTTGAAAATCCATTTGTTCTCGACACCTTCCGCCATCCGGTAAGTCCACCAAAGTCCATACTTGGTTTTCGTACATGGATCCAATCTCGGATTTCATGGCTTCTTGCCATTTATTGGAATCTGGCTCATCATCGCTTCCTCATATGTCTCGGTCATCGGTGTTGTCCACCACCATGACATTCATAACGGAATCATACCAACTGGAGTGGTACGAGTTCTCGTTGACCTCCGAGGATCTCAGCAACTTCAACCAAGTTTCATGATCATCATCATTAGCTTCCTCTCTTATTGGTGCAGGCACCACAGAACTTCTTCCGGTCGCGCTACTCGCAATTTCGAGAGAAGGTTCGACAACCTCGTCGAGTTCTACTTTCCTTCCAGTCACTTCTTTCGAGAGAAATTCCTTCTCTAGAAAGGATCCATTCTTAGCAACGAATGTTTTCCTTCGGATCTATGATAGAAGGTATACCCAATAGTTTCCTTCGGGTATCCTATGAAGACGCATTTTTCCGCTTTGGGTTCAAGCTTGTCCGGCTGTAACTTCTTTACATAGGCTTCGCATCCCCAAACTTTAAGGAACGACAATTTAGGTTTCTTCCCAAACCATAATTCATACGGTGTCGTTTCAACGGATTTAGACGGTGCCCTATTTAAAGTGAATGCGGCTGTTTCTAATGCATAACCCCAAAATGATAGCGGTAAATCTGTAAGTGACATCATAGAACGAACCATATCTAAGAGAGTTCGACACGACGCTCGGACACACCATTACTGTGGTGTTCGGCGGTGTCAATTGTGAAAGTATTCCGACTTCTTTAAATGCTCGCCAAACTCGTAACTTAGATATTCACCTCCACGATCGTAACGTAGAAATTTAATCTTCTTGTTACGTTGATTCTCTACCTCACTTTGAAAGTCCTTAAACTTCTCGAAAGTTTCGGACTTATGTTTCATGAAATAGATATACCCATATCTACTCAAGTCATCCGTAAAGGTAAGAACATAACGATAACCACATGATGCTACACTCATTGGACCACACATCGGTATGTATGATTTCCAATAAGTCCGTAGCACGCTCCATCATACCAGAAAATGGAGTCTTAGTCATTTTTCCCATCAGACATGCTTCGCATCTTTCAAGTGATTCAAGAAGTCCATCGGAATGGAGCTTCTTCATACGTTCACTCGATGTGACCAAGACGACATGCCATATAGGTCTAATTATCGCTGATTTCAAACGTTTAGCCTCAATGTTGTTGATATGTGTATTTCCACTATCGAGATTCAATAAGAATAGACCATCTATCAAAGGTGCATGTGCATAAAACATATTACTCATATAAATAGAACAACCATTATTCTCAGATTTAAACAAGTAACCGTCTCGCAATAAACAAGATCCCGATATAATGTTCATGCTCAACGCAGCACCAAATAACAATTATTTAAGTATAAAACTAATCCCGATGGTAGATGAAGGGGTAGCGTCGACCGCGATCACATCAACCTTTGATCCGCTTCCCACGCCGCATCGTCACCTCGTTCTTCGCTAGCTTCCGTTTATTCTGCAAAGACCTGCTTCGAGTTACAAATATGAGAAACCGAACCAAGATCAAATACCTGGGCACTACTACGAGTACTAGTGAGATACACATCAATAACATGTATATCGATATACCTTTCTTCTTGATGTTGTTCTTCAAATCCGCCAAGTACTTTGGGCAATTCCGCTCAAAGGACCTTCTCCCTTGCAAGAAAAGCACTCAAGATCGTGCTTGGGTCCAGCCTTGGTCTTCTTCGTCGTGGTAGCTTTCTTACCACCCTTCTTGAAGTGTCCCTTTGCTTAGACTTGCCTTTCTTGAATTTGGTGGTCTTATTGACCAACAACACTTGGTGCTCTTTCTTGATCTCCACTTCGCAGATTTCAACATGGCAAAGAGTTCGACAACGCCTTGTTCATGTTCGCATGTTGTAGTTCATCACAAAGTTCTTGTAACTTGGTGGTAGTGATTGGAGGACACGGTAAATCCCCAAAGCATTAGGAATCACTATACCCAAGCTTTGAAGTTTGTTTGTGCCTGACATCTTAAGCACATGCTCACTGACGGAGCTGCCCTCTTCCATCTTGCAGTTAAAGAACTTTTCAGAAGCCTCATAGCTTTCAATTGCCGCATGAGTCTCAAAAATCAATTTGAGATCTTCGACAATATCATATGGGTCTGAATCCTCAAACCTTTTCTGAAGCTCCGATTCTAAACCATACAAGATAGCACACTGAACTATGGAGTACTGATTTTTCCGAGCGAGGTAAACATTCTTTACTTCATCGGAAGCATTGGCAGTGGGTCACCCAAATGTGCATCCAAAGACATAGGTCAAATTACCATTGTGAGGACAATCCTCAAATTGCGAACCAATCCGCAAGTTGCTTCCATTGTTTTTCAACTTTTCTTTCTCTAGGAACGCATTAAAATTGATGGTAGGGGCTGCCATTGATCTACAACATATTTGCAATAGTTTAGACTAAGTTTATGACAAATTGAGTTCAAATTAATAATAAAATCAAACTAGGTGAACTCCCACTCAAAACAATATCCCTCACATTGTTTTAGTGATCACACGAACCAAATCCACCATATCAACACCGATCATCACGAGAGTTGACATAGTTTCAATGGCGAACAATCGTCATGTTCATCATATCTACTATATGATTCATGCTTTACCTTTCGGTGATCCGTGTTCCGAGACCATGTCTGTACATGCTAGGCTCGTCAAGATCAAACCTTAGTTTCGCATGAGCAACTGCTTGCTCACGTTGTATACACTTGCAGAATCTAACACACCCGATCATCACGTGGTGCTTCGAAACAATAAGCTTTAACAACGGTGCTAACTAAGGGTGAACACTTTATGATTTGAAATTGATGTGCATGAGGGATCATCTTATAATGCTACCGTCGTCTACTAAGCAATACAAGATGCATAAAGGATTAACATCACATGCAATTCAATATATATGTGATATGATATGGCCTTTCTTCTTTGTGCCTCCGATCTCCATCTTCAAGCACGAACATGATCTCCATCATCACCGGCATTGCATCAAGGTCAATGACGCTTCTCCATGGTTGTCGTTCACCGGCTTCAACTATTACAACTACTTTGAATAGACACGCGGGTCTTAACATAAATTAAAGACAACCATATGGCTCCTTCCGCTGTCGACTTACAAGAAGGAACATTGCATACATCAAATATAATCACAATCATGGCCATATCACATCATCAAGACACCCCTCGCAAAACAAAGTTAGACGCCTACTTTCTTTGCATATTTTACGTGGTTTGGGGCTTTCAATAAGTGTCGTTCTAACTTACGAACAAGAACCACAACATTGATACTAACATTGTTGATCACCCGTTGTAAACTGGATCTTAACTATGCTAGGAGAAACAGGCACCCGCAAAGCCACTTATGCAATACAAGTTGCATGTCAAGCGTGGAGCAAGTCTCATGAACGATGTCATGTAAGGTTAGCCCGGGCCGCTTCATCCCAACATACCGCAAGATGCAAAGTACACAAAAAGCAATCTACAATAAAAGCATCAACGCCCACAATGACCATTGTGTTCTACTCAGGCAATGATCTACATATAGACACGGCTCGATACCATTGTAGGGGTTCGTAGCATGGAAAACAAAAATTTTCTATCGCATACAAACAAACAAGCCAAGATCTATCTACTAGATTGTAGCAACGAGTCGATGGAATAACTTACCTCGAAGATTCCAAAGTGTTTAACGAGAGCGGATTCTCGTGGGTGATGTAGTCGATTTCTTCCGATCTCAAGATCGTGTAGACGATCCTTCCGCGCCACGATCCGCAGCGCCCCGATCGGTCACACGCTCGGTACTCGACGAAGACCTTCCTCTCCTTGTTCCAAAGAAAATGGAGGTTGTAGCACTCTCTCGCGATTCCGGCAAAGACAACGGCGTGGTACCAAGTAGAGGGAGATCCGCAGGCTTCGCTTAAGCCAAGTAGTATGGTGGAGCTTATGAGAGAGGCTATTAGTGGTCTAGTAATTAGACACACCAATTAGAAGGCTCTAAACCAATTAGAAGGCTCTAAACCTGGCTAAAGCAATTAGAAGCTCTAAACCAAAACGGCTCTAAACCGGAGATTTAGAGGTAGGAACTTGTGTGTCTAGGAGGAGCCCCGCCTCCTTTTATAGATGGGGAGGCGCTGAGGGAGGAGTCCTCCCCAAGTCGGCCTTTGGTGGCCCGGGCTTGGGGAGGAGACTCCTCCTCAAGTCGGTTTCAAACACCTCTTTCTTGTTTCCCAGCTTTCTTGTTTTGGCGGTTTGACTTTCAAACTGGACATTTGACTTTTCTATTTTAGGATTCAATTTAATCCTTTATTTGGGACAAGAACACTTAGTACATGATGCAATCATTCCAATAAGCAATGACACATTCATGTACCTCCCCCCGGAGTGCCGGACAATCCGAACCTTCTAGAACATTCCCGATGAAAACACCGGAATCATTCCCGAACTCTGAAACGGGACTTTCCTTATATGAATCTTATTCTCCGGACCATTCCGGATCACCTCGTGATATACCGGATCCCATCCGAGACTCAACAACATTCGGTCTCTTTCATAATACCATAACTACTCAAACAACGTCGAATCCTTAAGTGTGTCTCCTCACGGTTCGTGAATTATGCGGACATGATCGAGACACTTCTCCGAACAATAACCAATAGAGGAATCTGGAAATTCATATGGCTACATATTTCTACGATTACTTTGATCGAATGAACCACTTACATACGATACCAATTTCCCTTTGTCTCACGATAGTTTACTTATCCGAGGTTATGATCGTCGGTATCTCTGCATACCTAGTTCAACCTCGTTACCGATAAGTACTCTTTTCTCGTTCCCGTGATATGTGATCCCTTGTGACCAAGTCACATGCTTGCAAGCCAATTGGATGACATTCCACCGAGAGGGCCCAGAGTATATCTATCCGTCATGTGTATGGACAAATCCCACTCTTGATCCATGTGTTTCAACCAATACTTTCCGAACACTTAATGCCACCTTTATAGCCACCCGATACGGTGGTGTTTGATGTCATCAAAGCATCCATCCAGAAAGGTGATATGCATGATCTCATGGTCGGAATTAGGTTACTATGTATCAGAAAGCATATAGCAATTGAACTATTGAAATGACTTGATCTTTATGCTACGCTTATCTATAGGAGTATGTCCACCATATCATTCTCCTAACGATATGATCTTGTTGTTGATAACATCTCAATGTTCATGATAGGGAAACCAAAATCATTAATCAACCAACAAGCTAGTGAAGTATAGAGGCTATACTAGGGACTTCAAATTAAGTTTACAAATCACACAAGTATTAATGGTTTCCTTGTTAATACTATTATAGCATGAATGTAAACATTTATCATAAACACAAAGATATAATAATAACTACATTTATTATTGCCTCTAGGGCATATCTCCAACACAAAAAAGGTTAGTCAAAAGCAAAATTCCTAAGTGCCCACCGGCTGAAATTCAGCGAGTACGCACTCGGGGACTGGCGATCAAGAAATTCCTAAGTGCCCACCCGCTGAAATTCAGCGAGTGCGCACTCGGGGACTGGCGATCAAGAAATTCCTAAGTGCCCACCCGCTAAAATTTAGCGCGTGCGCACTCGGGGAATGGATGCGAAAAAGAAGGTTAAAATACTATAAGAATCAGGCCGCTACAAAACACCGACCTGATCCTCGGGACCGGATGTACGGATGGTCGCGCCAAGCATGCCGTGGAGTTATCGCGTCCACGGACGCGAGGAGAGCCGGGCGTATGCCCACGACGTTGGTCGACTTCAGATCGGCGGTCCCGAGCGCTTGAGGGCGAAGTCCCACTCGCCGTGGCCGCCTTGGTCATGAAGCGCGGAAACGTGGCGATAGAGGCGCCTGCTCCAAAGGAGGTCGGCTCCACCGATCCAGGCAAGGGCGCCCTTCAGAGACGCGCTGCCTCCATCACGGGTTCACCGGTGCGACCGCCGTGTCGCCGTAAATAGTAATGTCGTCGCCCTTGGCCTTCTTACGCCATCCGCCGGGCGACGACCTCGTCGCCTTCCTCTTATGGAAGGATCCTCCTCGCTAACGACGGCGGTACCTTAGCCACGGTCGGATGGCCCATCCTCTTCACTCCGGTCCTGCATCACCGTATAAGCAAAAACAATTGAAGTAATCATGAAAGACAAGAAAGGGTGAGTACACTCACTTGGCGATCGAATAAAACGTAGCCCGCACGGAGGCCACCGGTTTTTTCTATTTGGTCCCGGGCGCATCGAGCCCCATCTCTGTGACGTGCCCAAGACACGAACGCTTCTTCGTTGTTGAGGCCGCACTGAGCCGGATATCTTCGTAGGAGCCTCTGGCGAGGCGGCAGCCGGAACATCCCCAGGCCAGACAGGCGAATGGCGGAGGCATTGAAGCGGCGGCACTTCCGATCGCCGCCTCTAGTGCGGCCGCCTGGTGGTGCGTCCTCACCGCCGGGCCGGAGCATCAGAGCTTTCGCCGAAAGCGCGGCGAGGACGGCTTCGTCTTCTTTTTCGGGGGGGGCCCTTACCTCCCTTTCTTTCTTCTTCTTCTTCGACGGGGTGGCTTGACGGCGTGAAGTGGTCTCTAGGAGCTTTTCGTCGTCATCATGGCGCTCGAGGCTTCTGCTTGCCTCGATCTCGCGTTGTCGTTGTCCGCGGGTCTTTCGGTCCAGCGGGGCGACCTCCTCCTCGGACTCGTCGTCATCGTCTTCATCGCCCTTAGCAGGCGGCGACTCGCCTACGTCCTGGGCGGACGAGCTCGAGTTCTCGTCGTCCGAAGGTGGGAGCCACCCTTCCACCACTTGGAATAGCTGCGATGAATACAAAGTAAAATCAGAATCACCGTGACTGCATAAACTGCGACTGCGAGCAAAGTAAAGTGGTTACCGTTGGAGTTGGACGCTTATGTGTGGCGACTGCCTCAAGGCCCGTGTACATGTACTGGGTAATCTTCTTCGGCTGGAGATAGTCCTCCAGCTTCCACTGCCGAGGCAGGCCTTCGCCGAGTCTCCCGCCCGTCTTGGTACATGTAGTGGTCGCGATGGGCGAGTGGAACGAGCCTCGAGCCAGCAGCTTGTACAAGTTTATCGTCTGAGGCCCTTCTTTTTCGCATCATGGATGGTCTTGAGCATCTCGTCGACGACCATCCGCTGATCGTTGGGGAGCTTGCCGACTTGGAGATGGCGCGACTCGGATCGATTGGCGGAATACCGCGGGATCGCCACCTCGTCCTCCGAAGTCGCCTCGTGATGTGGACATCCCTACTATTGATACAACCGTTGTACCTACAGCAACACACATACAAGGACCCATCACAAGATCTCGTGCCAAACAACTGAACTATCAGGTACTTTCGTTTCTTGGAACTATTCCTTACATACATGAGAATATGATGCCCTAAATCGATATGTTTCTTACTCTTAGGAATGATGGACCAAGCATGGATGAGAGGGACAAGCATTGGAGCATGGCCATGCATGGTGATGGCAGCAAGCATGTGATGATCCAAGAGAAGGCCACGGATGAAGATTTCAGAACTTTGAGGCCACCATAATGAAGAAAGAAGGCTTGGACGAAATATTCAAGATCAATACTTTACTTAATTCGTCCATAGCATAATATGGTGTCGACACCTTTATTTTGGGCCGCCCATGTAATTTTCGCAGGATTTTAATTAGCCACTTTTTAGAGTCCGTATTTGAGGGAAAAGGACTTTTAGGTTGGATTCGCCACCACTTCCATGGATGGCAAACCCCACCTTTTCGCCTTAAATATAGCCGAACCTTTAGACTCGGATTTTGTTTAGACATTAAGTTAGCCATAGTCGCAACTTCGCCAAGGCTCGAAAGGCCGCAGAGGCCTCTTGTACTGCACCTATTCAGGATCCCACCTCTTTCAATAAAGCTTTCCTCTTAATCCGCAATATCTTGATTGCAATATTGGTTCTTACTTGTTCTCGATTTCGTAGGAATTAAGACCTCACCGGGTCAGCCGATCGTGTTCACGCAGGATCGGTAACCTCCGTGAGATTGGCCTAGCGATTGCATTGGCGCCGTGCTTTCGCACGTAGTCGGATCGTCAAGCCCGAACTCCACCAAATCGATTATCGCCATCTCATCGAAAGATCGGACACCTTTGCCCTATCAAGTGGTATCGATTTCGGTTGCTCGGTGAGATTTTACTGTTGTGAGATTAGATCTGCTTTACCTATAACCCACGAAAAGCCAAAAACACGCTTATAGTTTAGATCCATCCCATAACCAATCTACGCCTCGCATTATCTTTTCAGTTTTGCATTGTTGAATTTGTGTCTACATCGTCGGCCGAGTTCTTGGTCTTAGTGTCTCGTCCCTTAGAGTTTCGAGTTCGATCATAATAGTCACCGCCACACCGCCGATCACCGCCACCATATTCCGCCACCATATTCCGCCGCCATATACCCGCCACCATAAACCCTAATACTCCGCCACCGCCTTCCTACCGCGATACGATCCGATCAGTTTTCTGCTGCAGACGAGTCCGAGAGTTACTGTTTCGATTATTTCTTTTGACTTTCCTTCTTTGTTGTTTCCGTGTTCGCTAAGAGTCCTTCGTAAGTCCAGAGAGCAAAAAAAAAGTGCAGAATCGCCTCGAAAAAATTTTTCGGCTATACCGGTTTCGGCTTTGGGGATCACTTTTCTCCATCGGCCGTTATAGCGATATTTTTTACGCTGCTTCCGAGCAAAATAAAAATTTCGAAAAAAATTTTGGGGCTAACCTCTTTAGACCCCAGATCGATTCTAGACACTCGCCATCCTACTATTTTTCGCATCTCGGATCGCTTTTCAGGTGCTATATCATCATACAAAGGCTTGTTGTGTTGCGTCGTGACATCGTTGGTGATCTAGGCTCGCGTCTCTAGTACGGTCTAGCCTAGGACCAAGATGCATCGTCGTTGAGCATTCTTTCAACTTTTGCATCGCTGTTTTGATAATTGCTAACCCCTTTGCTAAGCCTTCCCAGCTCCACAGATACTCCACGTGCGGTGTTTCGACTCCTAGTAATCGCTTGGTTCAATCTCCGACCCACCGATCCTCGTGGTTGCACATCGCCTTTTCCCTTTGTTTGGTAAGAACTTGTAAGAGCTTCAGATATTGCTTGACGGATTACGCGTGACTTCCACCATATTCTGTAGTATATACCGTGCTTTTTAAGGACTAACCATGACATACTTCGCGAACCCCGCCACCATGACGAATGAAGAACTACACGCCCACTTCTCCGCGCTCCCGGTCGGGCCGCGAAGACGCGTGGACACGCGTCTAGGGAGTTTGACACCAAGCTCACCAACGCCGTGGACAAGATCGATGGACTCGAAAATCCTTCAACGCCAAGCTTGACGTTCGGTTCAAGGAGCTTGAACCGATTGCCCGCACCAAGCACCCACACATGGCGCCGACGGCGCATTCCGATCACGCTCGACTGCTGGTATTGCCGCACCACCGGCGGCTCTGCCGCGATCGACGTTCCTCGGACTTCCGCATGGCTTTCTGCGACATTGGGGATGTACGGGTACTACTACGACCCGGACGATTTGACGATTTGACGAGGAGGTTGAACAACCTCCACAGTACCGCGGTGTCGCCCCGACATTACTATCGCAACGCCGCCACCGACGTAATGATGATGATCATGTTGCAAAGCTTAAATTAAATATTCCATCTTTTGAGGGTAAATATAATCTCGATGCATATCTTACATGGGAGATGGAAGTAGAACAACGCTTTGCATGCTTAAAATATCCCGAGAATATGCGTGTTAGTCTTTGCTACATGTGAATTTACTAAATTTGCTTCCCTTTGGTGGTCCGAGTATTGTCGTTTAAATCCTACTACTATTCCTAGTACTTGGACTGCTTTAAAACTGCTATGCGTGTTCGCTTTTGTACCTCCCACTTATCAACGTGATTTACTAAAGAATCGACACGCTTAGAGCAAGGGAAAAATTCAGAAGAGTATTATCGGAATTGCAAGCGGGATGGTTAGGTGTGGTCTTGTTGAATCTAATGAACAAATGCTTGCACGCTTTCTTTGGTGGATTAAACAAGGACATTCAGACATATTAGATTATAAGGAATATAATTCTATCACTCGTTTGTTTCATCTTGCTTGCAAAGCTGAACGTGAAGTACAGGATCGCCAAACACCATGGAGGAGGAATAATAATTCCGCAGGTCGCACATCCACTTGGACATCCCGACAATCAGCGCCTCGTGATTCCTCCGCTACTACCACATCCAAGGCCACCACAAGATTTCCATTGCTCCTCCACCATCATCCAATGCTCCTGCTCAGAGTGCATCTTCTATGGCTTCCACGGTAAGACAAAGGATATACAATGCCGCAAGTGCCGGGTTTTGGTCATATTGAGAGACAATGCACAACACAACGTGTGATGATGGTGCGAAGATGGTGAATACGATTCATGAGTGACTTCGATGAAGATACACTAGCCCTTATTTCGCTCGAGATGGAGACAATTCGATGATGATGACGAGCCGAGGTAATGGGAGCTGAAGCCGTTGATCAATACAAGAGCTTAATTACACGACGTGTGTTGAGTGTGCAGTTGAGCAAATCTGAGCAAGATCAACGCCACAACCTGTTCCAAACACGTGGTGTTATCAAGGAAAGAGCTATACGGATCATCATTGATGGAGGGAGTTGTAATAATCTGGCTAGTGTTGACATGGTAGAGAAGCTTGCGCTTCCAACAAGACAACGCCCACATTCATATTACATCCAATGGTTTGAGAGTTCTCGCAAGATCAAGGTAACAAGAACAGTACGCGTGCATTTTACTATTGGTACATATTCTAATTTTGTTGATTGTGATGTTGTACCTATGCAAGCTTGTTCTTTGTTAGTTGGTAGACCATGGCAATTTGATAGAGAATCATTCATAATGGCAAAACTAACCACTATTCTCTTATGCATGATGGAAAGAAAATTGGTCTAAAACCTATGACTCCGAACAGATTTTAAAAGATGATCTTGCTAGAGCTAGTAGAGCTAAAGCGAGGAGAAAAATAAAAGTGAGAATCAGTTGTTCTGCAGATTTTATACCACCAAAGAACACTAAATCGATTCTACACATGCTCTGAAATTGTTTGAAGAGTCCATGTATGCTTGCAAATAAAATTGATATTCTTGAACTAGATGTAAACAATACTCAATGTTATGCAATTGTCTCGCAAAGAGGTTTTGTTTTCATTTGAGGATATGCCTCCTTTGCCACCCATTGCTAACCTTTTGCGGGAATATGAGGACGTATTTCATTGAGTTGCCACCAGGACTACCTCCTATTAGAGGAATTGAGCATCAAATTGATCTAATTCCTGTGCCACGTTGCCCAACCGCGCCATATAGAACCAATCCAGAGGAGACAAAGGAGATCTGACGCCAAATTCAGAACTACTCGACAGATCATATTCGTGAGTCCCTTAGCCCTTGTCTGTTCCTATTATTTTGGTGCCTAAGAAAGATGGTTCTTGGCATGTGTCTTGATTGTAGAGCTATCAATAATATTACTATTCGATATCGTCATCCTATTCCACGTTTAGATGACATGCTTGATGAATTGAGTGGCTCTACCATGTTTTCTAAAGTTGATTTGCGTAGTGGTTACCACCAGATTCGTATGAAATTAGGAGATGAATGGAAAACAACATTTAAAACTAATTTCGGTTTATATGAGTGGTTAGTAATGCCGTTTGGTTTAACTAATGCACCTAGCACTTTCATGAGATTAATGAACGAAGTTTTACGTGCTATCATTGGACGTTTTGTGGTAGTCTACTTTGATGATATTCTGATTTATAGCAAATCTTTAGAGGAACATTTGGACCATTTACGTGTTGTTTTCAATGCTTTATGTGATGCACGTTTGTTTGGTAACCTTGAGAAGTGCACCTTTTGCACCAATCGAGTTGCGTTTCTTGGCTATGTTGTTACATCACAGGGTATTGAAGTGGATCCAGCCAAGATTGAAGCTATTGAGAATTGGCGCTGACCACGGTCACACAAGTGAGGAGTTTTCTTGGCCTCATTTGGTTTTATAGGCGCTTTGTCAAAGACTTTGGATCAATTGCCACGCTGAATGAGCTTACCAAGAAGGATGTGCCCTTTGTTTGGGGCGATGCACAACAACAGGCCTTCGTCATATTGAAAGATAAGCTAACACATGCTCCCTTACTCCAACTTCCTGATTTTACTAAGACTTTTGAGCTTGAATGTGATGCTAGTGGAATTGGTTTGGGAGAGGTGTTATTACAAGACGGAAAACCTGTTGCATATGTTAGTGCGAAATTGAGTGGGGTTAGTCGTAATTATTCTTCTTATGATAAAGAATTATATGCGTTGGTTCGGACATTAGAAACTTGGCAACATTATCTATGGCCTAAGGAATTTGTTATTCATTCTGATCATGAATCTTTGAAGCATATTCGTAGTCAAGCTAAGTTGAATCGTCGTCATGCAAAGTGGGTTGAATTTATTGAGTCTTTTCCTTATGTTATCAAACACAAAAGGGTAAAGATAATATTATTGTTGATGCTTTGTCACGCCGTTATACTTTGTTATCTCAACTTGACTTCAAAATATTTGGATTGGAAACTATTAAAGAACAATATGTGCATGATCTGAATTTAAAGATGTGTTGCGAATTGTAGAGATGGTAGAACTTGGAACAAGTTCGTCTTCAATGATGGATTTGTGTTCGTGCTAACAAACTATGCATTCGAGATAGCTCTGTTTGTCTTTTGTTGTTCTGAGGCGCATGGAGGAGGATTGATGGGACACTTTGGTGTCAAGAAGGCGGAGGATGTTCTTCTTGCACACTTCTTTTGGCCACGTATGCGTCGAGATGTTGAGAGATTTGTGGCACGCTTCACTACTTGTCAAAAGCTAAGTCTCGCCTTAATCCACATGGTTTATATATGCCTCTTCCTGTTCCTAGTGTTCCTTGGGAGGATATTTCTATGGACTTTGTTTTGGGATTGCCACGAACACGAAGGGAGGGATAGTATTTTTGTTGTTGTGGATCGGTTCTCTAAGATGGCACACTTTATTCCTTGTCATAAAGCGGATGATCTGCGCATATTGCTGATTTGTTCTTCGTGAAATTGTTCGTTTGCATGGTGTGCCAAATACTATTGTCTCGATCGTGATACTAAATTTCTTAGCCACTTTTGGAGATGTTTATGGGCTAAGTTGGGGACTAAATTGCTCTTTAGTACTACATGTCATCCCCAAATGATGGTCAAACTGAAGTAGTAAATAGAACTTTGTCTACTATGTTACGGGCTGTTTTAAAGAAGAATTTAAAATTGTGGGAAGAGTGTTTACCTCATATAGAATTTGCTTATAATCGTTCTTTGCATTCTACCACAAAGATGTGCCCATTTGAGATTGTCTATGGTTTTGTTCCTCGTGCACCTATTGATTTATTGCCTTTACCTTCTTCGGTGCAACATAATTTGGATGCTACACAACGCGCTGAAATGATATTAAACTTGCATAAGACTACTAAAGATAACATTGAACACATGAATGCTAAGTATAAACTTCTTTGGGGATAAAGGAGAAAGCATGTTGTGTTTGATGTTGGCGATCTTGTTTGGTTACATTTGCGTAAAGATCGTTTTCTGATTTACGCAAGTCTAAGTTAATGCCACGTCTTCTTGGTCCCTTTAAGGTGTTAGAGAAAATCAATGATAATGCATATAAACTTGAGTTGCTGCAGACTTTGAATGCAGTTAGTCCTACATTTAACATTGCATTTGAAGCCTTACTTTGGTGAGGAAGATGAGATTGCGTCGAGGCGACTTCAATTCAAGAAGGGAGCATGATGTGGACATCCCTACTATTGATACAACCGTTGTACCTCTGACACACATACAAGGACCCATCACAAGATCTCGTGCCAAACAACTGAACTATCGTACTTTCGTTTCTTGGAACTATTCCTTACATACATGAGAATATGATGCTGCCTAAATCAGATATGTTTCTTACTCTTAGGAATGATGGACCAAGCATGGATGAGAGGGACAAGCATTGGAGCATGGCCATGCATGGTGATGGCGACAAGCATGTGATGATCCAAGAGAAGGCCACGGATGAAGATTTGAACTTTGAGGCCACCATAATGAAGAAAGAAGGCTTGGACGAAATATTCAAGATCAATACTTTACGAATTCGTCCATAGCATAATATGGTCTTGCGACACCTTTATTTTGGGCCAGGCCCATGTAATTTTCATGATTTTAATTAGCCACTTTTTAGAGTCCGTATTTGAGGAAAAGGACTTTTAGGGTTGGATTCGGCCACCATTTCCATGGCTGGCGAAACCCCTTTTCATATAAATCGCCCCATAGCCGAACCTTTAGACTCGGATTTTGTTTAGACATTAAGTTAGCCATAGTCGCAACCAAGGCTCGGCGTCATGAGAGGCCTCTTGTACTTCGCACCTATTTAGGATCCCACCTCTTTCAATAAAGCTTTCCTCTTAATCCGCAATATCTTGATTGCAATATTGGTTCTTACTTGTTCTCGATTTGGTAGGAATTAAGACCCTCTGGTCGGTGATCGTGTTCACGCAGGATCGGTAACCTCCAGGAGATTGGCCTAGCGATTGCATTGGCGCTCGTGCTCGCACGTGTAGTCGGATCGTCAAGCCCGAACTCCACCAAATCGATTATCGCCATCTCATCGAAAGATCGGACACCTTTGCCCTATCACCTTGGCCACGTAGAACCACGACTTCTTCCAGTCGCTCGCTGCCTTGGCGGGCAGCATCAGATCGAAGAACGAAGCTTTGGACTTGAGCTGGAACGACAGGCCGCCCGCGGCCAGCATTGGGCCGCCTGCTTCCTCGCGACTGATCCGTCCGTGGAACAGATCCTACCACAAGGGGAAGTAGGGCCGGTAGCCCAAGTAGCATTCGTAGAACGCCACGAAGATGGCGAGCTTCTCGATGCTATGGGGACCCAGATCTGAAGGCTGGATCCCGTAGTAGGCGCAGAAGCGCCGGAAGAACAGGGACGTAGGAAACCCTATCCCCCGCTCGAGATGACTGGTGAAACAGACGAATTCCCTCTCTCACGGATTTGGGGTCGTCTCTCATTTGCGAGAATACGCCAATGGCTCGCAAGATCCGGCCTCCTCGAAGAGGCTAGTTGCCCTCGTGCACTTGGATCTACCCACGGTTCGGTGGAAAGGGCCATGGCGAGAGGTTTGTTGGGGTCGGGAGGTTTGAATTATTTGGATCGTGATGCGAGGGAAGGAAAATGCGTGCAGTCGGAAGGAGTGGTGAGAAGGTGGCTCTCCGATCGCCTGCCATTCCCCTTATATAGAGGGTGTTACCCGCCAAATCAGGAAGCCGTTACCGCGCGATGATTACGCCAAAAGTTACCGTTGGATTACCCCAACGGCTAGTTTGACCGATAGCGGTCCACTCTGACCGTTTGATCGCCGACCGGACACTATGACGATGTATCGCCGACCGACTCGCCAAAGCTGCGACACGATCCGTTTCCTCCTTTATACAGGAGCCCGCCGACGATTATTTGACCGATGCCTACTGGCCGGTATACTCCAGCCCAGCCACCTCGCCTAATCGCCGACCTCGGGGACTCTTGATGGGGATATGCCTACGGGTATACGGCGGGGACGTTCCGACTCCCCAAGAACCGTGAGTGGGCTGCGACCGGCGAATGGATTGAAGCAATGAGGAACCAAGCGGCTGAAGGCAAGGCCCAAAGTAGATGGGCCAGTCGGATTAGGTTTAAACGATTCTTGAAGCTTTAATCGAATCGGTTGAGATATGTAAACCCTAGGGAGGTGAGCCTATATAAACCTCCCTATAGGGTGAGTAGAGATCGTCCTCACACCCAAGCGACTCGCCGCCAGCCGAGCTCGCTCATTGTAACACCTCCATAATACAATCTAGCGAGTAGGTCTTTACCCTCAGGGCGAACACAGGTAAAACCCTGTGTCTTTGCCCTCATCTCGCACCGCAGATGGCTGACCGCCCTTGCCCCTCGTTCTACTACTCGCTGCCGATTGCAGCATCTGCCGTGACCATTCCCACGACTTTCCATCATGCATAAGAGAATAGTGCTTAGTTTTGCCATTATGAACAGATTCTCTATCAAATTGCCATGGTCTACCAAGTAACAAAGAACAAGCTTGCATAGGTACAACATCACAATCAACAAAATCAGAATATGTACCAATAGTAAAATGCACGCGTACCGTTCTTGTTACCTTGATCTTCTGAGAACTCTCAAACCATTGGATGTAATATGAATGTGGGCGTTGTCTTGTTGGAAGCGCAAGCTTCTCTACCATGTCAACAACGGCAGATTATTACAACTCCCTCCATCAATGATGATCCATAGCTACATCGCTTGACAACACCGTGTTTGGAACAGGTTGTGGCGTTGATCTTGCTCAGTTGCTCAATTGCACACTCAACACACGTTGTGTAATTAAGCTCTTGTATTGATCGGCTTGACTCCCATTACCTCTCTCTCTTCATCGACATCAGAATTGTCTCCATCTCGAGCATAAATAAGGGCTAGTGTATCTTCATCAAAGTCACTTTCGCTGAATCGTATTGACCATCTTCCGCACCATCATCACACCGTTGTGTTGTGCCTTTGTCTCTCAATATGACCAAAACCCGGCACTTGCGGCATTGTATATCCTTTGTCTTACCGTGGAAGCCATAGAAGATGCACTACGCAGGATCATTGGATGATGGTGGAGGAGCGGTGGAAATCTTGTGGTGGCCTTGGATGTGGCGATGGTTGGTGGCGAATCACGAGGCGGATTGTTGGGATGTCCAAGTGGATGTGCGACTGCAGAATTATTAGTCCTCCTCCATGGTGTTTGGCGATCCTGCACTTCACGTTCACTTTGCAAGCAAGATGAAACAAGCAGTGATAGAATTATATTCCTTATAATCTAAGATGTCTGAATGTCCTTGTTTAATCCACCAAAGAGCGTGCAAGCATTTGTTCATTAGATTCAACAAGACCACACCAAACCATCCCGTTTGCAATTCACGATAATACTCTTCTCTGATTTTTCCCTTGCTCTAAGCGTGTCGATTCTTTAGTAAATCACGTTGATAAGTGGGAGGTACAAAGCGAACACGCATAGCAGTTTTTAAAAGTCAAGTACTAGGAATAGTAGTAGGATTTAAGCGACAATACTCGGACCACCAAAGGGAAGCAAATTTAGTAAATTCACATGTAGCATTAACACGCATATTCTCGGGATATTTTAAGCATGCAAAGCGTTGTTCTACTTCCATCTCCCATGTAAGATATGCATCGATTATATTTACCCTCAAAAGATGGAATATTTAATTTAAGCTTTGCAACATGATCATCATCACATACCGGTGGTCGAGCGTTGCGGTAGTAATGTCGGGGACGGCCAGCAGGTACCTATGGAGGTTGTTCAACCTCCTCGTCAAATAGATCGTCGTCATCGGGGTCGTAGTACGTCGTCATCCCCAATGTCATGACAGCGGCGGAAATCTGAGAGTCGTCGGCCGGTAACCGGCCCAGAGTGCGGCGGCAACGAACGGATCAGGCCCATGATCGATCGCCCGTGCACCATGTGTGGGTGCGGCTGCGGGCAATCTGTTCAAAATCTCCTTGAACCGAACGTCAAGCTTGGCGTTGAAGGACTTCTCGAGTCCATCGATCTTGTCCACGGCGTTGGTGAGCTTGGTGTCAAACTCCCCTAGGCGCGTATCCACATCTTCAGCGCGACTGACCAAGAGCGCGGAGAAGTGGGCATGTAGTTCTTCGTTCGTCATTGTGGCAGGGTTCCTCGAAGTATCTGTTATGGTTAGTCCTTAAAAAGCACAGGTATATACTACGGAAATATGGTGGAAGACACGCGTAATCCGTTAAGCAATATACGAAGCTCTTACAAGTTCTTACCAAACAGCAGGAAAAGGCGATGTGCAACCGCGAGGATCAGTGGGTCCGGAGATTGAACGAAGCGATTACCAGAAGTCGAAACACTTGCGTGGAAGTATCGTGGAGCTCTGGAAGGCTTAGCAAGGGGTTAGCAATTATCAAAACAGCAATGCAAAAGTTGAAAGAATGCTCAGCAGCGATGTCTTTGGTCCTAGGCTGAACCCGTACTAGAGGCGAGCCTAGATCACCAACGATGTCACGTAGCGACACAACAAGCAATATATGATGATATGGCACCGAAAAAGCGAGAGGTGGAAAATCACTATGATGGCGAGTGTCTAGAACGATCTCAGGGTCTAAAAATAGGTTAGCCCCAAAAAAAATTAATTTTTATTTTGCTCCAGCAGGCGTAAAATATATCACCATAACGATGGAGAAAAGTGATCCCAAGCGAAAACTAGTATAGCAAGAATTTTTTTCGGAACGCCGTGGTAGTGCAGTGCCGAACCTCCGAATTTTTTTTCAGCTATACTAGTTTTCGCTTTGGGATCACTTTTCTCCATCGGCCGTTATAGCGATATTTTTGGCGCTGACGCTACGGAGAAAAATAAAAAATTCGAAATTTTTTGGGGCTAACCTATTTTAGACCCGTAGATCGATTCTAGACACTCGCCATCATAGTGATTTTCCACCTCTCGCTGTGGTGCCATATCATCATACATTGCTTGTTGTGTCGGCGTCGTGACATCGTGGTGATCTAGGCTCGCGTCTCTAGTACGGGTCTAGCCTAGGACCAACACATACCGTCATTGAGCATTCTTTCAACTTTTGCATTGCTTTGATAATTGCTAACCCTTTGATAAGCCTTCCCGAGCTCCACATATATTCTCCACGCGGTGTCTCGACTCTGGTAATCGCTTGGTTCAATCTGGACCCATCCTCGCGGTTGCACATTGCCTTTTCTGCTGTTTGGTAAGAACTTGTAAGAGCTTCAGATATTGCTTGACTACGTGACTTCCACCATATTCCTGTAGTATATACATGTGCTTTTTAAGGACTAACCATGACATATACTTCGCGGAACCCTGCCACCATGACGAACGAAGAACTACATGCCCACTTCTCCGAGCTATTAGTCAGTCGCGCTGAAGACGTGGATACACGCCTAGGGGAGTTTGACACCAAGCTCACCAACGCCGTGGACAAGATCGATGGACTCGAGAAATCCTTCAATGCCAAGCTTGACGCTCGATTCAAGGAGCTTTTGAACAGATTGCCCGCACCCGTACTGGCGGCGCATTCCGATCATGGGTCGGATGCTGGTTAATTGCCGAACCCCGGCTGACCAGACTGGCCGCACTGCGGCGACATTGGGGATGACGACGGGTACTACGACCACGGCGACGATGCATTCGACGAGGAGGTTGAACAACCTCCACAGGTACCTGCTGGCCGTCCCCGACATTACTACCACAACGCTCGACCACCGGTACGTGATGATGATCATGTTGCAAAGCTTAAATTAAATATTCCATCTTTTGAGGGTAAATATAATCCTAATCCATATCTTACATGGGATATGGAAGTAGAACAACGTTTTGCATGCTTAAAATATGATGGAGGGGTTAACCTCTTGGGTGGCCCGATCTTCACGTATCTCGTGGTCAAATCGATGGGAAAGCGAGGGGAAAGGGAGAAGGTAGCGGAAGCGAACACACACCTCGCGAAGAACACGATGAACACACGCAAAACTCACACGATACAAGGCCGATTGCTCCCGAACGGCGGCCACCGGTCCGATAGAATCCTCGCAAGGAAAGATCGGTCAACGTGCTCCCTCAAATCCACATCGGAGAGGGAAGAACACCTTGGGGAGGGTCTTGACAACTTGGAGACGAGACATCGAACTCCAAGGCCTTGTTCAACGATGGATGCATGATGCAAAGTCCAATCGAGGTTGGTGACGTTAGTCGGTCCCCTTGGTAAAGGGGATGAGGCAAAACTAGAGATTCCACAATGGGGGTTGTCTTTAGTCTATCATCTATGCCTAAGGGATACATGAGGGGTGGGGGCTCTATTTATAGGCCAACCACTAAACAAGGGTAGTTTGGGGATAAAACTAGGTTTGGACGAGCTAAAGGGGTACATGGGCCAAAGGCCCAACAGTCTGTGAGCACAGGACCGGTAGTACCGCTTGAGTCTGGAGCGTCATTGGAGCCGTCTCATGTGGTAGCGAGGCGGTGATGCAGTAGGCAGTAATCTGGGTTCAGTCGATAGTACCGATGGGAGCAGTATTGGCTTTTGTTGGCGTCTGCATTGGTGGCGGTAGTACGGGTCGCCAGTCCGGTAGTACCGTGACGAAACATTTGGCGATCTGTCTTCTTCCGCCTCCTCTTCCAAACCTCCGTCTTGTCGGGCTTGATGCTCCGGGCTTCCTCCCTTGCCTCCGTACTTGTCAATGTGAACCTATCATGCATATGGGACGGAGTATGAAGTAGCATACCATTCAATAGGGTAGGAAGGGGGCTCGCATAGAGGAACGGATTCACCTTTGGAGTCCATGACGACTTGGCGTAAGTTGGAGACCAAGATGTGGTAACGACCGTAGGTCGGGCTACATCAGCTCCCCCCCCCTCAAAAAGAGTCGTCCTCGACTCTACATGCTCATCACAAAGTAGAAGCGGTCGGGAGACCTTCTTGATCCTGGGGTTCACCATATAGTCGTCCTCGGGAAGATTGACTTGACAACACTTCAATGTTCCTTCACCTTCCCTGAAGCCTACAAAGCTCACAACAAAAGCAAAGCAACACTCAAAGCGTAGCCAATTCATGAAGATTATTGCATGAGTCCTCAAGTAGAAGGAAGTCACCTTATCTTGTAGAGATAGCTCGATGAAGGGTAGCCATAGGTAACTCTCTTCGGTTCTTCTTGTCAACATATAGTCCATAGAGGTTGACGTGTATGCATTTGTCCTTCATACAACAAAGACCAAGCAACATATGTTTGTGTGTGATAGAGGAGCATGTCATTTGTGGCATGTCCATTCTTGTTCACAACACGATTAGCACAACTCAAGTATAGCAAACGGAACGCGTATGCATGGTCAATGTGCATGGAAATCATTTGAACATCATCCAAATGTGGAAACTCAAAAACTCCATATAACATAGTAGTGGGGCACTCAAAGCAATCGAATAGCAATTTGATCAACATATTTGATGCAAATTTAGGAGAATTTGGCAAAAACACAAAAGGAAGAATATACAAAACAACCTCATTATGTGTGCTAACCAACCATTGGAAAGAGAAATTGTTCGACATGTTGGATGTCACACACAAATCATCAAAAACAAATATCATGGGGATATGAGTATCCCAAGCGGAAGTCAAAGTAACTTGTTTGCAAACAAACCAAATGAAAGAGCAAGTGGTCCTTATGTTTGTTGCAACAACAAGACGAGATTCTTGGAAGCTCTCATGACAATACATGTTCTTAATGGGATTGTGGTTGCACACAAAACATTGGAAAGGTAAATTGGTCAACATTTTTGTTGCAACACACAAAGCATCATTATCTAGAAGCGAAGAAACATTAATGTCACAAGGGAAGATAATACCATTGATATGCTTGCAAGCAAACCATAGGAAAGAACAATTTGTCAACATGAAAGATGCAAAGCATGCAAAAGGTATCAGAGCTGGGTTCGATCTTGAACTCACTTGTGGGATGCTCTCAAGAGCTCTTTTTGTCAACTCGTGCTCAACCGAGGTTGACATGATAATGCGGGTACCTACACACATCATACACAAAAGGGAGAATGTGTGTGCATGGTAGAGATACACATCATCTATCATGACGTATCTCTTCTTGTGCACATCACCATTAATGTCAATCAAGTATGAAAGTGATGCATGGTGAGTATGCAAGTGGGGAACATGCTTATCATGGCAATCATCAAAATCTCCAAAAATTGAGAAAGCTATGGGGGCCATCTCATTATAACGCATATGATCAATATTGTTGCAAGCACAATAAGTGAAATAGCAAGTATTCATCTTATCGCAAGCAACAGGAGAAATTGAATGACTAGCATGATAAGGCAAGTCCAAAGCAATTGGAGGATACACACAAGATGCATAGCATGGCATGTTTATGGCAATGAGTTCGCAATCAAACAATTCCACATGATCAATATTATGCAAAGGCAAAGCATCACATGGGAATATGAGTGAAGCATATGTAATGTCACAAGTATCATCCAAAACATGCATATCCTCACAATTCATCATGTACACTAGTGGGATCATGGCATCATCAACACCCTTATTGTTACCTTGGTCATACCTCTCATATGAAGTGGGTGTTGTGGAAGTAGTGGCCTCCTTGTGGACGACTTCGTTTTCTTGATGTAGCCATGGCGTAGCATCATCTTCATGCACCATGTATATCTTCTCCAATTGAGGCATCATTGCTTCATGGTTTGGGGCGTCTTCATCCATGGAACCTAGCACAACACAAGAGAACACACTAGAGGTAGAGGGTAAGTTGTTAGAATTCGAAATGGTCTCACTTGACCTATCAACTACCACTCTCAACTCACTAGGAGTATCGCTCATGCCCTCCAAGTGGAAGCACTCAATCTCACATAAGGTGGTGTCACTCATCTCACTCTTGTTCTCACTCAAGTGGGCTAAGTGGCTCTCATACTCACATGGGATTGGTACCACATCATCACTCAAGCATATGGGGGTAGGCTCGGTTTCCTCAACTCCATGCGCCTCCTTTGGTGAAGGGAAAATCCCATGCTCACCATTCTTGACCTTGTCGCCTTCAAGGTTGGATGCCATAAGATGGGCATCATCGCTCGCCTCCATGGTCGAAGGGAAAATCCCATGCTCGACCGTCTTGTGGACATCTCATAGTAGTGGTGGAGGTAGGCTCATGCTATCCAACTTGGCTAAGTAGAGGTCTTCATTTTCCTCGTTCATGACGTCTTCAAATGCAAGCGTAGTCGTTGAAGCTTGATGGCGTGGACGAAGGCTTGCTCTTGGTGCCATTTTGGTGGTGGCACTAGTAGTTGAAGGTGCCTTGTGACGGTGTAGACGGAGGTCATTGGCGTGCCTTGCCGATGGTTGGTGTAGGTGGCGCACTTGGTCATCCACATGACGCTCGCGACGATGACCCTTGTCCTTGGCACTCTTCTTGGTGAGTTTTTCTAATAAGCGCAAAGCATCATTAGTCTTGGCGACCATCCTCATGTTTTTGTCGAAGTCGTTGTCCATGTACTTATTGAAGTTGTGGAGGTCGCTTTGGAACTTGTCCATTTGATGATGGACCATGGTGCACTCGAGTTGGAGGCTCCGTCTTGGCCGGTGCGACTTGAGGAGCTTGTCGTTGCCATTCTTGAAGTCGCCCATGCTTGGGGAGTCGTTGTTGTAGCACTCCATGTCACCTAAGCATGTGGATCCATTGTTGGTGTAGTGCTCCATCATGTTATCCATGCTTGTGGAGACATATGCATGGTGGCTCATCATGGATTCTTCATGGAAATCATCCTCGGTCCCGGAGTCCCTAGACATGCTTCACAAGACCAAGTGTTGTATATGGAAGTGGTAGAGGGTGTTAGGGATACAACGTCGAACCTTACTTTACCTTGGAAGATTGTATCATGCAAGTGGCCACACTTGAGAGCAATAAACCAAGCAAAGTGAAGTTCACGCGGAACACCAAAACTAACTACCAACAAAAAAACACACACAAACAAGGCCTATGGTGGATAGGTATGGAAAATGGCATGTCAAGAACCAATCCGAAAGCAAGATGTTGTATTGGCAAGTAAAGAACCACAATGATCACAAAGCAAACAAGTCAATCCACAAGATAGGAAATATGTACAAGGAAACACACACGGTGGGATAAATGGGACTTGTGCGACGGAGAAAGTGAGCTAAGAACCAAATGATTACCTAGCAAAGACTAAAAGCTCATGTCACACAAGTACAAGGAGAGACGCTAGTTCGATTGCACAAAATTGGTGGGCTACAAGATATGCACAATAAGTACCACCTATATGATGTTCATCGAGCTTGCGCTTCCTATTCTATGAGGCACATGTATATTTCTTTCTTTTTCTTTTTATTTTTCTATTTTTTTTCTTTTTCTTTTTCTTTCTATTTTTCACTTGCCTCTTCCTTGTGCCAACAACTATACAAGATAACTATATGAGATAGCGCTCACAATGTTTGCTCGGAATCTACAAGGTATCAAATGTGCATAGCCCAAGCAATCATAAGAGGAACTAGTATCAATAGGTGTTTGTTGCTCGCAAAGATAGTGGGGTTCACAAAGGAATGCAAGTGGGGAAGTCATGGAATGTTTATACCTTTAAATGGCGATCTTCACCCTTTATTGTTGGATTCCGCCTTGCTCACGGAATTTGGATGGAGTAGATAGAATGAACAACGTGGATGATGACCTCCTTCTCCTCTTCGAAACGAGCTAAAGAACACCAAAATCGGAGTTCGAATGCAAAAGTAACGCTAAAAACGGTGAGAGGCTGAAATCTGGGAACCTGCTGTTTTCTTTCTGTCCTGGGCGGTAGTGCCGGATATTTGGAGCGGTAGTACGGGATATTGTGAGAGGTAGTACTGCTGGAGACAGAGACGCCTAGATCTGACGCATTTTCGCGATTTTGGGGCGATTTGGGCGGAAAATCTTCAAGAAAAACACCAAATCGACAGGGGAAATCAAGGAATTAGGCTATGGGAACGCAAAGGAAGGTAGATCAACAAGTTTAGAAAGTAATCCACGGATCAAAACCTACCAAAACGCACTCAAATCATAGATCGATCCAAAACACGAATTGGGGCTATTTATGGTGGAATTTTCGAATTTATGGGGAAAAGACCAAATCGATGAGAAATCCGTGGCAACCAAAAGCTGCTGATATCAGATGATGGAGGGGTTAACCTCTTGGGTGGCCCGATCTTCACGGATCTCGTGGTCAAACCGAGGGGAAAGGGAGAAGGTAGCGGAAGCGAACACACACCTCGCGAAGAACACGATGAACACACGCAAAACTCACACGATACAAGGCCGATTGCTCCCGAAAGGCGGCCACCGGTCCGATAGAATCCTCGCAAGGAAAGATCGGTCATCGTGCTCCCTCAAATCCACATCGGAGAGGGAAGAACACCTTGGGGAGGGTCTTGACAACATGGAGATGAGACATCGAACTCCAAGGCCTTGTTCAACGATGGATGCGTGATGCAAAGTCCAATCGAGGTTGGTGACGATAGTCGGTCCCCTTGGTAAAGGGGATGAGGCAAAACTAGAGATTCCACAATGGGGGTTGTCTTTAGTCTATCATCTATGCCTAAGGGATACATGAGGGGTGGGGGCTCTATTTATAGGCCAACCACTAAACAAGGGTAGTTTGGGGATAAAACTAGGGTTTGGACGAGCTAAAGGGGTACATGGGCCAAAGGCCCAAGTCTTAATGACAGCACATAGGACCGGTAATCTGGGACTTGGGTCCGCTAGTACCGGTCAACACCGATAGTACCGCTCTGGGACCGGTAGTACCGCTAAGGATCTGGAGCGTCACTGGAGCCGTCATGTAGCGGTGGCAGTGAGTAGTCTTAGTAGTAATCGGTTCTGTGTCCGGTAGTACCGCCGGAGATAGCGAGTATTTGTCTTCTGTTGGCAATGCTGTTGGTGGCGGTAGCAGGTGATGCCGCCGGGCAGTGATGCCGCGTGTCCGATAGTCCGTGGCGACAAAGAGCATTTGGCGATCTGTCTTCTTCCGCGTCCTCTTCCAAGCATCCGTCTTGTCGGGCTTGATGCTCCGGGCTTCCTCCCTTGCCTCCGTACTTGTCAATGTGAACCTATGATGCATATGTGACGGAGTATGAAGTAGCATACCATTCAATAGGGTAGGAAGGGGGCTCGCATAGAGGAACGTATTCACCTTTGGAGTCCATGATGACTTGGCGTAAGTTGGAGACCAAGATGTGGTAACGACCGTAGGTCGGGCTACATCAAAATATCCTGAGAATATGCATGTTAGTGCTGCTACATGTGAATTTACTAAATTTGCTTCTCTTTGGTGGTCTAAGTATTGTCGTTTAAATCCTACTACTATTCCTAGTACTTGGACTGCTTTAAAAACTGCTATGCGTGTTCGTTTTGTACCTCCCACTTATCAACGTAATGGGAGCTGAAGCTGCTGATCAATACAAGAGTTTAATTACACAACGTGTGTTGAGTGTGCAATTGAGCACATCTGAGCAAGATCAACGCCACAACCTGTTCCAAACACGTGGTGTTGTCAAGGAAAGAGCTATACGGATCATCATTGATGGAGGGAGTTGTAATAATCTGGCCAGTGTTGACATGGTAGAGAAGCTTGCGCTTCCAACAAGACAACGCCCACATTCATACTACATCCAATGGTTTGAGAGTTCTCGCAAGATCAAGGTAACAAGAGCAGTGCGTGCATTTTACTATTGGTACATATTCGATTTTGTTGATTGTGATGTTGTACCTATGCAAGCTTGTTCCTTGTTACTTGGTAGACCATGGCAATTTGATAGAGAATCTGTTCATAATGGCAAAACTAACCACTATTCTCTTATGCATGATGGAAAGAAAATTGGTCTAAAACCTATGACTCCGAGATTTTAAAAGATGATCTTGCTAGAGCTAGTAGAGCTAAGCGAGGAGAAACATAAAAGTGAGAATCAGATTGTTGCTGCAGATTTTATACCACCAAAGAACACTACATCTGATTCAACACATGCTATTGAAATTCGTTTGAAGAGTCCATGTATGCTTGCAAATAAAATTGATATTGCTGAACTAGATGTAAACAATACTCAATGTTATGCAATTGTCTGCAAAGAGGTTCTGTTTTCATTTGAGGATATGCCTCCTTCTTTGCCACCCGCTATTGCTAACCTTTTGCAGGAATATGAGGACGTCTTTCCATTGAGTTGCCACAGGACTACCTCCTATTAGAGGAATTGAGCATCAAATTGATCTAATTCCTGGTGCCACGTTGCCCAACCGCCATATAGAACCAATCCGGAGGAGACAAAGGAGATACAACGCCAAATTCAGGAACTACTCGAGATCATATTCGTGAGTCCCTTAGCCCTTGTCTTTGTTCCTATTATTTTGGTGCCTAAGAAAGATGGTTCTTCGCGCATGTGTACTGATTGTAGAGCTATCAATAATATTACTATTCGATATCGTCATCCTATTCCACGTTTAGATGACATGCTTGATGAATTGAGTGGCTCTACCATGTTTTCTAAAGTTGATTTGCGTAGTGGTTACCACCATTCGTATGAAATTAGGAGATGAATGGAAAACAGCATTTAAAACTAAGTTCGGTTTATATGAGTGGTTAGTAATGCCGTTTGGTTTAACTAATGCACCTAGCACTTTCATGAGATTAATGAACGAAGTTTTACGTGCTTTCATTGGACGTTTTGTGGTAGTCTACTTTGATGATATTCTGATTTATAGCAAATCTTTAGAGGAACATTTGGACCATTTACGTCTTTGTTTTCAATGCTTTACGTGATGCACGTTTGTTTGGTAACCTTGAGAAGTGCACCTTTGCACCAATCGAGTTCGTTTCTTGGCTATGTTGTTACATCACGGGGTATTGAAGTGGATCCAGCCAAGATTGAAGCTATTGAGAATTGGCATGACCTCAAGACGGTCACACAAGTGAGGAGTTTTCTTGGCCTCGCTGGTTTTATAGGCGCTTTGTCAAAGACTTTGGATCAATTGCCGCATTGAATGAGCTTACCAAGAAGGATGTGCCCTTTGTTTGGGCGATGCACAACAATGAGCCTTCGTCATATTGAAAGATAAGCTAACACATGCTCCATTACTACAACTCCACGATTTTACTAAGACTTTTGAGCTTGAATGTGATGCTAGTGGAATTGGTTTGGGAGGGTGTTATTACAAGAGGAAAACTGTGCATATTTTAGTGAGAAATTGAGTGGGGCTAGTCTGAACTATTCTACTTATGATAAAGAATTATATCGTTGGTTGGACATTAGAAACTTGGCAACATTATCTATGGCCTAAGGAATTTGTTATTCATTACGATCATGAATCTTTGAAGCATATTCGTAGTCAAGCTAAGTTGAATCGTCGTCATGCAAAGTGGGTTGAATTTATTGAGTCTTTCCTTATGTTATCAAACACAAAAAGGGTAAAGATAATATTATTCTTGATGCTTTGTCACGCCGTTATGCTTTGTTATCTCAACTTGACTTCAAAATATTTGGATTGGAAACTATTAAGGAACAATATGTGCATGATGCTGAATTTAAAGATGTGTTGCGAATTGTAGAGATGGTAGAACTTGGAACAAGTTCGTCTTCAATGATGGATTTGTGTTAGTGCTAACAAACTATGCATTCGGATAGCTCTGTTCGTCTTTTGTTGTTACAGAGGCATGGAGGAGGATTGATGGGACACTTTGGTGTCAAGAAGACGGAGGATGTTCTTGCTACACACTTCTTTTGGCCACGTATGCGTCGAGATGTTGAGAGATTTGTGGCACGCAATACTTGTCAAAAAGCTAAGTCTCCTTAATCCACATGGTTTATATATGCCTCTTCCTGTTCCTAGTGTTCCTTGGGAGGATATTTCTATGGACTTTGTTTTGGGATTGCCACGAACACGTAAGGGAGGATAGTATTTTGTTGTTGTGGATCGGTTTTCTAAGATGGCACACTTTATTCCTTGTCATAAAGCGGATGATCTGCGCATTCTTGATTTGTTCTTTCGTGAAATTGTTCGTTTGCATGGTGTGCCAAATACTATTGTCTCGATCGTGATACTAAATTTCTTAGCCACTTTTGGAGATGTTTATGGGCTAAGTTGGGGACTAAATTGCTGTTTAGTACTACATGTCATCCCCAATGATGGTCAAACTGAAGTAGTAAATAGAACTTTGTCTACTATGTTACGGGCTGTTTTAAGAAGAACTTAAAATTGTGGGAAGAGTGTTTACCTCATATAGAATTTGCTTATAATCGTTCATTGCATTCGACCACAAAGATGTGCCCATTTGAGATTGTGTATGGTTTTGTTCCTCGTGCACCTATTGATTTATTGCCTTTACCTTCTTGATGCAACATAATTTGGATGCTACACAACGCTGAAATGATATTAAACTTGCATAAGACTACTAAAGATAACATTGAACACATGAATGCTAAGTATAAACTTCTTTGGGGATAAAGGAGAAAGCATGTTGTGTTTGATGTTGGCGATCTTGTTTGGTTACATTTGCGTAAAGATCGTTTTCTGATTTACGCAAGTCTAAGTTAATGCCACGTCTTGCTGGTCCCTTTAAGGTGTTAGAGAGAATCAATGATAATGCATATAAACTTGAGTTGCTGCAGACTTTGGTGCAGTTAGTCCTACATTTAACATTGCGATTTGAAGCCTTACTTTGGTGAGGAAGATGAGATTGCGTCGAGGACGACTTCAATTCAAGAAGGGGAGCATGATGTGGACATCCCTACTATTGATACAACCGTTGTACCTACTGAACACACATACAAGGACCCATCACAAGATCTCGTGCAAACAACTTAACTATCGGTACTTTCGTTTCTTGGAACTATTCCTTACATACATGAGAATATGATCTGCCTAAATCAGATATGTTTCTTACTCTTAGGAATGATGGACCGAGCATGGATGAGAGGGACAAGCATTGGAGCATGGCCATGCATGGTGATGGCGACAAGCATGTGATGATCCAAGAGAAGGCCACGGATGAAGATTTCAGAACTTTGAGGCCACCATAATGAAGAAAGAAGGCTTGGACGAAATATTCAAGATCAATACTTTACGAATTCGTCCATAGCATAATATGGTCTTGCGACACCTTTATTTTGGGCGCCGATGTAATTTTCGCAGGATTTTAATTAGCCACTTTTTAGAGTCCGTATTTGAGGAAAAGGACTTTTAGGGTTGGATTCGCCACCACTTCCATGGCTGGCGAAACCCCACCTTTTCGCCTTAAATACGCCCATAGCCGAACCTTTAGACTCGGATTTTGTTTAGACATTAAGTTAGCCATAGTCGCAACTTCGCCAAGGCTCGGCGTCATGAGGCCTCTTGTACTTCGCACCTATTCGGGATCCCACCTCTTTCAATAAAGCTTTCCTCTTAATCCGCAATATCTTGATTGCAATATTGGTTCTTACTTGTTCTCGATTTCAGGTAGGAATTAAGACCCTCGCTGGTCAGGCTGATCGTGTTCACGCAGGATCGGTAACCTCCAGGAGATTGGCCTAGCGATTGCATTGGCGCTCGTGCTCGCACGTGTAGTCGGATCGTCAAGCCCGAACTCCACCAAATCGATTATCGCCATCTCATCGAAAGATCAGACACCTTTGCCCTATCATGTATCCCTTAGGCATAGATGATAGACTAAAGACAACCCCCATTGTGGAATCTCTAGTTTTGCCTCATCCCCTTTACCAAGGGGACCGACAATCGTCACCAACCTCGATTGGACTTTGCATCACGCATCCATCGTTGAACAAGGCCTTGGAGTTCGATGTCTCGTCTCCAAGTCGTCAAGACCCTCCCCAAGGTGTTCTTCCCTCTCCGATGTGGATTTGAGGGAGCACGTTGACCGATCTTTCCGTGCGAGGATTCTATCGGACCGGTGGCCGCCGTTCGGGAGCAATCGGCCTTGTATCGTGTGAGTTTTGCGTGTGTTCATCGTGTTCTTCGCGAGGTGTGTGTTCGCTTCCGCTACCTTCTCCCTTTCCCCTCGCTTTCCCATCGATTTGACCACGAGATCCATGAAGATCGGGCCACCCAAGAGGTTAACCCCTCCATCATCTGATATCAGCAGCTTTTGGTTGCCACGGATTTCTCATCGATTTGGTCTTTTCCCCATAAATTCGAAATTTTCACCAAAAATAGCCCCAATTCGTGTTTTGGATCGATCTATGATTTGAGTGCGTTTTGGTAGGTTTTGATCCGTGGATTACTTGCTAAACTTGTTGATCTACCTTCCTTTGCGTTCCCATAGCCTAATTCCTTGATTTCCCCCGTCGATTTGGTGTTTTTCTTGAAGATTTTCCGCCCAAATCGCCCCAAAATCGCGAAAACGCGTCAGATCTAGGCGTCTCTGTCTCCAGCAGTACTACCGCTCACAATATCCCGTACTACCGCTCCCAAAATCCGGTACTACCGCCCAGTACAGAAAGAAAAAACAGCAGGTTCCAGATTTCAGCCTCTCATCGTTTTGAGCATAACTTTTGCATTCGAACTCGGATTTTGGTGTTCTTTAGCTCGTTTCGAAGAGAAGGAGCTCTACATCATCATCCACGTTGTTCATGCTATCTACTCCATCCAAATTCCGTGAGCAAGGCGGAATCCAACAATAAAGGGTGAAGATCGTCGACGAAAGGTATAAACATTCCGCGACTTCTCCCCACTTGCATTCCTTTGTGAAGCCCACTATCTTTGTGAGCAACAAACACCTATTGAGACTAGTTCCTCTTATGATTGCTTGGGCTATGCACATTTGATACCTTGTAGATTCCGAGCAAACATTGTGAGCGCTATCTCATATAGTTATCTTGTATAGTTGTTGGCACAAGGAAGAGGCAAGTGAAAAGAAATAAAAAGAAAAAGAGTGATACAAAAAGAGAAAATATATATAGAAAAAGAAAAAGAAAAAGAAAAAGAAAGAAATACACATGTGCCTCATAGAATAGGAAGCGCAAGCTCGATGAACATCATATAGGTGGTACTTATTGTGCATATCTTGTAGCCCACCAATTTTGTGCAATCGAACTAGCGTCTCTCCTTGTACTTGTGTGACATGAGCTTATAGTCTTTGCTAGGTAATCATTTGGTTCTTAGCTCACTTTCTCCGTCGCACAAGTCCCATTTATCCCACCGTGTGTGTTTCCTTGTATATATTTCCTATCTTGTGGATCGACTTGTTTTGCTTTGTGATCATTGTGGTTCTTTACTTGCCATTACAACATCTTGATTTCGGATTGGTTCTTGACATGCCACTTTTCATACCTATCCACCATAGGCCTTGTGTGTGTGTTTTTTGGTTAGTAGTTGGTTTTGGTGTTCCGCGTGAACTTTACTTTGCTTGGTTTATTGCTCTCAAGTGTGGCCACTTGTACGATACGATATTCCAAGGTAAAGTAAGGTTTGACGTTGTATCCCTAACGCCCACTACCACTTCCATATACACCACTTGGTCTTGTGCATCATGTCTAGGGACTCCGGAACCGAGGATGATATCTATGAAGAATCCATGATGAGCCACCATGACTACGACTCCACAAGTATAGAGGACATGACGGAGCACAACACCGACAATGGCTCCGCATGCTTTGAGGACCCGGAGCACTACACCTATGACGAATCCACATGCATGGAAGACATGGAGATCTACGTCGACAATGGCTCCTCATGCATGGAGCCTATGGAGCACTACACCGACAATGGCTCCACATGCTTGGGTGATATGGAGTACTACACCAACAACTACTCCCCAAGCATGGACGACTTCGAGTGCGACATCGATGACGCCTCGCCAAGCATGGCGGACACGGAGAACTTCATCGAGTTTGATGGCTCCTCCATGAGCCATGAAGAATTCCTCCGCCGTGTGGAGATGGAAGCCTACTATGCCAAGCAAGAGGAGGCGCATCATCAAGATTCCATCACCTTCAAGGCCAAGCGTGCCACACCAAAGGGCACCACCTACTTCGATGATCCACCTCCAAGGCGACATGTGCCACCACCTAGATGGCGTCAAGCGCCACCATCTCCAAGGCACCAAGCTCCATCACCTCCAAGGCGACATGTGCCACCACCTAGATGGCGTCAAGCGCCACCATCTCCAAGGCACCAAGCTCCATCACCTCCAAGGCGTCAAGCTCCACCATCTCCAAGGCGCCAAGCTTCATCACCACCATGGCGCCAAGCTCCAACTCCTATCCAAACAAGAGTGGCGTCCAAACATCATGTGCATCAAGAGGCGCCAAGAAACAAGACGCTTCATCGACAAACATCCTCTCATGAGCATCGCCACCATAAAGAGGATACAAGACATCGTCAAAGGCATCTTCGCCATAAAGTCGAAGAATTCATGATGAGCACCAACCATAATGCTCAATCAAGCTCAAGAAGGCACCACAAGCACAAGAAGAGTGCCAAGGCAAATGATCACCGTCGCGAGCGTCATGTGGATGACCAAGTGCTTCACCAACATCAACCATCGGCAAGGCACGCCAATGACCTCCGTCGACACCATAATAGGGCACCTTCAACTATTCGTGCCACCACCACAATGGCACCAAGAGCAAGCCTTCCTCCACGCCATCAAGCTTCCACGCCTACGCTTGACTTCTACGACCTCGCGAACGAGGAAAATGTAGACGCCTACTTCGCCAAGTTGGATAGCATGAGCCTACCTCCACCACTACTACGAGATGGCCACAAGACGGTCGAGCATGGGATTTTCCCTTCGACCATGGAGGAGAGCGATGATGCCCATCTTATGGCATCCAACTTTGAAGGCGACAAGGTCAAGAATGGTGAGCATGGGATTTTCCCTTCACCAAAGGAGGCGCAAGGAGTTGAGGAAACTGAGCCTACCCCCATATGCTTGAGTGATGATGTGGTACCAATCCCATGTGAGTATGAGAGCCACTTAGCCCACTTGAGTGAGAAAAAGAGTGAGATGAGTGAGTCCACCTTATGTGATATTGAGTGCTTCCACTTGGAGGGCATGAGTGATACTCCTAGTGAGTTGAGAGTGGTAGTTGATAGGTCAAGTGAGACCATTTCGATTTCTAACAACTTACCCTCTACCTCTAGTGTGTTCTCTTGTGTTATGCTAGGTTCCATGGATGAAGACGCGCCAAGCCATGAAGCAATGATGCCTCGAATGGAGAAGATGTACATGGTGGATGAAGAGGATGCTACGCCATGGATACATCAAGAAGACGAAGTCGTCCACAAGGAGGCCACTACTTCCACAACACCCACTTCATATGTGAGGTATGAACAAGGTAACAATAAGGGTGTTGATGATGCCATGATCCCACTAGTGGACATGATGAATTGTGAGGATATGCATGCTATGGATGATACCTGTGACATTACATATGCTTCATCCACTTTCGCATGTGATGATTTGCCTTTGCATAATATTGATCATGTGGAATTGTTTGATTGCGATATTATTGCCATAAACATGCCATGCTATGCATCTTGTGTGTATCCTCCAATTGCTATGGACATGCTTTGTCATGCTAGTCATTCAATTTTTCCCGTTGCTTGCAATAAGATGAATGCTTGCAACAATGTTGACCAATGCGTTATAATGAGATGGCCCCCATAGCTTTCTCAATTTTTGGAGATTTTGATGATTTCCATGATAAGCATGTTCCCCACTTGCATACTCACCATGCATCTATTTCATACTTAATTGACATTAATGGTGATGTGTACAAGAAGAGATACGTCATGATGGATGATGTGTATCTCTACCATGCACACACGTTCTTCCTTTTGTGTTTGATGTGTGTAGGTACCCGCATTATCATGTCAACCTCGGTTGAGCACGAGTTGACAAAAAGAGCTCTAGAGAGCATCCCACAAGTGAGTTCAAGATCGAACCCAGCTCTGATACCTTTTGCATGCTTTGCATCTTGCATGTTGGCAAATTGCTCTTTCCCATGGTTTGATTGCAAGCATGTTGATGGTATTATCTCCCTTTGTGACATTCATGTTTCTTCGCTTTTAGATAATGATGCTTTGTGTGTTTCAACAAAAATGTTGAACGTTTTCTCTTTCCGATGTTTTGGGTGCAACCACAATTCCATTAAGAGCATGAATTGTCATGAGAGCTTCCAAGAATCTCGTCTTGTTGTTGCAACAAACATAAGGACCACTTTCTCTTTCATTTGGTTTGTTTGCAAACATAATACTTTTGTTTTGGATATGCTTCCTTGTGTGTTTTTGCCAAATTATCCTATTCTTGCATCAAAGATGTTGTTTGCAATTTGGACCCAATGCTTTGAATGCCCCACTTATATGTTATATGGAGTTTTTGAGTTCCCACATTTGGATGATGTTCAAACGATTTACATGCACATTGACCATGCATATGCATTCCGTTTGCTATACTTGAGTTGTGCTAATCGTGTTGTGAACAAGAATGGACATGCCACAAATGACATGCTCCTCTATCACACACAAACATATGTTGCTTGGTCTTTGTTGTATGAAGGTAGAAATGCATACACGTCAACCTCTATGGACTATATGTTGACAAGAAGAACCGAAGAGAGTTACCTATGGCTACCCTTCATCGAGCTATCTCTACAAGCTAAGGTGACTTCCTTCTACTTGAGGACTCATGCTATAATCTTCGTGAATTGGCTACGCTTTGAGTGTTGCTTTGCTTTTGTTGTGAGCTTTGTAGGCTTCAAGGAAGGTGAAGGAACATTGAAGTGTTGTCAAGTCAATCTTCCCGAGGACAACTATATGGTGAACCCCAGGATCAAGAAGGTCTCTCTACCGCTTCTACTTTGTGATGAGCTTGTAGAGTCGAGGACGACTCTTTTTGAAGGGGGGGGGGAGCTGATGTAGCCCGACCTACGGTCGTGACCACATCTTGGTCTCCAACTTACACCAAGTCGTCATGGACTCCAAAGGTGAATCCGTTCCTCTATGCGAGCCCCCTTCCTACCCTATTGAATGGTATGCTACTTCATACTCCGTCACCTATGCATGATAGGTTCACATTGACAAGTACGGAGGCAAGGGAGGAAGCCCGGAGCATCAAGCCCGACAAGACGGAGGCTTGGAAGAGGAGGCGGAAGAAGACAGATCGCCAAATGCTCTCTGTCGCCAGCGGTACTACCGGACACAGCGGCAAAGTACTCTAGATTACACCGCCACCGCCACCAATGCATGACGCCAATAGAAGCCAAATACTCTGTCTCCCGTACTACCTAGGATCTGGACCAGTACTACCGGCCGTGATTACCGTCCTCGATACCGCCACAGACGGCTCCAGCTGACGCTCCAGGACCTCAAGCGGTACTACCGGTCCCAGAGCGGTACTACCGGACCAAGCGGTACTACTGGTACCAAGTCCGGTACTACCGCTCCTGGCAGTGCCTGCGCGCACTAGTTGGGCCACAACCCATGTATCCCCCTTTACTTACCAAACCCTAGTTTTATCCCCAAACTACCCTTGTTTAGTGGTTGGCCTATAAATAGAGCCCCCACCCCTCATGTATCCCTTAGGCATAGATGATAGACTAAAGACAACCCCCATTGTGGAATCTCTAGTTTTGCCTCATCCCCTTTACCAAGGGGACCGACTATCGTCACCAACCTCGATTGGACTTTGCATCACGCATCCATCGTTGAACAAGGCCTTGGAGTTCGATGTCTCGTCTCCAAGTTGTCAAGACCCTCCCCAAGGTGTTCTTCCCTCGATGTGGATTTGAGGGAGCACGTTGACCGATATTTCCTTGCGTGGATTCTATCGGACCGGTGGCCGCCGTTCGGGAGCAATCGGCCTTGTATCGTGTGAGTTTTGCGTGTGTTCATCGTGTTCTTCGCGAGGAGTGTGTTCGCTTCTGCTACCTTCTCCCTTTCCCCTCGCTTTCCATTGATTTGACCACGAGATCCGTGAAGATCGGGCACTCAAGAGGTTAACCCCTCCATCGACAAGTGAGTTTTTTCTTGGCCTCCTTTGCATGTTGTTGTGCATCGCCCAAACAAAGGGCACATCCTTCTTGGTAAGCTCATTCAAGGCGCTGCAATTGATCCAAAGTCTTTGACAAAGCGCCTATAAAACCAATGAGGCCAAGAAAACTCCTCACTTGTGTGACTGCTCGGCCAATTCTCAATAGCTTCAATCTTGGCTGGATCCACTTCAATACCGTGATGTAACAACATAGCCAAGAACGCAACTCGATTGGTGCAAAAGGTGCACTTCTCAAGGTTACCAAACAAACGTGCATCACGTAAAGCATTGAAAACAAAGACGTAAATGGTTCAAATGTTCCTCTAAAGATTTGCTATAAATCGAATATCATCAAAGTAGACTACCACAAAACGTCCAATGAAAGCACGTAAAACTTCGTTCATTAATCTCATGAAAGTGCTAGGTGCATTAGTTAAACCAAGCGGCATTACTAACCACTCATATAAACCGAACTTAGTTTTAAATGCTGTTTTCCATTCATCTCCTAATTTCATACGAACTGTGGTAACCACTACGCAAATCAACTTTAGAAAACATGGTAGAGCCACTCAATTCATCAAGCATGTCATCTAAACGTGGAATAGGATGACGATATCGAATAGTAATATTATTGATAGCTCTACAATCGGTACACATGCGCGAAGAACCATCTTTCTTAGGTACCAAAATAATAGGAACAAAGACAAGGGCTAAGGGACTCACGAATATGATCTCTGTCGAGTAGTTCTGAATTTGGCGTTGTATCTCCTTTGTCTCCTCTGGATTGGTTCTATATGGCGCGGTTTGGGCAACGTGGCACCAGGAATTAGATCAATTTGATGCTCAATTCCTCTAATAGGAGGTAGTCTGGTGGCAACTCGGTGGAAATACGTCCTCATATTCACGCAAAAGGTTAGCAATGGTGGCAAAGAAGGAGGCATATCCTCAAATGAAAACAAAACCTCTTTGGAGACAATTGCATAACATTGAGTATTGTTTACATCTAGTTCAAGAATATCAATTTTATTTGCAAGCATACATGGACTCTTCAAACGAATTTCAGAGCATGTGTAGAATCGATTTAGTGTTCTTTGGTGGTATAAAATCTGCAGCAACAATCTGATTCTCACTTTTATTTTTCTCCTCGCTTTTAGCTCTACTAGCTCTAGCAAGATCATCTTTTAAAATCTGTCGGGAGTCATAGGTTTTAGACCAATTTTCTTTCCATCATGCATAAGAGAATAGTGGTTAGTTTTGCCATTATGAATGATTCTCTATCAAATTGCCATGGTCTACCAAGTAACAAAGAACAAGCTTGCATAGGTACAACATCACAATCAACAAAATCAGAATATGTACCAATAGTAAAATGCACGCATCGTTCTTGTTACCTTGATCTCTTGAGAACTCTCAAACCATTGGATGTAGTATGAATGTGGGCGTTGTCTTGTTGGAAGCGCAAGCTTCTCTACCATGTCAACACCGCCGATTATTACAACTCCCTCCATCAATGATGATCCGTATAGCTCTTTCCTTGACAACACCACGTGTTTGGAACAGGTTGTGGCGTTGATCTTGCTCAGATTTGCTCAATTGCACACTCAACACACGTTGTAATTAAACTCTTGTATTGATCGCCAGCTTGACTCCCATTACCTCCGGCTCGTCATCATCATCGAATTGTCTCCATCTCGAGCGTAAATAAGGGCTAGTGTATCTTCATCGAAGTCACTTTCATGAATCGTATTCACCATCTTCTCGCACCATCATCACACGTTGTGTTGTGCATCGCTCTCAATATGACCAAAACCCCAAAGACTTGCGGCATTGTATATCCTTAGTCTTACTCGTGGAAGCCATAGAAGATGCACTACGAAAGGAGCATTGGATGATGGTGGAGGAGCGGTGGAAATCTTGTGGCCTTGGATGTGGTAGTAGCGGAGGCGAATCACGAGGAGGCCGATTGTCGGATGTCCAAGTGGATGTGCGACTGCAGAATTATTAGTCCTCCTCCATGGTGTTTGGCGATCCTGCACTTCACGTTCACTTTGCAAGCAAGATGAAACAAACGAGTGATAGAATTATATTCCTTATAATCTAATATGTCTTGAATGTCCTTTTTAAGCCACCAAAGAAACGTGCAAGCATTTGTTCATTAGATTCTACAAGACCACACCTAACCATCCCGTTTGCAATTCCCGATAATACTCTTCTACGAATTTTTCCTTGCTCTAAGCGTGTCGATTCTTTAGTAAATCACGTTGATAAGTGGGAGGTACAAAGCGAACACGCATAGCAGTTTTTAAAGCAGTCCAAGTACTAGGAATAGTAGTAGGATTTAAACGACAATACTCGGACCACCAAAGGGAAGCAAATTTAGTAAATTCACATGTAAAGACTAACACGCATATTCTCGGATATTTTAAGCATGCAAACGTTGTTCTACTTCCATCTCCCATGTAAGATATGCATCAGGATTATATTTACCCTCAAAAGATGGAATATTTAATTTAAGCTTTGCAACATGATCATCATCATTACGCATCGGTGGCGTGGCGGTAGTAATGTCGGGACGACCAGCGGTACTGTGGAGGTTGTTCAACCTCCTCGTCAAACAGATCGTCGTCGCCGGGTCGTAGTACCCGCCGTCGTCCCAATGTCGCAGCAGCCGCGCGAAGTCCGAGGAACGTCGCCGCAGAGAGCCGCCGAAGTGCGGCAGCCGTACCAGCATCCGAGCCGTGATCGGAATGAGTCGTGCACCATGTGTGGGTGCTTGGTGCGGCAATCGGTTCGAAGCTCCTTGAACCGAGCGTCAAGCTTGGCGTTGAAGGATTTCTCGAGTCCATCGATCTTGTCCACGGCGTTGGTGAGCTTGGTGTCAAACTCCCTAGGCGCGTGTCCACGTCTTCGCCGCGACCACCGGGAGCGCGAGAAGTGGGCATGTAGTTCTTCGTCATGGTGGCGGGGTTCAAGTATCTGTCATGGTTAGTCCTTAAAAAGCACGGTATATACTACGGGAATATGGTGGAAGTCACGCGTAATCCGTCAAGCAATATCTGAAGCTCTTACAAGTTCTTACGAAATGCAGGAAAAGGCGATGTGCAACCACGAGGATCGGTGGGTCGAGATTGAACCAGCGATTACCGAGTCGAAACACCGCACGTGGAGAGTATCTGTGGAGCTCGGGAAGGCTTAGCAAAGTCGGCAATTATCAAAACAATGCAAAAGTTGAAAGAATGCTCAACGACGATGCTGTCTGGTCCTAGGCTAGACCGTACTAGAGACGCGAGCCTAGATCACCAACGATGTCACGACGCGACACAACAAGCTTTGTATGATGATGTAGCACCGAAAAGCGATCCGAGATGCGAAAATTACTAGGATGGCGAGTGTCTAGAACTGATCTACGGGGTCTAAAAGAGGTTAGCCCCAAAATTTTTTTTGAAATTTTTATTTTGCTCGAAGCGCCAGCGTAAAAAAATATCGCTATAACGGCCGATGGAGAAAAGTGATCCCCAAAGCGAAAACCAAGATAGCGAATTTTTTTTTTTTTTTGCTCTCATACGGACTTACCGGACTCTTAGCTCGACACGGATTTTAGCTGAACACGGAAATAACAAAGAAGGAAAGTCAAAAGAAAAAAGCGAACGATAACTCGACTCGGACTCGTACCAGCCGGAAAAGCGATCGGATACGTGTCGGTAGGAAGGCGGTGGCGGAGTATTAGGGTTTTATGGTGGCGGGGTATATGGCGGCGGAATATGGTGGCGGGGTATATGGCGGTGATCGGCGAGTGTGGCGGTGACTAGTATGATCGAACTCGAAACTCTAAGGGCGAGACACTAAGACCGACAACTCGGCGTGACGATGTAGACACAAATTCAACAATGCAAAACTGAAAAGATAATGCGGCGTAGATTGGTTATGGGATGGATCTAAACTCTAAGCATGTTTTGGCTTTTCGTGGGTTATAGGTAAAACAGATCTAATCTCTGAAAACAGTAAAATCTCACCGAGCAACTGAAATCGATACCACTTTAGGGCAAAGGTGTCCGATCTTTCGATGAGATGGCGATAATCGATTTGGTGGAGTTCGGGCTTGGATCCGACTACGTGCGAAACGGCGCCAATGCAATCGCTAGGCCAATCTCACGGAGGTTACCGATCCTGCGTGAACACGATCGGCGACTGAGGGTCTTAATTCCTACGAAATCGAGAACAAGTAAGAACCAATATTGCAATCAAGATATTGCGGATTAAGAGGAAAGCTTTATTGAAAGAGGTGGGATCTGAATAGGTGCGTACAAGAGGCCTCTGACGCTCGAGCCTTGGCGAAGTTGCGACTATGGCTAACTTAATGTCTAAACAAAATCCGAGTCTAAAGGTTCGGCTATGGGCGTGTTAAGGCGAAAGGTGGGGTTTCGCCAGCCATGGAAGTGGTGGCGAATCCAACCCTAAAGTCCTTTTCCCTCAAATCTGGACTCTAAAAAGTGGCTAATTAAAACCTGCGAAAATTACATGGGCCTGGCCCAAAATAAAGGTGTCGCAGCACCATATTATGCTATGGGCGAATTAAGTAGTATTGATCTTGAATATTTCGTCCAAGCCTTCTTTCTTCATTATGGTGGCCTCAAAGTTCTGAAATCTTCATCCGTGGCCTTCTCTTGGATCATCACATGCTTGCTGCCATCTCCATGCATGGCCATGCTCCAATGCTTGTCCCTCTCATCCATGCTTGGTCCATCATTCCTAAGAGTAAGAAATGTATCTGACTTAGGCAGCATCATATTCTCATGTATGTAAGGAATAGTTCCAAGAAACGAAAGTACCTGATAGTTAAGTTGTTTGGCACGAGATCTTGTGATGGGTCCTTGTATGTGTGTTGCTGTAGGTACAACGGTTGTATCAATAGTAGGGATGTCCACATCACGGATCGTCAAGCCCGAACTCCACCAAATCGATCATCGCCATCTCATCGAAAGATCGGACACCTTTGCCCTATCACCGACCCCCTAGACTCGGATTTTGTTTAGACATTAAGTTAGCCATAGTCGCAACTTCGCCAAGGCTCGAGCGTCGCAGAGGCCTCTTGTACTTCGCACCTATTCAGGATCCCACCTCTTCAATAAAGCTTTCCTCTTAATCCGCAATATCTTGATTGCAATATTGGTTCTTACTTGTTCTCAATTTCAGGTAGGAATTAAGACCCTCGCTGGTCAGGCTGATCGTGTTCCCGCAGGATCGGTAACCTCCAGGAGATTGGCCTAGCGATTGCATTGGCGCTCGTGCTCGCACGTGTAGTCGGATCGTCAAGCCCGAACTCCTCCAAATCGATTATCATCATCTCATCGAAAGATCGGACACCTTTGCCCTATCATGAGTTGAGGTATATGTTGTCTTCCTTGTCTTTATTGAAGAATCTTTAGCTGAGCAAGATAAGTCCTGGAGCATAACTTGATGTGGTTGTTGTCTACTCCAGCTTAAGAATCTAGCAAGGGTTAAGAAGATACTTTGAGTACGAGCGTACTTAGCAAATTCACTAGAAAAGGAGTGTTGGATGCACTATAACTACAGCCACAGACCGTAGGTCATAGGCAATGCAAGTTTTCATAAACATTTCTTCAAAGGTTGCTTTTATTCTGAAAAGCTATGTCCGTCAGCCTTCACAGGTTTACTAGAACCTTCATGGGGTTCCTTTCCCGCGTTCAGACTCCTTCCTGGAGCAGGGAGTAACAAATTCTGATTCTTACACTCTGCAGAGGTGCGTTACTTTACCCATGAGAGATCAACTCTTTGTTGCACTGGGGACAGCTTATTCTCATCCACAATTCCATGATGTGGGGCCCGAAGATGATCCAAGCCAATCTTTGCCCCTTGACCCGCATGCCTCCTTGGTGTACACCATGCCCACATAATGAATTACGGCAATGGTTTGTACAAACCGTTAGATGCCAGAACTATCGTGGGACGTTGAGGGTTCCCACCCATATGCTGCATATCCTCTACGAATTACCAATTAATATGCACGCTACGAGGATAACAACCACGACCTGCACATCCGGCTTCATGCGAGAGGAAGAAGATACAGCTGAGTTCTCCGTCCCATTCCAAATCTCATGGTTAACGCGTGATATACGGCGCAAGAATCACTGACGACATTGGTTGTTGAGTCCTAGATAATATGTTCCTTTACCACCGGAACTTTTATAGTAGGTTATTACCTCATGGTAATAAACCTATAATCATATTATTATGAAAATAGTGTTTTCGGACCTTTTTCAAATGCAGGTGACGACAACACTAGATTTGTAAAATACTTTACAGAAAATAATCAAAGGACCTGAGCAAGTGTGAACTTGCCTTTTGTGATTGCAAGTTTATGCACTCACAGTCTTCGAGTCAATGTATAAGATCCAAAATCTGAAATCAGCATCATTGGTCCGGTAAGGACTAATGTTTAAAGAAGCAATATGCTTTTATGCATAAGTAACGTGATGCACGTTCTAAGCGCAAATCTTGAGAATAACGTTGTGCTAGGGTTTAGATTCCGAAAGTGATTACTTTGGAATGTGTGATGCTTTAGGATAAAGTTCGAGATGTACTTTTATTATAGTTTAGGAGTGGTTGTAAAAAACGCATATGTAGGAGTAAAGTGTACATACTTATGACATACTAGTTAGGATTACTTATACAAGGTTTCTGTTTTAAAGTGGCAAAAAAGATAACCTTCGAAGAAAAGGTTTCACTTCTAAGGTCTAAGGATGGCAATTTTACCCATGGGTACGGGTACCCGCAGGTACCGTACACACAAGGGAAGGGTATGGGCACACTTTTATACCCACGAGAAATACCCATACCCTACTCGTTAAGTTACGGGTACGGGGACGGGTATAGACTAGTACCCATGGGTATACCCATACCCTGCCCGTTTAAACTGACATGTTAAACTTATATGTAGAGTGTCAACCTATGTGGCCAAGTATCCTAAGAAAAACTATGCGATTGCAAATTATAAACTTGGATACTTTCATGTACTCATCTACCTATTATTAAGTAGATATAATTTTCTATTTGTCAAATATATGTTATTGATGAACGTAAAATTGTGAATAACGTGTGTACTATTGGATCTACCCACCGGGTATCCAATGGGTACGGGTACCCTGCGGGTATAGGTATGGGTAAAATTTTATACCCGAGGGTACGGGTATGGGTAAACTTTTGTATCCATTGGCTACACGGGTATGGGTATGGTATTGCTCTACCCTGCCCATACCCTAACCATTGCCATCCTTAAGGTCTAAGAAAACTTTGTGGTTAGTTAGTTAGTGGTGGTTGATGTCATTTGTTTGCTCACATGGTTTGGCTGGAGTTGCTTTATAGTTTAACTATCTCAGACCAAAGTTAACTATAAAACATATAATAATGCTTATAGTGTTATATTAAGATTTTGTAGACTAAAGTTAACTTTAAAGTATAGATAGTTTTGAAAGTATTGTACTTATACATTGGTATCTTGTATATCTGAAATGTGTTCTTTAAGTTACTTAAGAATGTTTATTTTGTTACTTGAGTAATGGTTTCTTGATGTGAGTATGGAGTAATATCATTTATCTTTTGTAGACAAGTGGATATAGTTTATCAACCCAACATAATATTATTTAATTACTCATGGATTTATATGGGGTTGTAGTAGTTTTTGTAATTGGTACTTAATATGGTTTAGAAAATATTTGATTGTTTACAAGTTGTTCTTGAAGGATTTATTATTAGTGGAACTCTTTTTAGAGATAATCTTCATTTAAGGTTGTGGATTCATCTAAAATAAGAATATTTATAATGTTTTAAACCATTATGGCATTAGATTATTAATATTTAAGACTAATACTATTAATTAGACTTATTTGACTCATTTTAGGAATATTAATAAATTTCATTTATCTTTATATGAATTATAAATGAAGTAAATAGGTTTAAATTGGAGTTATTAAAGTGTTTAACCTTTTTCTTTAACACAAAAGTGGAATATTATAATTTGATCATATAGTTATTATTTTTGTGGACATTTTGGTATATTACATTTATTTTTGTGATTTAAAAATAATAAGGAATGATTTTTACAATTCTTATTGATAGGGCAAAGGTGTCCGATCTTTCGATGAGATGGTGATAGTCGATTTGCGTGGAGTTCGGGATTGACGATCCGACTACACGTGTGAGCACGAGCGCCAATGCAATCGCTAGGCCAATCTCCTAGAGGTTATCGATCCTGTGGGAACACGATCAGCCTGACCAGCGAGGGTCTTAATTCCTACCTGAAATCGAGAACAAGTAAGAACCAATATTGCAATCAAGATATTGCGGATTAAGAGGAAAGATTTATTGAAAAGGTGGGATCCTGAATAGGTGCGAAGTACAAGAGGCCTCTGCGACGCTCGAGCCTTGGCGAAGTTGATATGATGGCTAACTTAAAGTCTAAACAAAATCTGAGGCTAAAGTGACGGCTATGGGGAGTATTTAAGGAGGAAAAGGTGGGATTTCAGCCAGCCATAGAAGTTGTTATGGGATAACCCCTTGGGGTGGCCCGATCTTTCACGAATCTCCGCGGGGTTCGAGGGAAAGGCGGTGGAAGGGGGAGAGGGGATGAAATCCACGAACACACGCACACTAAGATCCCGATGAACTCACGCACACAAATCACGATACACGCCGATAACTCACGACGGTGGCAACCGGTCCAACATAATCTCTAGGATCGGTGTTGGTCGAAGCTCTCTCTCCACGACCAACAACGGGGGACGAGGTGCTTGGAGAGATCTTGACGACTTGGGGGCGAGAAACCGAGAACCCAAGGCCTTGTACAACTTGAACGCACTAGGCAAGATGCAAGAGGGGGTGGATAATAGGGTGCCCCTTGTTAGGAGCATGAGACCAATAGATGAAAGATCCTCAAAGGGATGTCCTCAATAGAGGGTGGGGGCTATTTATAGGCCAGCCACATAAACATGGGTAGTTTCAGAACGAAAAGGTAAAATATAGGAAGGGGTACAGGGCGCTGGGCCGAACTGATGCGATCTGGTTTAGTCAGGACCGGTAGTACCGGTGGCACCGTAATACCGTCATAACCGGTAGTACCGCTCTAGAAATGATAATGCAGCGGTCCTGGAGCTTCCATCGAATCGCCTATAGCGGCGGTAGTAGGAGCGGTAGTACCGCCCAGGTAATCGGTTCCAGCTCGTATACGCCCGGCGTCTGCGTGGAGGGTTCCTTCTAGGCGTCCGGTGGCTGGTGCAGTAGTACCGCTTGCCGGTAGTACGCCGATCCGGTAATCTTCTGGCGTCTGGCGTGATGGTTGCTTCCGCTCCGGTTCCTCCGTCCCTTGGGTCCTTCTATTGGTACCTGATGATGCACAGTGTATGCGTATGAACTAGCAAGCTATCCAAGGGTGTGTCGAAGTCACACAAGGAAAAGAGCGAGTTAACCTTGGCTTGGAGGAGCTTAGATCGGGCGCGAGTCATTGGTCCACTGGGAGGGATAGGTGTTGTAGATGGAGGTGCGTTTGTAGGACGGGCTGCATCAGCTCCCCCCCTTGGGGAAGAGTCGTCCTCGACTCTTCAACCTTCTCAATTGCATCTTCTCCATGGTAGGGTGAGAGATCCTTGACATTGAACGTCGAGCTCACAAGATACTTGGATGTTGGAATATCAATGATGTAGGCGTTGTTGTTGATCCTTTTTAGCACTTTGAACGGCCCATCACCTCTTGCTTGAGTTTGGAGTCGCGGTCCTTGGGAAAGCGGTCTTTACTCAAGTGTATCCACACAAGGTCGCCTTCTTCGAAGATCATCTCTTTCTTCGTCTTGTTTAGCCTTGATGCTTGGCGAAGGACTTGTTGCTTGATCGTAGCTCTTGTGTCTTCATGGATTTTCTTCATTGTTTGGGCACGCTTGTCAACGTCCATGTTGGTACGGTCATGTAGCGGAAGTGAAAGGATGTCGAGCGCGGTGAGAGGCTCGAACCCATAGACGATCATGAATGGGCTTCTCATGGTGGTGGAGTGCTTGGCGCGGTTGTAGGCGAACTCGGCATGCGGAATGCATTCCTCCCAGTCTTTAAGGTTCTTCTTTATCAACACACGGAGGAGTGTGCCAAGGCTTCGATTGACGACCTCGGTTTGTCCATCGGTTTGAGGATGCGAGGCAGACGAGAAGAGGAGCTTGATGCCGAGCTTGGCCATGAGTGTCTTCAAGAAGTAGCTCATGAATTTGACGTCGCGGTCGGAGACGATTGTTCTTGGTACACCGTGTAGCCGAATTATTTTCCTGAAAAACAAACTTGCTACATGTGAAGCATCATCGGTCTTATGGCACAGAATGAAGTGTGCCATTTTGGAAAAACGATCCACGACCACAAATATAGAATCATGTCCATGTTTAGATCTAGGCAATCCTAACACGAAGTCCATGCTAATGTCCGACCAAGGTGCATGAGGAATAGGTAATGGCATATAAAGACCAAAGGGGTTAGACTTAGACTTAGCTTGGATACATGTAGTGCATCGTTGGACGTGGTGCTCCACGTCGCGCTTCATCTTTGGCCAAAAGTAGTGAGTGGATAGCATGGCATATGTCTTGTCATGGCCAAAGTGACCCATAAGGCCTCCACCATGGGACTCTTGAAGAAGCAAAATTTGGAGAGACGACTTCAGAATGCAAAGCTTGTTTTGTTTGAAAAGAAAACCCTTATGCAAATAGAAATCATCAATCCCTTTGTCTATTGAACATTTTGCAACTTGGTCCAAAGAAAGGGTCGGACGCGTACAAAGATTTGATGTCATCAAGACCCAAGACATTTACTTTGAGTCGCGTAAGAAGGTTTGTGTTTTTGCGAGACAAAGCGTCCGCTACCACATTTCCTTTGCCCTTCTTGTACTTGAAAATGTAAGGAAAAGACTCCATGAACTCAACCGATTTAGCGTGCCTTTTAGTCAAATTGGCTTGGCTCTTAAGATACTTCAACGACTCATGGTCGGAATGGGTGATAAATTCTTTTGGCCAAAGATAGTGTTGCCACACTTGAAGGACACGAACCAAGGCAAAAAGCTCTTTGTCATAAATGGGGTAGTTTAGGCGTGCGCCATCAAGTTTCTCACTATGGTATGCAATAGGCGCCCATTTTGCATAAGGACGCCTCCAATGCCAATGCCACTAGCGTCACATTCAATCTCAAAGGTTTTTGTGAAATCCGGTAATGCAAGAAGTGGTGCTTCGGTGAGCCTCTTTTTGAGCTCATCAAACGCCTTTTGTTGTGCTTTTCCCCAAACGAACATGACATTTTTCTTGGTCAATTCGTTGAGGGGGCAAGCAATGGTCGAAAAGTCTTTCACAAAGCGACGGTAAAAACCAGCCAACCCATGAAAACTACGAAGTTCACTAACATTGGTCGGTATGGGCCAATCTCGTATGTCCTTAACTTTTGATACATCAACTTCAATGCCATTAGAAGACACAACAAAACCAAGGAAAATGAGTTTGTCTTTTGCAAAAGTGCACTTTGGGAGATTAGCATAAAGCTTTTCATGACAAAGTATTTGAAGGACCTCCTTAACATGAGTAACATGCTCCTCTAGTGACTTGCTATAGACAAGGATGTCATCAAAGTAAACAACGACACTCTTCCCAATGAGAGATCTCAAAATATGGTTCATGAGGCGCATGAAGGTAGATGGGGAATCTGATAAGCAAAAAGGCATAACCAACCATTCATAGAGACCATGCTTGGTCTTGAAGGCGGTTTTCCACTCATCACCTTCGGCCATGCGAATTTGATGGTAACCACTACGGAGATCAATTTTCGAAAATATAGTGGCTCCACATAACTCATCAAGCATATCATCAAGACGAGGTATAGGATGTCGATAACGCACGGTGATAGCATTGTGATGCAGCCCGTCCTACGACCGCTACTACATCTACTCCCACAAGCTCCCAAAGTGGACCCATGACTCGCGCCCGAGCCAAACTCCTTCAAGCTAAGGTGAACTCGCTCCTCTCCTTCTGTGACTTCGATACACCTTTGGATGGCCTGCTACTTCATACCCATACCTTGTGCATCATCAGATACGAAGAGAAGAACCCACAGGACGAAGGAGTGCCAACAGAAGAGACCAAATGCTCTCTGTCGCCAGCGGTACTACCGGATCTGGCGACCGGTACTACCGCTTGGCGGCACTATCGCCCAACGCTACCGCCAACAACAGAAGGTCCTAGAGCTGCCCAAACGCTCTCTGTCACCAATATGTTGAGGGGTAACCCTGGGAAGCTGTTGTTAAAATGCGACAAACACGCGAAACACGAACAAGTGAAGTGGAATAGTCAGCAAACGAAGTTGAGGCGTCAAAAGAAAAAGAAACACGGTCAAAGGCGCGCGGTAGTACCGCCCGGCACGACCGGTAATCCGAGAGCGATAGTACATGCTTGCGGTAGTCTGGTGACTTCTTGATAGTACCGCTCGTACGACCGGTAGTACCGCCAGGCGCGGACTGGAACGAGATTAACTTGAAAAAATCCTCAAATTCGTGGTAATCTGACCGAAAGGCTGGGCTAGGGACATAAAAAGGCTATAGATCGACTCCAAAAGCAACAGATCTATGGACCAAAACCACAAAAAAACTCACCAAATCCAAAGATCGATCCGAAGGCAAATTGGGGATCTTTTTGGTGGGATTTTCGATTTTAAGGGGATAGAAGAAAAATTGGGGGGAAATTCGTGATCAACCGTGCTCTTGATACCAATATGTTATGGGATAACCCCTTGGGGTGGCCCGATCTTTCACGAATCTCCGCGGGGTTCGAGGGAAAGGCGGTGGAAGGGGGAGAGGGGACAAAATCCACGAACACACGCACAGTAAGATCCCGATGAACTCACGCACACAAATCACGATACACACCGATAACTCACTCCGGTGGCAACCAGTCCAACATAATCTCTAGGATCGGTGATGGGCGAAGCTCTCTCTCCACGACCAACAACGGGGGACGAGGTGCTTGGTGAGATCTTGACGACTTGGGGGAGAGAAACCGAGAACCCAAGGCCTTGTACAACTTGAACGCACTAGGCAAGATCCAAGAGGGGGTGGATAATAGGGTGCCCCTTGTTAGGAGCATGAGACCAATAGATGAAATGATGGAGGGGTTAACCTCTTGGGTGCCCGATCTTCACGGATCTCGTGGTCAAATCGATGGGAAAGCGAGGGGAAAGGGATAAGGTAGCGGAAGCAAACACACACCTCGAGAAGAACACGATGAACACACGCAAAACTCACACGATACAAGGCCGATTGCTCCCGAACGGCGGCCACCGGTCCGATAGAATCCTCGCAAGGAAAGATCGGTCAACGTGCTCCCTCAAATCCACATCGGAGAGGGAAGAACACCTTGGGGAGGGTCTTGACAACTTGGAGACGAGACATCGAACTCCAAGTCCTTGTTCAACGATGGATGCGTGATGCGAAGTCCAATCGAGGTTGGTGACGATAGTCGGTCCCCTTGGTAAAGGGGATAAGGCAAAACTAGAGATTCCACAATGGGGGTTGTCTTTAGTCTATCATCTATGCCTAAGGGATACATGAGGGGTGGGGGATCTATTTATAGGCCAACCACATAAACAAGGGTAGTTTTGGGATAAACTAGGCGAATAGGTAAGTAAGGGGAATACATGGGCTGTGGCCCAATAGGTGCGCGCAGGCACATACATGACCGGTAGTACCGGACCTAGGACCGGTAGTACCGGTCATCGCCGGTAGTACCGCTCATGGTATCGGTAGTACCGCTTGCGGGCGGTAGTACCGCAAGCCGATCAAAGGGCATCCGATGGCGATGGCGCAGCTTGATGCAGGCGGTAGCAGTGGTGGCCGGTAGTACCGCTTGGACCTGGCAGCTACCAACATGTCTTCTTCCGTCTCCTCTTCCAAGCCTCCGTCTTGTCGGGCTTGATGTTCCGGGCTTCCTCCCTTGCCTCCGTACTGGTCGGTGTGAACCTATCATGCATATGTGACGGAGTATGAAGTAGCATACCATTCCATAGGGTAGGAAGGGGGCTCGCATAGAGGAACGGATTCACCTTTGGAGTCCATGACGACATGGCGTAAGTTGGAGACCAAGATGTGGTAACGACCGTAGGTCGGGCTACATCATGAAAGATCCTCAAAGGGGTGTCCTCAATCTATTATTATCGAAGTCTAGGGTTTACAATAGAGGGTGGAGGCTATTTATAGGCCAGCCACATAAACAGGGGTAGTTTCGGAACGAAAAGGTAAAATATAGGAAGGGGTACAGGGCGCTGGGCCGAACTAATGCGATCTGGTTCAGTCAGGACCGGTAGTACCGGTCGGGTAACCGGTAGTACGGTCATAGCCGTTAATACCGCTCTGGAAATGATAGTACCCAGCGGTCTGGAGCTTCCGTCGGAGTCGCCTCTAGCGAGCGGTAGTAGGGAGCGGTAGTACCGCCCACCGGTAGTACCGGTTCCAGCTCCGGTAGTATCACCGGCGTCTGGGGCGTGGAGGGGTTCCTTCTGGAGCGTCTGGTAGCTGGGTCCGGTAGTACCGGGCGCCTGATCCGGTAGTACCGCTGTTGTCTGGCAGCGACTGGTTGCTTCCGCTCCGGTTCCTCCGTCCCTTGGGTCCTTCTCTTGGTACCTGATGATGCACAGTGTATGCGTATGAAGTAGCAAGCCATCCAAGGGTTTGTCGAAGTCACACAAGGAAAGGAGCGAGTTAACCTTGGCTTGGAGGAGCTTAGTTCGGGCGCGAGTCATTGGTCCACTGGGAGGGCTAGGTGTTGTAGATGGAGGTGCGTCCGTAGGATGGGCTGCATCAGAAGTGGTGGACGAATCCAACTCTAGAAGTCCTTTTCTCCTCAAATACGGACTCTAAAAAGTGGCTAATTAAAATCCTGCGAAAATTACATGGGCCTGGCCCAAAATAAAGGTGTCGCATCACCATATTAAGCTATGGACGAATTTGTGGAGTATTAATCTTGAATATTTTGTCCAAGCCTTCTTTCTTCATTATGGTGGCCTCAAAGTTCTGAAATCTTCATCCGTGGCCTTCTCTTGGTCACATGCTTGCTGCCATCTCCATGCAAGACCTATCACAAGATCTCGTGCCAAACAACTTAACTATCAGGTACTTTTGTTTCTTGGAGCTATTCCTCACATACATGAGAATATGATGCTGCCTAAATCAGATATATTTCTTACTCTTAGGAATGATGGACCAAACATGGATGAAAGGGACAAGCATTGGAGCATGGCCATGCATGGAGATGGCAGCAAGCATGTGACCAAGAGAAGGCCACGGATGAAGATTTCAGAACTTTGAGGCCACCATAATGAAGAAAGAAGGCTTGGACGAAATATTCAAGATCAATACTTTACGAATTCGTCCATAGCTTAATATGGTGCTGCGACACCTTTATTTTGGGCCAGGCCCATGTAATTTTCGCAGGATTTTAATTAGCCACTTTTTAGAGTCCGTATTTGAGGGGAAAATGACTTTTAGGGTTGGATTCGGCCACCATTTCCATGGCTGGCCGAAACCCCACCTTTTCGCCCTTAAATACGCCCCATAGCCGACCCTCTAGACTGGAATTTTGTTTAGACATTAAGTTAGCCATAGTCGCAACTTCGCCAAGGCTCGAGCGTCGCAGAGGCCTCTTGTACTTCGCACCTATTCAGGATCCCACCTCTTCAATAAAGCTTTCCTCTTAATCCGCAATATCTTGATTGCAATATTGGTTCTTACTTGTTCTCGATTTCAGGTAGGAATTAAGACCCTCATTGGTCGGTGATCGTGTTCACGCAGGATCAGTAACCTCCAGGAGATTGGCCTAGCGATTGCATTGGCGCTCGTGCTCGCACGTGTAGTCAGATCGTCAAGCCCGAACTCCACCAAATCGATTATCGCCATCTCATCGAAAGATCTGACACCTTTGCCCTATCAAGTGGTATCAGATTTCAGGTTGCTCGGTGAGATTTTACTGTTTTCGTAGATTAGATCTCTTTTTACCTATAAACCCATGAAAAAGCCAAAAACACAGTTAGAGTTTAGATCCATCCCATAACCAAACTACGCCTCGCATTATCTTTTCAGTTTTTGCATTGTTCAATTTGTGTCTACATCGTCGCGTCGAGTTGCTGGTCTTAGTGTCTCGTCCCTTAGAGTTTCGAGTTCTGATCATAGTAGTCACCGCCACCATATTCCGCCGCCATATACCCTACCACCATAAACCCTAATACTCATACCGCCTTCCCTGACACGGATCCGATCGGTTTCACAGGTAGTGCGAGTCCGAGTAGAGTTATTGTTTCCTCGTTATTTCTTTTTACTTTCCTTCTTTGTTGTTTCCGTGTTCAGCTAAAGTCTGTGTCGAGCTAAGAGTCCGGTCGTAAGTCCAAAAGGAGAGCCAAAAAATAAAAAAATATTTCTGGCTATACTAGTTTTCGACCACGGGGATCACTTTTCTCCATCGGCCGTTATAGCGATATTTTTTTGGCGCTTTAGAACAAAATAAAAATTTGAATTTTTTGGGGCTAACCTATTTTTAGACCCCGTAGATCAGTTCTAGACACTCGCCATCATAGTGATTTTCTGTCTATCGGTTCGCTTTTCAGGGTGCCATATCATCATACATTGCTTGTTGTGTCGCGTCGTGACATCGTTGGTGATCTAGGCTCGCGTCTCTAGTACGATCTAGCCTAGGACTAGCACAGTACCGTCGTTGAGCATTCTTTCAACTTTTGCATTGCTGTTTTGATAATTGCTAACCCTCTTTGCTAAGCCTTCCCAGAGCTCCACAGATACTCTCCACGTGCGGTGTTTCAACTCCTGGTAATCGCTTGGTTCAATCTCTAGACCCACTGATCCTCGTGGTTGCACATCGCCTTTTCCTGCTATTTGGTAAGAAATTGTAAGAGCTTCGTATATTGCTTGACGGATTATGTAACATCCAAAAAATATCAAACTTAGATCATCAAAACACTAATCATCAAGTTTAGGGTTAACAAAAACTTTTCCAGATGAATTCATGAATGCATGTATATGTGTATGCATGGATTTTGAATTTCTTTAAAAACCACCTTGTTTGTGTGATCCATTGCTTGTAAAATGTTTCTTAGGTGAAAAGAACATCATCTAAAACATTTCCCACACTTTTCCTAAAGACAAGTAAATCAAAACAAATATATTAAGTGAATGGTCATTTTGGCCAATTTAACTCACATGCCTACTTTGGCTGTCTCAAACTTTCAAAACCTAACAGAAACTTTTCTGGATCTTTGCACCCCTTGAATGTACACATAACAGAGTATCAAGTCCCACTTTGTGATCATCCAGAAACTTTCATATGCATAGTTTAAATGACAATTCAAAATTGAATCTTCTTCATATGGGAAGATCCCACTTTTTCAAAACCCACTCAAACAAGCTCAACTTTCAAAACCCAAGCATCTACAGACTCACCAGAACCAAGCTAGCAAACTCACCAAAATTCATTTCAATATTCAAAAGTTGAGTTCATGCGGCCATTTCATCAAACAGGTTGCAGACACAAATCAAACAAAACCACAAACACTATAGTGTGCAGTGTTTTGAGCCTAACTTGTTCCCTAGTTAGCTCACACACAAACCAGTAGATCATCTAGAAAGATTAGCCCAACACTAGCACCCCTGTGATCTTTCCATTGCCATTAATGATGAACAGCCGAGCACCCCCATGTCACCCCAATGTGGACAACAAGCTAGGAGCAGCAGCAAGACTAGCCAGCATGTCTGGGAGGCAGCCCACCGTCCACCGCCAGCTGTCCCGGCCATGAGCATTGCCAAGCCACGGACCACGCACAAAGCGCCCGGACCATGTCGGCGTCGCGAGCACCACCCGCGACCAACGTCCCCAGACCGCGCGCCGCCCTCACCGCGCGCACACACGATCACCACCGACCCAGGACCCCGCCAGACACTCCCGTTTGCCGCCCCGTGCCATACAACCACCGCCCTCCGTCGAAGACGCCGCCTCTGCCGCGTAGAGCGCCGCCCGTTCCAGACCAAACCACACCGCCCCATGCCTCGCGATCATGTCATTGAGCATCGCCAGGAGACACAGCACCGTCCCCTACCCTTGCCCATGCCATTAGCTGTCTGTAACGTCGCCCCCGACGAGCTCACCTTGCGCCCCGACGGTCCCCTCGCTCGACTATAAATAGAGGCCACCCCCGCACGAATTCTTCACACCATCTCACTCCCCTCTCCCCACTGACCATGCCACACCATCCTCAGAGCAAGGCGAGCACCACTTCGCCGGAATTTCACCGCAGCCCGCCGCCTCTGGAGAAGAAGGGAGCCCGATTGAGCCGCCCAGGATAAGCCACGGTACCGGGAGGATCGCCGTCATCGACTTCGTCGTTCGCGCCTCGCCCTCGCCTGTACCGGTGAGCCCCAGCACCCCTGGCCGCTAGGTTTCGTTCTCGCCGGCTGTCTCGCGTCGATGACCCTCGGTAGTTGGATTAGAACTAGATCGAGCGACCCACGTTGCCCCATACCGCCGTGACCCGTGTCATCGAAGAGTGGGGACACCCACTTACGCAGCCAGCAGGAGCACTGCGCTTAGCACGGCCCGTTAGAATTTCCAGCATTGACAATTCAAATTAAACCTTTTCTTTTTAATTTCAAACACATACGTACCCAACTTCAAAAATCAACCCAGGCCGATTCAGTGCACCAAATTGGATGACAACCATTTTTTTGCACACGACTGTCAATGCTCAATCCATTCCCGTTTTATTCAAGTCATTTGGATCTGTAGATCACCCATAGTAAAAATAACAAGGAAGCTTTTATGCATTCAAACATTTTCAAATTTAAACCATAAAAGCTTTTGAGTTGATTCCAACTCTCAAAAATCACATTTAACCATACCTTTCAGAATATATAAAATATATAGGTTTACTTGCGAAATATTGTTCAAGGAATAAAAGAATGCTACATAAGCATTTCTAGCCACTTTAATCAATTAAAATAAAAGGGTAAAACCTTATTAAATTGTGACACCACTTTAAATCACATTCCCATGGACTACAATATGTGGTGATGACATGTGTCAACATGATCCCATGTTTAGTTTGGAGAATATTAAATCTTAAGTAGTTTTTCAATGAGTAGAAATTACTTTTCTAAAATAAAAGGACTTAAACCAATCCTTAACCTTGTAATGTTAGAGATGATGCTAGATCATCTATAGGTCCCTTGTGTGTGATGATTGCAAGTAGTTAAGTATTGTTTGGTGATTGTGTACCTCGTATTTATTCATAGATGCTAGTACCGACCAAGGATACTACGAGGAGGAAGGATGATACTACGAAGAGGAAGCCGAAGAGAACTTCAACCACTGCTCTTCACAAGGCAAGCTTTACTAACCAAGTTGACCAATGCAAGCTAACACTTGCAAGATACTATACCTATGCAAGCCTAATACTACTAGTGAATGTGCAAGCTAACACTTGCAAGATATCCTATTGTTGCCACAAACCCATGCTTGTGATATGAATACTATATGCCTTAAGCGTATGTGATCATACCAATTTGCTAAACCAACCCTAGTTTTATGGCAAGCTTCTTACTTTATTTCTTTATCAAAGCTTACTTAGAGTCTACTTAAGAGTTTGGTAGATATTAGACAGTTGTGCTCAAGTTGCCCTAAGAGCATAAAATTTGTCCTAAGCTAGAAACCTTGATCTCAGCCTAAGATATAATGTTGGACTTAGTGAAACTCCACTAGTTACCACCCCTCATTATTACCATCCCCAACTGTAGATGCTAGTGCTAAGCATAAAACTTGATCAACTTTAGATGGGAGTACTTGGTGGAAAAATGGTTATGAAAACCTTGGAATGATGGATCATTCTATTGAAATGTTTTGGACATGTGTTTCCAAACACTTGATGATTTTGGTGATGAAAATGTTGAGGCATGAGCCTTAGCCCTTTATAAAACTGATGGTTGTGCGGATGCGATACCATTCCAATTTTATCGCATAACCACAATACCGAATATTGGGTAGGGCTTATGGACACTTATATACCTTAGTATTAGTTCCCTCACGGCCAAGGTCTGTGAGGCTACCTTGTGAAGATTGTCCACATGCTACCCAAGATGACAAGATGGCGGTCATGGTTGGGAGGCCAAACTCACGGAGGTGCTTATACTAGGGAGTGTAATTGAAAGGTTAGGATTGATTATCCGCATCGAGTATGGTGAATTCAGGATTTGTTCTGACGGATGTATCGAATGTTGTGGTGAAAGTGTACAATCTCTGCAGTGTCAAACTATTCGAATAGAGCGTCCATGATTATGGACGATTGGTGGCCACTCTTGTTCCCCGTCAAACCCTTTTTAAAATGACTTGTGAAATGAGTTGAGACTTTGACTTGACCACAACAGAGTTGTGACCTGAACTACAAGATCCCACTTAGGAGTTATAAAATTGTGACTAGCTTTAGAGCTTAGTAGAGATAAACTGCTTTTTGCAAAACAACCCTAGAGCCTAGTGTCGTATTATCCAAAAACCCCTTTACTTGTTAGTATTAGTTTGCAGTACTTAAATAGGACTCATGGCTTTGTCCCTGGCTATTACCATGGCCAGACTATGAAGAGGAGTACCTGGAGGATGGACCCCAGGAAGGTTACGACAACTAGGATCATCTCCCATCGTCGCATTGCTGTGACCTCAAGATGGAGCTTCACCTACGCTACCGTTATTATTACGTATTCCGCTGCTTGATGTTGTATTAAGAACTGGATCATGAGATCCCTATTCGTGTAAGAACTTATGTATCGTTGTAATGGATGAGTACTATGGTATCCAGTTCTGTTATGTCTCGCAAAAATGGTAATCCTGGGATTGCGATGTATGGCATAACAGGCATCTAGGATTGAAAAATCCGGGTGTTGACAAGTTGGTATTAGAGCCATCCTGACCATAGGAGACCCTAGTTAGGTTGGACGTTGAACCAAAAACTTAATTTCAAAAACCAAAGAAAAACAAATATTTACAAAAACCTATTCTCATTCTTATCTCTTTAATTCTTTCATAAAACTTCATGTTCCTCAAAAACTCTTGCAAAATAGATAAAAATTTTGACACACTTGATCACTCTGCTAATCTACTCATCCTCTATTTTTATAGATGGACGTGAAGTACAACAAGTTTTATCAACTCGGAAATGGGGGAGACCTTATCTTTGAGAGGGATCTGGATCGACTTCGAACTTACGGAGCGTCCGCACTCCGAGTTCTTCGGAGCTCAGCTCAATGATCAAGGAGGAGAAGACTGCGGTGGCTAATTGTTGCAAGTCTCAGGAAAGATTGAACCTCCCAATGGAGGAATTGTTTACCTTGAGGAAAACAAGCTCGATGGACTTGCGAGCAATGCAGAAGCTCTTTCCGTCTGTGGATGAGCATCAATCGGATCAAGGGAACTCGCTTTGAGTTTTTCCCAAGACGTGATGCAAATGGACAACCACTAGAAGCCCCATACCACCCCGGTGAAGACTCAATTGGACCACCTTAGCTTCATGATGTATGGTCGGCGGGAGTTGGACAATTGCCGTGACTATTGCAACCACAAGTGCCATCATCAAGACGAAGGATCGACCATCGCCATGCTCGCAAAGGATCGCAAGTCTCGCCGCCATTTCGACAAGAAGGAGCGCATTATTGCCCGTCTTATATCGCATCTCATCTCCGGAAGAGACCATCCACGAGAGACATGCAGCTAGAGGAAAGGGAGAATGCCGGAGAAGATCTTCGTGGAGACCCTTACTCCTATCTCAGCGATGACGATGATTTTCTGGAGGATCAGGCCATGGACTTCTTCACCGATGAGGATGATTTCGCCTTCATCGATGATCCTGAAGATGATGAAGCCACAAACTCCGAGCAGTAGTAGCACTGAGCACTAGCGTAGTGAGTAGTATTCGGTCCCACCGTATCGTAGATTTCAGAATGGTTCTTAAAACCATCTGTTTTTCCTTGTTGTGGTGTGTGTTGTACTGTGTGCTATGAGTGAATGAATGAAAAAGCCAGTTGCTAGAAAACTTGAGTCAAACTCAAGAACTTTTCAAAAACCCAAAACCTTAGCAATTTACCTCTTTTCTCATGATCGATATCAATCTTCAGATGCCACGTGGAGGAAGTGGTTCAGCCCCGGACCCGATGTTGCAGATCCTACAAATGTTGACTTGACATGAAGGTGAAAGAGCCGAACGTCAAGCCAACCTAGCCACTCGCAGCAGATAGCCCAACTAGCCCACAACAACCAAGGCCATGGAAACCGGACAACCACGGATCTAAACTCAAGAATTTCCGAATACCAACCCACGTTTTCACCAAGTCGAAGAACCCTAGATGCAAGCGATTGGCTGCAAACCATGGAAAATAACTTAGAAGTAGGTGGGAAGCCAACGAGAAAGTCTTGTTCGCCACCCATTATCTAGCGGAGATGCCGGGCATGGTGGAGCGATGTTCGTGCAATGAGGAGGCCGATGATGACACAGGAGGAATTCAAGGTCAAGTTTAGCAGAACCCATGTGCCACCAGGTTTGATCAAGAGAATGAGAGACGAGTTTAGAGAGTTGAAGCAAGGAAGGATGACTGTAGTGGAATACCATGACAAATTTTTGTCATTAGCTAGGTATGCCCCGGACGAGATAGACACCGAAGCCAAGAAGAAAGAAAGATTCCTGAATGGTCTGCATGACAAGATGCAGACGGTGTTAGTCAATATCCCCTTTGTGGATATTGAAGCCCTTGTCGACTCTGCTATCCAAATGTAAGGAAAGATCAACCAAGCCAATGAAAACCGCAAGCGTCGCATGATGCATCAACCAGGAACCCATCAGACCCCAAAGTATCGCCCCAACCCATCTCCGGGATTTGCCCCACGAACCAACAGACCCCCTATGACCCGTCCGACCTATCCCAACCGTGGAAACCATAGACCCGGAGGAAATCACAACAACCCCGGCAACTCTAGCAATTTCACCCGTGCCCCACCCAAGTTCAACACCAACAATAATACCACCAACCCCAATACTGCCCCGAGGACTGGAAGCAATGTTGTGCCTATCGTAGCCAAGGACAAGTCACAAGTGACCTGTTATGACTGTGGAAATAAAGGCCACTATTCCAATGAGTGCCCCAACAAGAAGAATGCTACAGCGCCAATGTCGGCTCAGTGATGGCGTCGTGTCCAGCCAGGGAGAAGATTTGCCCCAGGGAATTCACTCAACCACAATGGCCGTCGTTTTCTCATGCATGCTGAAGAAGCTCAGGAAGCGCCAGACGTCGTGCTGGGTATGTTTTCTGTTAATTCAGTACTTGCAAGAGTGTTGTTTGATTATGGTGCATCGCATTCAATTGTCACCGAAGAATTTTCCTGCACTAGTAAAATTCAGCCAACCAAATTGAAGCATGTGATGATTGTGCAAATTCCCGGATCAACCACCAAGGCTAGGCAAATTTGCAAAGCCGTCCCTATCCGAATCCATGGCATAGATTTTTATGCTAACCTAATAGTACTCGGAACTAAAGGTTTGGAAGTAGTCCTAGGAACGGATTGGATGTCCAAGCATAAAGGATTGTTTGACTGTGCCAAGAAAGCCATTACCATGACTAGTACCACCGGAGTATCAGTCGAGCATATATCTGAAACCTTACCTCGCCAATTCAAGTGTAACAAGAGTCTAGCCCAACCTACCATTGACCAAGTTCGGATAGTCTGCGAATACCCCGATGTATTTCCAGATGTTTTGCCCGGTATGCCCCCAGATCGGGATATCGAGTTTATCATCGAACTAATCCCCGGAACAGGACCCATAGCCCAGAGACCCTATAGTATGAACCCATCAGAACTAGAAGAACTGAAGAAGCAATTGGATTCCATGCTAGAAATCGGATTGATTCAACCAAGTGCGTCCCCATGGAGATCACCTGTCTTGTTTGTGGACAAGAAGGATGGAGGTAACCGTTTGTGTACGGACTATAGGAAGTTGAATGATGTCACCATCAAGAACAAGTACCCCTTGCCTAAGATCGAAGATTTGTTTGATCAGTTGATCGGTGCCCAGGTGTTTTCTAAGATTGATCTTAGAACTAGCTATCATCAACTCAAAATTCAATGGAGGATATCCCAAGACCGCTTTCACCACCGATATGGATTGTATGAGTATCTGATCATGTCTTTTGGATTAACCAATGCCCGCTTATTTCATGAATCTCATGAATAAGATTTTTATGGACTTCTGGATAAGTTTGTCGTTGTTTTCATCGATGACATTCGATTTATTCCAAATCGGAGAAGAACATGAGCTACACCTAAGGACCATCCTTGGAACCCTTAGAGAGCATCGTTGTATGCAAAGTTTAGCAAATGTGAATTACGGTTACGAAGTAGGATTTCGGTCATATTGTATCGGTAGGAGGAATTGCGTAGACCACCTTAAAGTGAAACATGTAGAAGATTGGCAAGCCCCAACCACTCAAACCCAAGTTCGTGCTTTTCTCGGATTGGCGGGATATTACCGCAAAATTTCGTGGAAGGATTCTCAGTATAGCCCGACCCATGACCCAATTCGAAGAAAGACAAGAAGTTTGAATGGGCGGACAAGTGCGAGCGAGTTTTCAAGAACTCAAGAGGAGATTGATTTCAGCCCCAATCTTGATCATGCCGGATATTACGAAGCCCTTCGATGTGTATTGTGACGCATCCAAGATTGGTCTCGGATGTGTGCTAATGCAAGAAGGCAAAGTTATATCTTATCTATCACGACAACTGAAGCAACATGAACAAAATTACCCAACCCATGACCTCGAACTTCATGAGTAGTTTTAGCCCTGAAGACATGGAGACATTACCTTATGGGAAACCGTTGTGAGATTTATTCGGATCACAAGAGCCTAAAGTATATATTCACTCAAAAGGAGCTGAATATGAGGCAGAGAAGATGGATTGAGTTAATCAAGGATTACGACCTGGACATTCACTATCGCCCTGGAAAAGCCAATGTGGTAGCCGATGCCCTTAGAAGATTGTCGTGCCGCTTGAACTCCATGATTTTAAAGGAGCAACCAAGTTTGCACAAAGAGATGGAAGATTTTCGAATGGAATTAGTAAGTGAAGGATTGTTGGCTAGCATAGAACTTCAGCCCACTTTGATCAGTCAGATTAAAGAGGCGCAGAAAGGAAATGCTAGTATCGACGGAATCAAGCGTCGTATCGGTACAGACAAAGTACCCGGATTCACCGAGGACGAAGAAGGAGTTCTGTGGTACAAAGGACGCCTTTGTGTACTAGCAGATTCGGAGTTGAAAGAAGTTATCTTGAAGGAGGCTCATGATACCCTTTATTCTATCCATCCCGGAGGAACCAAGATGTATAAAGATTTGAAAGAGCAATTTTGGTGGCATAAGATGAAGAGAGAAATCGGAAGCTATATCGCCAAGTGTGACATATGCCGGAGTCAAGCGGACATCAACGACCCATTTGGATTGTTGCAACCTTTTGATTCGAATGGAAATGGGATTCTGTAGGAATGGACTTTATCACTGGACTACCTACTTCTAGTAGGGGAAATGACTCTACTTGGGTCATAGTGGACAGATTGTCCAAAGTAGCCCATTTCTTGCCCGTCAAAACCACCTACCAGAGTTCGAAGCTAGCGGAGTTATACATCGCTAGAATCGTTAGTTTGCATGGAGTCCCCAAGAACATAGTCTCGGATCGAGGAACTCAGTTTACCTCGAGATTCTGGAAGAAAGTCCAAGAAGGTTTAGGAACCCGCCTAGATTTCAGTACCGCTTATCACCCTCAGACCGATGGACAAATGGAGCGAGTGATGGGGCAAAGGTGTCCAATCTTTCGATGAGATGGCGATATTCGATTTGGTGGAGTTCGGGCTTGACGATCCGACTACACGTGCGAGCACGAGCGCCAATGCAATCGCTAGGCCAATCTCCTGGAGGTTACCGATCCTGCGTGAACACGATCAGCCTGACCAACGAGGGTCTTAATTCCTACCTGAAATCAAGAACAAGTAAGAACCAATATTGCAATCAAGATATTGCGGATTAAGAGGAAAGCTTTATTGAAGAGGTGGGATCCTGAATAGGTGCGAAGTACAAGAGGCCTCTGCGACGCTCGAGCCTTGGCGAAGTTGCGACTATGGCTAACTTAATGTCTAAACAAAATCTGAGTCTAGAGGTTCGGCTATGGGGCGTATTTAAGGGAGAAAAGGTGGGGTTTCGGCCAGCCATGGAAGTGGTGGCCGAATCGAACCCTAAAAGTCCTTTTCCCCTCAAATACGGACTCTAAAAAGTGGCTAATTAAAATCCTGCGAAAATTACATGGGCCTGGCCCAAAATAAAAGGTGTCGCAACACCATATTAAGCTATGGACGAATTCGTAAAGTATTGATCTTGAATATTTCGTCCAAGCCTTCTTTCTTCATTATGGTGGCCTCAAAGTTCTGAAATCTTCATCTGTGGCCTTCTCTTGGATCATCACATGCTTGCTGCCATCTCCATGCATGGCCATGCTCCAATGCTTGTCCCTCTCATCCATGCTTGATCCATCATTCCTAAGAGTAAGAAATATATCCGATTTAGGCAGCATCATATTCTCATGTATGTGAGGAATAGTTCCAAGAAACGAAAGTACCTGATAGTTAAGTTGTTTGGCACGAGATCTTGTGATGGGTCCTTGTATGTGTGTTGCTGTAGGTACAAAGGTTGTATCAATAGTAGGGATGTCCACATCATGCTCCCCTTCTTGAATTGAAGTCGTCCTCGACGCAATCTCATCTTCCTCACCAAAGTAAGGCTTCAAATCTGCAATGTTAAATGTAGAACTAACCGTACCAAAGTCTGCAGGCAACTCAAGTTTATATGCATTATCATTGATTTTCTCTAACACCTTAAAGGGACCAGCAGCATGTGGCATTAACTTAGACTAGCGTAAATCAGGAAAACGATCTTTACGCAAATGTAACCAAACAAGATCGCCAACATCAAACACAACATGCTTTCTCCCTTTATCCCGAGCAAGTTTATACTTAGCATTCATGTGTTCAATGTTATCTTTAGTAGTCTTATGCAAGTTTAAGATCATTTCAGCGCGTTGTGTAGCATCCAAATTATGTTGCACCGAAGAAGGTAAAGGCAATAAATCAATAGGTGCACGAGGAACAAAACCATACACAATCTCAAATGGGCACATCTTTGTGGTAGAATGCAATGAACGATTATAAGCAAATTCTATATGAGGTAAAAACTCTTCCCACAATTTTAAGTTCTTCTTTAAAACAGCCCGTAACATAGTAGACAAAGTTCTATTTACTACTTGGTTTGACCATCGGTTTGGGGATGACATGTAGTACTAAAGAGCAATTTAGTCCCCAACTTAGCCCATAAACATCTCCAAAAGTGGCTAAGAAATTTAGTATCACGATCGAGACAATAGTATTTGGCACACCATGCAAGCGAACAATTTCACGAAAGAACAAATCAGTAATATGCGACATCATCCATTTTATGACAAGGAATAAAGTGTGCCATCTTAGAAAACCGATCCACAACAACAAAATACTATCCCTCATACGTGTTCGTGGTAATCCCAAAACAAAGTCCATAGAAATATCGTCCCAAGGAACACTAGGAACAGGAAGAGGCATATATAAACCATGTGGATTAAGGCGAGACTTAGCTTTTTGACAAGTAGTGCAGTGAGCCACAAATCTCTCAACATCTCGACGCATACGTGGCCAAAAGAAGTGTGCAGCAAGAACATCCTCCGTTTTCTTGACACCAAAGTGTCCCATCAATCCTCCTCCATGCGCCTCCTGTAACAACAAAAGACGAACAGAACTATCCGGAATGCATAGTTTGTTAGCACGGAACACAAATCCATCATTGAAGACGAACTTGTTCCATGTTCTACCATCTCTACAATTCTGCAACACATCTTTAAATTCAGCATCATGCACATATTGTTCCTTAATAGTTTCCAATCCAAATATTTTGAAGTCAAGTTGAGATAACAAAGCATAACGGCAGTGACAAAGCATCGACAATAATATTATCTTTACCCTTTTTGTGTTTGATAACATAAGGAAAAGACTCAATAAATTCAACCCACTTTGCATGACGATTCAACTTAGCTTGACTACGAATATGCTTCAAAGATTCATGATCGTAATGAATAACAAACTCTTTAGGCCATAGATAATGTTGCTAAGTTTCTAATGTCGAACCAACGCATATAATTATTTATCATAAGTAGAATAGTTCAGACTAGCCCCTCAATTTCTCACTAAAATATGCAACAGTTTTCCCTCTTGTAATAACACCCTCCCAAACCAATTCCACTAGCATCACATTCAAGCTCAAAAGTCTTAGTAAAATCAGGAAGTTGGAGTAAGGGAGCATGTGTTAGCTTATCTTTTAATATGACGAAGGCCTGTTGTTGTGCATCGCCCCAAACAAAGGGCACATCCTTCTTGGTAAGCTCATTCAGCGGCGCGGCAATTGATCCAAAGTCTTTGACAAAGCGCCTATAAAAACCAGCGAGGCCAAGAAAACTCCTCACTTGTGTGATCTCTTGGGCTGCGGCCAATTCTCAATAGCTTCAATCTTGGCTGGATCCACTTCAATACCCTGTGATGTAACAACATAGCCAAGAAACGCAACTCGATTGGTGCAAAAGGTGCACTTCTCAAGGTTACCAAACAAACGTGCATCACGTAAAGCATTGAAAACAGCACGTAAATGGTCCAAATAATCCTCTAAAGATTTGCTATAAATCAGAATATCATCAAAGTAGACTACCACAAAACGTCCAATGAAAGCACGTAAAACTTCGTTCATTAATCTCATGAAAGTGCTAGGTGCATTAGTTAAACCAAACGGCATCACTAACCACTCATATAAACCGAACTTAGTTTTAAATGTTGTTTTCCATTCATCTCCTAATTTCATACGAATCTGGTGGTAACCACTACGCAAATCAACTTTAGAAAACATGGTAGAGCCACTCAATTCATAAAGCATGTCATCTAAACGTGGAATAGGATGACGATATCGAATAGTAATATTATTGATAGCTCTACAATCAGTACACGTGCGCGAAGAACCATCTTTCTTAGGTACCAAAATAGGAACAGCACAGGGGCTAAGGGACTCACGAATATGATCTCTGTCGAGTAGTTCCTGAATTTGGCGTTGTATCTCCTTTGTCTCCTCTGGATTGGTTCTATATGGCGCGCGGTTGGGCAACGTGGCACCAGGAATGAGATTAATTTTGTGCTCAATTCCTCTAATAGGAGGTAGTCCTGGTGGCAGCTCAGCGGGAAAGACGTCCTCATATTCCTGCAAAAGGTTAGCAAGAGCGGGTGGCAAAGAAGGAGGCATATCCTCAAATGAAAACAAAACCTGTTTGCAGACAATTGCATAACATTGAGTATTGTTTACATCTAGTTCAGCAATATCAATTTTATTTGCAAGCATACATGGACTCTTCAAACGAATTTCAGTAGCATGTGTAGAATCAGATTTATTGTTCTTTGGTGGTATAAAATCTGCGAACAATCGATACTCACTTTTATTTTTCTCCTCGGTTTAGCTCTACTAGCTCTAGCAAGATCATATTTTAAAATTTGTTCGGGAGTCATAGGTTTTAGACCAATTTTCTTTCCATCATGCATAAGAGAGTAGTGATTAGTTTTGCCATTATGAACAGATTCTCTATCAAATTGCCATGGTCTACCAAGTAATAAAGAACAAGCTTGCATAGGTACAACATCACAATCAACAAAATCAATATGTACCAATAGTAAAATGCACGCTGCATCTTCTTGTTACCTTGATCTTGCGAGAACTCTCAAACCATTGGATGTAATATGAATGTGGGCGTTGTCTTGTTGGAAGCGCAAGCTTCTCTACCATGTCAACACTGGCCAGGTTATTACAACTCCCTCCATCAATGATGATCCGTATAACTCTTTCCTTGACAACACCACGTGTTTGGAACAGGTTGTGGCGTTGATCTTGCTCAGATTTGCTCAATTGCACACTCAACACACGTTGTGTAATTAAGCTCTTGTATTGATCAACAACTTCAGCTCCCATTACCTCTGGCTCTTCATCAGCATCAGAATTGTCTCCATCTCGAGTAGAAACTAGGGCTAGTGTATCTTCATCGAAGTCACTCGCTGAATCGTATTGACCATCTTCTCGCACCATCATCACACGTTGTGTTGTGCACTGTCTCTCAATATGACCAAAACCCCAAAGACTTGCATTGTATATCCTTTGTCTTACCCGTGGAAGCCATAGAAGATGCACTACGAAAGGTGGAGCATTGGATGATGGTGGAGGAGTAGCTAGAAATCTTGTGGTGGCCTTGGATGTGGTAGTAGATGGTGGCGAATCACGAGGTGCTGATTGTCGGATGTCCAAGTGGATGCGACTGCAGAATTATTAGTCCTCCTCCATGGTGTTTGGCGATCCTGCACTTCACGTTCAGCTTTGCAAGCAAGATGAAACAAACGAGTGATAGAATTATATTCCTTATAATCTAATATGTGCTGAATGTCCTTGTTTAATCCACCAAAGAAACGTGCAAGCATTTCCAAAAAATTTTCTCTAGCTATACTAGTTTTCGACCACGGGGATCACTTTTCTCCATCGGCCGTTATAGCGATATTTTTTTGGCGCCGGCGCGCTTTTCGGAGCAAAATAAAAAATTTCGAATTTTTTTTTGGAGGCTAACCTATTTTTAGACCCCGTAGATCAGTTCTAGACACTCGCCATCATAGTGATTTTCTGTCTATCGGTTCGCTTTTCAGGGTGCCATATCATCATACATTGCTTGTTGTGTCGCGTCGTGACATCGTTGGTGATCTAGGCTCGCGTCTCTGGTACGGTCTAGCCTAGGACTAGCACAGTACTGTCGTTGAGCATTCTTTCAACTTTTGCATTGTTGTTTTGATAATTGCTAACCCTCTTTGCTAAGCCTTCCCAGAGCTCCACAGATACTCTCCACGTGCGGTGTTTCAACTCCTGGTAATCGCTTGGTTCAATCTCTGGACCCACTGATCCTCGTGGTTGCACATCGCATTTTCCTGCTATTTGGTAAGAACTTGTAAGAGCTTCGTATATTGCTTGACGGATTATGTAACATCCCAAAAATATCAAACTTAGATCATCAAAACACTAATCATCAAGTTTAGGGTTAACAAAAACTTTTCTAAATGAATTCATGAATGCATGTATATGTGTATGCATGGATTTTGAATTTCTTTAAAAACCACCTTGTTTGTGTGATCCATTGCTTGTAAAATGTTTCTTAGGTGAAAAGAACATCATCTAAAACATTTCCCACACTTTTCCTAAAGACAAGTAAATCAAAACAAATATATTAAGTGAATGGTCAGTTGGCCAATTTAACTCACATGCCTACTTTGGCTGTCTCAAACTTTCAAAACCAATGTAAACTTTTCTCGGATCTTTGCACCCCTAGAATGTACTCATAACAGAGTATCAAGGCCCACTTTGTGATCATCCAGAAACTTTCAAATGCATAGTTTAAATGACAATTCAAAATTGAATCTTCTTCATATGGGAAGATCCCACTTTTTCAAAACCCACTCAAACAAGCTCAACTTTCAAAACCCAAGCATCTGCAGACTCACCAGAACCAAGCTAGCAAACTTACCAAAATTCATTTCAAAATTCAAAACTTGAGTTCATGCGGCCATTTCATCAAACAGGTTGCAGACACAAATCAAACAAAACCACAAACACTATAGTGTGCAGTGTTTTGAGCCTAACTTATTACCTAGTTAGCTCACACACAAACCAGTAGATCATCTAGAAAGATTAGCCCAAAACTAGCACCCCTATGAGCTTGCCATTGCCATTAATGGTGAACACCCGAGCACCCCCATGTCACCCCAATTTGGACAACAAGCTAGGAGCAGCAGCAAGCCTAGCCAGCATGTCTGGGAGGCAGCCCACCGTCCACCGCCACCGCCAGCACCATGAAATTGCGCGCGACCACGCCACAAGCCGCGCCAGACCATCAGCGCACACACGATCACCACCGACCCATGACCCTGCCAGACACTCCCGTTTGCCGCCCCGTGCCATACAACCACCGCCCGCCGTCGAAGACGCCGCCCCTGCCGCGCAGAGCGCCGCCCGTTCTAGACCAAACCACACCCCCCATGCCTCGCGATCATGTCGTTGAGCGTCGCCAGGAGACACAGCACCGTCCCCTACCCTTGCCCATGCCATTAGCTGCCTGTAACGTCGCCCCCGACGAGCTCACCTTGCGCCCCGACGGTCCCCTCGCTCGACTATAAATAGAGGCCACCCCCGCACGAATTCTTCACACCATCTCACTCCCCTCTCCCAACTGACCGTGCCACACCATCCACAGAGCAAGGCGAGCACCACTTCGCCGGAATTTCACCGCAGCCCGCCGCCTCTAGAGAAGAAGGAGCCGGTGATTGAGCCGCCCAGGGAGAAGCCACGGTACAGGAGGATCGCCGTCGTCGACTTCGTCGCCTCGCCGACCTCGCCGTAACCCGGTGAGCCCCAGACCCCCAGCAGCGCTTAGGTTTCGTTCTCCGGAGCTATCTCGCGTCGACGATGAACCTCAACCGCTGGATTAGAACTAGATCAAACGACCCACGTTGCCCCATACCGCCGCCAACCCGTGTCAGCGGCAGTGGGGACACCCACTTACGCAGCAGCACTGCGCTTAGAAGGCCGCCCGTTAGAATTCCAGCGCCTGACAATTCAAATTAAACCTTTTCTTTTTAATTTCAAACACACTGCATTCAACTTCAAAAATCAACCCAGGTCGATTCAGTGCACCAAATTGGATGAAACAAATTTTGTTGGAAAGGTTTGTGAATGCTTAATCCAAGCCCGTTGGATTCAAGTCATTTGGATCTGTAGATCACCCATAGTAAAAATAACAAGGCAGAAGCTTTTCTGCATTCAAACATTTTTCAAATTTAAACCATAAAAGCTTTTGAGTTGATTCCAACTCTCAAAAATCACATTTAACCATACCTTTCAGAATATATAAAAATATATAGGTTTACTTGCAGAAATATTGTTCAAGGAATAAAAGAATGCTACATAAGCATTTCTAGCCACTTTAATCAATTAAAATAAAAGGGTAAAACCTTATTAAATTGTGGCACCACTTTAAATCACATTCCCATGGACTACAATATGTGGTGATGACATGTGTCAACATGATCCCATGTTTAGTTTGGAGAATATTAAATCTTAAGTAGTTTTTCAATGAGTAGAAATTACTTTTCTAAAATAAAAGGACTTAAACCAATCCTTAACCTTGTAATGTTAGAGATGATGCTAGATCATCTATAGGACCCTTGTGTGTGATGATTGCAAGTAGTTAAGTATTGTTTGGTGATTGTGTACCTCGTATTTATTCATAGACGCTAGTACCGACCAAGGATACTACGAGGAGGAAGGAGGATACTACGAAGAGGAAGCCGAAGAGAACTTCAACCACTGCTCTACACAAGGCAAGCTTTACTAACCAAGTTGACCAATGCAAGCTAACACTTGCAAGATACTATACCTATGCAAGCCTAATACTACTAGTGAATGTGCAAGCTAACACTTGCAAGATACCCTATTGTTGCCACAAACCCATGCTTGTGATATGAATACTATATGCCTTAAGCGTATGTGATCATACCAATTTGCTAAACCAACCCTAGTTTTATGGCAAGCTTCTTACTTTATTTCTTTATCAAAGCTTACTTAGAGTCTACTTAAGAGTTTGGTAGATATTAGACAGCTGTGCTCAAGTTGCCCTAAGAGCATAAAATTTGGCCTAAGCTAGAAACCTTGATCTCAGCCTAAGATATAATGTTGGACTTAGTGAAACTCCACTAGTTACCACCCCTCATTATTACCATCCCCAACTGTAGATGCTAGTGCTAAGCATAAAACTTGATCAACTTTAGATGGGAGTACTTGGTGGGAAAATGGTTATGAAAACCTTGGAATGATGGATCATTCTATTGAAATGTTTTGGACATGTGTTTCCAAACACTTGATGATTTTGGTGATGAAAATGTTGAGGCATGAGCCTTAGCCCTTTATAAAGCCGATGGTTGTGCGGATGCGATACCATTCCAATTTATCGCATAAACCACAATACCCGAATATTGGGTAGGGCTTGACCGGACACTTATATACCTTAGTATTAGTTCCCTCACGGCCAAGGTCCGAGCCGAGGCTACCTTGTGAAGATTGTCCACTGCAAGACTCCAAGATGACGCCGGTCATGGTTGGGAGGCCAAACTCAGTGAGAGGTGCTTATACTAGGGAGTGTAATTGAAAGGTTAGGATTGATTATCCGCATACTAAGTATGGTGAATTCAGGATTTGTTCTGACGGATGTATCGAATGTTGTGGTGAAAGTGTACAATCTCTGCAGTGTCAAACTATTCGAATAGCCGGCGTCATGATTATGGACAGTGGCCATACTGTTCCCCGTCGCACCCTTTTAAAATGACTTGTGAAATGAGTTGAGACTTTGACTTGACCACAACGAGTTGTGACCTGAACTACAATATCCCACTTAGGAGTTATAAAATTGTGACTAGCTTTGGAGCTTAGTAGAGATAAACTGGCTTTTGCAAAACAACCCTAGAGCCTAGTGTCCTATTATCCAAAACCCCTTTACTTGTTAGTATTAGTTTGATTACTTAAAGAGTACTCATGGCTTTGTCCGGCTATTCCCATGGCGGGACTATGAAGAGGAGTACACGGAGGATGGACCCGTGAAGGTTCGACAACTAGGATCATCTCCCATCGTCAAGCATTGCTGTGACCGAAGATGGAGCTTCGCCACGCCATTATTATTACGTATTCACCGCTTGATGTTGTATTAAGAACTGGATCATGAGATCCCTATTCGTGTAAGAACTTATGTATCGTTGTAATGGATGAGTACTATGGTATCCAATTCTGTTATGTCTCGCAAAAATGGTAATCCTGGGATTGCGATGTATGGCATAACAGGCATCTAGGATTGAAAAATCCGGGTGTTGACAAGTTGGTATCAGAGCCATCCTGACCATAGGTGATGTGGACATCCCTACTATTGATACAACCGTTTGTACCTACAGCAACACACATACAAGGACCCATCACAAGATCTCGTGCCAAACAACTTAACTATCAGGTACTTTCGTTTCTTGGAACTATTCCTCACATACATGAGAATATGATGCTGCCTAAATCAGATATATTTCTTACTCTTAGGAATGATGGACCAAGCATGGATGAGAGGGACAAGCATTGGAGCATGGCCATGCATGGAGATGGCAGCAAGCATGTGATGATCCAAGAGAAGGCCACGGATGAAGATTTCAGAACTTTGAGGCCACCATAATGAAGAAAGAAGGATTGGACGAAATATTCAAGATCAATACTTTACAAATTCGTCCATAGCTTAGTATGGTGCTGCGACACCTTTATTTTGGGCCAGGCCCATTTAATTTTCGCCGGATTTTAATTAGCCACTTTTTAGAGTCCGTATTTGAGGGGAAAAGAACTTTTAGGGTTGGATTCGGCCACCACTTCCATGGCTGGCCGAAACCCCACCTTTTCGCCCTTAAATACTCCCCATAGCCAACCCCCTAGACTCGGATTTTGTTTAGACATTAAGTTAGCCATCATAGCAACTTCGCCAAGGCTCGAGCGTCGCAGAGGCCTCTGTACTTTGCGCCTATTCAGGATCCCACCTCTTCAATAAAGCTTTCCTCTTAATCCGCAATATCTTGATTGCAATATTGGTTCTTACTTGTTCTCGATTTCAGGTAGGAATTAAGACCCTCGTTGGTCAGGCTGATCGTGTTCACGCAGGATCAGTAACCTCCAGGAGATCGGATCGTCAAGACCGAACTCCACCAAATCGATTATCGCCATCTCATCGAAAGATCGGACACCTTTGCCCTATCAAGTGGTATCAGATTTCAGGTTGCTCGGTGAGATTTTACTGTTTTTCGTAGATTAGATCTGTTTTTACCTATAACCCACAAAAAAGCCAAAAACACAGTTAGAATTTAGATCCATCCCATAACCAATCTACGCCTCGCATTATCTTTTCAGTTTTTGCATTGTTGAATTTGTGTCTACATCGTCGCGTCGAGTTGCTGGTCTTAGTGTCTCGTCCCTTAGAGTTTCGAGTTCTAATCATACTAGTCACCGCCACACTCTCCGATCACCTCCACCATATTCCGCCACCATATTCCGCCGCCATATACCCAGCCACCATAAACCCTAATACTCCACCACCGCCTTCCTACCGCGACATAGATCCGATCAAGTTTTCCTGCCATGATGCAGTCCGAGTAGAGTTCTTGTTCCTAGTTATTTCTTTTGACTTTCCTTCTTTGTTATTCCCGTGTTAAGCTAAGAGTCCGTGTCGCGCTAAGAGTCCGGTCGTAAGTCCAGAAGGAGAGCAAAAAAAAAAAAATTTGGCTATACTATTTTTTGACCCCGGGGATCACTTTTCTCCATCGGCCGTTATAGCAATATTTTTTTCATATGGCTTCGAGCAAAATAAAAATTTGAAATTTTTTGGGTCTAACCTATTTTTAGACCCCGTAGATCAGTTCTAGACACTCGCCATCATAGTGATTTTTCACCTCTCGGTTCGCTTTCCAGGGTGCCATATCATCATACAGTGCTTGTTGTGTCGCGTCGTGACATCGTTGGTGATCTAGGCTCGCGTCTCTAGTACGGTCTAGCCTAGGACCAGCAAGACATCCATTGAGCATTCTTTCAACTTTTGCATTGCTGTTTGATAATTGCTAACCCCTTTGCTAAGCCTTCCCGAGCTCCACGATACTCTCCACGTGCGGTGTTTCGACTCGTAATCGCTTGGTTCAATCTGGACCCATCGATCCTCGTGGTTGCACATCGCCTTTTCCCTGCTTGGTAAGAACTTGTAAGAGCTTCAGATATTGCTTGACGGATTACGCGTGACTTCCACCATATTTCCGTACTATATACCGTGCTTTTAAGGACTAACCATGATACTTCATGAACCCCGCCACTATGACGAACGAAGAACTACATGCCCACTTCTCCGCTCTTGGTCGGGCCGCTGAAGATGTGGATACGCCTAGGGAGTTTGACACCAAGCTCACCAACGCCGTGGACAAGATCGATGGACTCGAGAAATCCTTCAACACCAAGCTTGACGTTCGGTTCAAGGAGCTTTTGAACCGATTGCGCCTCAAGACCGCACCCACATGGCGACGGCGCATTCCGATCACGGGGTTCACTGGTTGCCGCACCGCCGCACTTCGGCTGGCCGACGCCTCGGACTTCCGCGATCGCTCTTTGCGATATTGGGGACAGACGATGGGTACTACTATGACCCCGACGACGACGATCTGTTTGACGAGGAGGTTGAACAACCTCCACAAGTACCTGCTGGTCGTCCCCGACATTACTACCGCAACGCTCGCCCACCGATACGTGATGATGATCATGTTGCAAAGCTTAAATTAAATATTCCATCTTTTGTGGGTAAATATAATCCTGATGCATATCTTACATGGGAGATGGAAGTAGAACAACGTTTTGCATGCTTAAAATATCCCGAGGATATGCGTGTTAGTGCTGCTACATGTGAATTTACTATATTTGCGTCCCTTTGGTGGTCTGAGTATTGTCGTTTAAATCCTACTACTATTACTAGTACTTGGACTGCTTTAAAAACTGCTATGCGTGTTCGTTCTGTACCTCCCACTTATCAACGTGATTTACTAAAGAATCTGACACGTTTAGAGCAAGGGAAAAATTCTGTAGAAGAGTATTATCAGGAATTGCAAATGGGGATGGTTCGGTGTGGTCTTGTTGAATCTAATGAACAAATGCTTGCACGTTTCTTTGGTGGATTAAACAAGGACATTCAGCACATCTTAGATTATAAGGAATATAATTCTATCACTCGTTTGTTTCATCTTGCTTGCAAAGATGAACGTGAAGTGCAGGATCGCCAAACACCATGGAGGAGGACTAATAATTCTGCAGGTCGCACATCCTCTAGGACATCCCGACAATCAGTGCCTCCTCGTGATTCGCCACCAGCTACTACCACATCCAAGGCCACCACAAGATTTCCAGCTGCTACTCCACCATCATCCAATGCTCCCGTCAGAGTGCATCTTCTATGGCTTCCACGGTAAGACAAAGGATATACAATGCCGCAAGTCTTGGGGTTTTGGTCATATTGAGAGACATGCACAACACAACATGTGATGATGGTGCGAGAAGATGGTCACGATTCAGCAAGTGACTTGATGAAGATACACTAGCCCTTATTTCGCTCGACATGGAGACAATTCGATGATGAAGAGCCGGAGGTAATGGAGCCAGTCGCGATCAATACAAGAGCTTAATTACACAACGTGTGTTGAGTGTGCAATTGAGCAAATCTGAGCAAGATCAACGCCACAACCTGTTCCAAACACGTGGTGTTGTCAAGGAAAGAGCTATACAGATCATCATTGATGGAGGGAGTTGTAATAATCTGGCCAGTGTATACATGGTAGAGAAGCTTGCTCTTCCAACAAGACAACGCCCACATTCATATTACATCCAACGGTTTGAGAGTTCTCGCAAGATCAAGGTAACAAGAACGGTACGCGTGCATTTTACTATTGGTACATATTCTGATTTTGTTGATTGTGATGTTGTACCTATGCAAGCTTGTTCTTTGTTACTTGGTAGACCATGGCAATTTGATAGAGAATCTGTTCATAATGGCAAAACTAATCACTATTCTCTTATGCATGATGGAAAGAAAATTGGTCTAAAACCTATGACTCCCAAACAGATTTTAAAAGATGATCTTGCTAGAGCTAGTAGAGCTAAAACTGGGGAGAAAAATAAAAGTGAGAATCGATTGTTGCTGCAGATTTTATACCACCAAAGAACACTAAACTGATTCTACACATGCTACTTGAAATTCGTTTGAAGAGTCCATGTATGCTTGCAAATAAAATTGATATTGCTGAACTAGATGTAAACAATACTCAATGTTATGCAATTGTCCGCAAAGAGGTTTTGTTTTCATTTGAGGATATGCCTCCTTCTTTGCCACCCATTGCTAACCTTTTGCAGGAATATGCGGACGTCTATCCCATGAGTTGCCACCGGGACTACCTCCTATTAGAGGAATTGAGCACCAAATTGATCTAATTCCTGGTGCCACGTTGCCCAACCGCCATATAGAACCAATCCAGAGGAGACAAAGGAGATACAACGCCAAATTCAGAACTACTCGGAGAGATCATATTCGTGAGTCCCTTAGCCCCTATCTTTGTTCCTATTATTTTGGTACCTAAGAAAGATGGTTCTTCGCAGATGTGTACTGATAGGGCTATCAATAATATTACTATTCGATATCGTCATCCTATTCCACGTTTAGATGACATGCTTGATGAATTGAGTGGCTCTACCATGTTTTCTAAAGTTGATTTATGAGTGGTTACCACAGATTCGTATGAAATTAGGAGATGAATGGAAAACAGCATTTAAAACTAAGTTCGGTTTATATGAGTGGTTAGTAATGTCGTTTGGTGTAACTAATGCACTAGCACTTTCATGAGATTAATGAGCGAAGTTTTACGTGCTTTCATTGGATGTTTTTGGTAGTCTACTTTGATGATATTCGATTTATAGCAAATCTTTAGAGGATCATTTGGACCATTTACGTGTTGTTTTCAATGCTTTACGTGATGCACGTTTGTTTGGTAACCTTGAGAAGTGCACCTTTGCACCAATCGAGTTGCGTTCTTGGCTCTGTTGTTACATCACGGGGTATTGAAGTGGATCCACCAAGATTGAAGCTATTGAGAATTGGCGCATCCCAAGACGGTCACACAAGTGAGGAGTTTTCTTGGCCTCGCTGGTTTTATAGGCGCTTTGTCAAAGACTTTGGATCAATTGTCGCTACCGAATGAGCTTACCAAGAAGGATGTGCCCTTTGTTTGGGGCGATGCACAACAACAGCCTTCGTCATATTGAAAGATAAGCTAACACATGCTCCCTTACTCCAACTTCCTGATTTTACTAAGACTTTTGAGCTTGAATGTGATGCTAGTGGAATTGGTTTGGGAGGGGTGTTATTACAAGAGGGAAACCTGTTGCATATTTTAGCGAGAAATTGAGTGGGGCTAGTCTGAACTATTCTACTTATGATAAAGAATTATATGCGTTGGTTCGGACATTAGAAACTTGGCAACATTATCTATGGCCTAAGGAATTTGTTATTCATTCTGATCATGAATCTTTGAAGCATATTCGTAGTCAAGCTAAGTTGAATCGTCGTCATGCAAAGTGGGTTGAATTTATTGAGTCTTTTCCTTATGTTATCAAACACAAAAAGGGTAAAGATAATATTATTGCTGATGCTTTGTCGCGCCGTTATTCTTTGTTATCTCAACTTGACTTCAAAATATTTGGATTAGAAACTATTATGCTAAACAGAAACTATTTGGATTAGAAAATAATGAACCTCCTGTAATATCCAGCAAGTCCCAAAAAGCTTCGAATCTCTCCTGCATTCTTGGGCGCTTCCCACTCTGTCACTGCAGTCACTTTGCTTGGATCAACAGCGACTCCTTCTCCTGACACTACGTGTCCAAGAAACCCAACGGTGTTAAGCCAGAATTCACACTTGTTGAATTTGGCATACAGCTGATGTTCCCTCAGTTTCTCCATAATCAGTCGCAGATGTTTCTCATGCTCAGCATCATCCTTGGAATATATCAGTATGTCATCAATAAACACCACCACGAACTTGTCCAAATACTCCATAAATACCTTGTTCATCATGGTCATGAAGTAGGCCGGGGCATTCGTTAGTCCAAAAGACATAACCGTATACTCATATAAACCATACCTAGTGGTGAAGGCGGTTTTTGGTACATCCTCCTTCCGGATCTTCAATTGAAAGTAGCCAGATCGCAGATCAATCTTGCCGAACACCTTTGCTCCTTCCAGTTGATCAAACAAATCATTTATGTTCGGCAGAGGGTACTTGTTCTTGATGGTTACTTCATTCAGCGAACGATAGTCCACCACTAATCTCTTGGTGTTGTCTTTCTTTTCCACAAAGTAATGTGCTCCCCATGACGACGCACTAGGCTGAATGAATCCCTTTTCCATTTGCTCTTTCAATTGCTTCTTCAATTCCTTCACTCATCCACATCCATCTTATATGGTTTCTTTGCTATAGGTCATGTTCCGGCATCGGTCGATAAGAAACTCTACTTCCTGTCGGTGGCATCCTGGCGGTTCTTACGAAACACGTCGGGATAATCCCTAATCACTGGCACAGTATCCATGCTAACCCCCTTAAGAGAATTCAACTTACCCCTTACTGGTCGTATAGCTGACTTGAATCTAATCCTCTTACCATCCAGGGTTTTAAGTGAAACAGCTCGCTGTGCACAATCTATGTGTCCCCCATGCATAGACATCCAATCCATACCCAGAATAACGTCTAATCCCTATGAATCCAACACTACCAAATGTGCAATGAAGTTGTGTGTTCCAATCCTCACAGTTAAATCGCGGCATCCCGCACTAGCTATCATATCTCCTCCAGGTGAACTCACTCTAAATGACCTTTTCATAGACTGATAGGGCAAAGGTGTCCGATCTTTCGATGAGATGGCGATAATCGATTTGGTGGAGTTCGGGCTTGACGATCCGACTTCACGTGCGAGCACGAGCGCCAATGCAATCGCTAGGCCAATCTCCTGGAGGTTACCGATCCTGCGTGAACACGATCAGCCTGACCAGCGAGGGTCTTAATTCCTACCTGAAATCGAGAACAAGTAAGAACCAATATTGCAATCAAGATATTGCGGATTAAGAGGAAAGCTTTATTGAAAGAGGTGGGATCCTGAATAGGTGCAGTACAAGAGGCCTCTGACGCCGAGCCTTGGCGGTTGCGACTATGGCTAACAATGTCTAAACAAAATCCGAGTCTAAAGGTTCGGCTATGGGTATTTAAGGGCGAAAGGTGGGGTTTCGCCAGCCATGGAAGTGGTGGCGAATCCAACCCTAAAAGTCCTTTTCCCTCAAATACGGATTCTAAAAAGTGGCTAATTAAAAACTGCGAAAATTACATGGGCCTGGCCCAAAATAAAGGTGTCGCAGCACCATATTATGCTATGGACGAATTAAAGTATTGATCATGAATATTTCGTCCAAGCCTTCTTTCTTCATTATGGTGGCCTCAAAGTTCGAAATCTTCATCCGTGGCCTTCTCTTGGATCATCACATGCTTCTCGCCATCTCCATGCATGGCCATGCTCCAATGCTTGTCCCTCTCATTCATGCTTGGTCCATCATTCCTAAGAGTAAGAAATGTATCGATTTAGAAGCATCATATTCTCATGTATGTAAGGAATAGTTCCAAGAAACGAAAGTACACGATAGTTAAGTTGTTTAGCACGAGATCTTGTGATGGGTCCTTGTATGTGTTGTCAGAGGTACAACGGTTGTATCAATAGTAGAGATGTCCACATCATGCTCCCTTCTTGAATTGAAGTCGTCCTCGACGCAATCTCATCTTCCTCACCAAAGTAAGGCTTCAAATCTGCAATGTTAAATGTAGGACTAACTGTACCAAAGTCTGCAGCAACTCAAGTTTATATGCATTATCATTGATTTTCTCTAACACCTTAAAGGGACCAAAGAAGACGTGGCATTAACTTAGACTTGCGTAAATCAGAAAACGATCTTTACGCAAATGTAACCAAACAAGATCGCCAACATCAAACACAACATGCTTTCTCCCTTTATCCCCAAAGAAGTTTATACTTAGCATTCATGTGTTCAATGTTATCTTTAGTAGTCTTATGCAAGTTTAAGATCATTTCAGCGCGTTGTGTAGCATCCAAATTATGTTGCACCGAAGAAGGTAAAGGCAATAAATCAATAGGTGCACGAGGAACAAAACCATACACAATCTCAAATGGGTACATCTTTGTGGTAGAATGCAATGAACGATTATAAGCAAATTCTATATGAGGTAAAAACTCTTCCCACAATTTTAAGTTCTTCTTTAAAACAGCCCGTAACATAGTAGACAAAGTTCTATTTACTACTTCAGTTTGACCATCAGTTTGGGGATGACATGTAGTACTAAAGAGCAATTTACTCCCCAACTTAGCCCATAAACATCTCCAAAAGTGGCTAAGAAATTTAGTATCACGATCAGAGACAATAGTATTTGGCACACCATGCAAACGAATAATTTCACGAAAGAACAAATCAGTAATATGCGCAGCATCATCCATTTTATGACAAGGAATAAAGTGTGCCATCTTAGAAAACCGATCCACAACAACAAAAATACTATCCCTCCCCTTCTGTGTTCGTGGTAATCCCAAAACAAAGTCCATAGAAATATCCTCCCAAGGAACACTAGGAACAGGAAGAGGCATATATAAACCATGTGGATTAAGGCGAGACTTAGCTTTTTGAGAAGTAGTGCAGCGTGCCACAAATCTCTCAACATCTCGACGCATACGTGGCCAAAAGAAGTGTGCAGCAAGAACATCCTCCGTCTTCTTGACACCAAAGTGTCCCATCAATCCTCCTCCATGCGCCTCTGTAACAACAAAAGACGAACAGAGCTATACGAATGCATAGTTTGTTAGCACGAACACAAATCCATCATTGAAGACGGACTTGTTCCAAGTTCTACCATCTCTACAATTCTGCAACACATCTTTAAATTCAGCATCACGCACATATTGTTCCTTAATAGTTTCCAATCCAAATATTTTGAAGTCAAGTTGAGATAACAAAGCATAACGGCGTGACAAAGCATCGGCAATAATATTATCTTTACCCTTGTTGGGGTTGATAACATAAGGAAAAGACTCAATAAATTCAACCCACTTTGCATGACGACGATTCAACTTAGCTTGACTACGAATATGCTTCAAAGATTCATGATCAGAATGAATAACAAATTCCTTAGGCCATAGATAATGTTGCCAAGTTTCTAATGTCCGAACCAACGCATATAATTCTTTATCATAAGTAGAATAGTTCAGACTAGCCCCACTCAATTTCTCACTAAAATATGCAACAGTTTTTCCCTCTTGTAATAACACCCCTCCCAAACCAATTCCACTAGCATCACATTCAAGCTCAAAAGTCTTAGTAAAATCAGGAAGTTGGAGTAAGGGAGCATGTGTTAGCTTATCTTTCAATATGACGAAGGCCTGTTGTTGTGCATCGCCCCAAACAAAGGGCACATCCTTCTTGGTAAGCTCATTCGGTGGCGGCAATTGATCCAAAGTCTTTGACAAATCACCTATAAAAACCAGAGGCCAAGAAAACTCCTCACTTGTGTGACCGTCTTGGTCGGCCAATTCTCAATAGCTTCAATCTTGGCCGGATCCACTTCAATACTCGTGATGTAACAACATAGCCAAGAAACGCAACTCGATTGGTGCAAAAGGTGCACTTCTCAAGGTTACCAAACAAACGTGCATCACGTAAAGCATTGAAAACAAAGACGTAAATGGTCCAAATGTTCCTCTAAAGATTTGCTATAAATCAGAATATCATCAACGTAGACTACCACAAAACGTCCAATGAAAGCACGTAAAACTTCGTTCATTAATCTCATGAAAGTGCTAGGTGCATTAGTTAAACCAAGCGGCATTACTAACCACTCATATAAACCGAACTTAGTTTTAAATGCTGTTTTCCATTCATCTCCTAATTTCATACGAACTGTGGTAACCACTACGCAAATCAACTTTAGAAAACATGGTAGAGCCACTCAATTCATCAAGCATGTCATCTAAACGTGGAATAGGATGACGATATCGAATAGTAATATTATTGATAGCTCTACAATCGGTACACATGCGAAGAACCATCTTTCTTAGGCACCAAAATAATAGGAACAAAGACAAGGGCTAAGGGACTCACGAATATGATCTCATCGAGTAGTTCCTGAATTTGGCGTTGCTGTATCTCCTTTGTCTCCTCTGGATTGGTTCTATATGGCGCGGTTGGGCAACGTGGCACCAGGAATTAGATCAATTTGATGCTCAATTCCTCTAATAGGAGGTAGTCTGGTGGCAACTCAATGGAAATACGTCCTCATATTCCCGCAAAAGGTTAGCAACACAGTGGCAAAGAAGGAGGCATATCCTCAAATGAAAACAAAACCTCTTTGCAGACAATTGCATAACATTGAGTATTGTTTACATCTAGTTCAGAATATCAATTTTATTTGCAAGCATACATGGACTCTTCAAGCAATTTCAGTAGCATGTAGAATCAGATTTAGTGTTCTTTGGTGGTATAAAATCTGCAACAATCTGATTCTCACTTTTATTTTTCTCCTCGCTTTAGCTCTACTAGCTCTAGCAAGATCATCTTTTAAAATCTGTCGGAGTCATAGGTTTTAGACCAATTTTCTTTCCATCATGCATAAGAGAATAGTGGTTAGTTTTGCCATTATGAGCAGATTCTCTATCAAATTGCCATGGTCTACCAAGTAACAAAGAACAAGCTTGCATAGGTACAACATCACAATCAACAAAATGAGAATATGTACCAATAGTAAAATGCAGCGTCCGTTCTTGTTACCTTGATCTTCGAGAACTCTCAAACCATTGGATGTAGTATGAATGTGGGCGTTGTCTTGTTGGAAGCGCAAGCTTCTCTACCATGTCAACACCGGCGATTATTACAACTCCCTCCATCAATGATGATCCGTATAGCTCTTTCCTTGACAACACCACGTGTTTGGAACAGGTTGTGGCGTTGATCTTGCTCAGATTTGCTCAATTGCACACTCAACACACGTTGTGTAATTAAACTCTTGTATTGATCGTGACTTGACTCCCATTACCTCCGGCTCGTCATCATCATCGAATTGTCTCCATCTCGAGCGAAATAAGGGCTAGTGTATCTTCATCGAAGTCACTCATGAATCGTATTCACCATCTTCTCGCACCATCATCACACGTTGTGTTGTGCAATCTCTCAATATGACCAAAACCCCACTTGCGGCATTGTATATCCTTAGTCTTACCCGTGGAAGCCATAGAAGATGCACTACAGCAGGAGCATTGGATGATGGTGGAGGAGCATTGGAAATCTTGTGGTGGCCTTGGATGTGGTAGTAGGCGGAGGCGAATCACGAGGAGGCGGATTGTCGGGATGTCCAAGTGGATGTGCGACTGCAGAATTATTAGTCCTCCTCCATGGTGTTTGGCGATCACGCACTTCACGTTCGACTTTGCAAGCAAGATGAAACAAGCAGTGATAGAATTATATTCCTTATAATCTAATATGTGTTGAATGTCCTTGTTTAATCCACCAAAGAAAGCGTGCAAGCATTTGTTCATTAGATTCAACAAGACCACACCTAACCATCCCGTTTGCAATTCACGATAATACTCTTCTACAATTTTTCCCTTGCTCTAAGCTTGTCGATTCTTTAGTAAATCACGTTGATAAGTGGGAGGTACAAAACGAACACGCATAGCAGTTTTAAAGCGGTCCAAGTACTAGGAATAGTAGTAGGATTTAGCGACAATACTCGGACCACCAAAGGGAAGCAAATTTAGTAAATTCACATGTAGCGGCACTAACACGCATATTCTCGGGATATTTTAAGCATGCAAAGCGTTGTTCTACTTCCATCTCCCATGTAAGATATGCATCGATTATATTTACCCTCAAAAGATGGAATATTTAATTTAAGCTTTGCAACATGATCATCATCATTACGTCTTAGGTGGGCGGCGTTGCGGTAGTAATGTCGGGCGACCGGTACTGTGGAGGTTGTTCAACCTCCTCGTCAAACAGATCGTAAATCGTCGGTCGTAGTAGTACCCGTCGTCATCCCCAATGTTGTGACATGGCGGAAGTCGAGCGTCGATCGCGGCGGAGCCGAAGTGCGGCGGCAATAAACCAGCGATCGCCCGTGATCGGAATGCGCCGTGCGCCATGTGTGGGTGCCGGTGCGGGTGCGGGCAATCGGTTCAGAAGCTCCTTGAACCGAACGTCAAGCTTGGCGTTGAAGGATTTCTCTAGTCCATCGATCTTGTCCACGGCGTTGGTGAGCTTGGTGTCAAACTCCCCGAGGCGCGTATCCACGTCTTCAGCGCGACTGACCAAGAGCGCGGAGAAGTGGGCATGTAGTTCTTCGTTCGTCATTGTTGCAGGGGTGGGCGAAGTATCTGTCATGATTAGTCCTTAAAACACGGTATATAGTGCGGAAAGATGGTGGAAATCACGCGTAATCTGTCAAGCAATATACAAAGCTCTTACAAGTTCTTACCAAACAGCGGGAAAAGGCGATGTGCAACCACGAGGATCGGTGGGTCCAGAGATTGAACCAGCGATAACGAGTCGAAACACCGCGTGGAGTATCGTGGAGCTACGGGAAGGCTTAGCAAAGGGGTTAGCAATTATCAAAACAGCAATGCAAAAGTTGAAAGAATGCTCAACGATGCATCTTTGGTCCTAGGCTAGACAGTACTAGGGACGCGAGCCTAGATCACCAACGATGTCACGACAGCGACACAACAAGCCTTTGATGATATGGCACCACGAAAGCGAGAGGTGAAAAATCACTATGATGGCGAGTGTCTAGAATTGATCTCGGGGTCTAAAAATAGGTTAGCCCCAAAAAAATTTGAAATTTTTATTTTGCTCGGAAGCCTTGACGCCAAAAATTATTGCTATAACGGCCGATGGAGAAAAGTGATCCCGGTCGAAAAATAGTATAGCCGAAAAAAAATTTTTGGCGGTTCGGACTTTTTTTTTTTTTTGCTCTCCTTCTGGACTTACGACCGGACTCTTAGCGAACACGGAAACAACAAAGAAGGAAAGTCAAAAGAAATAACTAGGAAACAGTAACTCTACTCGGACTCGTACCGCGGCAGGAAAACTGATCGGATCTGTGTCGCGATAGGAAGGCGGAGTATTAGGGTTTATGGTGGCAGGGTATATGGCGGCGGAATATTGTGGCGGAATATGGTGGCGGTGATCGGCGAGTGTGGCGGTGACTATTATGATCAGAACTCGAAACTCTAAGGGACGAGACACTAAGACCAGCAACTCGACGCGACGATGTAGACACAAATTCAACAATGCAAAACTGAAAAGATAATGCGGCGTAGATTGGTTATGAGATGGATCTAAACTATAAGCTGTGTTTTGGCTTTTCGTGGGTTATAGGTAAAAGCAGTCTAATCTCTGACGTAAAATCTCACCGAGCAACACGAAATCGATACCACTTGATAGGGCAAAGGTGTCCGATCTTTCGATGAGATGGCGATAATCGATTTGGTGGAGTTCGGGCTTGCGATCCGACTTCACGTGCGAGCACGGCGCCAATCCAATCGCTAGGCCAATCTCACGGAGGTTACCGATCCTGCGTGAACACGATCGGCTGACCGGCGAGGTCTTAATTCCTACACGAAATCGAGAACAAGTAAGAACCAATATTGCAATCAAGATATTGCGGATTAAGAGGAAAGCTTTATTGAAAGAGGTGGGATCTGAATAGGTGCAGTACAAGAGGCCTCTGCGACTCTCGAGCCTTGGCGAAGTTGCGACTATGGCTAACTTAATGTTTAAACAAAATCCGAGTCTAAAGGTTCGGCTATGGGGCGTATTTAAGGGCGAAAAGGTGGGGTTTCGGCCAGCCATGGAAGTGGTGGCCGAATCCAACCCTAAAAGTCCTTTTCCCCTCAAATACGGATTCTAAAAAGTGGCTAATTAAAACTGCGAAAATTACATGGGCTGGCCCAAAATAAAGGTGTCATGACACCATATTATGCTATGGACGAATTAAGTAGTATTGATCTTGAATATTTCGTCCAAGCCTTCTTTCTTCATTATGGTGGCCTCAAAGTTGAAATCTTCATCCGTGGCCTTCTCTTGGATCATCACATGCTTGCTGCCATCTCCATGCATGGCCATGCTCCAATGCTTGTCCCTCTCATTCATGCTTGGTCCATCATTCCTAAGAGTAAGAAATGTATCTGATTTAGGCAGCATCATATTCTCATGTATGTAAGGAATAGTTCCAAGAAACGAAAGTACCTGATAGTTAAGTTGTTTAGCACGAGATCTTGTGATGGGTCCTTGTATGTGTGTTGCTGTAGGTACAACGGTTGTATCAATAGTAGAGATGTCCACATCATAGACTCAGTAGGTAACTTATACTTATCCACAAATGCCCTTGATATGAATGAATGCGATGCACCAGTATCGAAAAGTATAAGTGCATGGTAAGTGTTGATTGGGAACTTACCAATCACAAGGTCAGGCTCATCTGGAATCTCCTCCACATTCATGTGGTTCACTGTGGCCTTCTCGTTGTTGGTTGGCTTCAGTCCTTTCCTCTCCGGACAGTTGTCAGCATAGTGTCCCTTCTGTTTACACTTGAAGCATGTCACCTCACTCAGATCCTTCTTCACAAAGCTGCGATCACGGTTGCGGTCATGTCCACCGTGTCCTCCAGAGTGGTGAGAGTGTCCTCCCTTGTGGCTGTGGTGGCTGCTCCTATGGTTGTCATGACGATGCCCATCGCGGCGGTCATGGCTCCCATGGTCACTCCCTCCATGCTTGGAGTATCCATCATACGAAGTGCGAGACTTGTGGTGTGAACCAGAGTGGTGATTGTTGTTCTTTCTCTTGCGGTTCTCCACCTGTTTGTGCTTCCCTTCCAAGATCCTGGCCTTGTCCATAAGCTCCTGGAAAGTGGGGCAATAAACCACCGATAGGCTGTCGAAGCTCATCACTAAGGCCATCCAGAATCTCTCCTCCGTTAGCATCGGTGTCAACATCCTCGTGCATAACGGGACAGTTGTTGAACTCCTCAATGTACTCGCACGCAGTGCGATTGGTTTGGCGCAAGTTGCGAACTCCTTCCTTTTCAGGCTCAGAACTCCTGAAGACACATGGTTGGTCCTGAAACCTTCCTCAAACATTGCCCAAGTCACGGTATCTAGCGGGTGGGTGATCTGAAATGTGTCCCACCAAGAAGCGGCTGGTCCCTCCAGTAGGTGAGCGACAAACCTCACCTTCTCAGCATCAGTGCATCCGACAGTTACTAGATCCTTGTTGAATGAACGCAACCAGTCGAGAGCAACCATTGGTTCCGTTGCAGTAGAGAACTTAGGTGGCCTTAACCTCAGAAATCTGGTGAGAGCATCTCCCTGAGGCTGATTGTTTCCATTGTTGTTGTTCTGATTCGCCATGAACTGAGTCATCACTTGGGTCAGCTGTGCCTGAGCTGCCATGAGTTGCTCCAACTCAGTGGGTTGGCGGCGGGGAGGCATCTGCGGTTCAGCACAGGTAAGTTTAGAAAGAATCAACTACGACAATAGGATTCTACCCATGCATATGATCAAACAACAACAAACAATAGCAGACAATCACAAGAAAGCAAGACATCAACAAACAAGCGATCCAGCAACATCCCAGGGGTTATCCTAGCAGTATATACCTACTGAAATAGTTTTGCAAGAGTTGGCAATGGTTAACTAAACAGTTGATCATCTAAACAACAAAACAGCAATCTGCCAGAACAGTCCAGCAGCATTCACGAATTTTTCCGCCTGACTTAAACTCGTCAGAAAATTTAGCTGATTTTTGCACATATAGTACAGAGAGTTTCGCATCAGCCCAATTTTTTTCAGATTTTTCCAAGTTACCAGAAAAATATGAAAAATCGCGCAGTACTGTTGTATCAGCAGAAAACTGTTGCGAAAATAACACAGATAGTAGCCAAATTGCCATAACTCTTTCATTAAAATTTGCACAAATAATTCCTGGGATATTGGAGTACACAAATAAGCAACTAAACACTCTTAAACTAACACGAACTAAGCTTCACATCGATCGAGACTAATCCTAACGAATTCGCCTAACGTGGACTAATTGGTGGACTTCTATCTATTTCTTGAAGAGGTTGCAGTAGGTCCTTGTTGTCATGCGTTGGCGCTTCGGCTCGCGGTACAACCATGGCGGCGGAGTGTACACCTCTGCTGAACCATCATTTGAAACCTCAAACTCCACCTCCTCTGGATCCTCCTCTTCTTCTTCACTCTCAACTGCAACTGCAACAGCTTCATCTCCTCCACCATCATCATCCTCCTCGTCCTCATCATCATCATCTCCACTGTCATCATCATCCCCATTGTTGCCATCATCTCCATTGTCATCATCAGAGGGTGGATTCAGCTGTGCTTGGAGAGCGGCAATCTGGGCTGTCATAGCTTCAATGGTTTGGTCCCTTTCCTGGACGGTCCCTTGCAAGCATTGTATGTTACGGGTGTTCTCACTGCAGTACCATGAAGATGAGCTATGGTTGCATCTCTGGCTATCAGGACATTCTCCAGAACCCCCACAACTTCATGCAAAGTGTCAATCTCCTGTCCTTGGACCACCATACCATTGCTAGTAAAATTTGCAATCTCCTTTATCATCCTCACCTTCTCTGCTAGAGCTCCATTCTCCCTTTCCATGTCCTCTATGTGCCTCCGACGCGGCATGTTGTTCTGTCTCCTGGTAACCACAATGTTCCCATCTTCATCACGCCTTCCATAGTCACGGTAGGGTGAATCTGCAGTGAGGTGTCGGACATTATGGCCTTTGGCGAGACAGGCTTCATGTATGGCCAAGTTGATCCCAAGTCCCTGTTGTGATGTCTTGGTGTAGATCAAGTGCACGGGGTTTGGCAAGGCGGCATCTCTGAATATGAAGGTAGTGATCTCCCATGCATCCTCTCCATATCCATAGGTGTACAGCCTTCTTCCCTTGAACATGGGCAGTGGCAATCCCAATGACTGCGAGAGCTGAGCTAACTGCCTTGCGAAGGGCCTTGGTGACTCCATGGTGGCATACTCAGTCCTGACTTCTCCCATCTATCAAGTAAAAGAGGAAAGTGTGAGAATAGCATATGGGAAGAATTTACGAGGGTGAAAGGCATAAGATGAAAGACAGAGTTAATATAGGCTTTAATAATTCTATGGCTCCCTAATCCAATCCTAGGTCACGATCCTACAATGACACACGGCTCGATACCATCTGTAACACCCGGTTACGAAGACCGTGGCCTCTATGTGACATGCCAATCCCTGGATAGGTTCATTGGCCCACAATAGAGTAAGATAGATAACATAGCAAAATATCCATATATCATAGATAACGAAGATCCAGAGTACCATTATTACAATAAAAGCTTAGCACAAAGCTAGCTCAAATTATTCAGGTAGCAACACAAATAAGGTAAATCCTCCATTCTTCAAATTGCCCACAAGTTAACAAGTGCCGAGTGGAGTACCGTGGCCTATAACGATCAATCAGAATCGGAATAACCTGCAACATGAAACGTAGCAACCCCGAAGGGTCAATACATGGAATGTATGGCAAGTAGAGCTAGTAATGGAGACAATAGTACTAACATCTACATGCATATTTGGCAATTGGAGCTGTGTCTGGCTTGCATTTGCAAATACATTTGTCCTACTTTCATAAACAGTTTTTTTATTTTCTTTGAAAAGATCCCAATTAAGTTAACCCATCCATATTAAAACAATTATGAAATTAGAATGAGCGAGAAACATGTCATGGAATCAATATCAAGCAACTCAGATGTCCATAACCGGGGACACGGCTAATCGATTAGATTATACACTCTGCAGAGGTTAGTACAGTTTACCCATGTGACTTGGCCAGCCCAGCTCGTACCATCACTCTCATTTTGGGTGACGATAGGGAGAAGACCAAGAAGAGACTGTTCGGGAAGTAGCTCCTCAATACCGACGCGCACCGGTCCAACCTAACAAAATTCTACATCTCTGGATACGCGGGTTCGAGTTACCACAACCTACTAAGTCCAACCAACCGCCAATTTCATTATTGGCACATGGTTGTACACGTAAGCTACACAATAGAGAAGCCAATCAATTTCTCTCGATACCTGGGTGCCTTTCCGCAATAAAACCACCAAAAATTATCAATACCATCACACCCAGGAGATTCATTGATTAGGTTGTTTTAGTTTTCACAAACCAATGCTTTTAGAAACAAGTCTCATGATGTAACCCAGCCCTCGTTCAACATAGCATGGCTAAGCACATCTACCAACGGTGTTTCATCTACAAGGAAAGCCCTACCACATAATAGGACATAGCATAGCGATAGTATCATCCTACACATGCGTCTACAAAATACACGACAATGCATAGAAAATAGTAGGACGATATCATGAACAAAGTAGCATCTACTTGCCTTGGTTGTAGCGGTCGGAGGAACAATCCACACACGAGCAAGCGTTGCACTCATCACAATCTACACGATACAATTGCATTCATAAACAAACAATCCACAAGCATATGCGACAAATATGATGCATGAATGCAAGAGCGACAAGTGAATTGGTGCTACAGCTGCACCACAACATCCTATACCATAATACTACCAATTGCATGCATGGAAAATAGTTTTAGCGGAAGGAAAACTACTAGACAAAAGTAATGCTCCAAACTAGAGCTAGAACTTAAATAATTCACTACCGGTAGAATACTGTTTGTAAAATCTTGGAAAAATTCTACCGCATAGGCATCGCTGATTAGAAGCAGTACCAACTGGAATTACTCAAAAAGGAATTATAAAACTCCCCGAGTAATTAAAACACTGCAGAAAGCCACTAGACAGTTTCTGCAGAAGTTTTTACTGTAAGCCTATCCTTTTAATCCAAGATGAGATTCCCCTCGTTCCACTGAATCCAGGGACATATCATACGCGATTTTTGGAGCTACGGATCTTTTTCTACGAATTTATTACTCCAAAAAGGCCAATAACTAGTTTGATTAAACTGTACTAAACCTTGCTGCAAAAGCCTGAACCAAAGGTACAGCGAGATTCTACACGACTCACTGAATCTACACATATTTTATTTGCAATTTTTGGCCAAGCGGTTTAATTTCTACGCAATTTACAAGTTTCTACCGAAATCTGCCAACTAAAAGGATTAACGAAATTGACCAGTCAATTGTGTCTGTTGACTGGTCAAAGCATCTGCTGACTGGGCGCTGACTGGGCGTCTGACTAGTCAACGCCTGAGTCTGACCGGTCAACTAACGATCTAAGCTGATCCGAGATCGGCGGTGCTAACATCTTCACCGGAAACAAGCGTCAAAGCGGACTACGGACTGCGGCGCGAAGTTCCGGACGGTGTCGATTGGTCCGGCGTTGGGGTTCTTCCTGCGGACGCATACACGGTCAACAAACGGGTCGAGAAAACATCGGCGCTCAAGGCGGCGCGCGTCGTGCGGCGTGTATGTGTGCGTGCACGCCAGCATAATAGCGCATGCGTAACGCAGTTAGCGGCGCAGTAATACGCGGCAACAATGCGTGGCAGCGGGCTTGACGGCATAAGCGGGCGGTACATGGCGGCGGCCAGGCGAGTGGCGGCGATGGCGGCGGTCGGCGGCGGCACGAGGCGCGAGGCGGTGATGGCGCGTCATGGCGGTGCCTGGCGGCGGCGCGAGGTGGGCGCTGGCGGCGGAACGGAGAGGTGGCGGGCGGCGCACTGGCGATGGCGATGGCGTGGCGGCAAGCAGAAGGCGGCGGCCTCGGGAGGCGTCTGTGAGAGGAGATGGCGGCGGCGATCGTGTGGGGCAGGAAGTCGGGCACGCGGGCCGAGGCAGGCTGGTCCTCTTTAAGTGGTCCCTCTCGCGCGAAATCCTACTCAGATTCTGTCCGAAGTTAGTTTAGGACTCGGAAATCGGTCCAGATTTCGGACCGTTTTCCGGCGGTTTACTAAAACGGCCGAAGCTTTTCCGTACGAGCTCCGATTCGAGCGATTCTTGCGCCTACGGGTTCGTATGGTCGAGGGGAACAATCTAACGTCAAGGTTTGAGCGAAACCACTAACTTACAGGGGTGGTTATCGCAAGTCGTACTAAAGCTTCCCGCAGGAACCTCGTAGCAAAATAAAATAGGGTTTTGCAAATGGCGTTTCACCGAACCTTTTCACTCGACGGTTTTGCATGGAAAAGCATGATGCAATGATATGAATGATATGAAAGACCAAATCTAAAATTTGGGATGTGACAATTGAAGTGGATCCAACCAAGATTGAAGCTATTGAGAATTGGCCGCAGCCCAAGACGGTCACACAAGTGAGGAGTTTTCTTGGCCTCGCTGGTTTTTATAGGCGCTTTGTCAAAGACTTTGGATCAATTGCCGCGCCGCTGTGTTCATGTGTTCTATGTTATCTTTAGTAGTCTTATCCCCAGCAAGTTTATACTTAGCATTCATGTGTTCTATGTTATCTTTAGTAGTCTTATGCAAGTTTAATATCATTTCAGCGCGTTGTGTAGCATCCAAATTATTTTGCACCGAAGTAGGTAAAGGCAATAAATCAATAGGTGCACGAGGAACAAAACCATAGACGATCTCAAACGGGCACATCTTTGTGGTAGAATGCAGCGAACGATTATAAGCAAATTCTATATGAGGTAAACACTCTTCCCACAATTTTAAGTTCTTCTTTAAAACAGCCCGCAACATAGTAGACAAAGTTATGTTTACTACTTCAGTTTGTCCATCAGTTTGGGGATGACATGTAGTACTAAACAGCAATTTAGTCCAAAACTTAGCCCATAAACATCTCCAAAAGTGGCTAAGAAATTTAGTATCACGATCAGAAACAATAGTATTTGGCACACCATGCAAACGAACAATTTCACGAAAGAACAAATCAGCAATATGCGCAACATCATCCGTTTTATGACAAGGAATAAAGTGTGCCATCTTAGAAAATCGATCCAAAACAACAAAAATACTATCCCTCCCCTTCTGTGTTCGTGGCAATCCCAAAATAAAGTCCATAGAAATATCCTCCCAAGGAACACTAGGAACAGGAAGAGGCATATAAACCATGTGGATTAAGGCGAGACTTAGCTTTTTGACAAGTAGTGCAGCGTGCCACAAATCTCTCAACATCTCGACGCATACGTGGCCAAAAGAAGTGTACAGCAAGAACATCCTCCGCCTTCTTGACACCAAAGTGTCCCATCAATCCTCCTCCATGCGCCTCCTATAACAACAAAAGACGAATGTAACTATAATGAATGCAGTTTTGTTAGCACGAAACACAAATCCATCATTGAAGACGAACTTGTTCCATGTTCTACCATCTCTACAATTCTGGAACACATCTTCAAATTCAGCATCATGCACATATTGTTCCTTAATAGTTTCCAATCCAAATATTTTGAAGTCAAGTTGAGATAACAAAGCATAACGGCGCGACAAAGCATCAGCAATAATATTATCTTTACCCTTTTTGTGTTTGATAACATAAGGAAAACGACTCAATAAATTCAACCCACTTTGCATCACGACGATTCAACTTAGCTTGACTACGAATATGCTTCAAAGATTCATGATCAGAATGTATAACAAATTCTTTAGGCCATAGATAATGTTGCCAAGTTTCTAATGTCCGAACCAATGCATATAATTCTTTATCATAAGTAGAATAGTTCAGACTAGCCCCACTCAATTTCTCACTAAAATATGCAACAGGTGTTCCCTCTTGTAATAACACCCCTCCCAAACCAATTCCACTAGCATCACATTCAAGCTCAAAAGTCTTAGTAAAATCAGGAAGTTGGAGTAAGGGAGCATGTGTTAGCTTATCTTTCAATATGACGAAGGCCTGTTGTGCATCGCCCCAAACAAAGGGCACATCCTTCTTGGTAAGCTCATTCAATGGTAGCAATTGATCCAAAGTCTTTGACAAAGCGCCTATAAAAACCAGCGAGGCCAAGAAAACTCCTCACTTGTGTGACCGTCTTGGGCTGCGGCCAATTCTCAATAGCTTCAATCTTGGCGGGATCCACTTCAATACCCTGTGATGTAACAACATAGCCAAGAAAAGCAACTCGATTGGTGCAAAAGGTGCACTTCTCAAGGTTACCAAACAAACGTGCATCACGTAAAGCATTGAAAACATCACGTAAATGGTCCAAATGATCCTCTAAAGATTTGCTATAAATCAGAATATCATCAAAGTAGACTACCACAAAACGTCCAATGAAAGCACGTAAAACTTCGTTCTTTAATATCATTAAAGTGCTAGGTGCATTAGTTAAACCAAACGGCATCACTAACCACTCATATAAACCGAACTTAGTTTTAAATGCTGTTTTCCATTCATCTCCTAATTTCATACGAATCTGGTGGTAACCACTACGCAAATCAACTTTAGAAAACATGGTAGAGCCACTCAATCCATCAAGCATGTCATCTAAACGTGGAATAGGATGACGATATCGAATAGTAATATTATTGATAGCTCTACAGTCAGTACACATGCGCGAAGAACCATCTTTCTTAGGTACCAAAATAATAGGAACAACACAGGGGCTAAAGGACTCACGAATATGATCTCTGTCGAGTAGTTCCTGAATTTGGCGTTGTATCTCCTTTGTCTCCTCTGGATTGGTTCTATATGGCGCGCGGTTGGGCAACGTGGCACCAGGAATGAGATCAATTTGGTGCTCAATTCCTCTAATAGGAGGTAGTCCTGGTGGCAGCTCAGCGGGAAAGACGTCCTCATATTCCTGCAAAAGGTTAGCAACAGCGGGTGGCAAAGAAGGAGGCATATCCTGAAATGAAAACAAAACCTCTTTGCAGACAATTGCATAACATTGAGTATTGTTTACATCTAGGTCAGCAATATCAATTTTATTTGCAAGCATACATGGACTCTTCAAACGAATTTCAGTAGCATGTGTAGAATCAGATTTATTGTTCTTTGGTGGTATAAAATCTCCAGCAACAATCTGATTCTCACTTTTATTTTTCTCCTCAGTTTTAACTCTACTAGCTCTAGCAAGATCATCTTTTAAAATTTGTTTGGGAGTCATAGGTTTTAGACCAATTTTCTTTCCATCATGCATAAGAGAGTAGTGATTAGTTTTGCCATTATGAACAGATTCTCTATCAAATTGCCATGGTCTACCAAGTAATAAAGAACAAGCTTGCATAGGTACAACATCACAATCAACAAAATTAGAATATGTACCAATTGTAAAATGCACGCGTACCGTTCTTGTTACCTTGATCTTGCGAGAACTCTCAAACCATTGGATGTAATATGAATGTGGGTGTTGTCTTGTTGGAAGCGCAAGCTTCTCTACCATGTCAACACTAGCCAGGTTATTACAACTCCCTCCATCAATGATGATCCGTATATCTCTTTCCTTGACAACACCACGTGTTTGGAACAGGTTGTGGCGTTGATCTTGCTCATATTTGCTCAATTGCACACTCAACACACGTTGTGTAATTAAGCTCTTGTATTGATCGGACTTGGCTCCCATTACCTCCGGCTCTTCATCGACATCGAATTATGCGCATCTCGAGCGAAATAAGGGCTAGTGTATCTTCATCGAAGTCATTCGCTGAATCGTATTGACCATCTTCGCGCACCATCATCACACGTTGTGTTGTGCACTGTCTCTCAATATGACCAAAACCCCAGCACTTGCGGCATTGTATATCCTTTGTCTTACCCGTGGAAGCCATAGAAGATGCACTACGAGCAGGAGCATTGGATGATGGTGGAGGAGCAGCTGGAAATCTTGTGGTGGCCCTGGATGTGGTAGTAGATGGTGGCGAATCACGAGGAGGTGCTGATTGTCGGGATGTCCAAGTGGATGTGCGACTGCAATTATTAGTCCTCCTCCATGGTGTTTGGCGATCCTGCACTTCACGTTCGACTTTGCAAGCAAGATGAAACAAACGAGTGATAGAATTATATTCCTTATAATCTAATATGTGTTGAATGTCCTTGTTTAATCCACCAAAGAAACGTGCAAGCATTTGTTCATTAGATTCAACAAGACCACACCTAACCATCCCCGTTTGTAATTCCTGATAATACTCTTCTACAGAATTTTTCCCTTGCTCTAAACGTGTCAGATTCTTTAGTAAATCACGTTGATAAGTGGGAGGTACAAAACGAACACGCATAGCAGTTTTTAAAGCAGTCCAAGTACTAGGAATAGTGGTAGGATTTAAACGACAATACCCAGACCACCAAAGGGAAGCAAATTTAGTAAATTCACATGTAGCAGCACTAACACGCATATTCTCAGGATATTTTAAGCATGCAAAACGTTGTTCTACTTCCATCTCTCCCATGTAAGATATGGATCAGGATTATATTTACCCTCAAAAGATGGAATATTTAATTTAAGCTTTGCAACATGATCATCATCACGTATCGGTGGGCGAGCGTTACGGTAGTAATGTCGGGGCAGCC